>JAREYC010000018.1:10470000-11165000 GCA_030015325.1 Cryptoblepharus egeriae | reverse complement strand
CAAGGCAGCCCCAGCTGCACCCCACAAGCCACAGCCACTGGGCTGAACTGCATCAACCACTACAACAATCCTTAGGGTGGACTGCTCCTGCATGGGGAGGCTCTATTTGGCTGCTCTAAGCGTCCTACACACATCCATAACCTTTAGATGACCAACCGGATTTATTGACCGGCAATTATAATTTATGAAAATTAGGCTATTTTTAGATGGTCATCTGGTAATGAAGGTCCACTTTCTCTCTCTTCAAAGCAGAAGCCAGAATGTAATGACTGCAGAGAACCTGACATAGGGCCACATAGGACACATCCAGCTGGTGGTGTGGAAGGACAAGCTGTGGTCAGGCCTGACCATAGAAGGAGGGGTTCTGCCCCACGTCCACCCCCAAGAGGACAGGGTCTCCTGCTGCATCATCAAGTCTGCAGTTGTCCACCGTCAGTGATGCCACGAAGGGCAAGGAGCAGGCCTAGGGAGGCAGCACCAGAGAGGAGGCCAGAGAAAGGAAAGCCCTGTTGAGACCCCCAGAGGCAGAGGCCAGGCTCTGCTCCCCCCACATCCTCCTAAGCTTCTCCCTTCCTTCTGCCTACAGTGATGGATAACATAGTGGATGAGATTGTGGACATCATGACGTGCCAGGTGGTCCAGGACCCTCTTCCCTTGGGTCCACAGACCTTGAAACACCTCCAAGCATCTCCATCAGCAGTTTAACATTTCGGGCTGTGGAGCTCTGTCCCCCCCCCCCCCATTCTGTGTCCCCCATTCACTTTTGGGGGGTGGTTGACACCCGGGTGTTGCAATCAGCCCAGAAAAGCAAAGCCCAAAGTGGGCAGCAGTAGCAGTGCCAGCAAGCTTAGACCCCCAGAGGTAGAGGCCAGGCTCTGATGCCCCCCACCACTCCCCTGATCTCCTCCCTTCCTTCTGCCCACCAACAGCCACAGCCATGGACAAGTTCAGGACATCCTGGAAGAAGTCTGCCAGATGGGGGAGAGGCAGAGAAGACCACGGGATCTGAATTATTTATGTTATTTAAGTTATTTCTGTTGCTTTGTATTAATATTATATTAATATTTAATGTTATTAATACTTTATTAATATTTAAGATTTTTTGTATTAATATTAGATTACTAACATTTATGTTTATGTTTATGCTAATTTATGTTTAAACTAATATGTTTATGTTTATACTATTTATGTTTATACTAATACTTTATGTTTATACTAATACTACTAATACGAAAATCCCTCCTACTTTTTATTTATTAAGGCTTTATTAAGGTATTTGTTAAGGTATTTATTAAGGCTTTTAACTGATGTTCGGCTGATTGTTTTTAATCTTGTCTCTTGTTTTTAATTTTTTTAAATTACTTTTAAAACCACTGTTTTTAAAATGTTTTTATGCTGGATGTAATGATTTTTATTTATTGTTTTATTCCTTTTAAATTGTATTATTATTGTAATTTTATATGTTGTAAGCTGCCTTGATTTCCTCTGGGAAAAAATCTCTCCCCTCCAACTCCATCTTTGAATAAGTTACTTGTGTTCAGATAAATGTTAATTTATCAATAGCAAATATCAATAGCAATAACACTCTTTGTGAGTTGTGTTATTAGGTGCACGTCTGGGACAGTCAGGAAGCTGGACTTGATGGGCTTTGGGCCTGATCCAAAAGGAGGGCTTTTCTTAGGAATTCAAGTCAAGTAGAGGGGATGGCTCCCAAAGTGGGGATTGCAACTTTATTTGGGGGGGGGGGTAACAAAAATCCGGCACCGAGCACTGCCATGGTGGAATGGGACACTCGGGTTGCAATCCATTAAATAAACTTTTATTTCATGTGACATTTAGCACAACTTAAGGTGCATGTTATTTCTATGTAAATAAATAACTATATAATATATAATATATCTTGCAGGCCTCCGTCAGTCTTGAGAGACTCTGGTATCGTGCTCGGCGCTGCATACGCTGCATGCAAAGCACGAAAGCCTGGGTTGGATTGTTATGGAGGAAAGGCTGTTCCCCAAGCAGCAAATCCCCCTCTCCACGCCACTGAATTAGTCAATGGAAAGGCAGAGCCAATACGATTGGATCCAGCTGCGTTGCAGAGCTGGGCTAAGGACAGGAGCTCACCCTGTCTTGCGGGGCCGACCCGGGTCTCGAACCCTGGCCTGCTGGTTAACAGGCACAGTGCCTTAACCGCTTGCGCCACCCACAGCCACATAAATATAATATATATATTATATTATATATAATATAATAAATTGCTATATACAGAGATGCATTTACTCTTTATTATTATTTATCTTGTATAGATAGTATTATTTACTATTATTTATTATTTATCATGCAGAGGTGCAACAGACTCCTGGTGGAGTTGCCGTCAGAGGATTTCATGTTACAAGGCAGGGATGGACTAGATGACCTTTTGGGTCCCTTATTATTATTTATCTTGTATAAATATGCATCAATATAGCTGGCATAATTGCCCCACCAAAAAAAAAAACTATCATCCCCCCAATTCTACAATCCTGGCTCGAGCCCTGGGCAACAAACCACATCTTTTAAAGATACATGTTGGTCTTGTCAATTTATTTTTCACCACTTGCCTACCTTACAGGGCTGTTGTTGGGCTAGCTAGGCTGCTATTCTGAACTCTCCCTGGTCAGAATGAGAAGGTGCTTGTATAAAACAAGACCTGCTCATGCCAAAATGCACGTCCAGGAATAAATCCACCTGGCACACGTTGGCCCCGCTCATGCCTCATACTTTAAAAATCCCAGTCAAAACATGGGCAGAACCCATGGAATGCCGTCTCCCCAGATAAGAAGCAGCTTGAGATTTCTGGGCTCTCCTTGCAGATTTCCAAAGAATGTTTTGCTTGCAACACCTCACACGCTCCGCGTTGCCGTCACACATATCCCTCATACGTGGGTCCCTGAACATGGACCCACATATGTGGGTCCCTGTACATTCTTGCATCGGACAAAGCTGGCACCACACATAATCTGTGCCATGCCCCGAAATGTTTCCTTAGCAGAAGAGGGAAGTGCCTTCCAACAGGGCTAGAAGCATATTCTCTGAAAGAGAAAACCATGAAGGAACCCATAATGTCATCTAGTCCACCCCTGCCTTGTATCCTCCAACAGCAACTCCATCAGGAGTCTGTTGCAGGTCTGCATGAACATATCCAGGGAGGTAGAACTACTCCTTCCTTCAGCAATCTGTTCTGCCATTAAACCACCCTTATTGTCCAGAATTTCTTCCTGACGTCCGTCACACACACACAATTGAACTCGGTGGACCGGTTTCTTTATCCTACCTATATCTTTGGGCAAAATCCAGAGTAACTACAGGGAGTCCTTGCTCCGGTGTAAGAACAATTTACTCTGGATACCAATACGAATTTCCCATAGGTTTTCACTGGGTGGTGCAGTAACTATGGGTGCACATAATGTCTCTTACGTGCTCACGTAGTTACTCTGGATTTGGGGGTTTGCCTCCTTAGGGGCATGGGAGCCCTTAAAAATTGGTCTAAATATAAATGGATATACTGTATTTACTTGAATCTAGTGTGCCACCGAATCTAACGTGCACCCTATACTTATAAGCAAAACACCCCATTTACTCAAATCTAGATTAACCATCAAATCTAATAAGCACCCTGATTTCGGAGACTAAATTCAGCTGGAAAAGTGAGCGTTAGATTTGAGTAAATACAATATTTTATATACAGATTATATTTTATATGTAGGATATAGATTTCAACCTCACATACGTGACCCCAATTTGTTACCGGAGGTTGAGCTCAGCTTTCATTTTAAAAAAGAGAACCAAGTGCCTAGTCCTCAAGGCTTGCAAACACAGGGAGGGTGAAATGACAGAAGCCGAGGGTGGGAGATGAAGAAGGGAGAGGAAAAGGAAGGGTAGAGGAGAGAAACAGGCTAGATATATGTATATGGTTGTCTCCATGCCAGACAAGCACCTCCAGTGCTCCCAGCCCCTGAGGTCAGTTTTGGGATGTGAGTCGTAAGCAGATCTACAGACAGACACCAAGCACTACCCTGGTTAGATCCAGGCTTCTCCCTCTGGGTGGAAGGGCCTGCAACACTCCCTGCCACTTGACAGCCCCAAGACAGGGCAAAAGTTAAGAGAGGAAGCCAAAGTAATAAAACGTGGGCAGCAAAAAGTCCAAAGGGCACCACGAAACTCGGAGGGGAACCATCACCCCACAAGTCTCCATACAAATAGGGCAGAAATTTCTCGTAAGTCTTCCCCAATTGCTGTCTCAGCGTTAGGCTGCAGCTATTCCGTGTTTACGCTCTGTATATGCTCGGAGGCACCCGGTAATTATGCCACACGTCCCTTTTTTTGCTTTCCGTTATTAATGAATAACAGAAGACAGTCATCAAATTATGAAATGCAGTACTGATGATAGGAAAAGACTGCCTCTGAGCATAGGCAGAGTTCCTTTGCTCCATCACCCCAACCAGAATGTCACATCCTCAACCGGATAGTTGTCCTCGGGCTAGAAATTGTGGCTCCCGGTATGGAGTCAGGTTTGGAAGGGTGCCACCTGTCACACCCTGGCAGAGACGGAGGAAAGGGTGAGGAGGGAAAGAGAAACACTTACCTGGAGCAGATCAGCACACCTTTTCCATAGGCTGAGCTTTAGTCCCTATAAGGTTAGGAGGTACAAAGGGGATCCCAATTAATGGGTGCACCCGGCGTCCCTGCGGGGACACCCCGGCCACCCTAAAAGCTACGGACTTCACCGCAACTCAAGCCGCCTGCCTTTTTCCCTCTTCCTCCCAGCCTGGCAGCCTGACACCAGTCCAACCAGGAACAGCCCCGGGAATCCTCCCAGGAGTTAACCCTTCACCCTTCACCCAGGCCGGGCACTGCACAGATCAGCAGGCAGGAACTGCAGACAGTCAGCTGAGTAAATCCTCCTCCTCCCGTTGCTGGAGTTTAATATGAGCCTGGTTTTATAGTTGGACAATTGTGCCTACGGCAAAGGATGCCTCTGAGCATGTGAAAAGTGCCCAAAAGGTTAAAGGGACAGAGCTTCTGGGCATTCCTCTTTTGATCTCTTAAGTCACCAGAGCCCAAGGACCCACCAAGTCCAGCTGTGGCCCACCATATGCTTCAGGGCTGCATGAGACAACAAAACATCCATATCTTATCTCCCACTGGCATTCAGAGACAGCCCTTATCTATAACCAGGAGGTGCATAGATAGATCCATCATTGCTCAGTGATGCACCACTAAGCCAGATCCAATCACCACATCCTGCGGCAAGGAGTTCCCCTGGCTAATTTTATTAATTAAAAAACGCCCCCCAGTTTCATTGAATTGCCCTGACTTATCCACAAAAGAACTTCTTTCATGGGGCCAGGGTATAATTTTATAAGGTTTGGCCAGCGGAGTTGGCACCGTGCCCGTGACAGTCTGATCCGACAGTGGCCATAAATCCATGCTCGGATGCACACCTGCTAGTTGCAAAAATGGAAAAACAGGTTTTGACGGCAGCGAGGGGAGACGAGGTAATAAAATTCACGGACGGCTTCTATGGTTAGGCGGAAGTTCCCCCGGGAGAGATACGGCCAACAGCAAACAAGCCACGATAAGGGAGGTGAACACACCCAGACAGGGCCACCTATGTCATGGTTAAGCCCTCACCCTGTGCACACCAGTCACGCTCAAGCCCTCATGCAAACATAGGCGCATGTGTCGTTTCCTCTGGCTCAACCCCAACCACTAAAACTGAGTGACGAGTTAAGAATATTTCATTATTTAATCTACGGAACTCCCTGACATATGATCATGGTGCCTGAAGACCCAGATGTCTTCATCATATAAAACAAATCTATAGCCAGTGTGTGATTAACCTGAGGAACTCCTTGCCACAGAATCGGGCCTGGGTTCCTTGATCCAACTGGGCTAACGCTGTTAATGTATAGCTGGGCATGAGTGATGCCAAGCTTTCCCAGGGCATAAGGTTGGGTGCTGAATATGACGGCACAGAAAATGGGAGGGCGAATATATGGAGAGGCTGCCCTACACGGATGCCCATATAATACCCTATATGGATGCCCATAAAACACCTATATGCATGCCCATATAATACCCATATAATACTTATATGGACAGGTCTCTCTCTATGGAGCACAAAGGAAACCACAATTTCCTAAAAAAAAACCATTAATATCCTTTAATTACCAAATCAATTCATATAATATGATATAATCAATTCATATAATGATCGATTCCTATAAGAACCATACGGCCAAAGGTCCACCTGGAACTATAAGGTCCACCTACCTGAATCTTAAGTGGCCCACTAGATGCCACGGGGAGCCCATAAGCGACATGCACCCCGTTGCTATTCCCATTCACCTAGTATTTCAATCAGAGGCTATACAGCCGTCCATGAGGGATGCTGTAATCGTCTACCTTGAGCAGGGGGTTGGTCTAGATGACCTCTAGTATCCCTTTCAACTCTCACATTCTATGTGTGACAATGCCAGTTGGGTCCTTACCTGTGTTGGTGAAACCACCACCACCCACTGGAGTGCGGATGATTCACAGCTAAGTCACAAGAGTGCGGGCCAAATGTGAAAAGAGTTTGTAGGGTGCCCTGTGTTAAAAAGTGCCAGCTGGAAGAAATCCCCCCATAAAAGATCCGGCAAAGCTGCCCCACAACAGACTCATTTCACCTGCCCAGCGGAGTCCTTCCGCCGGCCGGCTGCACCCCAGAAGTGCGACCCAGGCTGAGGGGGTGAGGAATCCACGGTTAACAAAAGCCTCCCTGTTTGCCGTGGCAAAGCCTACGAGGGTTTTTTCTGCCGACACCACAAAATTCCCAGAGAACAAGGCCCCGCTGGCCAGCACCCGTGACGTGCCGCCCGTTGCGCTCTGCACCCAGCAGCATTCGGGGAAGGGAAAAACAAACAAGAGGGAGACAGATCTGGGCGCACTGAAGCTGCAAGAAGGGATCCTGCGAGGGCTATGAACGTCTATCATTAATAATGTCTATTATTAATGGCTATTAAGGATTAAAAAAATCGTTTTATCACCAGGTCCAGCAATTTGATTTTTCTTTTTTGAATGAATAGCATTCCCAGCAGTGGAGGAAAATGAGGGCATGCTTGGAAGACTCTGCATCGAGGATCACTGACCAAGCCCCCAGTTTGGGGCTGGAGTCAAGGTGCTGGGGGGCTTTGGGTCCCAGTATAGCCAGCACAAATCCTGGCACAAGTTCTGTGCTGGGTGTTATGCCAGTGCACAGACATGCGCACCACTATGGGAACAGATGGGAGGGAGGGCTGGACAGACAGACAGACAAGGAAGGGAAGGAGGGATAGATGGAAATGGAAGAGGGAGGGAAGGAGGGAGGGCTGGACAGACAGACAGACCAGGAAGGGAACGATAGATGGAAATGGAAGAGGGAGGAAGGGCTGGACAGACAGACAAGGAAGGGAAGAAGGGATAGATGGGAATGGAAGAGGGAGGGAAGGAGAGAGGGAGGGCTGGACAGACAGACAGACAAGGAAGGGGATAGATGGAAATGGAAGAGGGAGGGAAGGAGGGAGGGCTAGACAGACAGACAGACAAGGAAGGGAAGAAGGGATAGATGGAAATGGAAGAGGGAGGGAAGGAGGGAGGGCTGGACAGACATACAGAGAAGAAAAGGAAGGAGGGATAGATAGAAATGGAAGAGGGAGGAACGGAAGAAGGGAGGGGGAGGGAGTGAGGAAGGAAGATTGATTCAGCCAGGATGAAAAGAATGATCACAGAAACTGCTACCACAGGCTCAGCATCCACAAATCCATAGACGCCGAGCCTGCGGAGAAGGACAGCCCGTTATATCCCCACCTCTCTCTCAAGTACCTCCCTTCTTCTTTGCAGGGCCTGCACATTGATTCCAACAACACATTACATACATACCGACAGCAAGCTCTGGGGGGGACGGATCCAAAAATGCGTCTCTAGTCAAATTTGTTTTTGCCATTTATTTTTATAACAACCCCCCCCCCCCAAATGAGACAAGGCAGGTATCAAACAGCTCCAATTCCAGCATACTGACTGATGGCTTTGGTTTCGCCCACGGGGGCCAAGAGCGCCACTTTCTCGTCGAACCTTCTTTGATCAGGGTGGCTAGGGTCTCCTTTGCAGGCGCCGACAGAATCTCTCCATGGCAGTGCTCGGAGGAGACCGTATAGGTTGGTTTAGGATGGCTCTGGGCTGAAGAAAGTCCCTTTTGGGGTCCAGCCTGGGTGCCTGCGCAGGGGTTTGGATCTCTAGGGCACCGCTCAGTTCTTCTTCGTCTTGGGAGTATCGTACTTCCTTTTGCTCGAGTACCACAGCAGCAGGGGGATGCCAATGGAGGGGAGAGTCATGACCCCAAAGGCTGCCCAGTCCAGCTGAAAAGAAACCCCAAATACTCAGTAGGGCAAGAACCAGACCGTTGCTCCAACTGGGCAGTGAATGGGGGCTCAGGTGGGGACCCCTTTGACCTGGCAGCTGAACCCAAGACCTCCAACTTGCCAAATCCTGGTCCTACAGACCATACTTCTCCAACTATGAATCAGTCCTAGTTCAGTCAGATAATCTGGCCTCTGCTGCAGTATTTTCCAGAGTGCCAGACAGCAGCCCTGCTAGCACCCAAGGGTGCCAATGGCTTTTTCAAGGGTCAGACAATGAAATCCGTGGTAGAGACAAGCACATCTCCTTTTACTTACAAAGTGCGGCGAAAACCTCCGGTCAAACTCTCGCTGGGCCAGGATGCCCCCCTGCCCCGGTGCGCTGGTGAAGCCCATCTGGAAAAGAGGAGGAAGGGGCATGAGTCAGAGAACAACCTGGCTGGATCAGGCCCAGAGCCCAATATAGCCTAGCTCTTTGCATCTCAGAGTGGAGCACATAAGACATCTGCATCCCACTGCCATATCCTGTGGCCAGGAGTTCCTCAGGTTAACGACAAGCTAGGCCAATAAATATTTCCCTTTGTTTGAACGCTCCAAATCCTCAATTTCAGGGGTTATCCTCCAATTTCCTTGCGGTAAGAGTTGCCCTGGAACCGCTGTGGGATCAGACCCCAGGTGTAATCAGCCAGAGGCCCTGAACATAACCCACGGCCGCTGTGACTCACCACCACTTGGCCCCCCTCTTGCGCCAGATATGTGATGGTGGCTGATGTGAAGTTGAAGTAGCCAGCTTTCAAGGGCCGCAAGACCACCGTGTGGGACACGTTGCTGGCGCTGAGATTCCAGAGGTTAAGGAAGGAACGGCACAGACCCCACGTGGAGACAGTGGGACGTCAAGGGAGGCGACCAGCCGGTAGTTGCCAAACTTTTTGTGGAGAGACCCCATTAAAGCACTGGTTACCTCTCTCTTTTCCAATGAGGACTAGAAACTTAGCAGGGAGCTTTTCAAACAAGAGCCTAGGCCGCGACAGCAACCACCCTGCGCAAAAGGATACGGTGCGATCCGGTCCCACTTGACGTTCAGCATCCCGGAAACGATGCCAAAGTCTTCAGGAGGAAAGGAATCGTCGGAGAGCTCCACTTCTAATCCAGCACTAAACACCGGGGTGGGATGAGGTGGGGGGGCAAGATCAGGGTAATTAGGAATAATAATACTATTATTATGTTTTCAGAGCAATACGGACATTGTATTATCCTTATATTATTTTAAATGTATACGTTGGTACTGATTGAGTGTGTGGTGAAGGACTGAGTGTTGATGTGTGATTGTATTATTATTATTATTATTATTATTATTATTATTATTATTATTATTATTATTATTATTATTATTATTGAATATCAGCCTTCATGTTTGGAGATACCGGAACAGCTGGTCCTTGATTAGGGTTCAAACTGTTAGGTTTTTACCAGTCTTTGGCTGTGATATTAAAGATTAACCAATTTTATATATAAATATAGATAGATAGATAGATAGTATGTTGTAGTATATATAGTATATTATGTGTGTGTATATATATATATATATATATACATATATTACATACATATGTATGTATATATATTATATACATACATACATACATACACACAGTATATCTATACGTACATAGATATGTACACATACACACACACCAATTTTTATATACAATTTATAATTTTTATATATAGTTTTTTAACTATGTATCTCAAACATAGATTTTAAGTACTTAATATTTATTATTTAAATATAAATATTTGATAAACTATAAATAACGTAAAGCAGGGGTTTTATATACCCATCAGTTTGTCTACTATGATGGACTTTTCTGCCAGACATCTGTCGAATCTCCATCTTTCTAGAGGCAAATCTAGGCCATCACCACATCCTGTGGCAAGGAGTTCCATAGATGAATGACACGCTGGGGATTTTCTAACTTCCCAAGCACGTTCACCCTGCCCTGCGCTTTGCGGGATGTACCTGGAGCCGACATTGTAGATGTTGTACTGCAGGGTGAGGTCTCGCCCCTCCACGGCGTATCTGTTCAAGAGGGACTTGGAGGCCAGGAGTCGGGCCCCCTCCTCGCAGCGAGCCAAGGAGGCAAACAGCAGCATGGACAGGACCAGGAGCTTCATCTGGAAGGGGGTGGAAGAATAAAGATGCTCCCAATTTCTCTTGCACCGCCCCCAAAGCCAGCTTTGGGGGGCTCTTACCCCAGGGGTCCCCCCACATAACATTCCTGTGCGAAGATCTCCCATGTCAGTCCCTTCTGCCGAACCCCCAATTATTAGCAGCCCCTTTGGGGGCATATAAACCACCCCACTCTCCACAAAGCCCCTCCTTTCTGAGCCCACCACATGCCCACCCTATGGGAGCTTGCAGACCCCCACCTTTTTCTGAGACCCCCACCACAAGCAGGCCTTTGGGGGGCTTACAGCCCTTGCATGTTCTGTACCAGCCCCCCTTTTTTGAAACCCCCACAACCTTTTTTGAAACCCCCACAACTTTGGGAGGGGTGGAAGAGGCCCCCACCTCTGCACAGGATCCCCCTTTCTGAGCCCACCATTACCAGCAGCCCCTTTGGGGGCTCGCAGAGCCCCAACCCCACACTCTGTTCAGGCCCCCCCCTTTCTGAGACCCACCAGTTTGGGGGGCTTCCAGAGCCTCCCTCTACCCTTTTGGGGGCTTGTACAGCCCCCCTATCCTCAGCATAGGTCCCCCTTTCTGAGACCCATCACCACCACCAGCCCCTTTTGGGGCTCACACACCCCCCAATGCTACAGGCCCCAACCCCCCCCCCCCCCCCCAAAAAAAAAGAGGAGCCAGGCCCCCACCCCTCCTGCTCCAAGCTGCCACCAGACAGGAAAAGACAGTCAGCACAAAGGTGGGTCATGTGACTTCCTCTGGAGCTCCTGAGCCTGCTGGGAAATGTAGTTTTTTTGGGGGGGTGACTTGTCTCCTTTAACCCTTACACTGCCACGGCTCCTTAAAGTGATTCTCAATCTTACCCTTTGTTGGAGGGTGGAAGTGATGTCATCAACTGAGAAGTGATGTCATCAACTGAGAAGTGATGTCATAGCCTAAAGTGACATCATCAAGCAGGAAAAAAATTAAGTCCTCTTAAATTATATCCTCTTTTTTCCAGGACGTGATCCTCCTTTTTTTATCCTTGTGTCCTGGAAAAAAGTTCTCCTTTTCCTTGTAGAACTCATTAATTACGAACACAATCCTAACCACGTCTACTCCAAAGTAAGCCCCATTGCATTCAATGGGTCTTACTCCCAGGAAAATGTATTTAGGATTGCAGCCTTAGTCTGCAATCCTAACCACTCTTTCCTGGAAGTAAGTACTATTGAGTAAGAGCACAATCCTAACCATGTCTACTCAAAAGTAAGCCCCATCGTGTTCAATGGATCTTACTCCCAGGAAAGTGGCTTTAGGATTGCAGCCATAGTTATGTTGTTTTTTTAAATATTGTTTTTAATTGTATTTTATTGTTTTTATTTTATTTTATTTTTATTTTATTGTTTTAATTGTATTTTATTGTTACTGTTTTATTGATTGTTAGCTGTCTTGGGTGCCCTTCAGGGAGAAAGACGGAACACAAATGGAATAAATAAATAAATAAATAAATAAATAAATAAATATTGAGCATAATGGCGTTGGCTTCTGAGTAGACATGCTTAGGATTGCTCTGGATGTCAGAGACCAGATATTCAACACTCATTCAGGGCCAGCAGGGTCTCTTATCAGGGGGTACAGTTTTTTGTGAGGTCCCATAATTTTATATGATCCTTATAAATTACAATATATAAAACAATGTAGGCTTGCACCAAATGTGAATGCTGGTTCTCACACAATATATACATTTTCTGGGAATCCAGGAAATTTCTGGTTGTCCTCCTTTGGCTCCTGAGCCGTCTTTTAGACCTGGGTTCCCAGGACGGTTCAGTCCCTACACCTTCCCTCTCGTTGGCCCTGGGATCTTAAATATAGGATACCAGGAAAATTGGAAGGCCCCCTTGTTTGAACCCTGGGACCTCTTGCGACCCCAGTTATGATGCCCCCCTGCAGTGCCGGTACCCCTCTTTCAAAGGCCCCAAAACCAGCTACATGTTAGGCTCGTGGCGAGTTTGAGATGGGAGTAGATGACCTCTTCAATGTACTGATTTGTGAGATTTGTGGAAGAGGAAAAAGAAGATTATGCTATTGATTTTATCACAACCATTTTTATTTTCCAACATGACCATCCTTTCTGACCAGGTCGGAGGATCCCAAGCCCTGCAGTCACCAACAAAATATAAATGCGGCACTCTGTCGCGGTGGCTCCAGGGAGACAACGAGGACTGGATGTCGGGGCGAAAGATGCCGATCTGCGCCGCTAGCTCAAGGGATGGGGTGGGGAGGCCAGGCCCTTTGAGGTGCGCTGTTCCATGCTGTGATCTTGGTTCTGCCGGTCCTGCCTGGCCAGGAGGATGTTCATGGACTCCCGCATGTCCTCCAGGAGGGTCAGCTGGGCTTGAGCGATCTGCGTCTGGGTCTGGATGTTGTTGTGCATGCACTCCAGGAGGCCAAAACATTCCTGAGGCTGGTGGTCGGGTGCTGGGTGGGAAGAGAAGGCAGGCCTCAGGGTGCCAGAAGAGAGGAAGGTAGCCACAAATCCATGACATTACCCATTTTTTTCCCCAGCCCAACCCTAAGTGGCCAAAAGGCTGCATGTGTTTCTCAGTCTCAAAAGTAGAAGGAGCCACACTATTATGCCAGTTGCCAAAGAGGTTAGCCAACTCGGAACAACTAGCCAACTGGTAACAACCAACTAGTTAACTAGCGTGCATTTATAAAGTCGCTAAAGAGGATAGCCATTGCTGGGAACCCTACATTTACCAAGTACAGACATCCTCACTTACAGATGTGTTGCTTTCCTCTCCCTATCCGAGTAGTCTGGTTATAGGGCAGACCCACACTGGGCCTCCACTGAGTGGACGGCAGCTCCAGAAAACTGGGTGAAGGCCTGGCAGGGCAGAGGGGCTTAAAAGCAGTGCCGGAGGGGCCATCCAAGTCTTCGCCTGAGAAAGGAAGGAAACACACAACAGTTTTTTTAAAGGCATACATTGATATCCAGAGATCCAGCACCCCAGTTTCACTTACCCTACAATCCAGAGTAACTACAGGACCACGTATGAGACTTTACGTGCACCTGTAGTTACTGTAGTTTCACCTAGTGAAAACCTATGGAAAATTCATACTGCAATCCAAATTGTTCTTACACTGGAGCAAGGACTCCCCGTAGTTATTCTGGATTGTGCCCTTATTCACATTTCTGGGCTGACATGGGGTATTTTATGGGGTACTTTCCTTTCCCTTCCATTTTAAAGTGCATCCTCAATATCCAGGGGGTGATGGTGGAATGAAATCCCCAGAAATAGAGGGGGGACACCTGTATTTGGGTATCTGAATCAGGATGGTGCAAAGCTAACCAAAACCAGCAAGAACGAAAGAAAACCTACGTGCGACTTGTGTGGATCGTCTCGGGGAACCTGAAATAAAGAGAGGTTGACAATTTCTGAGTCTTTCTGAGGTTATAAAAGGCACCCTGTTAAAAAACCCATTATATAATATGGGGTTATATTCTGGGTAGGAGATCTTTCCTTTCTTACAACCAGGGTAGGGTTGCCATACGTTCTAAAAAACCGGGACAATCCTGGTTTTTGGAGACTGTGTTCACATACTGGCAAATGGGACAGAAGGTCCTGCCCAATTATGTGGAAGAAAATTATGGCAACCCTAAACCAGGGATGGTCAAGAGCAGAGCTACCACCCTCTCTTTTTGGTCCAGATCAAGGCATTGGAGGGGGAACATAAGAAGATCCCTTTGGATCAGTCTAAAGACCCCACAAGAGCAGATTCTCAAGACTCCCAGTGACCCAGAAGGAGGGGGATCTCAAGGTCCAGGGGAACCTTTGGGGACTAAAAGTTCAGGATGTGACCATTTTCAGTGCGACTTATGCTCTTTGGATGCTTTCACTGGCGGGACACACCACCTACTTTTCAGATGCTGCTTTTCATCATGAGGGTTGACATCCGGATCCATCCGAACAGGACTGGAACTTGTCCCTGGATCGGGAGGAGAGGAAAAAACAATTATTCTTTATTCTTTACAGGGTCTTTTTGGAATATTGGTTTGGACGGGGTGGCAATAAAAGAATCAGAGGTCTATAATACCCCTTGGTTATCTACCAGGAGAGACCCCTGTTTCTACCAGTACAAACCTATGCAATCCATTCTCAGCCACCACCACCCAAATAAAAGTGTCATGATATGGTGCCTATACTTGTATACCCATGAGCATCCTGAAGCTATCCACCATCATCTTGAAACTATCTCTGGCCATCACCCCATCCTGCGGGAGGGAGTTCCATAGACAAATGGGCATCTTTTTAAGGCATCCCAGCCTTCTGGTGCCATCACAACATTCTGTAATCCTAAACACACTTTCCTGGGAGTAAGCCCCATTGAATATAATGGGACTTTACTGCTGAGCAGACAGGCATAGGAATTGCACCCATGTATAGGTTATAAATTTATACAGGGTTATATATTAATCCAATTAACGGGAAAGACAGCTTTTTAAGGCACTGAGGCATTGAGGTGCCATCTCTCCATCCTGTGGCAGGGAGTTATTTAGGCAAATTAAACCCTGGGTCCATGTATAAGTCCATGTATTGTATGCAATATAGTAGGCTGCAATCCTAAAGACACTTTCCTGGGAGTAAGACCCATCGAACACAAAGGTGCTTACTTTTGAGTAGACGTGGTGAGGATTGTACTCTAAATTTACTAAATAAAATAAATATATGTATCTTATAAATTTATATAGGGTATGAATCCAGGTAATGGGAAAGGCATCTTTTTAAGGGCAAAATCCAGAGTAACTATGGGGAGTCCTTGCTCCGGTGTAAGAACAATTTACTCTGGATACCAATATGAATTTCCCATAGGTTTTCACTAGGTGGTGCCATAACTACGGGTGCACATAATGTCTCTTACGTGCTCCCATAATTACTCTGGATTGTAGGGTAAGGCACTCTCCATTCTGTGGCAGGGAGTTCTATAGGCAACATATATACTGTATGTTATAAAGTTATATAGGGTTTTATATATAACTCCTGGAAAGGCATCTTTCTAAGGCGCCAAGGCGTTCAGGTGCCATCTCCCCATCCTGTGGCAGGGAGTTCCA
Organism: Cryptoblepharus egeriae; assembly: GCA_030015325.1. Lineage (NCBI taxonomy): Eukaryota > Metazoa > Chordata > Lepidosauria > Squamata > Scincidae > Cryptoblepharus > Cryptoblepharus egeriae. The sequence continues at coordinate 11,149,309 of JAREYC010000018.1, read as the reverse complement.
TAGGCGAATTACACTCTATGTATAAGTCAATGTACTGTACGCCATATGTGAAATAAATAAAGTATAGGTTATAAAGGGCTAGATATATATACAGCGGTACCTCGCTTAACAAGCGTTTCACATAACAAGCAAAAATTTCAAAGAAATCTTGCTTCACATAACAATTTCTGCTTCACTTAACAAGCAAGCATGACATGGGCATGAGTGCTATGAAGCCCTGACGCTCCATACAGAGGCTCTTTAAAAGGGCTGCCGGCCAGCGCTGCTGCCTCTAACTGCCCCCAATTTGGGGACATTACCTGGGGGTGCCAGAGGCAGCTGCCCCTCACTGCCCCCAAGTGCCCCCACTGACCACCTTGAACCTCCAGTAGCAGCCCAGGTAAGCCTCCCAGGAAAGTGTCTTTAGGACTGCAGCCTAAGTAGACTTCATAGACTCATGCACAATGAATGCATGTTTTGAATTCAACTCCAGTGTTTTGTCATCATTTTTACATCCAGTTCATATTTCATATGAATATTTTGGGGGTTGTGGAACCAATCGTCTGAGTTTCCATTATTTCCTATGGGAAAATCCGCTTCACATAAAGAGCGTTTCACATAACAAGCAGGTTTCCAGAACGAATTAAACTTGTTATGTGAGGCGCCACTATATATGTATATATATAATCCAGGTGACGGGGGGTGAAGAATCTTTTTCAAGGACTCTCAGCCTCCAGGTGCCATCCTGTGGCAGGGAGTTCCACAGGTTAACTGTGTGCTTGGTCAGAAAATTGGTTGTTTTAATATAAACAACTGAGCAGGATTTACTCCTGAGTAGCCCTGCAGTGCAGACTTAAGCAAGGCTTAGGCACCCCCCATGATAAGGGGGGCATCAGACTCTTGTGTGCACAGAGAGACTCCATGTGTTTCATCAGCATTGCCTTCAATGGGCCATGTTTTGACTCTAAGACTACAATCCCCATCATGCCTTGCGGCCGAGGAGCCAAGATGGCGACTGCGACCACCAACTCCCAGCATGCCTCGCGAATGAGGAGGCCTGGGGACTTCAACTCCCATGATGCTCTTCTCCGTCGAAGGTTAGCCGGGCTACAGCGCCCCCGGAGGCCCGAAGCAGCGGGGACTCGGAGGGTCCTCCGCGGCGCCCCAGACACTCGCCTCTCACTCGCGGCTGGTCGGCCCCGGAGCGCGGAAAGTGCTGCAGCGAGCGGCGGTGCGAAGGATCCATTCAGTCAACTGCTGACAGGAACCTCTGCGCATGCGCGCTTCTATCCCTCCTGCACTCAACAAGTCGAGAGTGCGCATGCGCGTTCCTTCCAAGCTTTGCGCATGCGTACATAACGGTCATTCACAAAACAGTCCGCCCCAAGATGGCCGCCGCTCTGCTCATGCGCTGTGTAGATTTTGCGCAAGCGCATTGCTGCTCCTCGCCTCGCACGCGGCGGAGAGAGGCGGGGCTGAGGGAGGAGAAAGTCTGCTGTCCGTTTGTCCTCTCAACCAAACCTGCTGTAGCGAGGGGGCGGGGTTTAAGGTGACAGCGCTGCCTTCCTATTGGCCAGGATGGAAAGGCGGCAACGCGGATTGGACGGCGGCTACGCGAGCAGGAGAGGCTGCACGGGGCGTCGTTCTCTCTGCCTCCGCCTCCTCCAGAAGGTTCGGCGCCGGCGCTGCTCCCGCCTCGCTCGGAAAGATGATGACCCCGCGGCCCGTCCTCGTCCTCAGTGAGTCGGGGGGGGCTGAGGGGGAGGCCACGCCCTCTTGACCCCAGGGGGGGTTGGGGGAACAGGGTGGGCTGACCCCCCACAGAGCTCCTCCCCTATGCTCCCCCTCCCCCCAGGCTGCCCCCCACAGGGCCCTTCCCCCATGCTGCCCCCACAGACCCACTCCCCATGTTCTCCCTCCCCCATGCTGACCCCATGGCCACCCCTCCCCCATGCTGCCCCCCACAGAGCCCCTCCCCCCATGGTCCCCCTCACCCCATGCTGCCCCCCACAGAGCCCCTCCCCCATGGTCCCCCTCCCCCCATGCTGCCCCCTCAGAGCCCATCCCCCATGCTCTCCCGCCCCCACAGGGTCCCTGCCCCAATGGTCATCCCCCATGTTGTCCCCTCAGAGCCCCTCCCCCATGCTCTCCCTCCCCCATGGTCATCCCTCTCCCATGCTGCCCCCACAGGGCCCCTGCCCCCATGGTCACTCCTCACCCCATGCTGCCCCCCTCAGAGCCCCTCCCCCCATGCTCCTCCCACATGGCCTCTCCCCTCATGGTCTCCCCTCACCCTATGCTGGCCCCCACAGAGCCCCTCGCCCATGCTCCCCCCACAGGGCCCCTGCCCTCATGGTCACCCCTCACCCCATGCTGCCCCCCATAGAGCTCCTCTCCTTATGTTCCCCCCACAGGGCCCCTGCCTCCATGGTCACCCCTCACCCCATGCTGCCCCCCACAGAGCCCCTCCCCCCATGCTTCCCCCACAGGGCCCCTCCCCCACACCCCATGCTGCCCCCAACTAATGCCCCTGGCTGTCCCCCTTGTTCTTAACTATTGTCCTTAATTGCAATTAATAAGGGGGGTAATTTATAACAAGGGCCCTTTAATTGCCCCCTAATTAATTGCCTTCTTACTAATTGCCCCTTAATTGACCCCCCCATATTCCTAATTGCTCCCTTATTTGTTTTCCCCTTATTAACTGCCCCTTAATTGGTCCACCTCATTAGTTCACCCCCCTTTGGTCCAAATTTCCCTTTAATAGACCTCTTACTCCTTATTGCCCCCTTATTAATTGCTTCTTTGTTTACTTCCCTTTTGGTTAATTAAGGGGCAATTGAGAACAAATGAGCCATTAGGAGACCATTTAAGAACAAGGGGGCGCAATTAGGGCCTTTTTGCTACAACAAGGGGGTTAATTAAGAAGGGTGTCAGTTCTGGGGCACTTGGTAAGAGGGCAATTAAGGGGTAGTTAAGAACAAGGGGACAATTATGGGGCAATTGACAAGGGAGCAAATAAGGAGGACAATTAACAAGAGGGGCAATTAAGGGGCAGATAAGAACAAGGGGATCAATTAAGAGGCAATTAATAAGGAGGCAATTAAGAACAATAGGTCAGTTGAGGAACAATTGGGGTGATTAATTAAAGGGGCAAGTACTAAGGGCATCAAATAAGGGGCCATTGAGAACAAGGGAATTCAATTAAGGGCTCCCCTTGTTTGCCTCCCTTCTTATTAATTGATCCCTTGTCCTTAATTGACCCTTCTTTGCCTGTAATTGTCCCCCCTGTAATTGAACCCCATTTATTCTTAACTGACCCCTTGTCCTTAAGTGTCAGGCCTAATTATCACACTTTGTTCCCATGTGTGGGGGATGAAAGAGAGGAGCAGGGGATTTGGGGGTGGCTGCCTGGGGTGGGGGTGGGAGTCGGTCAGGCTGGGTCACTCATTCTTCCCCTTCCTCTGCCTGTTTCTATAGGTCAGAACACGAAGCGTGAATCCGGGAGGAAGGTCCAGAGTGGGAACATCAGTGCTGCTAAGGTAGGAGAGTAAGTGGGAGGTACAAGAAGCTCTGCTTTAGTGCTGCTAATAACAGCAGGGAGACCATTAGAGAGAAAACTGTTCCTGCAGTGCAGGCCCCCCTGTTTCTCCCACCTTCGCACATCTTTTAAATTAGCATTTTCCTTGCATTGCAGACTATTGCTGATATCATCAGAACATGTTTAGGACCGAGGGCCATGATGAAGGTAAGAAGGTTCTTCATAGGGCACCTATTTGCCTAGTCAAGCAACAGGGGGGTTGCTTGATAAAATGTTACCTGATTATGTTACCAGAAAATACATACTGATATGTATTTATTTATGTCTGCTAGTAGTAGACGAATAAATAAGCATAGCAGGGACACGATCACCAATAATAGAGTAGTACATCTGTGTCCGCTGTTCTTATTTAGTAGATTTGTATTTAATGTTGTGTTCCTTGGGGAAGTATTTCAGCTAACAGGAGTATTTTTAATCTCCCCCCCCCCTCCCCGCAACAGATGCTTCTGGACCCAATGGGTGGGATCGTCATGACCAATGATGGCAACGCTATTCTTCGAGAAGTAAGTGGATTTGGCACTTTATCTTCTTTGGTTTTGTCTATCACACAAGTATAATTGGGGTGGGGGCACACAAGCACACCTACTTTGCAAGTGTGTAAGTTCCCCCACCCAACCCCAATCCTTCCTTTGTGCAGATTCAGGTCCAGCATCCGGCAGCCAAGTCCATGATTGAAATCAGCCGCACTCAGGACGAAGAAGTGGGCGATGGGACCACATCTGTGATTATTCTGGGTAAGAACTCCTGGAGGAAGTAAAGGTAAAGGGGTCCCTGGCAAGAGGTGGGAAGGAGAGAACCTCCTAGGTAGGTTGTGCTTTCTAGCGGTGATGGATACAATTTGGGGTTCTTCATAGGGCACCTATTTGCCTAGTCTTAGCATATGGCATGGCACTGGAGTGTAATTTGCCTATGGAACTCTCTGCCACAGGATGGGGTGAAGGCACCTGAATGCCTCGATGCCTTAAATAGAAGCTTTCTTTGTCACCTAGATTTATATATAAGCTATGTAATTTATATATAAACTATATAGCCTTATATATAAATTTATTTTATTTATTACGTAGTATATAATACCTGGACTTGTACATGGAGCCAGAGTGTAATTTTCCTATGGAACTCCCTGCCACAGGATGGGGTGAAGGCACCTGAATGCTGAAATGCCTTGGAAAAGATGCTTTGTTTCTACTGTCACCTGGAGAATAATTTGTCTGTGGAACTTCCTGCCACAGGATAGTGTGATGGCCAGGGATAATTTCATAATGCTTCAGGATGGCTATGGATTGCAAAGCAAGTTTTGGGCCTGCTTTAATTAACCCCACAACTAACCAACTAACCTTGTTTTGCAGCCGGAGAGATGTTGGCAGTTGCGGAGCACTTCCTGGAGCAGCAGATGCACCCAACAGTGATAATCGGCGCATACCGCAAGGCGTTGGATGACATGATCGCTGCTCTGAAAAAGATCAGGTGGGCTGGGGGTGGTGATGCTTGTGTGGGCAAGAAGAAGGTGTCACTCCACACCCTTGTGGAAGCAGGCACAAGGCTGGTCACAAGTGGTGCCAGGTTGGTAGTGGTTTCCCAATTCTTATTTCCGCAGCATTCCCGTCGACGTCAACAACCGGGAAGCCATGCTGAAGATCATCAAGAGCGCCATCAGCACCAAGGCGATCAACCAGTGGTCGGAGCTGGCCTGCAGCATTGCGCTGGACGCCGTCAGGACGGTAGAGCTGGAGGAGAACGGCAGGAAGGAGATCGACATCAAAAAATACGCCAAAATAGAGAAGGTACAAAGAGCTCAGGCTGCTGAGGTTGTAACTTCAAAGAGGGTTGGTATCCTAAGCTGGGTCTCCGGCCTTTAAGGAAGTTAGTTCTGAGGCTGCCCCAGTGAAATCAGTGGATTTACAGTGCAATCCTAAGCATGTCTACGCAGAAGTAAGTCCCATTGTGTTCATTGGTACTCACTCCCAGGAAAGTGCGGTTAGGATTGCAACCTTATTTATTTTTTTATTTATATCCCGCCTTTCTTCTTAAGGAAGGATACTGGGAATTCATTCCCTGACTTACTCTTGGGGCTGTTACCCCAAAGGTGAGTCTCTGGCATTGAATGGCTGCCGTTCTTTCTGTGCCCCCCAGATTCCTGGTGGCTTTATAGAGGATTCTTGTGTCCTGCGCGGGATCATGCTCAATAAAGACATCACTCACCCCCGAATGCGGCGCACCATCAAGAACCCCCGCATCGTCCTGCTGGACTGTTCGTTGGAGTACAAGAAAGGAGAGAGTCAGGTATGCTGGTTGAGAGCCCAGCAGGGGTGGGAGGACTGCAGGGGCAGATGACCCCCAGTGATTCCCCATCAGGGAGACTTGGTAACTGGTGGAAAGGCCTCTTTTGACTGGAGGATGGAGGACTGGAGCAGAAGATGGAGATGGCTAGGAGTAGGTTTGTCCATTCACCCTGCGGGCTTTCCCTTCTTTCCCATAGACAGACATTGAGATAACTCGCGAGGAAGACTTCAACCGGATCCTCCAGATGGAGGAGGAGTTCATCCAACAGATGTGTGAGCACTTGATCCGAATCAAGCCAGACCTGATCATCACAGAAAAGGGAATCTCAGGTAAGCTATGCGCAGTTGCGCAGCGACGCATGGAGAGCTGCTGTCAGAAGGTATGACACCAGCACCGTTTACTTACATGAACTTTTTGGGCTTCAGACCTGGCCCAGCATTACCTGATGAGAGCCAACATCACCGCAATCCGTCGGGTGAGGAAAACGGACAACAACCGAATTGCGAGGTGAGCACCACTGAACTGTTGCAAGGCAGACCAACAACCCAGGAGTGGCGCTTGGTGGTGTTTTGTACGTAGTGCTGTTTATGTGATCTGTACGCCAGTTCGCATCCAGTCCTCAGGGCAGCAATGGGTTTAACTGGGGACCTGTGGGTTTGGGGATTTTCTGAAATCGTATAAGGAGAAGGGAGCTTGTGATGTACTGGATCTCCTTATCTGAAGTGACTTCTGGCCACATCCGGGAGGTTCTGAGTCCCAAAGCACTGACTGGTTCTTTCCTCTTATGTGGCAGAGCCTGCGGGGCGCGCATTGTCAGCCGCCCGGAGGAGTTGCGCGATGAGGATGTGGGGACTGGCGCAAGTCTCTTTGAAGTGAAGAAAATTGGGGACGAGTATTTCACCTTCATCACTGATTGCAAGGACCCCAAGGCCTGCACCATCCTGTTGCGGGGAGCCAGCAAGGAGATTCTGGCGGTGGGTATCAAGAGGCTGCCAGACCATTCCAGATCGGGAGGGGGGGGGAAGAGACCTGAATTGCTCTCCTTATGTCACCCCAAACCTGTATCCAAGCTGAGCTTTGTCATGCGGGGAGAGCTGAATGCCCTCCTTAGGTCACCTCAAACCTGCATCGGTTTGTCTCCAGTCACTCCAGTCCAGCTCCCAAGAGGTGTGACCTTCAACCCTTCTCCTTGCAGGAAGTGGAGCGCAACCTCCATGATGCCATGCAGGTCTGCCGTAACGTCCTGGTCGACCCCCAGCTGGTGCCGGGAGGGGGCGCTTCCGAGATGGCTGTGGCCCACGTCTTGACAGAGAAGTCCAAGGTGATGACTGGGGTGGAGCAGTGGCCCTACCGGGCCATGGCTCAGGCCTTGGAGGTCATTCCCCGAACGCTCATCCAGAACTGTGGCGCTAGCACCATTCGCTTGCTGACCTCTCTGAGGGTAAGGACTATGTGTGATGCTTTTACTGCCCCTTTCCTGGCATAGGGATGGGGCATACGGATATGGGGGTGTAAAGCCAAAGATGAAGCTTACTGTTGGTCCTTCCAGGCCAAGCACACCCAGGAAGGCAGTCAGACCTGGGGAGTCAACGGAGAAACTGGTGCCCTGGTGGACATGAAGGACCTGGGCATCTGGGAGCCCCTCTCTGTCAAGCTGCAGACCTACAAGACGTCAGTTGAGGTAAGGAAAAAGCTGTGTGTGGATGGGCTTGGTGGTGGACACATTCAGGACCCTAGGATGAGGTTGTTTCTTGCTGGTGAAGCTAGCAAGGTTCTAAGCAGTCATTAGGACCCTTGTTGATCCTAAACATGGTGCTGATCCTAAACATGATCCTGATGGTGCCCTGAAGCTGGCATTGTGAAGCTATCCTGTTGTTGTGCATCATGAGCCTAACACTGTTGGGGGTTTTAAAGAGCATCTGGACTAGGATGAAATTCCTTGACGGACAATCTGCACAAACCAGTAAAGAACTGGGTGGGGATAAGAGCCCTACAAAAGCCCTCTCGTTCTCACTGATCCTCCTTTTGTTTGACCCCAGACGGCCGTTCTCCTCCTGCGCATCGACGATATTGTTTCAGGGCACAAGAAGAAAAGTGGCGATCAGGGCAGGCAGCCTGAAGCAGCCCCCACTGAAGCCCAGGAGTAACTCTCCACAGTCCGCGTGCCCCTGGAGAAAGCCACACACCTTTGGGCGGCAGAATCCACTTGAACCACTTGGGCGCCGTTTCGACCACTCCTTTCCTTTCCCGCCCCGGGTTCAGGCGCCGCCACAGTCCGAACATGGGTTCGCTCGAAGTCTGAGGGAAGAAGGAAGAGCCAACTGGGCGTTGGGTCCCCCATTGTGTTAAGGAGATGCTGACGCCTTATTTAAGTCCATGCTGTAGCTTCTTTGTGGCTTTGGTAATAAAACACATTTCACATTCATAGATGAAAATGTGTGGGTCATTTTTCCCCCCTGCTGTGGGGCAGTATCGGTCCTTCCTCTGTGGTGCGTCCCTTAAGGTTGTGGTACATGGCCTGGATTTGGTACAGCCGCTGTCCACACACTCAACAGGTACCTGCAGCCAAACTGACTTTGGCATGTGCTTAAATCATGCCCGGTAAGCGAAAGGTAACGCCAACAAACTGCGGTCTCCCCAAAATGCAGTGGGGAACAGAAAATGGGATTAAAGCTGTATTGGTGGCAAAAATATTTCTGGACTTCCTCAGTGGAACTTCTTGCCACAATATGTGGTGATGGTTCCTTGTGGGGTGTGGGGGGACAGGCTGATGGAGGAAAAGTCTGCCAAAAGTGCCAAGTCATGGTGGCAGATGCAACCTCTGGATTTTAGACGGAGGCTGTCTCTGAATTCAAAGGGGGGCAACTGGGAGCTGGACAGGGTGGGTCTGATCCACCAGTGCTCCTTTCATGTGGGTTCCAGGGTAGGGGCCTCACTTAGCACAAGACATTGAGGGGCAGTTTAGATACTGAGTTGATGTAGCTGTTCCCCACCCCCAAGAACTTGTCCCAGGCTTCCTCCTCCCCACTCTATCTCCCCCCCCCCCACTCCTTAGGGCTTGCACCACTGCTATTCTCAGCCAGCCCCCAAAGCTTTTCCTATAGAATTTCTGCTTAAAGTGCTGCATTTAAAAAGGTACAGGATCCTGGCTGGGGCCTTTTTTCTATAGGCACTTTGCACATGCCCCATGGCACATTTGCACCTTACATACACTCTGAGTCTGCAGGCACTTTGCACATGCCCAGTGCCATGATTGCACATTATTTGCAGGCACTTCGCACATGCCTGGTGGCACAGTCACACATTATGTGTACTCTCTATCTACAGGCACTTTGCACATGCACAGTTGCATAATAATAATACATGCACTATTTGGGGGGGGCTACTCTTTTTGCAAAGTTCGCCAGATCGGTGCCATGGTGATTGTGCCTGTATGCATGCTTTCCTGAGAGTAAACAGCCACTGAACACTGGGGGCTTACTCTTGAGTAAACATGCACCCTGCAAGGCTGATTTTTTTCCCCCTAAGGCTGCACCTTGCCTGCAGTGTCCCCTTTAAGAGAGCCCTGCCCTGTTTAAGGGGTGGGGCCCAGCAAGCCTCGCCCCTTTAAGAGAGAACCGGAATGATCAGCTGCAGCAACGTCACGTGGCTTTGGAACCTTGCAACAAACATGCTGAGATGGAGCAGTTGGGGCTGCCTGGCTCTGCTGGGGGTCTTGGGTGCAGTGGCAGAGAGTTCCACAGGTTACAGGAGGAAGGTAGGCTTGGAAGAGGGGAAGAGGGGGCAGGATCTGCAAGGATCTAGAGAAAAGAGACATATTCAAGGGTCCTCTTTAAATGGGGGGTCTCACTGCTGGACCTGATTTGGGGTTTAGGGGTTCCCCCTGGATGGGGACCCTCCTCTCTGCATCCTGAAGGTGCTGAAATCAGATTTTGGGGGAGGGGGGGTTGCACTCTGTATATGTTCAGATGCCCTCTGTTGGGCTAGTGTGACCTAGCCAAATGCAGATGCTACAATTGGGATCTTGCCACTGTTTGTTTATTTATTGCCACCTGGAGTGTCCTTGTAGGAAGAAAGGCGGGATATTAATTCGATAAATAAATATTTAGGTGTGGGGGGCAAGTGATTAAAGTGGAGGAACATGGAGTTTGTGGCCCTGGGATGGCTCAGTGGGGCAGAAATAAAGGTTTCCTGGCTGAATCTCAGGTGATCCTGCCCAGCCCAGGAGGGCCAAGAGATGCTCCTGCCCAGGACCTGATGCTGCCAGTCAGTGCCCAGCAATGCTGCATCGGGGCCCCCAAGCCTTGGGCTCCGAATCTGGGACTTTGATCTGAGCTCTGCTTGGTGCCAAACTAGGGGTTCTCTAGGGGTTTCTTAGGGCTCCGACCCCCTTGTAGTATTGCCATATTATAGTTTGTATTACTGTACTTTGCCGTATGATGTAGTATTGCCATACTATAGTTTGAAATCTTGATCTGGACTGAGAATGTCGCATATTAATTTAATCAAGTTTTTTTTAAGCTGATAGAATCAAAGTTTTAAAACCCTTTGATTCCCAGGTGGGTCAATTTTTAATTTATTTTTAATTTATTAAATTTAATTTTTAATTTAAATGCAAATTAGGCTATTTTTAGATGGGAATCAAAGGGTTAAAATGTCAATTTCCCCCCCCCCCCCCTTGCCCAGCCAAGGGCTCACTGGGACAGAAATCTGGTGCTTCCTACTATTTGTTCTTCCTTTAAATACCCTGAGATCAGCATTTAGTCTTGAGATAACCCAGGGGGTATTTTCTCCCCCCCCCCCCCAGTAATTCAGTTTTGTCTCTGTTTAGCAGGAAGTTAAAATGCTGATCTTTGCTTGTTTCTTCATTCAGAGGTTGAAAGAATGAGGTTGTGACTCATAAACTTCTGAGATTAAAAAAAGTTGTCATGTGCTCCTTAATTGGGGAGGTTCGACTTTGATCCTTGACAGATGGGGCTGGGATGTTTTTTGGGGGTTGGGAACAGAGCACCATCCAAAATGACCAGCACGTGGAGGGCAATTTAGAAAGGCAGGCAGCCGTTGAAAGAGCAGAACATGTGTTGAATGAATGAGGTCTGGGTATAATTGAAAGGTGTTGAAAGAGTGGATCATCAGAAAACAAACCGTCGGAAAGTGGGGGATAGCTGAGCACTGGGTTGAAACCCCCCCAACTCAAGTGGGGGATACCTGAGCACTGGGCTGAACCCCCCACAACTCAAGGGGGGATACCTGAGCACTGGGTTGAACCCCCCCAACTCAAGTGGGGGATACCTGAGCACTGGGTTGAACCCCCCCAACTCAAGTGGGGGATACCTGAGCACTGGGTTGAACCCCCCCAACTCAAGTGGGGGATACCTGAGCACTGGGTTGAACCCCCCCCAACTCAAGTGGGGGATACCTGAGCACTGGATTGAACCCCCCCCCCAACTCAAGTGAGGGATGCCTGAGCACTGGGTTGAACCCCCCCCCCTCACTCAAGTGGGGAATACCTATATTTGGAAGAACTATAATGTCCACTTAGGAAAAAGAAACCTGCCACTCATGTGGGTCACCTTTGTTCCCAGGTCTCCCTGGAGTACATCTCCAGCTTCAACACCTCTGCGGTGAATCTCCTGCACATCCGGGCCGTGGGGCCCAATGACACCATCCACTACATCTGGAGCACCATCAGAGCGCCTACAGTGCTGCTGATGTACACGCAGAGCCCACGCAGCACTCTTCGCGTCGACTGGGCCAAGCTCCTTTCCTCCTCGCCCTCTGGAGCCATCTGGATTGAACCCCGTGGCTGCGTCCTATACTCCAAGGCCATCATCTTCACCAAGGTGCGTGGTACGGTAGGGCGTATTGCGCCAGACCGGTGAGCACGGGGCATCACCTGAATGTGCGCAGTCACCGTTTGCTCATGTTGGCGTTCTCTAGGTCTATGAGTTTAAAGCCTTCAACACGTCGGATCTCACCAGGATTCCCGAGGGTGGCTTCTACCCCACCTACGACCTGGCCAACTTCACCTGGAAGGGTAGCCTGAACAAGACAGTGCGGAGGGCAACATTTCAGGGGGTCAGCCTGGACTCCAAGGAAAGCTTCTTGAACGGCAGCATATCTTTCCAGGTGACTTAATCACACTGTCCCTTTATTAACCATTGAAATTGTTATAGCAGCAATTAAAAGCATATTTCTTGTCATTGATCTGCGGAACTCCTTGCCACTGGCTCCAAGACTCCAAATTTTCCTCTTTCCTCCTCCACCCCCAGGTGACGGCATACGAAGACAGCAGCCGGGATGGTCCTCTCCCCCGTCTCCTGCACACGGCCAACACCTCCAAGGTGGAGTTTGCCATCCAGGGGGTCGCTCCCCGGGGCAATCACTCCCGCTTTGTCCTGGAGATCGTCACGTTGGAAGAGCAAGGCAGGCTGCAAGCGCTGCAGTCGCTCCGCTCCATCGACGACGAGTACACGCCATCCATCTTTGAGGTAGGGCCAGGAATGGGGGTTCCAGTGGAGACCCCCTTGGGACACGCAACCTCCTGCCATGTCCACTGTGCCCACCTTACCTTCCTCTCCCTCCTCTTGGTATAGATGGCCCAGCTGGTCCCGGAGCCCCTCAACGGCAGCATCGGATCAAGCTTCCTCCAATGGAAGACGGTGGCGTACAGCGCCCGGGAGCCCAGACGGGAAGATACCATCCACTGCCAGTATTACCCCTTGCAGACGGGGAACGTCACCCTCCCTAACTCAAGCATCGCTCACGCCTACTTCACGAAGCCCGACAGCGCCTATGGGGTGGCCGCCATTAACATCAGCTTTGGTAGCGACAACAACGAGGCCTATGAGGAGAGGGGCTACTTGAGCTGGTGAGGGGCAGGAACGGGAAAAGTTGAGTTCCAACAAGTTATTATTACTAAAAGGTAATAATAGTTCCTTGATCTTTGGTCCATGGAACTTCTGGCCATAAAGAGCTTGGACCTGATCCTTTTACGACCAGAACATTTCCTAAAGCTGAGTTGCAGGAAAGTCAGAACAGACAAAAGGATTTTTTTCTCCCGTTAATCTGTGGAACTCCTTGCCATAGGACTTGGTGACGGAATCTGGCCTTTTAAAAAGGGGTTGGAGAATTTTATGGAGGAAGGTCCATCATAGGTGAGCTTCCAGGAGATGGAAGTAGATGGGATCTGGACCTGATCAAGTGGAGCTTGTCTTGCATGCTTGTGGAAGGGGCAGTTACTTAGCAAAATATACATATATACATATACATACATATATATATATATATATGTATATGTATATACGTATACATATATATGTAGGATTTGTACTCTGCTTCTCACCCAAGACCCAATTCTCTACCGATCTTCTCTTCTCCTGCCCCTGTCTCTTCCAGGACTGCGTTGATCGGCTTCGGCGAGCCCCCTGAGGACACCTTCTCTCCAACGGTGATTGTGATTCTTGCCGTGGGGCTGGGCACCCCCGTAGTACTGTTGGCCGGTGGGACGATCGTGGCGCTCGCCCTGCGGAGGAGGCAGCAGTCGGAGTACGAACCCATCAACTGACAGTGGAAGGGCAGACGCTGGACAGTCACCCCCTCATCAGGCCGCATCACCAAATGGACTTGCCTCAGAGACCCCTGTTGTGGCCATTTTGGGGAGCTGTGTTAGTTATAGGGCTGTGGGGGGGGGGGGTTAATTCATCTTACAATCAAGATCTAATGGGGAGTGTTTTGGGACCCTTGGTATATTCCGGTGTCCGAAATCTGTCTGGGGGGGCTTCAAGGGTGAAGTTTGGAGTGGCGAGTTCGAATCTTTACTTGAAAAACTCAGTGGGATCCTCCGCTGTGGAAACATAATTCTTAGACCGCAATTTGTTGTCAACATCCCCATATGGGACAACATCTTTAATAGGGAGATTTGGTCGGGCTGAATTCTCTCCCCATCATTTTTTTGTTGACCATCAATATGGCCTTGAATGTTCTTCCTTGCCTGTTTTTTTACTCCCTGAAAATTTAGTTTACAGCATTTTCCTTGGATTCACATCGCTGTCCTGACCCTATAAATTTTTATAGGGTCTATAAAAGAAAACCCCTCTTCTCTCCTGTCCCAAAAAAAAAACCAGTTTTAAAATTACGGGTACCATTGCTAGAGAAAAGGAGTAAAATTTACATATAAATATGTGGTGGTTGCCAATAAATCTCTGGTGGTTGCCAACTTCTCCCCTGACGGCCGCTCCTGTGCTGTTAAGGAGCGGAGCAGTTTTCCAGATCTGGAAGAAGATCTGAAGTTCTTCTTGCCCTGATCGAAAGCAGCATCTTTTAGGTGTCTCAATGTTGTGCCACTCGCAGTGGCGGAGGAGCTCGGTGGCAGGGAAAAGTTGGCAACCCTTTTTGGGGTCTCTTTGAAAGGGTTAACCACTAGTTGTGTTTACTGGCAGGTGCTTCCTAAAAGGGACAAATTGCACTCTGGGGTGAAGATGCGAGCTCAGTCTCCCCCCAACCCGGTGCCCCACGGCGCTGAATTAAGCGGTTTATAGGGGTTTCACCGGGGCTGTTCACCACCAGTGAGCGATGTGGTAAAGGGGTTGTGCCAAGACTAACATGTGGCATCCTTTGGGGGGGGTGTGATAATGTTATATAAAGTGATGCTTTTGCACTAGATGAGGATCTCTAAAAGGGGCTTTAAGGGAACCTCCCTCCGACCCCTTTAAAAAATATATATTTGTATTTGGACCAATTAAATTTTTTTTATTTTTTTCCATATGGTTTCATGTGTTTGGCTGTTGTGGGGGCCTAATCTGGATTGGATCTAAAATAGTAACCGTGTGCATAAAATATTAACCGCATGCGGGTTAAAATAGTAACCCGCATGGGGTGGGAAGTGCAAACCTATATCTCAGAAGTAGGGAGTGAACCTAGAAGGGGAAGACTCACGATGGATGGTCAATGGGGTCAAGGCAGGTGTATAGGATTGCAGCCTGGACCCAATATTGGGGGCACTTCTGGGCACCCAGAACCAATGCAACGCCCCCCCCTTTTGGTGGTCTCCCCCATTTACCCCAAGACCATGTGCTGGCCTGACCCCTTTTTCCGTGGTTGCCTCCCCATGTCTGTGCAAAGGGCTTCCTCGTTTTAATTGCGTGTTGCGCAAGCACACGCCAGAATTCACGGCCTCGCAACGCCTGTCCAACCAGTTTAGTGAGTGACGTCCCTTTATATTGCCCAGTGCCAGGGAGAAAAATAAGGCACAGCTTCCTGTATAATGCTGGGCTGATTCCCCAATGGCGCCACGTATCCACTGCGCATCATTCGTGGCGCATCACAGTGCCGTGGCTGAAAAGGGCTGCCACCTCAATTTACTGGACTTCAAAGCAATCTAGAAAGAAATATTATTTTTATGGATTTTCAATATTTTATTGATTTGCAAAAAAAAAAACTTGATCCATTTCTCGTGATGCTCATCAGGATAGGAATCCACAACCTTCAGTGGGTCACGATTCCTGCGCATTGAAATCCACACAACATCATAGGTTTCCACCAAATCACACTCTTCGCACAATCGATGCAGACATTTAAGGAGATCCTAGGAAATTTCCTTCGCACCTGCGCCCCCTTTTTGACTCTGGACCCAGGTACAATGTACCCCGTCTCATGGGTCTGCACATGTTTCGGGACTCTTAACCCCCACAGTCGGTGGGTCGGACCTGATCTTACCGTCACACCATTTAATGTGCAAGTCCAGAACTTAAAAATTCTTATTGATTTGAGTTGATGAGGATCTAAAAAGCCCCTCCAAAAGTGTCACCCATGTTTGAGCATCTTTCATCCCCAAAATCTCGGCTTGTGGGTCACCGACTCTTTCGGCAGGGGGGCCGACGCGCCGCCGGCCACTGTGGCAAACATGTTATCCGGATCCACGATGAACATGCTGTAGAGGTTGAAGAGGAGCATGACGACTAGAGGCAGGAACGTCAAGCCGAAGCCGAAACCCCGGAACGAACGGCCCATGGCGAAGGCCAGCCAGTAGAGGAGCCTAGGAGGGGGGCAAGAAACCAGACCAATTATTTATTATTAATATTATTTATTTATTATTAATATTATTTATTAATATATTTTATTTATTTGTATTTATTTTTCACACCCTTATCCCTCTTCCTCCGAGGTGTACGTGGTTCTTCTATGCCACAGCTTATGGGACATCAGGATTTCAGCACCCCACCTACCACTCCTTAAGGGGTGTCAAGTACCTACTCCTCCCGAATGCCCTAGATTTGATGTTGCAAGGCGGCTTTTTTCGGAACGAGGCACCTGTCCTTGTCAACGCCCTCCAAAAATCGGGGTGTGTTTTGAGGAACAACCCCGTAATTGTGCGTTTTTTGGACGCACGTAATTGCTTGTTTGTCATGACTTTGGGATAACCCCGTAGCGAAGGTGTCCTGTCTGCCCTCCCTGCGGAGATCATTGGGTCAAGGCCTCAGACAGGATGCGACAGAGGGCCTGGCTGGGCGTTAGATTAGGTGAGAGACTTTTTGGGAACCAGGATGGTGTCCCAGTTTTGGAATTGGGTTTAGACCTGGAAGATCCGGGTTTGAACCCCTGCTCTCTATATATATACCCTAACCCTATATATAGCAGGGCACCTTTTCAGCCTGACCTACTAACAGGGTTGTTGTACCTTTCCTATAGCGGGAAATCACGGGCACCTTTTCAGCCTGACCTACCTTACAGGGTTGTCTTGAAGAAAATAAGGGAGACCCAAGTATACCACTCGGAGCTCTCCGGTGAAGAGCAGGATTAAAAGGTGATTAGATAAAATACTGCATTTACACGAATCTAATGCACCATCGAATCTAATGCGCACCCTATACTTATCATCAAAATACCATATTTACTCAATTCTAATTAACAAATCTAATGCGCACCCTGATTTTGGAGACGGAATTTGGCTGGAAAAGGTGAGCGTTAGATTCGAGTAAATACATAATTTGGCTGGAACGGGTGAGCGTTAGATTCAAGTAAATACAGTAATCCAAACATTCCAGAATGGATATCTGTGGTTATCCAAACCACTATAAATAGGGCTGATATGAGCAGAGGCACCCCAGATCTGGACCCAAACAAGAGGAGGAAGTGTGGATAAAGGGGGTCCAGATCCTCCACACTTCCCCATAAAATTTAAGGAGAGGAAAATCAGGAAAGGTGTCGGCCAAAGCAAGGTACAGCAGTCCTGGGTGGCCCGTGGATGAGCCCCTCTTACCGGGAGAGGGCGAAGAGTGCCGTCAGCAATGGGATGAGCTTGAGGGCCTCCTGGGGTAAGTAGGTGGAGAGGACGGCCATGTTGAAGAAGTAGAGGATGAAGAGGTGGACCGACTGGGTGACGTAACGGCGGTGGATGTCCACCTCCCGCCGCAGCTCTCCAAAGGGCTGCAGGGAGGAGAAGCAGAGACGGGAGATCCCGTAGACGATCAGGCCTGGAACGGAGGATGGAGAGAGAATTTATTTATTCAACTGATAAATATTTCTAAATATTTATTTCTAAATATTCATAAATATTTATCAATTTATAACTATTAAAACGTATTGGATAACATGCAAAATGATCAGAGCACCGTGACCCCGTTGAACCCCAAGAGTGGCTCGCTTACTCGAGAGCTCACCTATAATGATGGGGAAAGTGGCAAAGACCCCACAACGAAGGGTGTAGACCAAGCGGGCGCTCATGGTGGGCAGAAAGGGTGCGTCGAAAGGCAGGAAGACGTACGCCCCGTACAACAAACAAGGGAAGATGATGGTGGCAGAAATCATGGAGGCCACGGCCTTGAGGTTGGCGGAGCTGCAATGTTTGCACCGGAAGCACCGCAACCTTTCCCGGACCGTCTTGCTTCGCCGCCCGTCGTAGCTGGGCAAGTCGTCAAACTGCGCCGAGTAGCCGCGGGCCAAGAAGTTCTGCTTCTCCAGGTCACTGTTCTCCTTCTCGCACCGCACAATTTCCTCCTCGGGCCCCGACGACAACTTCTTGTCCTCGACCGTCATAGAGCGCGCGACGCAGTGAGGACTGATGGGGACAAAGACGTGAGCCGCCACGTCGGGCATCCTGTTGCTGTCCTCTTCCTCCTCCTCTTTGGTGGGGAATTTGAAGGGATGGTTGTCCGCTGTGGACCCTGCGCCGGCATCTTCCCTGCTTCCTTCAGGATTTGGTCTCAGGTTCGTATCCGACGCCTCCAGCGTTGCAACCTCGCAAGGCAGACCGTGGCAGTCGTGACCCCAGGGTAGGGTCGCCGCAGAGTCCTCCATACTTGCCTCTTGGCCACAATTTTGGGACAATTGGTCTCTGGGCTGCTCATTCCGCAGGACCTCCAGGCTCAGCTCCTCAGAAACCGGCGCAATGGCCGCCATCGCCCCTCCAACCGTACCCGCTTCTAGACCGGGGGTGTCCAACTCATCTCATATAGTGGCTGCAAGTGACCAAAAAGACTTGGTTAAAAAAGACCAGCCTTGAGCCTGGAGTGAAAGTCAGAAGCCTTGACTCGGTTTCCCTAATCGGGAAAATCAGGCTGGGATGTGGTTAGGCAGAGATGATTAATCCTGGTCAAATCAGAAAGTTGTCTCCAAACTTTACTGGTTCTGCCAAGGGCCGGCCCATGAGTGAGGCCAACTGAGTCAGAGGAGAAGAGAAAGAAGGCTACAGACTATCTAGCCTTCCACTCCGCTCTCCTCGATTTTTGAATCCAGTAAGATGGTGGGGAGCGCCTGCCCTACAGCCAGATCTGGGGAGGTTGTAGTAGGCACATAAGAACCTCAGGAGAACCCCATGCTTCAGGCCACAGGTCCACCAGGTACCCCAGATAACCAGCATTCCCTCTTACAAACTTTGTATTTGGACACCATGCCCAAGGTCACCTCCCCAATGATGTGCTCACCTTTGTCCAGGATTCCCTTTGCTTTCATCCTCCTCTTCCTCTTCCTCTTATTGTGCCTCCCCCTGTTCAAATTTGGGTTCTAGGAATCTTACGATTGCGGGATCATGTGGCAGATCAACCCTATTTCATTTTTCCCTCCTGCTTAGCTTATCCTATTAAAAAATACTATATGCTTTTTAGTGTTCTAAGCTTGTAGGCAACATGTGCAGCTCCAACTATGGTTTCTACTCAAACTATGGTTTGTTCAACTGTGATTTATCTATTATTAATCGATGGTTAACAAGCACACTTTTAAGTCGCAAAATAAATTCAAGTGGGAAGGGCTGAAGGCAAAATCCCAGTGGGAAATAGAACCGGTTTTGGGGAGGTTCTGGGGGGCTCTGGGGAAAGCTGGGGACCTGGGAATATCGAGGGGTTCTGGGGGAAGCTGGGGGCTCAGGGGAAAGCTGGAGACAGGAAAATCTAGGGATCCTGGGGAAACCTGGGGGCTCAGGGGAAATCTGGAGACAATCTAGGGGTCCTGGGGAATGTGGGGGGAAGCCTCTAAGGAAACCTAGGGAGCTGGGAAAATCTAGGGCCCGAGGGGAAAGCTGGGGGGCTCTGGGGGGAACTGGGAGCTCTGGGGAAAGCTGGCATTGTGCTTCCCCTTGGGTTACCATGCCTGTCACCTACAGGCACATGGGGAGCCATGGTTGCCACAGCTATCCATGGGATTCAGTCCAGTTAATAGGAGCTCCAGCCAGGCACCTGCACCCCCATTCCTGCAGGAAAATCCCTTTGAACCCACGAGGTCTTACTTGTGAGTAAACAGTGGTTGGATCCAGGCGGACAGGAGGGTCAGTGAACCTTGTCCAAATCCCACTCCGACGCATGGCCTGCGGTCTGGGACATGAACGTAGCTGGGACAGTGTATTTTTTGAACCAGGGCCCACCACCCTGCAGGCCCCGTCCCTGACCCTGTGCCGTGGCTCACATCCAGCCAAATAATGCAGCACATCAAGGAGTCCACACATCTCCAAGATCTACCCGACACCTGGAAGAAGGCCGAAACTGGCACCGAAACGTAGTAGGCTAACAAGGAAATATTATTTTGAAATGGATCTTGCCCCAGCGAGGAAGATTCGGACTTTGCCGTACCCTGACACTCCCCACATTTATCCCCCCCCAACTCCCCACTTACTTTTCCACCTGCAGAAGCAAATCTGGACTTGTTCGGGGAGTTGGTGCTTTTGAGTTGGTGGCACTATTTGTTTTTCTTGAGTGCCTCGGGTTTTTGCCTGTTCCCTTGGACTTTCAAACCTGTTCGACCAGCCCAGGTGGGGCTGGTTTGGGGGGGGGGGGGATTGGCTTGCCAGGCCCCACCTCTCAGGGATCTAAGCCAGCCTACCCAGCAGGAGGTGTGGATCCTCCAGGTGCAACCTTCTTCCACACCTGCTTTAACCGGGGAAGAGGTTGAGTCGTGCCAGGAAATATGATACTAAAGGTTCCAGGTGCGAATTGCGACACCGGCTTGCACAGATGCTTGTGCAAGGTCTTCCAGGTTCATTCAACTCCCTGCGAGCAGAAAAGTAGCAATTTCGGCAAAATCCAGAGAAACTACGGGGTGTTCTTGCTCCAGCGTAAGAACAATTTACTCTGGATTGCAATCTGAATTTCCCATAGGTTTTCACTAGGTGGTGCTATAACTACAGGTGCACGTAACGTCTCTTACATGCTCCTGTAGTTACTCTGGATTTGGGGGTTTGTACAGGGGAAAAAATTTGTTGCTAGATTTCTACTTACGGGGAAAAAATAAATCGCACGTTTCTTTGCTCCTTTCCATTAAATGGAACTCTTTAATAACTCTTTATTTATTTATTTATTTATTTATTTATTTATTTTTATTATTATTATTATTATTATTATTATTATTATTACTCTTTAATAACTTACTCTTAATAACTTACTGGAACACACACAAGTCACACCAAGTTAGATTATCTGAACCGCATTTAATTGTAGTTTGGAAGGAAAAAAAAATTCATATATTTGAGTAAAAATCAATGCAGAACTTTTCCCCTATAGATTCTACAGGGGGTTGTAGTCTTTTATAAGCGCCCCCCCCACCCCATATAATCCTGGTGCCCTGCAAGGCTCTGCTGTTCCCCACGTTCCGGGGAAAGGGTCTCATCCCAGTCGAGAAGTCGAAACCTACACAACTTTTTGTGATGATCCCAAAGGGTTCCTGGGCCTTATGACCTTTTATAGGATAAATAGGACCCCCAAAGTGAAGCCCCCTCTTGGCTGTATTTCATACACACCCCGCCCCCCCAAGCCCCTCCCCAACACTAGCAGGGAAAAATGTTCCTGTGTATCCGATCCTGGCGCCATGATGTGCAGCGCGGTGTACCGAGAAAATGTACCATGTGTTTAATGTCCAGAGAAACTTGCCCCCCCACACACCGTCACCCCTCCATGTTGGAAAGTTTCACTAAACTCAACCTCCCGCATTATTTTTTATTGGCGCCATCCTCTGCGGAGCTGCGCACTACCGCCATGCTGTTGAACTTCTCGAAGATGGCCTCTGCCGACAGCTTGGGGAGCCCTCGGTCGAGGGGGCAGCCGTCCACCAGACTGTTCATAGGGGTGGGGGGCAAGGGGTTGTCCTCGTCCACCAAGTCATCGCCCAGGTGGTGCAACTTGGTCGGATCTTTTTTGACAACTGAGTCGTGCTCGGGGTCACGGTTTCCAACGCCGCGTGCCTCGGACGCCTCGGGTTCAGATTTTGTTTTCCGGCACACGGTATCGCCCTCCGGCTGCATGGCGGCTGCGCCGGCGGGGGTGATGCTACTCCCCCAAACTCAGAAGGTGCTTGACCACCGGTAGAACTTGCTTGCGCGAGGCAGTTGCGTTGCCCTGGTTGTAGGCGCGGATCGTGGGCGACGGACTCTCAAGTGGAGACAAGTCCAGAGGTGGGTTGCTAGATTGCTCCAACGCCTGACACACCTGCAGGGAAACCGAGGCACGGAAAGTTTCAGGCACAGGGAGAAAACTGTCTCAAGTCCTTGGTTTGTCACCAGTATCAAAATGGGAGAGACACTTCCTCCCAGTTCAAGATCACAGGGATTGAATGGATGAACCAGTTGGAATAAATCAATTGTTCTCACAACGTTTTTGTACTGAGATCCACTTCATTCATTCATTCATTCATTCATTCATTCATATCCCTCCTTTCTCGAGGGGACTCAAAGTGGCTCACCTAAAAATAACATAAAATACTGTATTTACTCAAATCTAACACTCACCTTTCCCAGCCAAATTTATAGCACAAAACCATATCTACTCTAGAGTAAGCCCCATTGTATTCAATGGGTCTTACTCCCAGGAAAGTGTCTTTAGGATCACAGTCTTCGAAATTAGGGTGCGCATTAGATTCAATGGCGCATTGGATGCGAGGAAATACAGATAGGTTGCTATTTAGTTTATTGTAATAAAAATGTCACATGCGGGATAAAGTAGTGCAGTTAGGTAAAAATAATAACATACGCCTATTTTATTAATATTATATTAATTATATATTATATCAATATTAATCTACATTAATTAATATTATATTATATTAATATTATTGTCACATAGCTCATTGTTTTATGCTATATAATTAAATTTTGCACCTGATTGCAGATGCACATTACAACTGCCAGTAAACATTTTTAATCTCAAGCCTCTTAAAATAGGGGTGCGCATTAGATTCGACGGCGCATTAGATTTGAGTGAGTGCAGATACATTAAAATTTGTGGTTCTGTCGGGACTTATAACTTAAGTTATAAGATAGTTTTACTCATAGGATATCATAGGATAACTCGCTTCTTGCTTCGTCCTTACCAGAAAGGGCTCCCAACGGGCAGGGCATTCCCAATACCCATTTTACAGTTGGGGAAACTGAGGCACTGTGACCTTGAAAGCCATCGGCACAGAAAGGTGTCTGGATTAATGTGTCATTAACCCAAACAGCTGCCCAAATTTTTACACCATGCCATGCTTCGGAGGTCAGGGGGTCCCCAATACCCCGCAGTTCCACCCCGTCACCCACCTCCAGAAGGGTGTCCTTCCAACTCCAGCAACTCAAGGATCCTGGGCGAAGCAGGGCCAGGCTGGGCGCCCAAAATGTCTTTCTGGCACCAGGCTCTGTGGTTTGCAGGGCTGCTGACTCGGAAGTCAGCTGAGGACGGAGGCAACCCTGGCCCACCCTGAGCAGTGACTCACCCTCGATGTGGTGCCCACGACAGCTGCCTGCAAGGAAGCTCCAAAGCTCGGCCTTTACCAGCTTTGATGAAACCGGATGAAAGGGCAAGGTGGTTGGATGGGGGACTGAGTTTGGGATTCAGACCCATATCCAACCCTCTTACCAACAACAAACCTCGTCATTACCTCTCAACTGTCCCGCCTTGCAGGGTTGTTGTGAAATGCGAATGAGGATCAAAATCCGACCAGCCTTGGCCAGATTTGGTTGAAGGAGTGTTGAAAGTGAGAGGCCAGTGTGGAAAGAAGTGGGGCTTCCTGATTTAGCCACTCGGCAGCTGGAAGAGGCCGGAGACAGCAGTCTGGCTGCCTTCCCTGAACCCCCCCATGCCACAAAAATTAGGCATGTCTTAATTTGTATTCAAGGGAAGAGGTGCTCGCAGCAGCTGCCCGGAAATCGTGGCGCTCGGCCTCCTCCGAACAGGCGCCGTTTGAGATTAGCCGGCTTAGCCTCCTTGTAATTATTTACTCCTGGCTATTTATTCCCGGCCTTTTGTGGGGGAAAAGCCATGAATTCAGAGGGTGGGTTGGACTAGCAGGAGAACCGGCAGAATGAACCAACAAGACGGTTTCTTGGCATCACGCCGTAGCTGCGAGGCTCGCCGAGTGTCTCCGTGTAAACAACGGATTACGCCATGTAGCCAAATTTGAACAGTTGCACGCTCGTTGCGCGAATATGGAGGGGTTTTCTTGTGGGGGCGAGGACTGGAAGCAGGGCGCACTTTGGGGGCACAAAAGAGTCACGTTTCCCCCTTCTAATGCCTCCTTCATTGTAGGACATTACGGATAGATAGATAGATAGATAGATAGATAGATAGATAGATAGATAGATAGATAGATAGATAGATAGATAGATATGAAAGGGATGGATGGATGGAAGGAATAGATAGAGAAAGAGATATGGAAGAAAGGGATAGATGGATAGATATGGATGGATGGATAGAAATGGGTTAAAAGTAAGGGGTACCCCTTTAGTTTTAGGATGAAGGTCTGGATGGATCTAGAGTTAGATCTAGAAGATCCAGGTTCAAATCCCTGCCCAGCCACAAATAGTGGGCCAGTCCTCTATTCCCCAGCTTCCCCACCTTGCAGGGTTGTTGTGAAGACAAGAACAGGAAGAAATTTTTTAGATAGTGAGCCTCTTGGGACAGGAAGCCATTAGATTATTTGTTATTTATTATTTTATTATTTTCTTTGTGAACTTTGACTGAAAAGCGGTATATAAATACTGTTGATCTATCCATCCATCCATCCATCCCTTCCATATCTATCTATCCATCCATCCACCCATCCATCCATGTATCTATCTATTCCTTCCATATCTATCTGTCTGTGTGTCTATCCATCCATCCACCCATGTATCTATCTATTCCTTCCATATCTGTCTGTCTGTCTATCTATCCATCCACTCATCCATCCATGTATCTATCTATTCCTTCCATATCTATCTGTCTGTCTGTCTATCCATCCATCCACCCATCCATTCATGTATCTATCTGTTCCTTCCATATCTATCTATCTCTCTCTATCTATCATTGGATAGAACGAACTATTGAACGAACTATGTACAGTATCCTAGAGCACAATCCTAACCATGTCTACTCCAAAGTAAGCCCCATTGTGTTCAATGGGTCTTACTCCCAGGAAAGTGTTTTTAGGATTGCATCCCTAAGTTCCTTGGAGGGTGGGAAGTATAAAAATATGAAAAATAATTCACATGTACATTTCACTGACGAATTTATTGACTAATTGAATTAAATGACTACGGATTAATGTCCCTACATTTCAGTAACTCCCATGTTCTTAACCAAGTCACGCCCCCTTCTTAAAATATATTGTGCAGAAAGAGAGAGAGATTACACTATTGCTGCAATCCTAAATACACTTTCCTGGGAGTAAGACCCATTGAGCACAATGGGGCTTACTTCTGAGAAGACACAATGAGGACTGTGTTGTATCTTGCACTATACTCCAAAAGATACAGGATTTAAACATTCCCATAATGCCAATATCCCCAAATTTCCATTCCCCCAAATACTGCCTCCCCAAATGGCCTTTAGACAGGGGTGTCCACACCAGATCTTGGGCCAACTTGGGTCCCCTGGGAGAAAGGCGGGGTACAAATAAAGTATTATTATTATTATTATTATTATTATTATTATTATTATTATTATTATTGAAAATCAAACATAAATACACAGCGAACGATTTCGTGCTGGTTTCATTCACATCACCAGTCGGACCCTTCCCAAGAGTCTAGGACTGTGTGATGTAGCGGCGTATAATTCTTGCTGAACCCAGGAGAGTTGTTGTTATTATTGTTATTGTTATTATTATATTGAAAATCAAACAGAAATACACAGCGAACAACTTCATGCTGGTTTCATTCACATCTAATGAGATTCCTTGTCTAATTATCATCATCATCATCATCACCTTCCAAAATAATACTCAAATTTTCTCCTAAAAATCCCCTTTTGAAAAAAAAAATCCAACTTCTTCTTCCCTAAAAGGCTGCAATCCTATACTTTTTGGGAGTAACCCCATTGACTTTAATGGGACTGACCCAGGATTACCCAGGATTAGGCCCTTGAGGGTGATTCTGAGCACCGTCTCAAGAATCCTCTCTCTCTCTCTCTCTGTTTATATATATACATATATATACATATATACACATACACACCCACATATATATATTCCCCAGGTTCCGTCATATCCAGATCTAGACCCGCAACCACAACCTCATGTATAGATGGGTTTTTAAGGCGTTGGCCGGCATGGTGTCCATTTCAATAGTTCAGATCCAGAAAAGGAATTGCAAAGAATGAGAGAAAAGGCAGAAGGAGGGAGGAGGAAAAAGGAGGAATAAAATGGCCTTGTCAACACTGCAATGTTCAGCCTGAGCCAAATGAAAGGGGCATGGAAGGTGGGGGAAAGGGGGACACACACACCCCACAAATAGTGTCACTTACCTCCTGCTGGCCAGGCTGGAGCCCCTGGAGTGATCATGTCTGTGATGGTTGAAGGCCCCCCTGCCCCCTCCCCGAACTGCTCTGCCACCCAGAGATCACAGAAACCTTTGGCCGTGGTTAATGAGTGACCGACCGCCAGGGAAGGGGACGCCTGCGCAACAGCCCTGCTTGCATTGGGAATGTCCCCAGGCGCATGGATGAGTGTGGGCTGCAGTGCTCACCCACCCTATTTCCCCACAATCTGACAAGCCCACCCCACTGGCCATTGAAGGCGCTGGAGGGGGGAGCGGGAATCAGCCGTCAAGATCCTGACGGAACAAACCAAGGCAGGAAAGAAAAGGGGTGAGGAGCATAGAAAGCGCACTCAGTCGCCACTAGTCCAGATATTGCATCTCCAAATCAGAGCCTAATTGGAAGCTATCTTCCTTTCCTGCGAGGTCCGTCGAGATTGTAGAATCTATATATAATTTTAAATATATATATAAGCGTTACCACATTGACTCAAATCTAACGCGCCATCGAATTTAATGTGCACCCCACACTTATAATAAAATACTGTATTTACTCAAATCTAATTACCTGTCGAATTTAATGCACATCCTGGTTTTTGGAGACTGAACTGGACTCTCCAAAGGTGAGCGTTAGATTTGAGTAAGTACAGTATATAAGATTTAAATATAATTTTATTTCAGACTTTATATCTACATGGCATGACTGGACATTAAGATCTGATCTGCCAGATTTACCATCTGATTTACCAATACATACCATGTATTGTAGGCGGTGTGTTATTATTTTAATAATAATATTAAATATTATTTTAATAAACCTAACTGGTAGATTTAATAATAATAATAATAATAAGAAGAAGAAGAAGAATACACGCATCATCATCATCATCATCATCATCATCATTATTATTATTATTATTATTATTATTATTATTATTATTAAATCTACCAGTTAGGTTTATTAAAATAATATTTAATATTATTATTAAAATAATATTAAAATAATATCACACTGCCTACAATACATGGTGTGTATTGTAACATTATGTATGGTAACATAATAATAATAATAATAATAATAATAATAATAATAATAATAATAATAATAATAATAAAAAATCTAACTGGTAGAAAGGAAAACAGTTCATATGTGGCTTAAAAAAATTGACCATATCGATCGAAGCACACTGAATAAAAGGTTTGAGGACATTACTCTAGTGTAGGGGCTCCCTTAGGCATGGGGCCCTATAGGGAGCAATGGGTCCTACTGGTTTAACCTGGTCCCTGCCCGAATTAAAACAGATTGAAGATCACCCTTGAATCCACTTTTATTTTGTGTTTGGGGATCAAGAAATAGCTAGATGGTAATCCTTTTCCACAGCACATGGTTAATCAGTGGAACTCTCTGCCACAAGATGTTGGCACCGGAAGGTCTGGATGGCATTCAAAGTGGAGTAGACATAAGAGGGGGGAAAATGCCATCGTTCATTCCTGGAGATAGCTTCCCAAATCCTTGTAACTCACCGCAATCCGGAGCTCTGCGCGGGGACTATATACGGCGAGTTGTCTGGCCGGCTCGTTGCGCTGGTTGAAGGAGATGGTCATGGCGAGGAGCGCATCATAGTCTCTCTTTTGGCAGAACGCCTGCAATTCCTCCTCCAAATTGGGGTGCTGCAAGAAATCCTAAGCAAAGGGGAAAAATTATAGGGGGTCATCCCGATCCATGGGACGCTGATTCCGGATATGTCCCCCGGATATGGATGCTGACATCAGTATCTGATATGCCGTGGTGGCTTATCGGGTGCCACTTCTGGATCTACCCACCCATTCTATTGGCAGGCCCTGCAGATGGTTAAACCCGTAGGCGTTGGGGGTCCTATGGGGGGCTCACCTGCAGTTTCATGTAAACAGTGCTGAGGGCCACAACGGCTCCGTTCCCCGAAAGAGACTTGAGATCTTTCCGAAGAATCTGATCAGTGGTGAGTCCTGCAAGGGCGACAGGATTACGTCTGACCTTGACTTAGATCGGGGTGGTTTGGGAGTCGATTTAGACCTGGAAGATCCAGGTTCAAATCCCCGCTCAGACTTGGAAGCTTCCTGGGTGACTCTCTCCGAATAGCCTACCTTGCAGGGTTGGCGTGAGGACAAAAAGAGAGGAGGAACCATGAGATTTAAAATGTGAAAAATAAATAAATGAGTCAATACCTGAAACATCCAACTTGGCCTTCTGGAGCATTTCAAAGATCTTGTTTCTTTGGGGCAGATCCGGGAACGTGGATTCCAAAAGGGACACGTAATGGGTGTCTTTCGGAGTCACCTTGCCAGCTGCAGGCGCCATGTTGACGCAGTCCAGCACGATCGTGGCTGTGGAGTCGACCAGGAATCAAGTCAGGAAATGGCAACAGAAATGTGTCCTCCTCCCACCAAAAAACCACTGAATTATAGAGACCCTTCCAACCTCCTTGCTCCTAAGCCACTACCCTCACCGTGCAAAAGCGCCGCCGTCTGACGGTCCAAAAACTGCGCCGGGCCCTGCAGGATCTTCTCCGTCACCAGCGTGGCACATGATCCCACCAGCTCCAACATGACAGAACATTGAGAGCCCCTTGCCCGCTCCATGGGGCGATGGTCTATCACCTCCACCACAGCGTCCTCCAACACCGCGTCTCTGCTGAGGAAGGGAAAGTCTGATGGGTGAGCGCACGTCTCCAATATATTGGGGTTCTACAGACAGGGGCCGAGTCAGAGGTCCCCCTACCCGTCACCTACCTCGGCAGGACGTGGTGGTCCACCAGTATCAGGGAAAGGAGACCAGCTCGGTGAAGGGCCAGGAGGTCGATCTCATCCCGGAAGATGAGGGAACGCTCCGGGATGCGCTGTTGTGTCAGGAGGAAGGTGATCTCCGTACGGAGCGGGAAGTCAGAGCGGGGGATGTTGAGGACGGGAACGAAGGTGGCCTTGGACTTAGAAGACGTCTGTGGGGTGCAGCAGAGATGGTGACAAATCTGGTCCTAAAAACCCACGCGTCCCCCTGTATCCGCAAACCCGGTAGCCACGGATCTCTGTTTGAGGACCACCAAAGGGAGGGGCGGAAGGGGGGGTGACACCGGGAGAGGGGTAAAGGGGGGCAGAACAAAAGGCCGACCTTTGCAAGGAAATAAGCGAGAACCAAAGCGGACACCGCAGAGTCCAGATCGCATGACTCGTTGCCCATCACCACGTGCACCTCCCGCTTGTTCCGGACGTGTTCCTACAAGAGAAGCCAAAATATAGGAAGGAATAAATATCTTTTATAGGAAGGAAAAATAAATATTTTTTTCCTGCATTTGAATTACCTACTATGTTTATTTCAGATTGATTAATTGATTGATTGATTGATTGATTATTGGTTGATTGATTGATTGATTGATTGATTGCTATTTCCAATCCGGCACCAAGCAGACGTAAGAGCATCAAGGCCTGCCTCGTCTAGTTTTTCCTATTACTCAAGTGTAAAAGGCAACACTTTGGGAATTCCCCTGATGATCCCGATGTCCGCGGCATGGGAATCCTGTCCCAAAGCAATCCTAAAAACCAGAGATTTGGTTCAAAGCTGTGACAGTTTGTTCCGTACTTACGCTCCGAGTAGCGCCCGCAACTCGAGGGTTGCTCCGTGAATGAAATGAAATTTCGAACGGAGGGGAGCGTCTAGGATTTCGGGGGTAGAAAGAAACACTCTTGGCAACCTACAACAAAAAAACGGCTAGCGCGCAAGATTGCGGAGAAGTGAATCAGCGGATATGGGATCTGTGGATATGGGATCTCTGCGATACATTATCGGTGTTTTTCAAGACACTCGGGATCTGTTTTTCCACCATCACAACCACAAACCCCTGGAAAAAACCTACAAAGGCGACTCCTCGCTGTTTCCCGGCTACGGGGAAAACGTCAGGGCCTATTTGGCAAAGCGCTCCAGAGATAAGGCAGCTCTGGATAAACTGAATTTCCCGGAGCGCCCGAGGCTGTGGTCTGGCTGAGACAAATGGACAAACAGCAGCAGATGGCTGGACAGGGGAACGAGGAAGAAGAGGGTAGAGACAGGGGGAGCATTTAATGGAGGAGGCACTTAAGGGCCTGCGAGAAACTGATGCCCGATCCAAAGCTGGGCACGTGTTAGTGGGATGCGGGAAAAGTGGTCTCCGTGAACTCATTAATCCGGACATCTTCCCTAACTGCTTTTCAAGGGATGGAGAGAAGGGTAGTCACGGAGCCTCAGTTTCCACAACTAGAAAATGGGCATCGGGAACAGACCCCTTTCAGGCAAGGACGAAGCGAGTTATTCTATCAAACAATCCTATATCTTTGATTGTGGGACTCCTTGCCATAGGATCAGGCCTTATACAATCCTGTATCTTTGATTGTGGGACTCCTTGCCATAGGATCAGGCCTTATACAATCCTATAACTTTGATTGTGGGACTCCTTGCCATAGGATCAGGCCTTATACAATCCTATAACTTTGATTGTGGGACTCCTTGCCATAGGTTCTGGCCTTATAGGATCTGCCATAGGATCTGGCCATATAGGATCTGGCCTATATGTTTGATTGTGGGACTCCTTGCCATTGGATCTGGCCTTTTTCTGCTAGCACAGGCAAGATTTCTGTATCATTGGGGGCATCGGTGTCGGCCCTTTGCAACGTCCAGCCTCGAGGGTTTGGAAAACCGGCAAGGCCGGTCTTGCCGACCAAGATCCCCACAAGAATGGAAGGATCGCAACATAATGATTCCTTTTTTAAAATATCCCAAAACGCACACACCCCATAATAAACGCAAAAGGCGGTCAGCGACAGATGCGGGCCATTTTTGACAACACGCCCAGGGCAGATGGATTTTGTTATGCAAGCCAAACGGCCCCGATGAAAACAACCACCAAAAAATTATTATTATTGGGTGCCGACAAAGAAAACAAGAAGAGTCCAGAGGCCAACAAAGCTCTTCCCCCCCCCCAACCCTTCCCCCCCCCACCCGGCGCCGTCTCGTGATCAGAAACAGCACAAAAGCAGCTCTTTTGGGGCCTGTCTGACTAATCCTTTGGACAAGATTTGATATCTGAGCCCTGATGGCCCCCCCATTTCCAGCTTCCATTGGTAAACGAATAATAATTGCAAAAAAAGTTTAATTAATTAATTAATCAATTGGTTGGTTTAATCAGTCGGTTTGTTTAATCAATCAATCAACCAATTGGTTCAATCAACCAAACAACCAATCAATCAATTGGTTGGTTTAATCAATCGGTTGGTTTAATCAATCAATCAGTCAACCAATTGGTTCAATCAATCAACCAATCAATCAGTTGGTTGGTTTAATCAATAGGTCGGTTTAATCAATCAATCAACAAATTGATTGATTGATTGATTGACTCAATGGATGGATGGATGGGTGGGAGGCCTGGAATGATTAATTATTTAATTTATTAAATTAATTTACCGGTATTTAATTAGTTAAGAAATTGAATTAAAACTCAGTTGGGGAAAAAAAAACTATTTATGGTATCGTCCAAATATGCATACTCCAAATATACACACACACACACACACACACACATATATATATACATATATACATACATACAAACACACACACACACACACACACACATATATATTCCAAATATATGAGTATACTACTAAGAACAACAACAACAACAACAACAACAACAACAACAATAATAATAATATTGATTGATTTTTTTGTCAATTGATTGATTTTTTGCATTATTCTTTTTGGGGTTGAGACACACAAAACAAGCCTATGAGTGTGTAGATGACCTTTGAGAAGCAGACAGTGTTGACACGTGGAGAAACACTTATTATTATTATTATTATTATTATTATTATTATTATTATTATTATTATTATTATTATTATTATAATTTTGGAGGGAGGGCAAACAAGGGGGTGTCTTATAGGCAGGGGGCCCAACTGGCTCTGAGGTGATGGGGGTGGTGGTGTAGCTGCAGGGGGTCTGAGCACTCAGTCTTGGGGGGAGCCAGGTGTAGTTAAGGAGATGCACCCCCAAACCTCTGGGGGGACACAAGGGGGTGCCCCTTAGGAAAGGGTGCCCAGCTGGCTGGTGGTGTAGCTAGAGGGGGCGCAGCAGTCATTCTTGGGGGAGTCAGGTGTGGGTGGGGAGATGCCCCCAAGACAAGGGGGGTGGCAGAAGGGGGAGGAGGGGTGCAGCCTGGGGGTGCCCCTCGCCCTGCCCTGGGGGTACCTGGAGGGCTGCCCTGCAAGTGCCCAGGAAGGTCTCCATGGCTGGGGGAGGATCAGGCTGGATCTGCTGCTCAGCTGCGCTCAAGGCGGGCGGAGGAGTCTCTGCATCAGCCCTGGAAGGGGGGGATGGAGGGGCAGCCGTTGCCCTGATGGAAGGTGTCAGGGAGGGCAGTAGGACCCTGCAGCGCCCCCTTCTCAGTCCCGCCCGCCCTCTAGACACGCGTCAAGGCGCACGTGTGAATGCGCCTCTCCTCCCAAAACACGTGCACAGGCTCCAAAGAAGTGGGGAGGGCCATTCCCAGCCCCCTGAGGACAGCACAGGACCCCAAAGAGGGGCTTTGCCTCCCCCCACCAAAAAAGAGAAGCCCTTCAATAGCAGGGAAGGGTTACACTTACCACTTAAGTAGTTACTAGTAACTGGTATAAGTTACACAAAGTATTACACTTACTAGATTGGGTTGGGTTACAATTACTAGACTGTGCATGAAGGTCAGGGTGAAATCTGTCCTCTTTTTCCAGGATGTGTCCTCTTTAGTAGGCTTGTGTCCTGGAAAAGAAATAAAAATAATCAGATTTAACTATCACATCATCATCATCATCATAGAACCAAAAATAGGAATATTGTTACATTTGAGAGGGACTGTATCGGTGCCTAAAAGAAAGTCTGTCTGTCCTCTTTTTCCAGGACATGGTCCTCTTTTGTGGACTTGTGTCCTGGAAAAGAAAGGGAAATAAAAATAATCAGAAAAAAATTAAACAAATAAATAATAAGAGGACCAAAAAAAGGAATACTGTTACGTTTGCTTGGTTGAGATGGACTGTTTTCATGCCTGGAAATCAGGGTGAATATCTGTCCTCTTTTTCCAGGACAAATCCTCTTTTTTTAGCCTTGTGTCCTGAAAAACTCTGCACTGTCCTTTTTCCAAAACTAATATTAAAAATACATTAAAAATAATGTGATGTATTATTTTACAATGCATATATAGACTGCTCCTGTGACTGGAGGCTCTATTTATCAAAGCCGGAGGGCCACGACATTGCCTTGGGATAGACTGCTCCTGCACCTGGAGTACTTGCTGGTCAGAACAGGTCCAAGAAGGGCCGCACCCTAAAAGTCTTGGGATAGACTTATTTATCCCTATTGTTTCCAATAGGGTAACCCACACCGTGGTGCTGCCCTCCCAGGTACCACCCAGGCATGGCATAGGGCGATCCCGTTCTCCTACTGGATTCAAAGATAGACTGCTCCTGTCCATGGAAGATCCATTCCTTATTATGGCTACAGTGTTGAGTGGCGGAGACCGCAGGTATGTATAATGGAGAGGCTCACCCAAATGCCAGGCTGCAGTTCCATCCATCCATCTGTCTGTTCACCCATCCGTCTGTCCACCCATCCATCTGTCCATCCATCCATCTTTCCTTCCTTCCCAGTAATTCGCACCCAGGGCCCCTTTAAGGCAACCGAGGGCCTGTTTGAAGCTGCCCCTTCTAGAACAGAATCTCCAGGTTCTCAGTAACTGTAGCCTCAGCGCAGCCTCCGCGAAGGAGACCATTCCCACCATCAAGAACCAGTAAGAGGTAATGGGATATCCCAGTCCTGATATTTAATCCCCCCCCCAATTTTCTTTGGCTCAAAGCTTTATGTCTGTTTCTTGTTTTCGGTTCCATGTTTCATGCTGGGAAGTTCATATCTTGGCCTCATGCCAGTTGTGTCTCGGTGTGATTCCCAGTTCTGATGCCCAACCTCGCAAGGTTGTTGTGCGAATAAAAAAATCACACACGTAGTGTGTGATTTTTTTATTCGCACAACAACCTTGCGAGGTTGGGCATCGGAACTGGGAATCACACCGAGACACAACCGGCGTGAGGCCCAGAGCCGCCTACTCTGTCATTCCCAATCTAGGGTATACCTTAGGGGTTTTGGGGGTGCTGTGGGCCTCCTTCCTTGGCCTGAGCCAGGCCCCCCTATCTTCTGGCCAGTGTGTTGTGAATCCTCCACCCCAATAGATGTCCCTGTGGGTTGCTGGTGGAGTGTGGGGGGGAAAGCAGCCAACTCAGGAGTGTTTTTTCCTTTCCCTGCCAGCTCGTCTGTTCGGAGAGAAGAACGAGAAAAGGAAGGAAAGAAAGAAAAGAGAACTTCCAAGCAGACGTCAGGAAGGAAGGAACCAGGAGAAGCAGGCGCAGCAACTGCAGGGAGTTGGGGCGTCAAGCAGAGGCACCCAAAGGGCTGGCCAGAGGTGGGTGCACAAAGTTTTCTCTTGACATATCGTGCCGGGATCAGAAGAGTAGAAGGGTGGACAGGGCACCCTTCCCTGACACCCTACTTTTCCCCCAGCAAGGCTTTCCTTTCACTCTACTTTTTTCCCCCTACAAGGCTTTCCTTACACCCTACATTTCCCCTTGCAAGGCTTTCCCTTTTCCACCCTACATTTCCCCTGCAAGGCTTTCCTTACACCCTACTCCCCCCACCCCACAAGGCCTTCCCTTTCACCCTACTTTTCCCCCTGCAAAGCTTTCCTTACACCCTACTTTTCCTCTTGCAAGGCTTTCCCTTTTCCACCCTACATTTTCCCCTGCAAGGCTTTCCTTACACCCTACTTCCCACCCCCCCACCGCAAGGCTTTCTCTTTCACCCTACCTTTCCCCCTGCAAAGCTCTCCTTACACCCTACTTTCTCCCCTGCAATACTTTCCCATTCACCCTACTTTCTCCTCCTGCAAGGCTTTCCCTTACACCCTACATTTCCCCCTATAAGGCATTCCCTTACACACTTCTCTTCTTCTTGCAAGGCTTTCCCTAAAAAAATACTTTCCTTCCCCCTTCTATTCATCCTATATGTTCTTGTCTGTCCAAAGAGAAGCTTTCTGTGCCCCCATATACAGGTGTCCCTTTTCACTCCCTGCCTGGCGCAGACCCCCCCCCCCCACATCCCCCATCTCATCCCCCAGCACTGCAGGATGTGTGCGTTGAGCTCTGTTATGGGGGTACAGATGGGAGAAGACAGGGTGCTACAAAAAAGAGGCTCAGAGTCTGAGCTGAACCCCTTCCCCCTGCAAGGCTTTCCCCGTTTACACCCTACTTTTCCTCTTGCAAGGCTTGGAATTCATGAATTGGAGTATCTGTGGATAATGACACTGGAGGGTCCAAGAGGACCTCCTGGATGCATCTGGGAGGTCTTTTGAGGTGCCAAGAGGTTGGACATGTTCTCCCTGGACCTCAGAAGGTGGCTTCAGAAAGGCTTGCCATGGTGCCCCCCACGATGGATTTTATTAGCCAGGATTTTAGTGTCCACGGGGAACAGTTCCCCCATGGATCCTGGCAAAAGTCTACTATGGGCTTACTCTTGGGAAGGTAGGGTTGACCACAGGTGAGGATCTACAATCAGGGGGATGCGGGCATTTTTGGCCAAGGTGACCCCACAAACCCCCATCTTCCTGGGACACGCAAGAGCCGTCTCTCATCAACGCTTCGTCTGCCGCCCTCGGAAACCGTGAATCCGGATAGCGGCGCCGGCCTCCAGCTGGGTCGGGCGGTGAAGCAGGGCTCTGTTTTCCCAGACTTGTTTGTCCGCTTCCCTCTTGAGGGACAAGAGATGATTCATCCCTTGTGGTGGCACAACAGAGCTGGCAACACTTAGGGTGGTGCGGGTGGCATAACCGCAGGAGTCCGGTGCTGGCTTGCCTACCGCCGGACTCTCCATCTCCTCGTTCCCTTTGCCATCCTTGAACGCATCTCGGGTGCACCAGGAAAGGGGGCCCCGGAATTCTAAATGGGTCACATCAAAGATCCGGCACATGACAAAATTTAAATATCAAATTTAAATAAATACATTCAAGATGGAACTTAGATTAATTAATTAATAATTAATAATAATAATAATAATCCAGGATTTCTGGAAGCACCAACACACAGCATAGAAGTTAAGCACACACTTAAATGGACCCCCATGTTTCCCATAATTTGGTCAACTGGATCAGAGGCTTTTAGGGGACTGGAGGCTGTTTGTAGACCAGTTATGGGCCTTCCGTGGGCAGCATGTGGTTTGGACTGGGGTTTGGAGACACCATTTGAGATCAAAGTTTCTCAAACCACAGGGTGGGACGTCACGTCTCCCATCAAAGTGAATCTGGGGTCGGTGGAAAGCCCTGGCATCAGGACCCCCATGTCCCCCATAGTTCTGGCTGTGTTTGGTCAGCTGGATCAGAGGCTTTTAAGGGACCGGAGGCTGTTTGTAGACCAGTTATGGGCCCTCCATGGGCAGCATGTGGTTTGGACTGGGGTTTGGAGACACCACTTGAGATCAACATTTCTCAAACCATGGGTGGGACGTCTCCCCTCAAAGTGCGGCTGGGGTCGGTGGAAAGCCTTCTCTAACATTTCCTCTCGGTCTCTCGGCAGGATTTCGGCACCCACTTGGCTTTCAACCCCCGTTTTGGAACGTCCCTGCCTGCCGAACCCAGTTTGGGAAAGGGAAAGTCAATCGCCTGGAATGTGCGGGTGCGGCGGAAATCCAGCCCAGATCAGATAAATAAAGAGGAAAAACCTCCATCGTGTTTGCAGAACAACAAGAACTCAGGTTCGAAAAGGCACAACGCAATAAAAACTTTCCAACAGCAAGAAAAAAAAAGTTTCACCCCCAAATCCACACGGATCTTTTCGGTGCAATTTTCCAAAAAGCAATTTTTTTTGAAGTTTTCTATCATTTTCCAAAGTTTTATCTTTTCAAAAAACGAGCCTCTCTTTTCTACGACTTTTTCTACGAAGAAAACCGTTTTTTTCTGTCTGTCCGTCTCTCTCTTTTTCGGAGCTATAATTATCCGGCGCGCGCAAACACCGGGGCGGGAAGAGATTGGATTTCTTGGATGCTAAATAATTGACACCCAAGTCAAAACAGTGGACGAGGTGGCCGAATTGATTGACACGCGACGCTCTTCGAGAAGGAACGGAGCGTTTTGGAATAACTTTTATTTTTTGGTTGCGTCGAAATTTCAGCAGTGCCTACGGAAAAAAACCGCGCCAAAACCGGCAGACCAAGTTCGGTGGCTCTTCGGAAGTAAAATCTTGATTTGGTTTCACCGTTTTTAAAAGCCGTTTGGTTGTTGCGCAAAAAAATACGCATGTGAAGATTCCTGAGAATTGTTGATCTGGCTGGAATAGGGACGGGTTGCGTTGCCTGCCAAGGGATAAGGCGCCGAATTGGTTTCTGCTGACAAAGACCGGAATCCGTTTTCCTCGGAGAGGCAGAGTCAGCGTGACGTCCAAGTGGCGCGTTCTGATTTTGTCGTTGGTGCTTTTCGTCGGAGTTGGATGATCGGGCGCGCGTAGGGGGGACGTAGCGAGAAGAGGGTACCCCGGATGGAGTCGCAAGGCGCAAAAGGAGAAGGGAAGAATGAATTTACCCGAACGGTGCATGTCGAGAAGCAGGAAAAGGAGGGCTCGGGTCTGGGGCCGGAGGAGTTAACAGAGGGCACCCCCTTGGTGAACGGGCAGGGGCAGGATGCTCCGCAGTGGCCTGTCGATGAGGAACCCCTCTCTTCGAACGAGGAGGACGTTTTGAAGGAAGACACCGAGGAGGAAGGGATCAAAGAACCTTTTCCTCCAGATACGGAACAGTCGCTGAACAAGGGTGACCCGTCGGATACTGCTCTGACTATGGTGAACGTCTCCGTCTCCAACCTAGAGCTCTCCAGTTCTGGCTCCAGCGATGGGACCCTCGAGGAATCTGCCAACCAGAACCCCGAGCCTGTCCAGGAGGAAGCCACCCAGGAGACCCCCGAGGCAGCCACCAAGGATGACCCCAAGCAGACCCCCGAGGAAGCCCCCAAGGCTCGGCCTTCTCCATCCCACCCTCCGTCCCCACCCGACTTCTACTGCGTCAAGTGGATCAACTGGAAAGGGGAGCGGACACCCATCATCACCCAGAGCGAGAACGGACCCTGCCCCCTCCTGGCGATCATGAATATCCTTTTCTTGCAGTGGAAGGTAAGGGGGTGTAGAGCCTCTAGCTGCAGGCGCACTCTACCTCTGAAACTGGGTGAGGGAGGACCACACCGCCTTTGGGCTGTGCAAGGTTCTTGGTCTGTTCTGTCGTTATATTTAGGACTCCTATAAGGCAATGCTCATTTGGGCTCTTTGGTGTGGCTTGTGGGGTGTGGGTATGATGGGGGCAGAAGGGTCTGCCCCGATTCTCCTAAATGCCTCTCCTTCCAGGTAAAACTGCCCCCCCAGAAAGAAGTGATCACGTCCGACGAACTAATGGCGCACCTGGGTAAGTTGCAGACCCATAGAGCTGCTCCATGTAGTATATGGACTTCTCCCTGTATCTGTGGGGTATATGTTACCACCTTCCGCAGATACAAACACAAGGGTACCCTCTGGGATGCCTTACTGGGGTGCCCTTACCTGCATACCAAGACTCCTCTGCAGCTAAATCAGGGGTGTAGTGAGGTGTGGATAAATGAATCAGTGGACAAATGAATCAGTGGATATCAGAGATGTGCGGATAAATGAATCAGTGGATATGGGATTCACAAATATGGGGGACGTCTTAATAAATATCTTTATTTGTGCCTTGCAGGTGACTGTATCTTATCCATCAAGCCCCAAAAACAGTCAGAAGCCCTGCAGTTAAACTTCCAACAGGTGGGTTTCTCTGTTCCAACCCCCGGCACCCCGATCTCAGCTCCCAACCTCATGCTTTGCTCATGGGGTACCAAAGGAGATATTTGTTTGGTAGTCTGGGAAATCAAATTTAAGGGGGTGGTTGGTTCCAAGCAGAGCTCTTCTGAAGTTCTCATTAGCCCTGAGTAGAGCCTCCATGAACAGAGGCAGTCTATCTTTAAGCACAGGGCGCTGGGAGCTGCTACTTTCCAGTCCTTTTTGGGGACACGTAATGGGTCTTTGGGTCTGAACCTATAAGGGCTCCTATAAAATAAGGTCTTCCGTCACATCCGTCGTCTCTCCGCAAACAGAACGTCAATGACGCCATGACGGTCCTGCCCAAGCTCTCCACGGGGCTGGATGTGAACGTGAGGTTTACGGGAGTCTCTGATTTTGAGTACACCCCGGAGTGCATCGTCTTTGACCTCCTCAATATCCCCCTTTACCACGGGTGGCTCGTGGACCCCCAGGTGAGTGGCTTGAATGGGTCTCTTTCTTTGCAGCCTCTTTAAAAGTACCGCATTTACCCGAATCTAATACGCCATCAAATCTAATGCGCACCCTCTATCAAAATACCACATTTATTCAAAATATAACATTAATGCGCCATCGAGTCTAATGTGCTCCCTGATTTTGGAGAGTCACATTCAGCTGGGAAAGGTGAGTGTGAGATTTGAGTAAATACAGTATTCTGTATGGGGAGGTGTAGAGAACTACGGATCAGTGAATCTGCAGATACGGGGTCCACATAAAGGGAAAAATACCTTTATAAATATTCTTGCTTATGGATCTACGAGTGAAAAGCGTACCTGCGCTGCAGGAGTAAATTCCCCGTACTCCATCCCCCCACTGCGCATCAATTCCCCATGCACATCAACCCCCATGCGCATCCACCCCATGCGCAACATCCCCTATGCGCATCATCCCCCTATGCGCAACATCCCCCTATGCGCATCAACCCCCATGTGCAACATCTCCCCATGCGCAACACCCCCCATGCGCATCAACCCCATGTACATCAATCCCCCATGCGCATCAATCCCTCATGCACAACATCCCCCATATGCAACATCCCCCATACACATCAACCCCCCATGCACAACATCCCCATGTGCATCATCTCCCCATGCGCATAAAACCCCCATGTGCATTATCTCCCATGCACAACAACCCCCCATGCACCACATCCCCCCATGTGCAACATCCCCCCATGCGCAACATCCCCCTTTATAAATATTCTTGCTTATGGATCTATGACTCTGCACATACATGGGGGCTTCTGGGAGTTAGTTAACCAGATCTCCTGGGTCCATCTGAGCAGTTCTGGTGGCCAACATCAAGCTGCTGGTTGCCCCGCTTGCATTGCGCCCCCCAACCAAGGCTTCGTTGGTCTCTGCCCCAGATACCGGAAGTGGCCCAGGCTGTCGGCAAGCTGAGCTACAACCAGCTGGTGGAGAAGATCATCACCTGCAAACACTCCAGCGACCCCAATATGGTGACGGAAGGTGATGCTCGATCACTTGGTGGTGATCGCGAGGGGCGGCTGTTCCTTTAATATTCCCACATATATTCCCACCCACCTGATTCTGCCATGTCCCGGGTTCAAAACACGGTGTCCCCAACATCTTGGGATTCTTTCTTCCTCCACCCCCCAGGCCTGATAGCTGAGCAGTTTCTGGAGTCCACGGCTTCCCAGCTGACCTACCACGGCCTGTGCGAGCTCACGGCCACCGTCACGGAAGGGGAGCTGAGCGTTTTCTTCCGGAACAACCACTTCAGCGCGATGATCAAGCACCAGGTAGGTGCTTGAAGGATGATGAAGAGGCACCTGTGTGGACCCCCGGCAGGGGATGAAATCCACAGATATGCAACCCCTGGATGTGGAGGATCCCACCTTTTCGGTGCCAAAACTAATGAACTGGCGTGGAAGTCAAGCCACCACCACCACCAATGATCTCTGGTTTTGTTGTCTATGTTCCCACCAGAGCCACTTGTACCTCCTGGTCACAGACCAAGGCTTCCTCCACGAGGAGCAGGTGGCCTGGGAGAGCCTGCACAACGTGGACGGGGACAGCTGCTTCTGCGATGCCGAGTTCCACCTAAGCCACGCTCCGGGCAAGGAGGCCGCCGGAAATACCCCCCAAGAGCAGCACCTGAACCAGAGGCAGGTCGACCAGGTAAGGAAGACCTCTCTGTTTCGGGACATGCCCAGTGATGGGCATCCAGGATTTGTGGGGCGATTGGGAGGGATCACTGAGTTGGGTGCCAGACTCAGTGCCGCTCCTTCCTCCGCCACCAGGACTACATGATCGCCTTGTCCCTGCAGCAGCAACAAGGGGGACCCCCACTCAGCGACCTGGAGCTGGCCCAACAGCTGCAGCAGGAGGAATACCAGCAGCAGCAGACAGCCAATGCCGCCCTCACCCCGCAGGTACTGCGCACCCCCTACCCCCAAGACAGTGTCACGTCCCCGTCCGCCGGAACAGGCAAAGCTTGTCTCTCGGGAACAACCAGTCCTCTGGTGCCCTGTAAACTGGTGGAACTGCCCCATAAATGGTGCTCCCAATTTTGGTAGAATTACCCTACAAACTGGAAGAATTGCCCCATAAGTGGGTAGAATTGCCCCAGAAATTGGTGCTCCAAAAATTGATAAAATTGTCCTGCAGAATGCCAGGAATTTCCCCGTAAATTGGCGCCCCATAAATTGGTACAACTACCCTTTAAGTTGGTAGAATTGCCCCATAAATTGGTGCTCCTAAAATTGTCCTGCAGAATGGCAGGAACTTCCCCATAAATTGGTACAACTGCCCTGTAAGTTGGTAGAATTGCCCCATAAATTGGTCGAATTGCCCCGTAAAATGGCCCTGTCCACCCCCTTCACCCCTTTCTCCGAATCATTCCAGGCAAGGAACCAGCCACCAGCTCGACCCGCCGGAGAGCGGAGACAACGCCAGAAGCCAGAGTCCGACTGCGTTGTGCTGTAACAGCCTCCGGCGGGCGACCAACGGGGGGGATGCGCCCCTTTTCCACGCCACAGAGAAGACCCGTCCAGTACGCGTTGAAAGACTGCTATTTAACGTCCAAAGCAAAATTAAAAAGCAAAGCACAACTGGCTAAACTTGGGGAAACGGCGCCCGCGCCGCCTCTGCAGTGTCTGATTCTCTTTCACCCCGACCTCGAACCCCAAACCCCACCCGGGGCACGTTTACTCTGGCTTAGATGGGAAAGGCAAGGGCCAGATCTATAGTGTGGGGGGTTACTTGGTGCAGCCTAAAATTCATTTTTAATTTAAAAATTAAATTTAAAATTAAAATTAAATTTTTCTTTTGGTGCACGGGGTACCCGATTCATGGGAATGGGGTACCCGATTCATGGGTACCCGGTGCATGGGAATCCCCGATTCCATGGGGTACCCCATGCATGGGAATTCCGCCTCTCTTGGTGATGACGGTGTCTAACGGAGCAGAGAGTAAACCGTGTATGAACAAACTGCCCTGCTCCAACTCTGAAAGAAACACTCTGTACATGCCCAGGGGAACTTTTCTTTATTAGCCATAGAAAGAAGGGCCAGATTCCAGAATGGGGGGCTAAAGGAAAATTTGTATATGTTGGTCTACATAAGGTAGTGACATTAGAGTCCTAGATGCAGTGGCATAGCTAGAGGGGGGCAGAGCAGTCAGTCTTGGAGGGAGCCTCACCCCTTTGGAGCCGTTTGCTTGGTATTGAGGTAGACTGCTGCGGCAACTGGAGGGTCTTCACTGGGTACACTCAGATATCTTCTGCCCTGCACAGGCCGAGCAGGGCGGCTTGATAATCTCCTTTCGTTTCCGCCTGATGGAAGAATGAAAAAAAAATTATACTGGAGAATAGTTAATTAACAGATGAGTTAATTAGAGAAGGGTTAATTAATTAAGAGTTAATTTCCTGGGAATGGAAATTTCACCTGGATGAAAGAGTAGAGCGAAATCCCGTAAAACTTTCTGAACTCGGTGCGGATGCTCAGGAGGTCGGTCTCGCTGCGGGAAATCAGGATCCGCGCCAAAGCTGGTTCGCTGGTTCGTCCTGGACCCTTTTGGGAGAGGAGGGGAGGCAGAAGAGATTGGATGGGTCACCGCACCCCAATCTGCAGGAGCAGTTGGGGGATCTGTTGGGGGATCCCAGTTGGGGGATCCAGTTCCGGATCATAAACCTACCTTAATGGCTTGGTGAATCCTCATGGCAAAATAGAGTGGGGTGTTTCGGACGACGGAGGCTATAAAAGAGGGTGTCCTTTGAAAAATCCCAAAATTTAAAGCTCAAATGCCCCCCTTTGTGTGGCTTCTTTTCCACCCTGGATCGGCACCATCAACTTTTTCATTTCATGGGACCCCAACGAGGTGCTCAAATTAGACA
This sequence comes from Cryptoblepharus egeriae, assembly GCA_030015325.1. Classification (NCBI taxonomy): domain Eukaryota; kingdom Metazoa; phylum Chordata; class Lepidosauria; order Squamata; family Scincidae; genus Cryptoblepharus; species Cryptoblepharus egeriae. The sequence goes on along the minus strand of JAREYC010000018.1, from coordinate 11,105,960 downwards.
GTTCACGGCACACCGGTGTGCGGCGGAAAATCACCGACGTAAACCATCGGCAGAAATTCACGTCAATGAGAATCGTAGACTGGGAAGGGAACTCTAGAGGTCATCTAGTCCGACCCTTTGCCTATGGCTAATCTGGCAATCCCGTAGGAAATTGAAGACGTCCTTACCCAGGGTCAAGGCAGCCGCTTGCGCATTGCCCTGGAAATGCTTCATCATGGCTTCCTCGACCTGGAGACGGGTCATTCTGTAGTACCAGTTGAACACTGTGCAAGAGGGAAAGGGTTAATTAAATCAATCAATTAATTTAATTAATTGAGGGTAAATTAAATAGTTTATCAAGAAAACAGCCTTGCCCCTGTTAAGATGCTCAAGACTGCGACGGGTCAGGATCCGGATCCATTTGCTTTCGTCCACCCCGTCTCTGTCATCACCGAGAGCCTGAAAGAACCAGGTTTTGAGGTCATAAACCAGTTTTAAACTGGGTTTTAAGGTCGGGGTCAGATTTCACAGGTTTAAGTTTGGGGTCGGATTCAGACATGCTTGTGCGCCCCTAAATTCCCCCATCATTACAAACCTTTGTATCCTCTTCGATCAAGGCATAGTCGATGACCCCGGAATATTTTTCCCGGTTACCCTATTAAGAAAGCGGGGAACAGAAGGTTAAAAAAAAAAAGCGGTTGACATTTCAAACTGTCAATCAATTCAATCGAACTGTCAATCAAACTCAATTCAATCATGGGGTGCCAACGTTGGTGGCATCAGAATAGGGGGTCCTATATAAAAGTTTCTTTACACATCCTATCAGTTCCACGGAGTACTGAAAGTTTGTTGACATTTTAAATTTTTATTTATTTACTGTTATCAAAGCTATTTCATTCATTCATTCATTCTTTCATTCATTCATTCATTCATTCATTCATTTACCGTTATCAAAGCAAGGAGGAGAGCTTGAAAAAAACCGCCCGTTTCGGATGTGAGGTCCGCTTCGAGGTCTGATTTAAAATCTACGATGGGGAAGGAAAGGGGAAGAAGCCATACAGGTTAACGAGAAAGGGACCCATAAGGTCATCTAGTCCAACCCAAGCCTACGGCAGGAAACCTTTCTAGAGCATCTCCAACAAGGTGCTGCTCCATCCTTACCATGCTTGTAATAATCTAGGGTTTCTCGGAGCTGCTGGTTCGGACGAGTGGAGAGGATTTCCGTCAGGGTGTCTCCCTCCGAGGCCTGCGACAGGGAACATGATGCGCTTATCGACTGTGTTAGGATGCACCACAAGGGCCTCTGCCTAGTAATGTGCTCCATGGAGAGGAGAGAAGGTTCGGGTGGTTCCCCAGCGCTACTGCAGGGCTTTCCATTGGGACCCAGACAAGTCTGGCAATGTGGCACCCACCCTAAATACACAGGGGATGTGCCACCACAGTCACCCTATATGCTACTAGCCTCCCGGACACCCCCTCCAGCCTGGCACCCGGGGCCAACACCCCCTCCAGCCACTCCCTTCATACGCCACTGGATAGGAGACCGTGATGGAGACCCCAAAGAGTCGGGGCAGTTAGAGGAGACGGTACCTTCAGTGCGGTCCTGATCTCATGGGCGTCATACTGAGCGACGGGACTCAGCAGACCCACAATGATGCTCTCCAAGTTCCTGGGCACGGCCGCTTCGAGGGTCCTGATCAGGTCCTAGAGAGAAGGGAGGTGAGAGGAGATCGGGTTATGGGGGAACCCATTGCCATCCCTTTCCCTCTACTGGACGGACTGGAAAAAGAAGAAAAAAGTCTAGAGCGGAATGAAACAAGAGGAAGTGGAGAGGAGATAGTCAGCCTTTTCTATAGGGCCACCCAAATCACCCCCGGGGCCCCGATCCCTGTTCTTTCCACAGCCAGACCTGTTTAGTGAATTCCTGGAACTTTGCCGCAATGCACTGACGTTGCCGGTTACTCCTGTTGGTCAGCACGTTGATGATGGTTTGGCAATTGACACCTGCATCAATCAATCAATCAATCAATCAATCAATAATACATAAACTGCTTTTTATGTACCACTTTTCAACAAAAATGTCACCAAGCAGTTTACAAGAAAACAAAAACAATCGTTAATATAATTAATAATATAATTATTATATTATTATTTATATTATTATTAATAATATTATTAATAACAATCCAGGGTTTTCCCACAACTTCCGGTTAACAATATAATAATATATGAGTATTTATAATGATTTGATAACATGATTCTTTCCTGGTTACGTCCAATTATTATTACATCCAATTATTAAAGTCCAATTATTACGTCCAATTATTATTACATCCAATTATTATTGTCCAGTTACGTTATTGGACCAATTACGTCCAATTATTAATGTCCAATTATTACGTCCAATTATTATTACGTCCAATTATTATTGTCCAATTACGTTATTGGACCAATTACGTCCAATTATTAATGTCCAATTATTACGTCCAATTATGTTATTGGACCAATTACGTCCAATTATTATGTCCAATTATTATTGTCCAGTTATGTTATTTTACTTTCTGAACTCGGTTATAAGGTAATAAGGTAAAATTATATTATAATTTATAAGGTAAAATTATAAGGTTATAAGGTAAAATTATATTATACGTTATAAAATTACGTTATAAGTAAAATTACGTTATAACATCCAATTATTAATGTCCAATTATTACGTCCAATTATTATTACATCCAGTTATTAACCTGGTTAATAACACTGATGAAGAGCATAATGATAAATAGCTTACCTTTCCCTGTGACGGCTTCGAGGAGGATCTGGACGTCTTTATCGACGGCAAAATGAGGATGGGGTCGGACAGTCCCGAGCGTCCCCCAAATGGCAGCCTAAGATAGATGCGGCAGCCTAATTTGGAGGGCACCCAGGGCAAAGTACCCTGGTCCCCCCCTTAGTTATGCCACCCAGAGCATAACCCGCCAGATTGGTCGGAGCGCACTGAACGCTCCAGTACGGGTTGCACAAACCGGGCATGTGTGCAAGTTGGATCCGGTTTGCCTCGACTGGGTTTCCTCCCACGACGGGCGCCAAATTAGGATTGCAAAGAAGGTGGTGGTGCTTTATTGCAGTCAACACACGACAAATATGTTCCGTTGTCGGAAAAAACCACATCCCCTACAATCCAGAGTAACTACGGGAGCACGTAAGAGACCTTTACATTGACGTAGTTATGGCACCACCTCGTGAAAGCCTATGGGAAATTCATATTGCAATCCAGAGTCAATTGTTCTTACGTCGGAGCAAGGACTCCCCATAGTTACTCTGGATTGCGCCCATAATCCGGGGTAAGTCCTGCCTGCGTCACGCGCCTTACCTTGTCCGCCAGGGGCAGCTGTTTGAGGATCTCCCCTGTCAATGACGCCCCTTCTTCGGACCCGTTTTCTGGTGGCATCCTATAGCCGCAGGCGTCAACTCCAACCCTTCAAAGAAAACACATCAGCAACAATAACAATAACAATAATAAGAGAAACCTTTACGTGTAAGATTTTCTAGGAACGTTCCTTTTTCCACGCCTGTTGAGACACTACTGGGGTGCGCTGTTTGCGGGGCTCAGACCTACTCACCCCGCAACCGGAATTATTCCCCGCAATTATTCCTCTTCCTATTTCCCTTCCCCAAGGCTGTTATCATAAATCACTGTTTACGTAGCCGATGCTACCGGCATCCGGGGCGCCTGCCAGAATTACCGTGCCAAATAGGGTCACCATCATTCTCTTCCACAAAACTGGGACAGGACCTTGCCGGGATGTGAACACAACCCCCCAAAATCGGGACCGACCCTTTTATTCTCAGGATATATGGCAACCCTAATGGCAATAAAGGGGGCTCCCCATCCACAAGGAGCCTAAGGTCTGAGCGACGCAACCAGGAAAGGAAAAAAAATAGTTGCACCCAAGTAAACCTTGTATTCAATCTATGCATGTTTTTATGTTTTCTATTAATAATATATTAATATTATATTTCTATTAGAAATAATATTTCTATTAATAATATTTAATTTTTTTTACTTGTTAGCCACCTTGAGTTGGCCGTGGCCTGAGAAAGGTGGGGTACAAATTTATAAAATTTGCGCATGGGAGTTGCGCATGGGGTTTGATGCGCATGGGGCGATGTTGCGCATGGGGGGATGTTGTGCATGGGGAACTGATGCCCATGGGGGTATGTTGAGCACGGGGGGGTGAACATGGGAAATGTTGCGCATCGGGGTTGTTGCGGCTGGGGGTCTGATGTGCATAGGGAGGATGATGTGCATGGGATGGATGAACATGGGGGATGTTGCACATGGGGGTTGATGCGCAGCGGTGGGATGGCATATGGGGGAATTTTACTCCTGCAATGCGGGTACGCTTTTCACTAGTAAATAAATAAACAAACAAACAAACAAACAAACAAACAAACAAATAAATCTTGGCCACAGCCGGGAATCAGCTCCAAATCAGGATGAAAGGGAAGGCTGGCTTTAAAGCCAAGTGAGCCCCGTGCCTCAGGGCCCCCCGGCACAAATTCAATCCCTGTTGAACTTCAACCCGGCACATACCTGTGAATCAGATTTAAATCTGACTTTTTAAATCTCTCTCTTTTTAAATCTCTTTAAATTGGCTTTTTAAATCTCTCTTGATCTTCTTTCTATCCCCAGGGAAATGGGAGGTGGTGCCAACTTCCCACATCAAACCCTGCGCCAAAGTGCCGAGTTTTTTAAAACCCACCTTTGCCGCTTTGTCTTTTCAACCGGTGACCTTTTTTTTCAGCCGGTGACCTTTTTTTTCCAAGGAAAGATTGCTTTTTTCAGTCTAGGCCGCGCTGAAAGACACAGGAGCTGCGTTGATGTGAGATGTTGGCAACCCTCAACACTGCGACTCAAACATTCAGCCAAATAGGAACATACCTGAGTTGTGTTTGTTGTCTTTCCTGGACGGCGGCGGACGCAATCTGGCACGGTCAGCTCCGGCGACAGCCACCCCACCACCCCGAGGGAGGGCCGGATTGTGATCCAGTTATGATAAAGGTGTCGAAAAACCCGTCAGGCACGTCTGGGTCTCCGGAGAAGGAGGTTTCAGCCTCCGGCAGGGCAGCCTGCCAGGTTTCCGAAGCGGTGGGGCCGCAACCGGGACCGGCTGGAGGAACGCAGCACAGGTGTATCTGGATGACGCCGTGCTCTGTCCAGGTGCGGAGACGTCTCTGACGGGTGATTGGCGGGCGATGGGACGGCTGGAAGGAACCCAACCAGGAAAACCAACCTGAGCCTTATGGCTGTGGAAAGATTGGCAGGTTCAGCGCATTTGACTTCATTTGCCACGGTCTGCCTGGCACACGATGCGCACTCCTCAGTCGACGTGGCTGCGCAATGGGCACAAAAAAGTCTCGCCAGCAGAAATCAAAGGCTTGGAAACAAAACTTGTGTGTCATCAGGGATGTTTTGCTGGATAAGCACAGACTCAGCTATCAGAGCTACAAAGGCTGCCACCCTAAAGACATTTTCCTGGGAGTAAGACCCATTCAACACAATGGGGCTGACTTTTGAGTAGACAGGATTAGGGTTGTGCTAAAAGTTTCTTTAGGGTCCCTTTTGGGGAACAAAGTTTTTTTAGGGTCCCTTTTGGTGAACAAAGGTTTTGGGGTCTCTTTGGGGGCTGAAAGGCTGCAATCCTAAACACACTTTCCAGGGAGTAAGATTCATTGAACACAATGGGATTTACTTTTGAGTAGACATGGTTAGGATTGTGCTCTACCCTTGCACTACCCCTAGCGTCTGGTATTATCAAAAAATTATTTACTTACTTACTTACTTACTTACTTACTTACTTACTTACACACTTACACATACATACATACATACATACATACATACATACATACATACATACATACATATATACATACATACTTCATTTTTCTACCTAAAGAACAGATGCCCCAAATTTAAGATCCTCAAAATTTTTCAGGTGCCTTCGGCCCCTTTGTAAACGGGCATGGGTACGATTTACCCCCTACCTCCATTTAATATAAATGTATATATTGAATTTTATACATTATATAAATATATAGTTTTTATATATTGAATGTATCTATTTTATAAATTTATATATTTAAATATATATAAATAAATATAATGGGACAGAAATGTCTGGGACACAAACAAAGTGGGTGCTCACGTCCAAAGTGGGTGCTCATGTCCAAAGTGAGTGCTCGTGTCCAGTGAGTGCTCACGTCCAAAGTGGGTGCTCATGTCCAAAGTGAGTGCTCGTGTCCAGTGAGTGCTCACGTCCAAAGTGGGTGCTCATGTCCAAAGTGAGTGCTCGTGTCCAGTGAGTGCTCACGTCCAAAGTGGGTGCTCATGTCCAAAGTGAGTGCTCGTGTCCAGTGAGTGCTCACGTCCAAAGTGGGTGCTCATGAGTTTGTGCCAAACTCAACGGGCCCATCACCGAAATTTTAACCGACAACCCGATCGGTTAAGCATCCCGTGAAGAATTTAATAGTGACTTGCGGAGCGTCTCAAGAGCCACTTGAGTCAATGAAGAGGAAGGTGAAGGATAATCTAGCTCCATTCGGTAAACACTCGAGTGAGCATGAGTTTCAGAAGTGCTCGGTTGGTGCGCTCCGGGTTGCGCATTCCCCCCACCCCCACCCTGCTTTGGCATGAAATTTCACAACCACATCCTTGAGCTTGGAGTCCCAGGATGGAGGCAGCAAAGTGTGTACGTCTCGGTCAGATGCGATGCTGGTCCTTACGAAGGCGCACTCTGCGCACTGGATTCTTTGACGTTGTGGACGATGAAGGCCTGCAAAGGATATAAGGTCAGATCTTGACCGAGAAACCACCGATCCAGAGGGTAGTAAAGTCACGGGTGATGGATGGAAACCCTGAAACAGTTGCATCACATTTAATGCCATGGGGGGGACATTAGAAAAATCTAATTTAATGCCAGTGGGGGGATCTAGTCCCTAATTTAATGCCGTTGGGGCCATTGAAAGAGTGGCTCCTAATTTAATGCCACTTGGGGATAGATAGAGCTATCCTAATCTAATTGGAGGATGCCTCCGGCTGCCCCTTGTTGGCAACAGGATGTTGGCAGACGTCTCCGATGCCCAAAATAATCTCAGTGAGCGATGCTCGGGCTACAAACAGATCGTCTCTCCCAGGAAACCCTAGAGCTAAATTCAAAATCCTGGAAAGGGAGTAGGAGGCGCACCCACCAGGCATGCTATGCGGCCAGGTTGCATTCCTTCCCAGCGGATCCAGCCCTTCCCGCCCTCCTGGAACAGGCGAGGTGGACATTCCAGTCTTGACCTCACGTGGCGGGCACCACGCACGGGGTGGCGCACTAAGGAAATCACTCGGTTTTCCCACAGGCATAATCTGGGAAGCTCCACTCCTTAACCACGGGACGTTGGGAGGCACTTCAGCCATGCGCTACACAGACACACCAACACAGCCATGCACGCCGTGGGGTCCAGCATAACCTTCCAGCCCTCCTCTGTCAGGGCTGTGTGGGTCCTCTCTGCATGTCAGGACCCTTTTCCTTAAGGAGGGACACATGATGTGATGACCTCTCACTTCGGATCCAAGAGGCTGATGTTGCTGTAGGCTCAGCCCTGTCCAGTTTGCAAGCCCCCCACCTGCTCTTGGCCTGCTTGTAGGGAGTGTAGGGCAGGAAGGGACCCAGTCCTAGAGGGACTACAGCCTATAGCCAGGACCCTATGACAGATGAAGCTGTGGGCAGGAATGTGCCTGTGATCTGGGTGAACACAGGCAGTTGGTAACAGGTGGGGAGGGGTTGCTCATCCCTGGTCTTCCCTGCCTACGGTTCCCCCATCCCACTCCCTGCAGCCAGGCCAAAGGACCATTTGGTCATACCCTCCCCTCCCGGACATAGTGGGGCTGGAGTGGTGGGACACCAGGACGCAGGGGTCTCAAAAGGTGAGTCACCCTCCCCACACTCTAGAAAACAAGGGTAACAGGTGGATCACCCACACCGCACTCTAGAAAGTGAGTTCCCTACACTCTGCAGCTCCCATTTTGTCCACAGGAGGGCAGAGTTTCATTGTGCCCTTTACACGCCATGCAGTTCCCTACACTCTGCAGCTCCCATTTTGTCCACAGGAGGGCAGAGTTTCATTGTGCCCTTTACACGCCATGCAGTTCCCTACACTCTGCAGCTCCCATTTTGTCCACAGGAGGGCAGAGTTTCATTGTGCCCTTTACACGCCATGCAGTTCCCTACACTCTGCAGCTCCCATTTTGTCCACAGGAGGGCAGAGTTTCATTGTGCCCTTTACACGCCATGCAGTTCCCTACACTCTGCAGCTCCCATTTTGTCCACAGGAGGGCAGAGTTTCATTGTGCCCTTTACACGCCATGCAGTTCCCTACACTCTGCAGCTCCCATTTTGTCCACAGGAGGGCAGAGTTTCATTGTGCCCTTTACACGCCATGCAGTTCCCTACACTCTGCAGCTCCCATTTTGTCCACAGGAGGGCAGAGTTTCATTGTGCCCTTTACACGCCATGCAGTTCCCTACACTCTGCAGCTCCCATTTTGTCCACAGGAGGGCAGAGTTTCATTGTGCCCTTTACACGCCATGCAGTTCCCTACACTCTGCAGCTCCCATTTTGTCCACAGGAGGGCAGAGTTTCATTGTGCCCTTTACACGCCATGCAGTTCCCTACACTCTGCAGCTCCCATTTTGTCCACAGGAGGGCAGAGTTTCATTGTGCCCTTTACACGCCATGCAGTTCCCTACACTCTGCAGCTCCCATTTTGTCCACAGGAGGGCAGAGTTTCATTGTGCCCTTTACACGCCATGCAGTTCCCTACACTCTGCAGCTCCCATTTTGTCCACAGGAGGGCAGAGTTTCATTGTGCCCTTTACACGCCATGCAGTTCCCTACACTCTGCAGCTCCCATTTTGTCCACAGGAGGGCAAAGTTTCATTGTGCCCTTTACACGCCATGCAGTTCCCTACACTCTGCAGCTCCCATTTTGTCCACAGGAGGGCAGAGTTTCATTGTGCCCTTTACACGCCATGCAGTTCCCTACACTCTGCAGCTCCCTTTTTGTCCACAGGAGGGCAGAGTTTCATTGTGCCCTTTACACGCCATGCAGTTCCCTACACTCTGCAGCTCCCATTTTGTCCACAGGAGGGCAGAGTTTCATTGTGCCCTTTACACGCCATGCAGTTCCTTACACTCTGCAGCTCCCTTTTTGTCCACAGGAGGGCAGAGTTTCATTGTGCCCTTTACATGCCATGCAGTTCCTTACACTCTGCAGCTCCCATTTTGTCCACAGGAGGGCAGAGTTTCATTGTGCTCTTTACACGCCATGCAGTTCCCTACACTCTGCAGCTCCCATTTTGTCCACAGGAGGGCAGAGTTTCATTGTGCCCTTTACACGCCATGCAGTTCCCTACACTCTGCAGCTCCCATTTTGTCCACAGGAGGGCAGAGTTTCATTGTGCCCTTTACATGCCATGCAGTTCCTTACACTCTGCAGCTCCCATTTTGTCCACAGGAGGGCAGAGTTTCATTGTGCTCTTTACACACCATGCAGTTCCCTACACTCTGCAGCTCCCATTTTGTCCACAGGAGGGCAGAGTTTCATTGTGCTCTTTACACGCCATGCAGTTCCCTACACTCTGCAGCTCCCATTTTGTCCACAGGAGGGCAGAGTTTCATTGTGCCCTTTACATGCCATGCAGTTCCTTACACTCTGCAGCTCCCATTTTGTCCACAGGAGGGCAGAGTTTCATTGTGCTCTTTACACGCCATGCAGTTCCCTACACTCTGCAGCTCCCATTTTGTCCACAGGAGGGCAGAGTTTCATTGTGCCCTTTACACGCCATGCAGTTCCCTACACTCTGCAGCTCCCATTTTGTCCACAGGAGGGCAGAGTTTCATTGTGCCCTTTACACGCCATGCAGTTCCCTACACTCTGCAGCTCCCATTTTGTCCACAGGAGGGCAGAGTTTCATTGTGCCCTTTACACGCCATGCAGTTCCCTACACTCTGCAGCTCCCATTTTGTCCACAGGAGGGCAGAGTTTCATTGTGCCCTTTACACGCCATGCAGTTCCCTACACTCTGCAGCTCCCATTTTGTCCACAGGAGGGCAGAGTTTCATTGTGCCCTTTACACGCCATGCAGTTCCCTACACTCTGCAGCTCCCATTTTGTCCACAGGAGGGCAGAGTTTCATTGTGCCCTTTACACGCCATGCAGTTCCCTACACTCTGCAGCTCCCATTTTGTCCACAGGAGGGCAGAGTTTCATTGTGCCCTTTACACGCCATGCAGTTCCCTACACTCTGCAGCTCCCATTTTGTCCACAGGAGGGCAGAGTTTCATTGTGCCCTTTACACGCCATGCAGTTCCCTACACTCTGCAGCTCCCATTTTGTCCACAGGAGGGCAGAGTTTCATTGTGCCCTTTACACGCCATGCAGTTCCCTACACTCTGCAGCTCCCATTTTGTCCACAGGAGGGCAAAGTTTCATTGTGCCCTTTACACGCCATGCAGTTCCCTACACTCTGCAGCTCCCATTTTGTCCACAGGAGGGCAGAGTTTCATTGTGCCCTTTACACGCCATGCAGTTCCCTACACTCTGCAGCTCCCTTTTTGTCCACAGGAGGGCAGAGTTTCATTGTGCCCTTTACACGCCATGCAGTTCCCTACACTCTGCAGCTCCCATTTTGTCCACAGGAGGGCAGAGTTTCATTGTGCCCTTTACACGCCATGCAGTTCCTTACACTCTGCAGCTCCCTTTTTGTCCACAGGAGGGCAGAGTTTCATTGTGCCCTTTACATGCCATGCAGTTCCTTACACTCTGCAGCTCCCATTTTGTCCACAGGAGGGCAGAGTTTCATTGTGCTCTTTACACGCCATGCAGTTCCCTACACTCTGCAGCTCCCATTTTGTCCACAGGAGGGCAGAGTTTCATTGTGCCCTTAACATGCCATGCAGTTCCTTACACTCTGCAGCTCCCTTTTTGTCCACAGGAGGGCAGAGTTTCATTGTGCTCTTTACACGCCATGCAGTTCCCTACACTCTGCAGCTCCCATTTTGTCCACAGGAGGGCAGAGTTTCATTGTGCTCTTTACACGCCATGCAGTTCCTTACACTCTGCAGCTCCCATTTTGTCCACAGGAGGGCAGAGTTTCATTGTGCCCTTTACACGCCATGCAGTTCCTTACACTCTGCAGCTCCCATTTTGTCCACAGGAGGGCAGAGTTTCATTGTGCCCTTTACACGCCATGCAGTTCCCTACACTCTGCAGCTCCCATTTTGTCCACAGGAGGGCAGAGTTTCATTGTGCCCTTTACACGCCATGCAGTTCCTTACACTCTGCAGCTCCCATTTTGTCCACAGGAGGGCAGAGTTTCATTGTGCCCTTTACACGCCATGCAGTTCCCTACACTCTGCAGCTCCCATTTTGTCCACAGGAGGGCAGAGTTTCATTGTGCCCTTTACACGCCATGCAGTTCCTTACTCTCTGCAGCTCCCATTTTGTCCACAGGAGGGCAGAGTTTCATTGTGCCCTTTACATGCCATGCAGTTCCTTACTCTCTGCAGCTCCCATTTTGTCCACAGGAGGGCAGAGTTTCATTGTGCCCTTTACATGCCATGCAGTTCCCTACACTCTGCAGCTCCCATTTTGTCCACAGGAGGGCAGAGTTTCACTGTGCCTTTACACGCCATGCAGTTCCCTACACTCTGCAGCTCCCATTTTTTTCCACAGGAGGGCAGAGTTTCATTGTGCCCTTTACACGCCATGCAGTTCCTTACACTCTGCAGCTCCCATTTTGTCCACAGGAGGGCAGAGTTTCATTGTACCCTTTACACGCCATGCAGTTCCTTACTCTCTGCAGCTCCCATTTTGTCCACAGGAGGGCAGAGTTTCATTGTACCCTTTACACGCCATGCAGTTCCTTACACTCTGCAACTCCCATTTTGTCCACAGGAGGGCAGAGTTTCACTGTGCCTTTACACGCCATGCAGTTCCCTACACTCTGCAGCTCCCATTTTGTCCACAGGAGGGCAGAGTTTCATTGTGCCCTTTACACGCCATGCAGTTCCCTACACTCTGCAGCTCCCATTTTGTCCACAGGAGGGCAGAGTTTCATTGTGCCCTTTACACGCCATGCAGTTCCCTACACTCTGCAGCTCCCATTTTGTCCACAGGAGGGCAGAGTTTCATTGTGCCCTTTACACGCCATGCAGTTCCCTACACTCTGCAGCTCCCATTTTGTCCACAGGAGGGCAGAGTTTCATTGTGCCCTTTACACGCCATGCAGTTCCCTACACTCTGCAGCTCCCATTTTGTCCACAGGAGGGCAGAGTTTCATTGTGCCCTTTACACGCCATGCAGTTCCCTACACTCTGCAGCTCCCATTTTGTCCACAGGAGGGCAGAGTTTCATTGTGCCCTTTACACGCCATGCAGTTCCCTACACTCTGCAGCTCCCATTTTGTCCACAGGAGGGCAGAGTTTCATTGTGCCCTTTACACGCCATGCAGTTCCCTACACTCTGCAGCTCCCATTTTGTCCACAGGAGGGCAGAGTTTCATTGTGCCCTTTACACGCCATGCAGTTCCCTACACTCTGCAGCTCCCATTTTGTCCACAGGAGGGCAGAGTTTCATTGTGCCCTTTACACGCCATGCAGTTCCCTACACTCTGCAGCTCCCTTTTTGTCCACAGGAGGGCAGAGTTTCATTGTGCCCTTTACACGCCATGCAGTTCCCTACACTCTGCAGCTCCCTTTTTGTCCACAGGAGGGCAGAGTTTCATTGTGCCCTTTACACGCCATGCAGTTCCCTACACTCTGCAGCTCCCATTTTGTCCACAGGAGGGCAGAGTTTCATTGTGCCCTTTACACGCCATGCAGTTCCTTACACTCTGCAGCTCCCTTTTTGTCCACAGGAGGGCAGAGTTTCATTGTGCCCTTTACATGCCATGCAGTTCCTTACACTCTGCAGCTCCCATTTTGTCCACAGGAGGGCAGAGTTTAATTGTGCTCTTTACACGCCATGCAGTTCCCTACACTCTGCAGCTCCCATTTTGTCCACAGGAGGGCAGAGTTTCATTGTGCCCTTTACATGCCATGCAGTTCCTTACACTCTGCAGCTCCCTTTTTGTCCACAGGAGGGCAGAGTTTAATTGTGCTCTTTACACGCCATGCAGTTCCTTACACTCTGCAGCTCCCTTTTTGTCCACAGGAGGGCAGAGTTTCATTGTGCCCTTTACATGCCATGCAGTTCCTTACACTCTGCAGCTCCCATTTTGTCCACAGGAGGGCAGAGTTTAATTGTGCTCTTTACACGCCATGCAGTTCCCTACACTCTGCAGCTCCCATTTTGTCCACAGGAGGGCAGAGTTTCATTGTGCTCTTTACACGCCATGCAGTTCCTTACACTCTGCAGCTCCCATTTTGTCCACAGGAGGGCAGAGTTTCATTGTGCCCTTTACACGCCATGCAGTTCCTTACACTCTGCAGCTCCCATTTTGTCCACAGGAGGGCAGAGTTTCATTGTGCCCTTTACACGCCATGCAGTTCCCTACACTCTGCAGCTCCCATTTTGTCCACAGGAGGGCAGAGTTTCATTGTGCCCTTTACACGCCATGCAGTTCCTTACACTCTGCAGCTCCCATTTTGTCCACAGGAGGGCAGAGTTTCATTGTGCCCTTTACACGCCATGCAGTTCCCTACACTCTGCAGCTCCCATTTTGTCCACAGGAGGGCAGAGTTTCATTGTGCCCTTTACACGCCATGCAGTTCCTTACTCTCTGCAGCTCCCATTTTGTCCACAGGAGGGCAGAGTTTCATTGTGCCCTTTACATGCCATGCAGTTCCTTACTCTCTGCAGCTCCCATTTTGTCCACAGGAGGGCAGAGTTTCATTGTGCCCTTTACATGCCATGCAGTTCCCTACACTCTGCAGCTCCCATTTTGTCCACAGGAGGGCAGAGTTTCACTGTGCCTTTACACGCCATGCAGTTCCCTACACTCTGCAGCTCCCATTTTTTTCCACAGGAGGGCAGAGTTTCATTGTGCCCTTTACACGCCATGCAGTTCCTTACACTCTGCAGCTCCCATTTTGTCCACAGGAGGGCAGAGTTTCATTGTACCCTTTACACGCCATGCAGTTCCTTACTCTCTGCAGCTCCCATTTTGTCCACAGGAGGGCAGAGTTTCATTGTACCCTTTACACGCCATGCAGTTCCTTACACTCTGCAACTCCCATTTTGTCCACAGGAGGGCAGAGTTTCACTGTGCCTTTACACGCCATGCAGTTCCCTACACTCTGCAGCTCCCATTTTTTTCCACAGGAGGGCAGAGTTTCATTGTGCCCTTTACATGCCATGCAGTTCCCTACACTCTGCAGCTCCCATTTTGTCCACAGGAGGGCAGAGTTTCATTGTGCCCTTTACACGCCATGCAGTTCCCTACACTCTGCAGCTCCCATTTTGTCCACAGGAGGGCAGAGTTTCATTGTGCCCTTTACATGCCATGCAGTTCCTTACACTCTGCAGCTCCCATTTTGTCCACAGGAGGGCAGAGTTTCATTGTGCCCTTTACACGCCATGCAGTTCCCTACACTCTGCAGCTCCCATTTTGTCCACAGGAGGGCAGAGTTTCATTGTGCCCTTTACACGCCATGCAGTTCCTTACACTCTGCAGCTCCCATTTTGTCCACAGGAGGGCAGAGTTTCATTGTGCCCTTTACACGCCATGCAGTTCCCTACACTCTGCAGCTCCCATTTTTTTCCACAGGAGGGCAGAGTTTCATTGTGCCCTTTACACGCCATGCAGTTCCTTACACTCTGCAGCTCCCATTTTGTCCACAGGAGGGCAGAGTTTCATTGTGCCCTTTACACGCCATGCAGTTCCCTACACTCTGCAGCTCCCATTTTGTCCACAGGAGGGCAGAGTTTCATTGTGCCCTTTACACGCCATGCAGTTCCCTACACTCTGCAGCTCCCATTTTGTCCACAGGAGGGCAGAGTTTCATTGTGCCCTTTACACGCCATGCAGTTCCCTACACTCTGCAGCTCCCATTTTGTCCACAGGAGGGCAGAGTTTCATTGTGCCCTTTACACGCCATGCAGTTCCCTACACTCTGCAGCTCCCATTTTGTCCACAGGAGGGCAGAGTTTCATTGTGCCCTTTACACGCCATGCAGTTCCTTACACTCTGCAGCTCCCATTTTGTCCACAGGAGGGCAGAGTTTCACTGTGCCCTTTACATGCCATGCAGTTCCCTACACTCTGCAGCTCCCATTTTTTTCCACAGGAGGGCAGAGTTTCATTGTGCCCTTTACACGCCATGCAGTTCCTTACACTCTGCAGCTCCCATTTTGTCCACAGGAGGGCAGAGTTTCATTGTGCCCTTTACACGCCATGCAGTTCCTTACACTCTGCAGCTCCCATTTTGTCCACAGGAGGGCAGAGTTTCATTGTGCCCTTTACACGCCATGCAGTTCCTTACTCTCTGCAGCTCCCATTTTGTCCACAGGAGGGCAGAGTTTAATTGTGCTCTTTACATGCCATGCAGTTCCCTACACTCTGCAGCTCCCATTTTGTCCACAGGAGGGCAGAGTTTCATTGTGCCCTTTACACGCCATGCAGTTCCTTACTCTCTGCAGCTCCCATTTTGTCCACAGGAGGGCAGAGTTTCATTGTGCCCTTTACACGCCATGCAGTTCCTTACACTCTGCAGCTCCCATTTTGTCCACAGGAGGGCAGAGTTTCATTGTGCCCTTTACATGCCATGCAGTTCCTTACTCTCTGCAGCTCCCATTTTGTCCACAGGAGGGCAGAGTTTCATTGTGCTCTTTACATGCCATGCAGTTCCCTACACTCTGCAGCTCCCATTTTGTCCACAGGAGGGCAGAGTTTCATTGTGCCCTTTACACGCCATGCAGTTCCCTACACTCTGCAGCTCCCATTTTGTCCACAGGAGGGCAGAGTTTCATTGTGCCCTTTACACGCCATGCAGTTCCTTACACTCTGCAGCTCCCATTTTGTCCACAGGAGGGCAGAGTTTCATTGTGCCCTTTACACGCCATGCAGTTCCCTACACTCTGCAGCTCCCATTTTGTCCACAGGAGGGCAGAGTTTCATTGTACCCTTTACACGCCATGCAGTTCCCTACACTCTGCAGCTCCCATTTTGTCCACAGGAGGGCAGAGTTTCATTGTGCCCTTTACACGCCATGCAGTTTCTTACACTCTGCATCACCCATTTTGTCCACAGGAGGGCAGAGTTTCATTGTGCCCTTTACACGCCATGCAGTTCCCTACACTCTGCAGCTCCCATTTTGTCCCCAGGGGGCAGAGTTTCATTGTGCCCTTTACATGCCATGCAGTTCCCTACACTCTGCAGCTCCCATTTTGTCCACAGGAGGGCAGAGTTTCATTGTGCCCTTTACATGCCATGCAGTTCCCTACACTCTGCAGCTCCCATTTTGTCCCCAGGGGGCAGAGTTTCATTGTGCCCTTTACATGCCATGCAGTTCCCTACACTCTGCAGCTCCCATTTTGTCCACAGGAGGGCAGAGTTTCATTGTGCTCTTTACACTCCATGCAGTTCCTTACTCTCTGCAGCTCCCATTTTGTCCACAGGAGGGCAGAGTTTCATTGTGCCCTTTACATGCCATGCAGTTCCCTACACTCTGCAGCTCCCATTTTGTCCACAGGAGGGCAGAGTTTCATTGTGCCCTTTACATGCCATGCAGTTCCTTACACTCTGCAGCTCCCATTTTGTCCACAGGAGGGCAGAGTTTCATTGTGCCCTTTACACGCCATGCAGTTCCCTACACTTTGCAGCTCCCATTTTGTCCACAGGAGGGCAGAGTTTCATTGTGCCCTTTACATGCCATGCAGTTCCCTACACTCTGCAGCTCCCATTTTGTCCACAGGAGGGCAGAGTTTCATTGTGCCCTTTACATGCCATGCAGTTCCCTACACTCTGCAGCTCCCATTTTGTCCACAGGAGGGCAGAGTTTCATTGTGCCCTTTACATGCCATGCAGTTCCTTACACTCTGCAGCTCCCATTTTGTCCACAGGAGGGCAGAGTTTCATTGTGCCCTTTACACGCCATGCAGTTCCCTACACTCTGCAGCTCCCATTTTGTCCACAGGAGGGCAGAGTTTCATTGTGCCCTTTACACGCCATGCAGTTCCCTACACTCTGCAGCTCCCATTTTGTCCACAGGAGGGCAGAGTTTCATTGTGCCCTTTACACGCCATGCAGTTCCTTACTCTCTGCAGCTCCCATTTTGTCCACAGGAGGGCAGAGTTTCATTGTACCCTTTACACGCCATGCAGTTCCTTACACTCTGCAGCTCCCATTTTGTCCACAGGAGGGCAGAGTTTCACTGTGCCTTTACACGCCATGCAGTTCCCTACACTCTGCAGCTCCCATTTTTTTCCACAGGAGGGCAGAGTTTCATTGTGCCCTTTACACGCCATGCAGTTCCTTACACTCTGCAGCTCCCATTTTGTCCACAGGAGGGCAGAGTTTCATTGTGCCCTTTACACGCCATGCAGTTCCCTACACTCTGCAGCTCCCATTTTGTCCACAGGAGGGCAGAGTTTCATTGTGCCCTTTACACGCCATGCAGTTCCTTACACTCTGCAGCTCCCATTTTGTCCACAGGAGGGCAGAGTTTCATTGTGCCCTTTACACGCCATGCAGTTCCTTACACTCTGCAGCTCCCATTTTGTCCACAGGAGGGCAGAGTTTCATTGTGCCCTTTACACGCCATGCAGTTCCCTACACTCTGCAGCTCCCATTTTGTCCACAGGAGGGCAGAGTTTCATTGTGCCCTTTACACGCCATGCAGTTCCTTACACTCTGCAGCTCCCATTTTGTCCACAGGAGGGCAGAGTTTCATTGTGCCCTTTACACGCCATGCAGTTCCCTACACTCTGCAGCTCCCATTTTGTCCACAGGAGGGCAGAGTTTCATTGTGCCCTTTACACGCCATGCAGTTCCCTACACTCTGCAGCTCCCATTTTGTCCACAGGAGGGCAGAGTTTCATTGTGCCCTTTACACGCCATGCAGTTCCCTACACTCTGCAGCTCCCATTTTGTCCACAGGAGGGCAGAGTTTCATTGTGCCCTTTACACGCCATGCAGTTCCCTACACTCTGCAGCTCCCATTTTGTCCACAGGAGGGCAGAGTTTCACTGTGCCCTTTACATGCCATGCAGTTCCCTACACTCTGCAGCTCCCATTTTTTTCCACAGGAGGGCAGAGTTTCATTGTGCCCTTTACACGCCATGCAGTTCCTTACACTCTGCAGCTCCCATTTTGTCCACAGGAGGGCAGAGTTTCATTGTGCCCTTTACACGCCATGCAGTTCCTTACACTCTGCAGCTCCCATTTTGTCCACAGGAGGGCAGAGTTTCATTGTGCCCTTTACACGCCATGCAGTTCCTTACTCTCTGCAGCTCCCATTTTGTCCACAGGAGGGCAGAGTTTAATTGTGCTCTTTACATGCCATGCAGTTCCCTACACTCTGCAGCTCCCATTTTGTCCACAGGAGGGCAGAGTTTCATTGTGCCCTTTACACGCCATGCAGTTCCTTACTCTCTGCAGCTCCCATTTTGTCCACAGGAGGGCAGAGTTTCATTGTGCCCTTTACACGCCATGCAGTTCCTTACACTCTGCAGCTCCCATTTTGTCCACAGGAGGGCAGAGTTTCATTGTGCCCTTTACATGCCATGCAGTTCCTTACTCTCTGCAGCTCCCATTTTGTCCACAGGAGGGCAGAGTTTCATTGTGCCCTTTACATGCCATGCAGTTCCTTACACTCTGCAGCTCCCATTTTGTCCACAGGAGGGCAGAGTTTCATTGTGCCCTTTACACGCCATGCAGTTCCTTACTCTCTGCAGCTCCCATTTTGTCCACAGGAGGGCAGAGTTTCATTGTGCTCTTTACATGCCATGCAGTTCCCTACACTCTGCAGCTCCCATTTTGTCCACAGGAGGGCAGAGTTTCATTGTGCCCTTTACACGCCATGCAGTTCCCTACACTCTGCAGCTCCCATTTTGTCCACAGGAGGGCAGAGTTTCATTGTGCCCTTTACACGCCATGCAGTTCCTTACACTCTGCAGCTCCCATTTTGTCCACAGGAGGGCAGAGTTTCATTGTGCCCTTTACACGCCATGCAGTTCCCTACACTCTGCAGCTCCCATTTTGTCCACAGGAGGGCAGAGTTTCATTGTACCCTTTACACGCCATGCAGTTCCCTACACTCTGCAGCTCCCATTTTGTCCACAGGAGGGCAGAGTTTCATTTTGCTCTTTACACGCCATGCAGTTTCTTACACTCTGCATCACCCATTTTGTCCACAGGAGGGCAGAGTTTCATTGTGCCCTTTACACGCCATGCAGTTCCCTACACTCTGCAGCTCCCATTTTGTCCCCAGGGGGCAGAGTTTCATTGTGCCCTTTACATGCCATGCAGTTCCCTACACTCTGCAGCTCCCATTTTGTCCACAGGAGGGCAGAGTTTCATTGTGCCCTTTACACGCCATGCAGTTCCTTACTCTCTGCAGCTCCCATTTTGTCCACAGGAGGGCAGAGTTTCATTGTGCCCTTTACATGCCATGCAGTTCCCTACACTCTGCAGCTCCCATTTTGTCCACAGGAGGGCAGAGTTTCATTGTACCCTTTACACGCCATGCAGTTCCTTACACTCTGCAGCTCCCATTTTGTCCACAGGAGGGCAGAGTTTCACTGTGCCCTTTACATGCCATGCAGTTCCCTACACTCTGCAGCTCCCATTTTTTTCCACAGGAGGGCAGAGTTTCATTGTACCCTTTACACGCCATGCAGTTCCTTACACTCTGCAGCTCCCATTTTGTCCACAGGAGGGCAGAGTTTCATTGTGCCCTTTACACGCCATGCAGTTCCTTACACTCTGCAGCTCCCATTTTGTCCACAGGAGGGCAGAGTTTCATTGTGCCCTTTACACGCCATGCAGTTCCTTACTCTCTGCAGCTCCCATTTTGTCCACAGGAGGGCAGAGTTTCATTGTACCCTTTACACGCCATGCAGTTCCCTACACTCTGCAGCTCCCATTTTGTCCACAGGAGGGCAGAGTTTCATTGTGCCCTTTACACGCCATGCAGTTCCTTACACTCTGCATCACCCATTTTGTCCACAGGAGGGCAGAGTTTCATTGTGCCCTTTACACGCCATGCAGTTCCTTACACTCTGCATCACCCATTTTGTCCACAGGAGGGCAGAGTTTCATTGTGCCCTTTACATGCCATGCAGTTCCTTACACTGTGCATCACCCATTTTGTCCACAGGAGGGCAGAGTTTCATTGTGCCCTTTACACGCCATGCAGTTCCCTACACTCTGCAGCTCCCATTTTGTCCCCAGGGGGCAGAGTTTCATTGTACCCTTTACATGCCATGCAGTTCCCTACACTCTGCAGCTCCCATTTTGTCCACAGGAGGGCAGAGTTTCATTGTGCCCTTTACATGCCATGCAGTTCCCTACACTCTGCAGCTCCCATTTTGTCCCCAGGGGGCAGAGTTTCATTGTGCCCTTTACATGCCATGCAGTTCCCTACACTCTGCAGCTCCCATTTTGTCCACAGGAGGGCAGAGTTTCATTGTGCTCTTTACACTCCATGCAGTTCCTTACTCTCTGCAGCTCCCATTTTGTCCACAGGAGGGCAGAGTTTCATTGTGCCCTTTACATGCCATGCAGTTCCCTACACTCTGCAGCTCCCATTTTGTCCACAGGGGGCAGAGTTTCATTGTGCCCTTTACATGCCATGCAGTTCCCTACACTCTGCAGCTCCCATTTTGTCCACAGGAGGGCAGAGTTTCATTGTGCCCTTTACATGCCATGCAGTTCCTTACTCTCTGCAGCTCCCATTTTGTCCACAGGAGGGCAGAGTTTCATTGTGCCCTTTACATGCCATGCAGTTCCCTACACTCTGCAGCTCCCATTTTGTCCACAGGAGGGCAGAGTTTCATTGTACCCTTTACACGCCATGCAGTTCCTTACACTCTGCAGCTCCCATTTTGTCCACAGGAGGGCAGAGTTTCACTGTGCCCTTTACATGCCATGCAGTTCCCTACACTCTGCAGCTCCCATTTTTTTCCACAGGAGGGCAGAGTTTCATTGTGCCCTTTACACGCCATGCAGTTCCTTACACTCTGCAGCTCCCATTTTGTCCACAGGAGGGCAGAGTTTCATTGTGCCCTTTACACGCCATGCAGTTCCCTACACTCTGCAGCTCCCATTTTGTCCACAGGAGGGCAGAGTTTCATTGTGCCCTTTACACGCCATGCAGTTCCTTACTCTCTGCAGCTCCCATTTTGTCCACAGGAGGGCAGAGTTTCATTGTGCCCTTTACACGCCATGCAGTTCCTTACACTCTGCATCACCCATTTTGTCCACAGGAGGGCAGAGTTTCATTGTGCCCTTTACACGCCATGCAGTTCCTTACACTGTGCATCACCCATTTTGTCCACAGGAGGGCAGAGTTTCATTGTGCCCTTTACACGCCATGCAGTTCCCTACACTCTGCAGCTCCCATTTTGTCCACAGGAGGGCAGAGTTTCATTGTGCCCTTTACATGCCATGCAGTTCCCTACACTCTGCAGCTCCCATTTTGTCCACAGGAGGGCAGAGTTTCATTGTGCCCTTTACACGCCATGCAGTTCCCTACACTCTGCAGCTCCCATTTTGTCCACAGGAGGGCAGAGTTTCATTGTGCTCTTTACACTCCATGCAGTTCCTTACTCTCTGCAGCTCCCATTTTGTCCACAGGAGGGCAGAGTTTCAGTGTGCCCTTTCCAGATTCCAGGGAGTGCAGGGACCCACCTTTCCCCCTGACACCCTACCTTTCTAGAGTGCAGGGTGGGGTGAGCTTTCCTCTCCTCCCTGCAACCTGCCAGGTCCCCCCCTTCACTGATGACTGGCAAGATCCCACGTCAGCCACCAGATGAGTCAGGAGAGGGAAGCAACATCTTGCATTCACCCACCCCTACTGTTCCCTGGAAGGGAGGGGCTGGTCCTGTTGATTGACAGGACAGCTCTGTGTCCCCTCCCCCTTGCAGGAGGGTTAAAGCAGCCCCCCCTTGCAGCCACAGGGGGTGCCAGGCTGCAAGTCTTGCAACAGGGAGGAGGGTTGGAGGGCCCGATCCCTGCCAGCAGAGTCACTCTCTAGTGCCTTTTATTTTTTGGGTGGGGGGCTTTGTTTTTCCCCCCCAGCAGCAAAAGGGAGATTGCAAGAGCAACAGATCACTTTCTCCAGCCAGGATCTCAGCAGGACTGAGTGCAACAGAGTTGCATCGAGGCTCCTTTTCCTTGCAACAAGTTAGCCTCCTCCCTCTCTCCTTCCTCTCCTCCTCCTCTTCCTCCCTCCCCTGCTGGGCTCCAGAAAGCAGCGCAGGAGGCAGAGCAAGGATCGCCCTTAGGATCCGGCTGAACTTCACCAGGTCTGTACATTTCCCCAGATTTTTTTGGGGGGGGGCACTTCCTCCCCCCTCTTTTTCTCGCACCAAACCCACTCTTTCCCTTTTCGGGGTGGGGGGCTGATTGAGTTTGTATCCTTTGGGTTCTTTTACTGGGTTTCTTTCCCCACTTCCAAAAGTCCTTGCAACTTTGATGCTCCCCCCCAAACTCCCCCAAGCTGGAAAAATGGGGGTGCACAAACCCCAAAAGCCCTACTCTGGAGTAAAGCTTCCTAAGCCTAGGAGTGGAGCAAACAGGTTGAAGCCCCCTACTCTTTATACCCCCTTCTTTAAACCCACTCCGTTGATCTCAATGGGCTTCCTCTAAAGTAAGGCTGCAACCTTGGACAAGCTGATTGCTGGGCCTGGCTTCCCTCTTTTCAGCTGTGACTCACTTTCACGGGGGGGGGGTTGTGGGGGCCTCACCCCTTCCTTAACAGATCTGATTCACTGCTAAGCCTGCCCTGCAGAGAAGGACTTGCCTAAAAAATCCTCTTGAACATCCAGAAAAGAAGCCACTTTTCTGGCAAGGAGATGGTTGATTCTTAAAAAAAGGGGTGTCCTCCCCGCACTCTAGACACCTAGGGTGTCAGGAGGGGGAATCAGATGCTTCATTTTGGGGTGCCATGAGATGCCGGGATGAATCAGGCCTGCAGGTTTTAGGGGTCTAAACTCCAAAAAAGAGAGAGAAAATTAGGTATTAATTTTATTTATTAATAATTAATTAGGTATTTTGTTAATTAGGATTGGACTTGAGGGTGGGAGACAAAGCTGGACTTGTCCAGGATGATTATCTGAGGTTGGGCAATATCTCTGCCTCCCATCAGTGCCCTCCAGGGCTGTTTGCTGTGGATGGCTTGGGGTGGACAAAAGATCCAAGCCTGGCTCCCCCCCCCCCCCAAATATACCATGTATAGGATGTGCAGTTTGGGGCTGGGGGAGATAAATAGCCTTGGGGAGGGTTGCTTGTGGGATTCAGGTTGAAACTTTAATCTTTGCTCCCCCCAAGTTAATTCCAGGAAGTGCTGCTCTCCGCGGCCTACACCGAGCCTGCCACCCATTTTGTCGCACACTGATGCATGGCGAGCCCGTTGGGAGCGAAGTCCTCGTGATAAAACGTGCAAATTCACCAGGGGGGGAAACGGTGAGAGTTTCCTCCATCTCTGGGGTTGTGGATTTCTTTTTCCTTGCCTTTCGGCATCGGAAAACCAGATCAGGCTTCCCGAGGAACCCGGCAATTAAGTACCGTGTGTTGTGCATGGATGTTGTTGGAAGTCGATCCTAAAGCGTTCATTTTTTTGCACCCAGGAAAATATCCTCCTCTCCTCGCAGCCAAAGGTGTGGTAGGAATTTTGTCATGCCCTTTTTGTGGGTTTTCCATGTTCTGCTTTCTCGGTACTGGTGGTGATAAGATGTGCGGCTAAACCGCACCCCGAGGAAGAGTACATTGAGTGTGTTCATTTTTGGGGTGTCGAGGCAGGGTGTTGCCCAAGAACCTGCCACAGATCCTGCACCTCATGCGATGTGCCAAACCACAGAGCCATGTGGTTATGCACCCAGCCAAAACCATATGACCATCTTTCCACGTGCCATCTGGACCCGCAATCTGACTCTGTGTTGAGGGGATGTCCGGTAGAATTGAGGGTTGGCGGTCTTCAGATCTCAAAGGTGAGATCCTATTTTAGGGTGTCTCTTCCTGGACACGCAAAGAGCTAAAATATTATTTGTGCCCCCTTTTTTCCCCTTCCAGCGAATATTGGAGAGCCCCACTGGATCGGGCCCAAGGCCCACCTAGTCCAGCTTCCATTATAGGGACCCCTTTGGGGTGCACCAAATGAGACCACATCTTCTGGATAGTGGAAACCTATGGAAATGTGTCTATGGGAGGGGTGTGCAGGGAGTAAATCTTACCCTGGGGTCAAAAAGGGGGAGCCAAAGATGGGGTCTGAAAATCCCAGGGATCTGAGATCCTATTCCTAGGATCAGACGTTTTTCAATGCCACCCATCAGAGGGGTTGCAGGGTGCGGGGTACATCATACTTGAGCCTTGGATCAAAAGGGTGCCCCATAGCCAGAGATGAGCTCGAAATGGGATCTTAAGATATATATTAATCCCTGGGATCATATATGGATATTAAAATATATAGATTGGTGTTTGCACTTTGTGTCGGTGCACATTGTTTTAGATATGATGAAAAACTTCGCCAATTGATCGTCTGAGCCTGTAAAGAAAGGAAAGGCCCTGAAAGGACCTTTGTACCCCTTAATAAAATTCCTCTGGGAAGACCTTTATCTCCAATCCCCATTCAAGCCAGGAACGCCTTATCAATTTCTCTCCATGGGGCCTGTTGCCCGCTGGCCGGCATTGAGGGAGATGGGCCGAGATGGCGCACACCTGAGCCTTTGGGCAACCCGGGACAGTTTGTTTCAGTGTCCTGGATATCGCCATATCGAGGTTGGCATCGCAGCAGCCGGTCTGTGTTTCAGCTTGTGGCCTCCTTGTGCCAGGTGGTTGTGTAACACGGCGTCCTATGAGTAAGCGACAGGGTCGGGACGGGGCCACTCGGAAAGATGGATGAGGCTCCCTCCAAGAATGACGGTGTCCCCCCCTCTAGCTATGCCACTGATCGATCCCTCCTTCCAGGTGCGACCCTGGATGGGGTTGATCCATGTTTGGTCCATGTTCAGATCTTTGCTTGGCCACAAATATTCCTGGGTATCTCCATCGGGCTGCAATCCTATCCACTCTTTCCTGGGAATCAGTTTCATTGACTCTACTGGGACTTACTTCTGAGTAGACAGGTATAGGATCAGGCTCTCAGCCTTGCTCAAGGGGGTGGCCGCATCGGGTAACGTGTGATCCCTCCGGTCTCCAAAATTTTAATATTAATATTAAATATTAATATTTTGGAATAAATATTCCAAATTTTGGAATAAATATTAATATTTTGGAATAACGCCATCATATTCGCCATCATTTGTTCCATGGAAATAAACCATGTTGAAATGGGGCAGGGTGACCGTACGTCGCCACACCTGGCACTCAGGGTGTTGCGCCCACCCACCTACAGGGGGAGATCCACCAAGGGGGTGAAGCGCTGGCCTCCCACACCGGATGATGCCACCAGTCAGCGCAAAAGGGAGGGTAGATCTGTGCGCACCAGAAGTCTTTTGAAACTTTTCAAGCAGATAGACCAATATTGGTTCTTGCACTTAAGACACAGCCCAGATTGCACAAGTTTGGAAGAGACCTCGTCTCCTGGCCGCTTCTTCCCGGGTACTGCGCAAGGCTGCCAAGTTGCGCCGCTTGGTACAAGCATCAGGAGCTGTGAAGCTGCCCTGCCCTCCTGGCATCATCCAGGTTGGGCTGTGTCCTTGCAGGGCACACCTGGAAGGAATTAAATTCTCTGGCTTGCCAAATTATTGTGTCACCATCTCTGGGGTCTGCCAAACTCCATGTTTTGCCGAGCCCCACATTCCCAGCCAAGATCTGTAGGCACTGAGAACCATCAAACTCTCTTTAGATTTGTATTATGTATTTATTTATCCTATATTGTTTACTAACGAAAAGCGTACCCACATTGCGGGAGTAAATTTTCCCGTACGCCATTCCCCCCCACAGTGCATCAATCCCCCACACACATCCACCCCATGTGCAACATCCCCAATGCACATCATTCCCCCATGCACATCAATCCCCCATGTGCAAATCCCCCATGCACATCATCCACCCCATGTGCAAATCCTCCATGCACATCAACCCCATGTGCAAATCCCCCATGCACATCAACCCCTCCATGTGCAAATCCCCCATGCACATCAGTCCCCCATGTGCAAATCCCCCATGCACATCATCCACCCCATGCACATCATCCCCCATGCACATCAACCCCTCCATGTGCAAATCCCCCATGCACATCAATCCCCCATGTGCAAATCCCCCATGCACATCATCCACCCCATGCACATCATCCCCCATGCACATCAACCCCTCCATGTGCAAATCCCCCATGCACATCAACCCCATGTGCAAATCCCCCATGCACATCAACCCCTCCATGTGCAAATCCCCCATGCACATCATCCACCCCATGCACATCATCCCCCCGTGCACATCAACCCCCATGTGCAAATCCCCCATGCACAACAACCCACCATGTGCAAATCCCCCATGCGCATCATCTCCCCATGCGCATCATCTCCCCATGCGCATCATCTCCCCATGCGCATCCCTCACTCACGGAAGGAATTTCACACTTCTATGTAGGCCCAGCGGTTTTGGCAGGGCATTGATGAGTCAGTCAGTCAGTGACTTTATAGTTTAGCTTATTTAGATAAATAAGTAAGATAAGATAAATAAGTAGATAAATAAATAAGATAAATAAATATTTTGATAATAATGTTTTGACTTGCACAAGGTCATTCCTCATCACCTGTAGGTTTGCAATCCGCGGATCTCACCGCAGTTCTCAGACCCACAATTATCCATGGGTTGGCAGCCAGACTACATGGAAGAATTGGCAACGGATGGGAGCCAGATATCCACGTGGAATTCCTGGCTCTCCAGAGCGCATGGCAATGAAACATGAACTTGTAATATACCATAAGTCCATGTATTTGCCATTAGATAGATGGATGGATAGATCCATCCATCCATCCATCCATCCATGGGTTTCGGTACCCACGGGTGGTACAGGAATGGATCCCCTGTGGTTATTGAGGGCCAACTGTACAATATATAGAAGCCAGAGGGCTGTCTCAGTAGCCACAGGGCTGTTCACGGATACCAAATTCTGAGGATAATTAAGTAATTAAATAATTAATATTAAATTAAAGTGGTTGCAACCTGGAGGTCCACCGTAAAGGGAGCCCATATAACATCTTCCTCTTGGGAGCTGTGCCGGTTGAAGGGGCTCTGATCAAATATGGAAAGTCTTCAGGACCCGATTCCTATGTATGTCTACTCAGAAGTAGTCCCGTGATAATCAATAAGGCTTACTCCTAGGTAAGTGTGGATACTTAGATTCTAGTCTTTGCAAACTGGCCAGCCTGCAGGAGTTCATATTGATTTTCACGGGACACCAGAATCTCGCACCCTTGACATTTAACCATGTTGGCGCATGATGTTGGCGCATGAAATTACTTTCACGTCGTACGGTCGTCGGGTCCATATCGTTCTAGGTTGGGGTCAGAGCATAAGTGGGGATGGGAAAGAAAAAGGGGGGAGTTACCTGTAACACACCAATACCCGCGATCCGCATTTCTGTGCGCCATGTTCTATGCGCTGCCTCCAATGCTTGGAGGGGGAGAAAAGCACCCCCTTTTCTTCCACTTACAGGCGTCTCTATTAGAGGCTCTATTTTATGGATGGGAGGCTCAATTGGAAGCCCCGATCCAGCAGCGTGCCGCTTTTTTAAGCATGCCTGACGCATATTTGGCGCATCTTCAACCTCGCAGGTGCTAAATTCCAAGGGATCTCTTGAAGCAAGACAGCCAGGAAGAGGTCTCAGCTGTTCGGAGACGCCAAACATGTGGCGGCCCATCCTGATTGACAGGTGACAAGCTTCTTAAAGAGGAAGGGATCCATTTCATGGCCAATTTAAGACACTCCGTTTGGTACGGTGGACCCCCCTTATCTGCGGGCTTGGCGTCCGTGGATCGGAAAATCCGCAGGTACCGAGTCCACAACTGGAGGTCCTCAGCTGGCCTGGATGTGACCGGAAGACACTTCCGATCCACCAGTGTCGCCCTCCAGAGATTTCATTTGGAGTCCCAAATGAACCTACTCGGTGGGTCATGGGCCAATATCAGGTGGGTCCCCATTCATTTCAATGTATATTTTATTTTTTAAAAAATATCCTCTATTCCGCTGCGGTAACTAACACCACCTTAGGAAATGTCACTGATTTGGCTACTGCGGGTATGCTTTTAAAAAGATAGTCAATAGGGCTTACTTGCAAGTAAATGTGGCTAGATTTGCAGTTTTGGGGAATTTATTATTATTATCATTTGTTTGTTTATTATTTTTTATTTATTTCCATGATTTGTATCCCACCTGAAGACCCAATGTGGCTCACAACACATTGCTGCAATCCGAAAAACACTTTCCTGGGAGTAAGAACCATTGAACACAATTGGGCTTACTTTTAAGTAGTCAATTAAAAGTACATTAAAATACACTCTATAAAATAGAGCTATTTAAACACAATGAAAACATATTATGTATTACAACATATTACAATTATATTGTGATTACATATTACGATATTAAAATATTATAATAAAAAATCAAATGAAAACCAATAAGAGCAGTGGCATCGCAGCACCCACGTCTATAAAAACCAGAACAATTCTTTTTAAGCCACTGTCTGGAGTTCATTATTTTAAAATTGATTTAAATATATTTATTTAAAAATAATGAGTTTATTACTTTAAATAGAATTATAGTAATTAATATACTTTTAATGGGTTTATTTTTTTTAAATATAATTTTTAACTTAATATACTTGATTGATTTTTGATTTTGTTGTATGCAAAGCCACTTAATAAGCCTGTTTGAGCACGGAGTAATATTCAGACTTCTTTTAAGGTCTGTCCTCTGTGACCGGCTGAGATCTTTTAAATCCCAGTTTAATATTTAATCTTGACTTTACTCTCATGCTCGGATCGGAGCCTCCCAGGCCTGCAACTCAGGCTATTTGCATTGAGAAAACGAAGTATCCGTCTCGCGCCAGACTTTTCTTGCAAGTTGGGGAATTAAGTTTTAAAGGGTTTTTTTTCCCCCGGGAATATGGAAATTGGGGTCACCTGAATTAAATGGGGTCAAGGCAGGCAGAGGGAAGTGCTGTTCAGCCCAGCGTGTAATTAACTTATGAAATTTTACGGTCGGAGAAGGCGACGGTGGCGCTGCTAGCACTATATTATTTTTAAAATTAATTAATTAATTAAATGTCCAATGAGATGCCTTAAAAATTTATATATATATTTTTGAAGGCATCTCATGGGACACCTTTACCTGCGATGGCTAAATGTGTGTGTCAGAGCTGGCTTTAAACCAGTGTGGCCCAGTTGCTCCCAGTTGGCCTTGTGTCTTGGAGCACCTCCAACTCTAGGCTCGGTGACCCTACTTCTGTATGCCGTTGAGCATTAAATTGCCCGTAGATCCATTTCTGCACTTCAAATACGTTTGGATTACTTAATTAAGGGCACAATCCAGAGTAACTACAGGGAGTCCTTGCTCCGGTGTAAGAACAATTTGCTCCGGATTGCAATATGAATTTCCCATAGGTTTTCACTAGGTGATGCAGTAACTACAGGTGCACGTAAAGTCTCATACGTGGTCCCGTGGTTACTCTGGATGGTAGGGGAAGGCTGCAATCCTGAACACACTTTCCTATAAAGTAAGACCCATTGAACACAATGGAGCTTGCTTCTGAGTAGATATGGTTAGGATTGCAGCCTGAGGGCACAATCCTCACCATATCTACTCAAAAGTCAGCCCTGTTGTGTTCAATGGGTTTTACTCCCAGTAAAGTGTCTTTAGGATTTGCAGCCTAAGTCATTAATTGCGACTGGAACCAGCAAATCCCAACATGTGCTTAAAGTGCGCAAATGGATTGATGCTATTTATTTATTTATTTATTTATTTATTTATTTATTTGATGGGTTATTTCTTGTTATGGTACCATCTCTGCTCTTGTATCGTTGAAAGCGATCTTCGATTTGCCGTTCTTATCTCCCCAATTTCATAAGGTGTTGCGCGCATCGTATAAGCGCATAATAACATTGGTGACGAAATGATTGATGCGCTGCCAGAAAAGGCTCCCTTCCTAAAATTCCCTTGCCAATTCCCAAGGGTTGGGTGCCTGGAAAAACCTGGTGGGACCCACGGCGGAAAAAATGGGGAAAGGTTCTAGGCAGTGGGGTGACGAGGATTGGGCCCACCCGGTGTGGGAGAGTCTGTGCATCCCCCCAATGATGCATCCTCCCATTAATCTTCATCTGGTGTCATCCTCAGGGCGTGTGCATCGTCCTCTCTGCCCTGCCTTGCGCAACATACCAGGCGGCATATTGAATCCGGCAAGTTGCATCACTCGAGGTGCAGAGTCCTTCGTGGGGGAAAAAAAAACCTTTGCTCCGCATGTGGGACAGAGATTGGGCAACCCCAGGTTTATGGCGATGTGTACAGAGCTTCCTGAGCTGAGCACTTGAGTCACTGTTTGGAAAGATGTGCAGGGAGCATTGCAGTCCTTCCCCCACTTTCGGTGGCGCCGCCGTCCTTGTTGGCACAGCATTGGAAGACCCGCAGGCGGATCAGGCCACAGACAAGGGGATGGACTAGATGACCTTGTGGGGATCCCTTCTAACCCTAGCATTTGACATTCACAAGCTGTGTGGGATCGGCTTTGAAAACCCTCCGGCGTCCGGCACGCAAACGGATCGCATGGCAGCCCAGATGGCCGCAATCCTACCTGGCTGGCAACGTCCTTGATCCGCCTGGGAAAACGGCGGAAGGCTTCTCGATTTTCAGGGTCGCCACCCGCGGCGTTGGGCTTTGGTTTCACTTGGCACGGCGAAAGCCTTGCCCTGATTTAGCACGTTGCAAAGCTGAGAATCTCAGGGGTTTAACTAAGAATTAATTAATAATTAATATTATTAATCTCCGTTAATTTAATTAATAAATTATTAATCGCATCTCAGGGGTATTTATTTGTTTGTTTAGGGTGTTGCTGCTTTGGCAGGTCTCCAATCTCTTTTCCGTGGCGAAATAAATTTGTGGTGATGTTGCAAGATAATCTCCTTGGGAGTAGGGAAAACGCATGCAAAGCCTGGACCTGTTGGAGCCTGTCCATTTTGATCTTAGGAAGGGTGCAAGTGATGACCTTCCTCCAGTAGTTCCCAAACCTAGTAGCGCCAGGACCCACCATGCTCTATCGGGGACCCGTCTAGACTAAAAGAGGAAAAACTGGTTTCACATTCCTTTTTAAACTATGGTGGGGCAACCAATGTTCATTGGATTGGGACCGTTCTGGTGGCCTGGGTTTCCCTGTCACCCGGCCTTCTATAAGACCCAAGCTATATTTTCCTACTCGTGAGTAAACACACAAGTGTGGCTCAAGTTGTCAGCTTGGAGAGGGGCAACTTCATCTTGAGTTTGGTGGTGCCTGCCGTCATTGGATCGGGACCGTTCTGGTGGCATTGTGTTCCTCTCCAGTGGATAGGTGCATGTTTGCCTACTCATGAGTAAACATGCATATACGGCTTGGTTTCCCTTTCCCTTTGGGCTCAATAACTTGTCAGTTTTGTGACCCACCAGTGTTCACCTGGGGACCCGCTGGTGGGAAACACTCCTGGTGGTGCTGCGCGTGTTCTCCCATGCGCTTGGTATGTCCTTCGCAGCCTGCTTTGATTTTCCCTGGGGAGGTCTCTGGTGCGAAGCGAGGCTTAATTACTCTCGTTAATCTTTTAATGAGCCGCTCTTGTGGCCTGTTCCCAAGTGCCCGAAATTCAGACTGGAATAGCAGTACATCTGAGCATGCACAGAAAGCCTTTATCTCCCCATTGAATCATCCCATAGTCTCCCACATCTCTGGCTGGGAGGAGTGAGTTTCCAGGCCAGAGATCTGAGCGCATAAAAAGTGGATGCTATATATATATTATTTATTTAATATTAAACTTCAAGCTGTTATATATAATTTATCAATCCCATGATAGCTACATGCTGCCTGTTCACAAACAAATTGAAGACAATGAGCCCAATCCTAACCACGTCTACTCAAAAGGAAGCCCCATTGTGCTCAATGGGTCTTACTCCCAGGAAAGTGTCTTTAGGATTGCAGCCAATGAAGATTTGTTTCCCCTTTTTAAATATATATTCATATATATTCACATATATTGTGCAAAGGTCTTGCCCGCACATTTGGTGTGCGCCGAGGTAATTTTCCCATACGGCGTAATTCATCGGAATAATGATCCGATCTCTATATGAACATTACGAGAAGGGGTCCCATAACCTTAGGAAAGGGGGCCCATAAGAAGCTTTGCGCCCCGATAAAATTCATCTCGGATGCCGCCTTTCCAGGTCAGGATTGCCTGAAACTCCCCGCAACTTGGAGTTTAGAAACCTAGCATCGGAACGAGCGAATCCTGTTGTCAAAAGTTTGGCAACATCTCGGTTCCTCCTCGGGCTTGTCTGGACTTGAGGAAGACGAAGGCAGCAACCAGTATTTGGGAAAGACCAAGTTTCTAGTCCTGAAGGCGTATAATTGCTGAATAAGGTGAAGACAGCATTGAGTGTCCTTGCGTCCTTACAACAACCCTGCGAGGTTTCCTAGTTTATGAGCTACCCAAGGTCATCCCTAGTTGTGCCATACCCAAGGTTTGACTCAGCACCATCCGACATCACAAGTCCAACGCCGTAGTCAGTACACTTGGATCTTACCCAGGGGTCGAGGGCGAAATAATCTTAATAAAATCAGGGGCATGGCGTACGTTTAACTTGAACTTCTGCGGCGAGGCGTGAACTTTGGGTGTTCGCGTCGTACGAGTTGCTGACCTTGTTCTCGGTGTGAATGAGGTTTCTTGAAAGAACGAGGTCCGTGCCCCGAGGGGCTTCCAATCCCATTGCACAACAGGGGTCACGAAACTTGCTTTTGAGGAATAGTTTGAAAAGGCAGCTTCGAAAGAAAATGTCGCATCCCGAGAGTCAAGTTGGGAAGTGGATCCGGCGTCAGGTTCAGATCCGGGATGACCTGGAGCCAGGCGCTCTTTCTTGCTTTGTCTACCTCGCAGGGTTGTTGTGAGAACTAATGGAAGGAGGAATTAAGTACATGAGGAGGGGATACCATAATTACTTATGCCGGGTGACGCTAACCCTAGTGATGCCTGTGATATGGGGTTTCTAGTTTGCTGGCTTTTTGTCAGTCTGTCCGTCTCTGTGTCTCCCTTTTCTAGGATGTTTCAGACCCTGTATAGCTACTTCTGGTGGGAGCGACTATGGTTGCCGGCGAACCTGACATGGGCAGACCTCAAAGATCGCGACGGCCTGGTCTACGCCAAGGCTTCGGACCTCTACGTCACCATCCCTTATTCCATCCTCTTCCTCGTCATTCGGGAACTCTTTGAAATGTAAGTAGCTCCTGGTGCTGGAGATGGATACCGTCTGGAGAGGGGTACCAGGGGCTCAATGTATCTGCCAGGGATCTGTTCTGGGATTTCCATGGACAATCAAGTATGTGGAGGGCAAAGATCTCTGGGAATCTTAGGACTTGGTACCCAACATATAGGCGCCATATAGGGCTTGGCACCCAACATGTAGGCACCATGTAGGGCTTGGCACCCAACATGTAGGCACCATGTAGGGCTTGGCACAAACATATAGGCCTTGGCACTCAACGTGTAGGGCTTGGCATCCAACATGTAGGCACCATGTAGGGCTTGACACCCAACATGTAGGGCTTGGCACTCAACGTGTAGGGCTTGGCATCCAACATGTAGGCACCATGTAGGGCTTGACACCCAACATGCAGGGCTTGGCACTCAACGTGTAGGGCTTGGCATCCAACATGTAGGCACCATGTAGGGCTTGACACCCAACATGTAGGCACCACGTAGGGCTTGGCACAAACATATAGGCCTTGGCACTCAATGTGTAGGGCTTGGCATCCAACATGTAGGCACCATGTAGGGCTTGACACCCAACATGTAGGGCTTGGCACCCAACATGTAGGCACCACGTAGGGCTTGACACCCAACATGTAGGGCTTGGCACCCGACATGTAGGCACCATGTAGGGCTTGGCACCCAACATGTAGGCACCATGTAGGGCTTGGCACCCAACATGTTGGACTTGGCACCCAACATGTAGGACTTGGCACCCATCCATGGGTGCAAATTTAGTGTCAAGTTCTTCAGAAGTTACAGTAGAAACGAAGAACCAACTACATGTGCTGCTATGGACAGAGATGAACATGTTCCTCTCTCCGTGCAGCAGACAGAGGAGCCATAGTTGCACACTGAAGCAGCGCATGGCCTCTGTGAGTTATGGGCTACCTCCTGGGTGCAGGTGATGGCCCCACTTATGGATCCACTTATTCACCAGTTTTGGTGGGGGAACGGATCCCCCCATGGACACTGAAGTCCAACACATGTCGATGAGCCACTTGGGGTTCACAAGCGATGGCATGGCCACCTTTGGTGTCTTATGGTGCACAAATTCCAGAAGGTGGGAGTTTGGGCACGGCCACGACCCCTTTTCTGAAGACCCACATTTTGGAAAGGGAGCGGGTGGGGAGCCAGCCCCACAGCGCATCCATAATTGTGTCTTTGTGTTGCCCATGCACGTTATGTCAGGAATGGAACGGCCAGGCCAAAACATTAAAGGACAATTGTTTTGCGGGGGGACGGACACGATCTCCTCGCATTCTCCAAGAAGGACGGAGACAAAGCGTTATTGTTGTGGAGACTGGTGTGTAGCCTGGCGTGAGTGTGAAGTGGGGAGGGGGCAGCACGGTGCCAGTGTGGGAGGGCAGGGTCATCTGGGGAGAGCCGGCACAGCGCTGGAAGAATGCTTTGGGCGCATTTAGGACACACGATGCAAGAAAATCCGTTTCAAATCCGTTTTATCCCCATTTTGCAGATAGTAAGACTGAGGCTGGGAGGATCAACTTGCAATCCCATCCGGGAGGCTGCGCGTAGCCTTCCGGACACATCCTGGGTGCAACTGGAAAGCGCTTCTGGACATGTCCAAGAGGTCTTTCCGGCCCCCCATGGATTCCATTCCCCACCAATCTCCATATGCGGGGAGGAATAAATCCTCTCTAGATCCTAATCAAACCGAGATTGCCAACACCCCAAACATTTGCAATAATGTTTAGTAATCCTATATTAAGTAACATTGACACATCCTGACTGTGACTGAGGGAAAGAAATGGTTTCTTAATCTCGTGACTCACAGCGGTTGCGTTAAAGGGATTGTGTGTCTCAATTACGGAGAGGTTGTCGCCATCATACCCTACAATCCAGAGAAACTACGGGAGCATGTAAGAGACATTACGTGCACCTATAGTTACTACACCACCTAGTGAAAACCTATGGGAAATTCATATTGAAATCCAGAGCAAATTGTTCTTACACCGGAGTAAGGACTTCCCGTAGTTACTCTGGATTGCGCCCATAGTTTCCTGAAGTTTCCCTTTGAAGGTCTGGAACTTGCAATGAAAACTGATGCTACGCCTTGACCTTAAATCCTCCCCCCATAATCTCAAGAGAATAGTGATCGCTTCCAAGAAGCACTCTGCACATGCCTCGAGGCACTATTGTCTCCATTTGTTTGTGCGTTCTCAAGATTTCTTTGAATTTAAAACTGCGAGAACTTTTTTTCATGCTGAAAAAGGTTACTGAAATTAAATGTAATTTAAATTTAATTAAATTTTTTGATCGTTTTAATGAAAATAATTTTTATTAAATTCATTTTCAATGTTGTCCTTTAGTTACGTGGCTTCCCCGTTAGCGCACCTGTTGAATATCAAGGAGAAAGTTCGGTTAAAAGCCACGCCGAATCCCACGCTAGAAAAATTTTATAGTTCTTCTTCCAAACACCCAAAACAGGTAATTTGGGGTAACAAAAAAGTGCTGGGGGTGCGGGAGGTGGATGGACAGATGTATGCAATGGACCCCCCCTATCCGCAGGGAAGTGCTTCCGTAAACCCCGTTCTGTACTAGAATCTATGGATGCAGAAATCCGTGGACAACCAGGGTCACAATGCTGCAATAAAGCACTTTATTAAGTGTAATAAAGCACATTATTAATTAATTAATTAAGCACTTAAAGGCTACGATGGGTTTTCCAGAGGGTGCGCTGTTTTTGGTGTTCCAACCTTTTGGTACCTCTGCATTTTCATGCTCCCCTCTTCTCCCACACCCCCCTTTCCAGGCCGACATCGAGGCCCTCTCCAAGAAAAGCGGCTACACCACGCGGCAGGTGGAGCGCTGGTTTCGACGTCGGCGCAATCAGGACCGACCCAGTACCATGAAGAAGTTCCGAGAGTGCTGGTGAGTGGATCCCCCTTAAGATCCAACAATCAAAATGAGGCTCGATTCCCCACCACCTCCCCCAAATTCCGGAGAAGATCAATATATTTACTCAAATCTAACGCTCACCTTTCCAGCCAAATTTTGGCTACAATCCAAAGAACACTTTCCAGGGAGTAAGATCCATTAAACACAATGGGGCTTACTTCTTAGTAGACATGCGTAGGATTGTGCCCTTAGGGTGCACATTACATTCAACCGTTAATTAGATTAGAGTAAACGTGGTGCTTTTATTATAATTATAGGGTGTGTATTAGATTCGATGGTGCGTTAGATTTGAATACGGTATTTATATATAAGATCAAATACACACAGTAGAATATATTTTTTTAATGGGTAAAATTAATATTTCCTATTAACCGGTGTTGGTAAGAGGGATCCGTGGATCAAATCTCAGGCTTGGAGTACCTCTGATCTCGAATGAATGAATGAACGAATGAATGAATGAATGAATATTTTTTATATATGAATGATTTTTTAAAATATTAATTATAATATCCCACCAAAGAGATTTCTCCAGGAATCTCCTTGCTTTGTCCTTCCATAGAAACTCATTAGCAGCAAATGACAGAAGAGAAAATTAAATTAATTAATTAATTAATTAATTTACTTAGAGCACAATCCAGAGTAACTATGGAGAGTCTGCTCCGACGTAAGAACAATTTGCTCTGGATTGCAATATGAATTTTCCATAGGTTTTCACGAGGTGGTGCAGTACCTGCGGGTGC
This sequence comes from Cryptoblepharus egeriae, assembly GCA_030015325.1. Classification (NCBI taxonomy): domain Eukaryota; kingdom Metazoa; phylum Chordata; class Lepidosauria; order Squamata; family Scincidae; genus Cryptoblepharus; species Cryptoblepharus egeriae. Next base: position 11,068,630 of record JAREYC010000018.1, on the reverse strand, counting down.
ACGTAAAGTCTCTTAACGTGCTCCCGTAGTTCCTCTGGATTGTAGGGTATTGCTTGCATGGAAACCCATTAGCAGCCAATGGCAGAAAATTTATTTATTTAATTTATTAGTTATTAATTTATTAATTCGTTTATATTCCAGCCTTTTCCGTTAGAGACTTGAAATATGCAAACGCTGATCGGAATTTCAAGATATGAGGGAGCACATTTATCTCAGGGGGGGTTGGAGAAATTGCTTTCTGGGGGCGCATATGACCCGTAGGTCATATGTACGTTGGACACCCCTGTTGTTTAAGGGGAACCCCATATCCACAGATAGTGAAATCTGTAATAAAGGAGGATTTGCTCTACTCCTACCAAGGGAAATGTCAGCAGAAAATCTGATCAGTGCGAGGAAAGATTATTTTTTCCGGTGTCCAAAAATCTATTTTATTTTAATTTATTCCATCCTCCCCCCCCCCCCCTTGCTTGCCATGTACTCATCTGTTCAGGAAAAAATGCCTGTGCTTCCTTTTTCCAGTTGGAGATTCATCTTTTACCTTATTGCTTTCTTTGCTGGCATGGCTGTAATAGTAGACGTAAGTATGATCTCTTACCCCCCCCCCTTTTAACCCCATTGAAAATGCCCCCCATCCACACATAGTATCCTCTAACCCGTCTTCTTTGCACCCCCGCCTTGCAGAAACCCTGGTTCTACGACCTGCGGCAAGTCTGGGTCGGTTATCCTATACAGGTGAGTTACTGGGCCTGGCCCGAGTATTTTAATTTTAAATATTTAATATGAAATATGAAATATTTTTAAATACTTAATATGAAATATTTTTAAAAATATTTAATATTAAATAATTATATTTAATATTTTAATTAAATTAATATATTGAATAATTATATTTAAAAATATTTCATATTAAATCATTTTAAACATTTCATATTTAAATATTTTGTATTTAATTTTAAATATTTTATAAGAATATATATCTAGCCTCTGACTTGGATAAAAGCTAAAAGGGAATCATGCCCCACATGGCACGGTGTCCAGAAGCTGTACCAAATGGTCCTGATCCAGTAGGGCTCTTCTTATATTCTTATAGTCCGTCCCCATAATATCTTGAAATACTACCTTCATAGACGAATAGGGTGCAGAGTAACTACAGGGAGTCCTTGCTCCAGTATAAGAACAATTTACTCTGGATTGCAATAGGAATTTCCCATAGGTTTTCACTAGGTGGTGTTGTAACTACGTTGACGTAAATGTCTCTTATGTGCTCCCATAGTTACTCTGGATTGTAGGGTCAGGCTGCAATCCTAACCACATTTTCCTGGGAGTACAAGCCATTGATCACAATGGAGTTTACTTCTGAGTAGACATGGACAGGATTGTGCTTTAACTGCAAACCCCATTTCTTTTGTGGCCTCTCTTTTCCAGAGCATCTACCCATCGCAGTACTGGTACTACATCATTGAGCTGTCCTTCTATTTATCTCTGCTATTCCGCGTCGCCTGGGATGTGAAGCGCAAGGTGAGTTTCAGGGTCGCTCAGGCAGGTTGTGGTCTGATCCCCCCCTGATTCCCCCCCTTCAGGATCGTGGCAGACCCTCACCCGGCACATTGATTTGGTTTAGCACATGGTAGTTGAGTGTCCTAAATAAATTCATCCAGAGGTTTCCATGCCCATATTAGTGGTCCCTCTGCAGATCTCCTCTTGCATATTATCATCATCATCATCATCATCATCATCACCACCCCTTCTTAATTTTTGGATGTGTTCTGGATAGGATTTCAAAGAGCAGATCATCCATCATGTGGCTACCATCATGCTGATGACGTTTTCCTGGTTCACCAACTATATCCGTGCAGGGACCCTCATCCTCGCCCTACACGACTGCTCGGACTTCTTGCTGGAGGTGAGTGGTTGTCACCCATCCAGCCCTAGCGGATCAACCCTGATGGGATTTTAATAGTGGTGCAGTCAGTCCTTCAGACCCTATCTAGCCATGGGGTGGTGGAAACGGAAGAGAGCCTTGAAACGTATGTCTGGCTGAAGCTGGAGGTCATAGGAATTCTGGCATCAAAAAGGACCCACAAGGTCATCAAGTCCAACCCATAGTAGGAAATCCTCCTCAAACATCTCCAACACTTTCCTGGCTGAGCTTCTGCTTGGAGGTCTCCAGTTAGTGGAGACTCCATCTCCTCTCTCAGCAGTCACCAAGGAGAGGTTTTGGAAGGGAGGTCACACCGGGTGAATTTTTGGCAATGGGTCTTTAACTTGAATGGGTGCTTTGAGACACTGAGATTGTCCCGTAACGCGCAGAATCCTTACCCAACTTCTTTCTCCGCAGTCAGCCAAGATGTTCAACTACGCCGGCTGGAAGAGGACCTGCAACTTGATCTTCATCATGTTTGCCATCGTCTTCATCGTCACACGTCTCATTATCTTTCCCTTCTGGTGAGAAAATCTTTTTTCAGTTCAACTACTGGGACATTTAAAGGATCCTATAAATACTTTTGGGGCAGAGTTGCACCGGCCCCCCATGGCTCAAAACACCCCCTCCCCAAGTTGTTGATGTGAACTAGAAGTGGACCAGATTCTGAGATTCAGAATCCACAAATGAGTCCCCCCTGGACAACATTCTCCATTTACCACATTAAAATTTATGATGCTGGACTTGCTACTCCTTTAACTGTTTCTTAACCCCATAATAAATAAGAATTCGTGTGTCTTCCTCTTTTTGTCGACTAGGATCCTGCACTGCACATTTGTCTACCCCTTGGAATTCTATCCAGCCTTCTTTGGATATTATTTCTTCAACCTCATGATGTTGACCCTCCAATCCCTGCATGTGTTCTGGGCGTTCCTCATCGTCCGCATGGCTCTGAAATTAGTAACTGGAAAGGCAAGTTGTGCTCTGGGTTTGTGTGCGAGCTCAATGTTTTTCAAACTGTGGGGCAAGAGACCCTCTTTCCGGTGGGTCACGACCCACGTCGGCGTTGCTGACTTCTGGATACCGAGCACAATGGGTGTCGTAATGGAGGTTAAGTTTGGGGAGTGTTGTTAGAATTCCTCACCGAGTTTCAAGGCTGGGGTTGAGATTTGGAATCCTAGAATCCTAGAGTTGGAAGGGACCTCGTAGGTCATCTAGTCCAACCCCCTGCCTGCAGCAGGAAATCCTCCTAGAGCATCCCCGACAGCTCCGTCGCGTTAACCGCTAGACCATGTTGCCTGCCTGGTTTGGTCTGCCCTTATGCCAGCCAGTCCTTAGAAGGGGGTTGGTGAAGGATTTTGGATCACATCTAATTGAATGTCAGAGCAACAAAAGGAAATACTGTGTCTCAAATCTAACACACCCTTAGATTTACTCACATCTAAGACATTTAGAAATACTCAAATCTAACGCACACTTTTTTCAGCCAAATTTAGGCTGCAATCCTAAAGACACCTTCCTGGGAGTTGAACACAGTGTCTTACTTTTGAGTAGACATGGTTAGGATTGTGTTTACAGTCTCCAAAATCAGGAGGTGCATTAGATTTGATGATGCATTAGATAGGTGAGATTCTGGATTAGGCGGGCCTTTGGATCAATCCGTATTAGGGTTGCCATATGTCCCCCAAAACAGTTTGCAGGGTTTGTGTTCACATACCGGCACATGCGACAGAGGGTCATGCGGAAGAGAATTATGGCAACCCTAATCCATATTAATTTGGTTTCCCCAATTCCTTTGAATTCTGGTAGGTATTGGCGGATGAGCGGAGCGACCTGGCCGAGACGGACAACACAGATGGAGAAGAGGAGAAGAGCAGTACTGCGGCCAGCCCTGACACAACAGGCACCAAGAACGGCCCCCTCACCAATGGGCACCCGGTTTTGAACAACAACCACCGGAAAGCTGACTGACGCGGTACGCGGTCTTCTCCGGTTCAAGAAACGTCTGCGGTCAGAGGCGCTGGCTGGGAATATTCCTTAAGGCCAAACCACCAAGACTTTCTGCGAGGGGAATTCCACCGCGGGCGCACGGGGCATCCCGTTTTCCTGCCTTCTCCCCAAATTCCCGGTCCTTTTACCTCTCCATTCAACTGTCGACATACGGCTCTCATCTTCCAAAACGGCCAACTTAGAAAATGGTAACACCTGCCCCGGAGACGGCCTCTTTTCTGACTTTGAGCTGCAACCGTGGAAATTTGGGTTTGGTTTTGGTTCTTTTAGGGTGGAAGCAATGGGTTCGTTGCCCCCCCACACACCCCACCCCACACAAAACTGCCTTCAAAAGCAAACACAACCCCTCAAACTGTTTCTTCATTCACCCAAAATGCTACAGGAATCAGAGGTGGTGACTGCAACACTTAACTTCCCCCATATCATCACCCCCACCAAGCCAGTGCCAGTATCAACCCAGATCTTAAGCTGCCAGTCCTCATGGAGGTTTGTTCCCTTTTGGTGCCAAATTCTTATTAAGTGCCTTCTTTTTCCTCCCTCCCCAAACCCTGCTTTGTGGGACTTTGACGTGGTTATTGAAGACTTGGATTCCTCTGGAGAAAGCCGACCATGAGCAGCCTCCGGTCATGCACCATCTGGTGCAACATGAGCATCATCAGACTCTATCCATGTGGCTCGTGGAATGCTTGGTACACCTGATTGCTGCTGTTTCAACTTTTTTAAAAACGATGGGGGGCCAACACCAAAAAGGCCCCGTCTTTGACCTTCCTTCCCCCTCCCCATACTTCTGCTACGGGAACTTCTAGTCTTAGCCTTACATTGCCTTGACCTTCCCTCCCCGTTCTGCTCTTAAGTTTCCTATTCCTTCCAACATCTACTTCATCTTTCCCCTTTTTCCGGACATACGACGTGGGGAGAAATGATAAATAACTTCACTGCAGTATTTTTTTTCCCCATCTAAATATTGTTTTGCTGCCCCTTCCGGGAACACATAACCCAAAAAGAGGACCTCTGAGCATAAGATGAGTGTGTTTTGCAGAGGGGAAAACAACATGTAGAGTGGAACCAGGTATACCTTCTCCTATCCTGCTGGATATATATATATATATCCATATATATATTTTGAAGGGGACGCACACCTATAAATAGCAAATTCAATAGGTCAATAATAGCAACAGTGGTGACGATTCACTATTTTCCTTTCCTCTAAAAACCTATTCAATGCACTACTTTGGAAACGCATTGCTTTCCCCCCTCCCTTGTTAAATTCCACCTTCCACACCTCTTGCTCTCCCCACTTCCAAGGAAAAATAAATGGTACACCCAACACAACTGGTATTCCCTCCTCTAGTCAAGACACACATTTTGGGAGGATTTTTGTGTGTGTACCAAAAAAATGGGTTTGTCCTGAATAGAACTACTGAGTAAACAGGGAGCAACTCGCACAAGGGATCAATTGCAAAATGTTGTGTGTAGGTGTGTTTTTTTTCCCTGCGTTCAGGACAAAGAAGGTCGGGAGGCAACAAAAAAGGACCATTAACTGATCTTCAGACCAAAATGTGTTGTTTTTTTTTTAAAGTTAAAATATATATAAAAAACCTAAATAGAACTAATAAAATTTCTGTTTAAAGAGTGCTTGTGTGATGTCGGCTCAATTGGGGGTTGGAATCGGGACAACCTATGGCAGAACCGTTCAATGAGCACAATCCGAACCGTGTCTACTCAGAAGTAAGCCCCATTGTGTTCAATGGGTCCCAGGAAAGTGACTTTAGGATTAGGATTGCAGCCAGTGTACTGTCTGGGTTTCTGTGGATTTGAAGCAGCGTGGATTGAAAAACGGGACTTTTTTGGCCTCCCGCATCCCAAAAAGCTTTTAGGAAGTAACGTCTGGGTCATATTTGGGGGCATTGAAGTGGGCTGTGGGTCTGGCTCAACCTCTAGAGAGGGAGCATTTTTAAAATTACCAGTGCTTTCACCATTTGGGAGGGCATCTAGGGCACCCACCAGAGGCATCCCCATACCTGTAAATGTCTAAAAAGGGCACTTCCCATTGTGAAAATATGGGAAAAAGCCACATTAACTACAGGGAGTTTTTGCTCTGGTGTAAGAACAACTTACTCTGGATTGCAATATGAATTTTCCATAGGTTTTCACTAGGTGGTGCAATAACTACAGGTGCATGTAAAGTCTCTTATGTGCTCCTGTAGTTACTCTGGATTTGGGGGTATGAGTGCTACAGTAACAAATGGATGCAAATTCATAGCTGGGTGTACTTTTCCAGGCTTGTCCTCCACCGGCTTTCCAACCCCACACCAACAATGGGCTCTGATTCCCTGAAACTTCCCACCCCACATAAAAGATAAAACTTATGATGAAGAAAGCCAGCCCTTAAGCCAGGAATTGAACATAAAGATTTTTATTGCTTTGCAACCATGGAAAAAACAGTGGAAAAAAAAACTTTTTACAAACACAACATAGGCAACGACGCCACCGTCTGAACCAAAACAGAACACAAGGTGGCTATCACTGAACCTGGAGCCGTCGAACCGAAACTGAGTCTGCAGCAAAGGGTATTTTCCCCATACGTGGAGACCCCTCAACGCTGGGCCTCTTACAAAAAAAAGAACTGGAAACAGTGGGGAAAAAATATTTTTACAAACATATCAACATAGGCAACAACGCCCTCTGAACCAGGACAGGAACCAAGACGAACCGCCAACCGAAGGGAGGCCGTCAAACCAAAACAGAGTCCAACGGGTGTGTTTTCACAGACGTGGAGACCCTTCCGCGCCTGGGCTCTTACAACAAGCGGCCACGGCACTCGATGGCTCCACAGCAGCACAGCAGTTCCTTGCCTTCCACGCTCCCCACCTCATAGTTGTAGTCCCAGGTCAGTTCCGTGCCAGCACGGATCCTCCTGAAAGAACCAAGCCCCTTTTACTTGATGTGCCGACCGTTAACCAGCCTTGATTAACCAACCCACCGCCGGCTGAACAGTTAGCGGACGATTTAAGCGGGACAAGAGGAAATGGAATATGGGTGTCTCGTCACTTATCTGGGTGCAATGAGCTTGAAACAACTCGGGGACAGGAGAGTATTGCGTCCCACAGAGGCTTGCTTACTTGCTCGCGAAGAAGGCGACCCACGGGAAGCGGAGATCGTGGGTGTCCACAAAGACGTTCTGTACAAATAGGTTTGGGCTGCAGCTATGCTGGAAGACAGGAAAGGAGGGGAAAATATCTTGATACACATCAGGTTATCTCCATTTAGAAAGCATCGTCAACATGGAAGGCATTTTTACATGAGAAGCCCCAAAGAGCTTACATTCTATGATTAAAATAGGGGGAGTAAGAGAGAGACAGGAGAAGAGACGGGTGGGAAGGGATGATGGACAAATAAACCAACAACTGGGCTTGAATATGGCAGGTGGACTTCAAGAAGCCAGAGTGTGGCAAGGAAAAAGGAGAACAGGGAGCCTTACGTTGAGGTATCGGCCCAGGTTGCCTTCTAGTTTGGCGTCGATGATGTAGCAGGACTCCTCGCCATCATAGAACTGGCGCGTGTTCCTCCGGATCAGGGCATTCTCCCCAGCAGACAGGTTGGAGGACTTGATGGCGATGCTGTGGGTGGACTTCAAGGCAAAGCCACGGGTGGACTTCACAGCCACTTGCCTTTTCACAGGACCTGAAGGAGGGATAGAGTTGTAGTTGGGCTCCCTAAAAATCTGCTGGCTAGTTGTCTAGTTCCATTTATTGCAATCAATTATTGGGATTACTGGATCACACTTTAGGATTTCCCAGGATCTGTATCGGGGGGGGGGGGATGTGGAACAAACCAGCTTCAAAGATGTGACATGCCCAGCCAGACTCACCCAGCCCGGAAGAAAGATGTTTCTTCTCGTCCCCCCCTGGATCTTCGTCCGACCCAGAAGAAATGGTCTGGATGTCATCGCTGTCGTTTGCGTTGCCCTGAGCTTGGCCAGTGGCTCCTCGCCCGTTGTCCCCTTCGCTGTCTGTGCTGCTTGAGAGCATCAGCACGTCCTGTGCAGGGCAGAAACAGCAAGAGGATCACCAGGTGCGATAGCGAGCCTCCCTGTGCAGAGGCAGTCTACCTTAATATCAGTTGCTAAGGATACCACTACAGCAGGGAAAGTCCTGTAGCTTTCCATACTTGCTCTATCCAGGTATATCTGGTTGGCCACTCTACAGTGCAAGCTGCTGAGTCACACATATCTTAGGCCTACGCCAAAGGTCTCCTTGTGATCAGTGGTGCCCTGTGCATTTGATTGCAGCTTCCAAGCCCTATGGCAGGCCACAAGGCCTCCCTGACGCACCTTTGGGACCCCCAGGATATGAGCAAGGTTTGCCCACTGCTTTCAGATAATGAGATTTTAAGATCATTTAAATGCCCAGGTTCTTACATCTGCGGAGCTCTGCTGTTGAGCTGTCCTTCTCTTATTCTGATGCATGACTGTTTTACTTAACGGCCTCCGGATCCCTTCGGGGATAGGTGGGTTTGGGTTGTAGCCGTACAACCGGCCTGGTTTCAACAGCCTGCGAAGGGACAGACGAAACCCAAGATCAGCCGTGGCCGACTGTGTTGCTTTACAACACACAACCTCCCCACCCTCATAAAAATCAGAACTTCCCCACACTATTAAAAGTAACATGAGGTTGGAGGACATGGTGAAATCTTTCTTCCCAACATGCTAGTTTTCTAGGTGCGAGGATGCTTTTAAAATCTACACTCCTGAGAGCGGCAGTGCGAGGAGGAGATACTTACGATGAGTGCTTGCTGTGGTCCTCTGCTTCCTACGGAAGAAAAAGAAGCAGAGTATACATCTTTCCATATTTCTTGCACCAATCTTGGTTGGCTTTTGGAAGCGTAAGCAGATAGCTGAACGCTAAACCCCCAGCTGCTAAAGGTACACTCGTGGCGGCAATAGAGAGTAGTAACGGCAGACCATACCTCCTTCTTTTTCACCTTTGAGTCTACGTCTGGACCGAGCTCTTCCTTGGGCCGCCCACCAGCCAGGACTTTCTCGCCCTCGGCCACCTCGGTCTTGCTTGCCTTGCCTTCAGAAGCCTCGTGCATCCTGAACGAGGATCGGCTGTCGTTGTCCTGGTAGCTGTCTGACATGGTGTTGGAGCTCAGCCACGAGGCCACTTTATTTTTGGAGGTCTCTTCTGACAAGGGGGGCTTGCAGGGGTGCCCCGAATCCTTGGAGGTGGTCTCCGAGAGGCCGTTCTCCTTCTGGCCCCGTGTTTGGCGCCGGGTGGCATAGCTGCGCCAGACCGAACTGGTGCTGAAGTCCTCATCCTTGCAGAAATTGTCGTCGGAGCTCTCATCGTTGGATTCGTCTTGGTCGTCGGAGCCAGAGTGATCGTCGTCGTCGTCGTCCTTGAGGTTGACGCCACTGCTGTCTGAGGAGCACTTGGCCTCGCTCTCATAGCCCTCCTTGGAGTTCTCCACACTCTCAATGTGGTCCAGGTTGGCAAAGTACTCATCGCCCATCTCCAGACCCTCCTTGTCAGCAAAGTCGTCCGTCAGGATTTTTCCTATTGGGGGGAAGGGGTATCAAAGGCTGCAATACATCCAGGGACCCCCAGCAATGGGGGAATCTATTCCATCCACCCCTCCAACTGTAACCCATTAATGTAGCTGAAACATTTTGGTACCAGGACCCACTTTTTTGAAAGAGAACCTGTCACGACGCGCCAAAAGTGATGTCGTTAACCTGGAAGTGATGTCATGGCCAGAAGTGACATCAACTGGGAGATCGCTCTCCCAGTTTGTCCTCAATGGGGCATGATGGGGGTCATGCCTGACTCGGAAGAAACACAGCTGCCTCCAGAAACGGTACCTGCGTAGATGCAGACGAAGGACCCTTTGGCGATGTCGTCCAGGCAGCGGATCCCCCAGCCCTTGTTCTGCGTTTTGAAAAGCTGCAGTCGGACTTGCAGGCCGTGCTGGACCAGGCGGTTGGTGCACATGTTCCGGTCACACTGGCATTGATTGTTACACTCATAGACCCTGAAGAAGGTCGTGGGGCAAGCGCGGAAAATGCAAGCATGTCACATACAAGGTCTTGACCGCACCAGGGACATTTAAATGAGCTGGCATCCATCATCTTGTCCCCCCACCCCTCATATCCAGAGTTCATCAAATAAATCCCATAAAATAAATCCCATATTATGCAAACGGCTATTCTCATGTTCACAAACTGGACTCACCCTGTGGGAAGGCACTCCTCCAACCTTTTGTACTGGTACCCGGCATTTGGGTTGGCCTGCCCCCCAGGGGTGCAGGCTGTTGCCTGGATGGTGAGCTGGTGACAGGCACATTTGGACCTTTTAATAAAGAAAGAAGAAACCCATTCAGAGTCTGATCCTAACCTAGGCCAGCACACAGACACGCATCAGACACGGAAGAGACACTCATCGGGGTGACACGGAAGAGACACTCATCAGAAGCTGGAAAGAAAACAACTCACTTGTTCCGGCAGCCGTCTTTGCAATCACAACCCACCAGATACTCTTTCTGGGTGTTGATGTGGACCCCGTCTCCGGGGATGCGCACCTTGCTGTAGGCGACCTGTGGCGGTGGAGTGCTGTCAATCTCATTGACGCAGGACAAGGGAACGTCCTCCTGTTTGTTGGTGATGTCGGCAATATAGTAGAAAGGCTTGTAGGGCTGGAACTTGCGGTCCACCAGGACATAGGGGTCCAGGCAAAACATCTCCAAGAAAAGGAAGTTGCACTGGGTCTCAAAGAGGTAGCGATCGATCTCACTCATGCTGCGCACACACAGGCCGCAGGGAGTCTTGTAGATGATGTGGAAGCCGGTCTTGCGGTTGATGCGCCGACGGGCTGTCATGCGCCGGAAGTCGTAGAGCAAAGGGATAAGGAGAGGGTTTCTGCTACGAAACTGGTCCTGGCACATGGCGAGATGGGCGACCCGTGACAGGCATGCTTTACTGCAGACGTGGGGCAGGTAGAAGAGTTTCTCCACTGGGGCCCGGTAGGAGGGCTCGTTAGGGACGCGGTCCAGCATGCCATGGAACTGCTGGGGGGTGCCGCTGGCCGGCTGGGGGCCCAAGAACCTGCCACAGGTGGGAAAGGAGAGGTGGGGAGTGAGCTGAGACGGTGATATCATACCGTAATCATTTTAAAGAGGTATAAATTCTGGTGGATTTCTCCTCCGTAAACACTTCCAATCCCCTATTAAAGGCATTAGGCCAGATGCCGTCACCACAGAGCATGGCAAGGAGTCCCTATTAATGGGGACAGGGTATACCATAACACTTACACTAGAGGAGAAAATTCCCACAAGCTTAGCCTGAGACCTGGAAGAGACCCTCTGAAATCCATCCCAATCCTTAATCCACCCTATATAAAGGAAGCAGCCATTCCCCACCCCACTTGCTTTCCTTTTTTTAAAACGCCTGCACTTACCGGAATTGCTGGGTCATCGCTGTTCGTCCAAGGGGGGGCGGTTCATTCAGGACCGGAGAAGTTGGGGAGGGTGGACCTGACCCTACAGATCCCGGACGCAGGAATGATGTGCTCTTCTTAGCCACCTGTTGCTTCTTGGCCTGGGACAGCTGGCTCTCAGGGCTACTGTGTTTACAAAGGGACAAAAAACCATTTTCACACCTCCTTCACTAGACTCAAGGACAGTGTGCCCACCAGGCCCGAGGAAGCCTGGGAAATGAGACCTCCTCCCATCCAAAGGAGGACCGCCTACCCACAAGCATCCAAAAGGACTTACTCCACTTCGACATACTGTGGGGGCGAAAGAGGCCGGGGCTCTGCGGGCTGCTCCACAGGTTTGATTTGTGGGCTGGTCCCAGTTAGGTCATGGGTGTACTGGACTACTGGCCCTTTGCTCCGCACAGCCCCTGGCAGGATGACAAAAGAGCACAGATTTTTTTAATTTGAGTTTATTGATTTTATTTTATTGATTTATTGATTTTAGTTTATTGATTTTAATTTTGATTTTACTGATGATTTTATTCCAAAGGTGTGCATGCATTTGTGCCCCACCTCTTCAGTCTCCCCAATAAGGGGTGGGCACCAGGCCAAGAGTACCAACCCTTACCGACATTAGGACGGGTCCTCATCTGTCCTCCTTGCTTCTTTTCTTGGGTAGAAGCCGTCGATGTCTTCATGCTAAACATGGGCTCCAGGCGGGTAGACCCTCGATAGACCCACTCGCAGCGCTTGTCCTCCTGGGGCACAAAGAGACAGACCACATGGGAGTCCGGATCAGGAGGCTGTGGCTGCCACCCTACCTTCCAGTTAGGCTGGCATAAGTCCCTTGGGAGTGTCACAAAATTAGGTCAAACCCTTTCCAATTGGTAGCGTGGTGTTTGTATGTGCCAACAACTGTCCTACCAAGAAAAGGATCTTGACAAGGCTCCCATCCACATCCTCCACTCGTGACTTCCACCATGTCCCTTCCCACTCAGTCTTGATCAGCTGCCCAGCTTTCAGCAGAACCATGGGACGGTTGGGGTAGGCGGTGAGATACTCCTGGATGAAGTCCCGGGACGAGACGTCTTCTATGTCTTCCCAGGTCTTTTTCACTGGCGGGGGAATAAAACAAAACCCAAATAATCAACTTATTTCACAGTAGTGCCCTTTCCATTCCTCACTGAGAGGCAAAACGGGCTTCTTGAGGGTATTACACTTGAGAAAACCATAAGGAGCGCATCACTTACGTGGGCGACAGATGAGGTAGAGCTCAGGTTGCATAACGTAGGAAGCATAGCCATCGTCAAAGAAGATAAGAAACCTGGAAGGGAAGGAGCGCATGAGGCTGCCACAGGTCCATTCTCTTTCCAAGGATGCCATGCAAAGATGAGATGCCAAGGGTTTGGCTTCTACCACGACTATGACAACAACATTTTTCCTGGTCTGCCATTTACTTAAATGTATTATTTTTCTTATTAAGAGTATTAATAAATTCCCAATAAACACTGGCTAACAGACGTTGGCTGCAATCCTAATCTCCAGTGAGGGTGGCCTAAGTCCTATACTGATCTGGGGTGTCCCAAAAGGGCCGTAAGACACCTCTGCGCCACTCCTGGGGAGGATTAGGCCAGAGCACAGACATGCGCTGGTGTCCCCACACCACTATGGGAACAGGAGGACCAATGAGTTGTGCCAGCCTGGCACACTATGATTTATTTTTGGAAAATAAAGGTGAGCCCCCCTTTCCCTGCCAACCTCATCTTGTTCTTGGGGTTGGGTGTCTCCGCCACGATGCCAGCATACAGCCAGACCTGGTTCCCGTCCTTATACTTGGCGACCACTCGGCTCCCGACCTGGAGCTTGTCGACTGACGGGTGATGGTCGTACGCAATGTGGTTCCCGGACAGCAAGCTTTTTCCTTTGTTGTCAAACTTCACTTTATATTTCTTGCCTGTACCTGATACATGTAGAGAGAGGATAAAACAGAGACCAAAGTTGTGGTTTCAAAACTACAAACCAACAACACAAACCAAGACTCTGGGCCACAGAACAGATCTACTGATGCCCATGTGCCCCCTTCAAAGATGGCCACGTGGCCTCTTTTGCCAGCTTCTCTTCATCCTGCAACACAGCCAGACGCTACAGGAGAAGGGGAGAGCCTGCAGCGGCTCTGCCCGCCCCCCTCACCTGCTACTTGGATGGCTATCAGCGTCCCCTTGTGCCACGTCTTGGTCCGCTTCTTGCCCAGCACACGGTCTCCGACGGTCAGGTCGCCGTCATGGGTGAGTTCGCTCACTTGCTGGGAACCTGTAACAGAAATTTTGTTTGACTATTTTAAATATTATTATTTTTATAGAATATAAAGTTAAAAATATAGAATATTTTAAAATTGGGGTCTACTGTGCTGGATCCTCGCTCTGCCCACCTGACTTATTTCTGTTCACCGCATCCATGAACTTCTGTACGTCCTGGGCCGATTTCCTCATGGCCGCCATGGCTTCGCGAAGCTGCAATTGAAAAAGACAGGTGTTGCTCAGCCCTTTCTAACATCTGGGGAAGGAAATAACTTCCCCAGATGTGTTTGTGGGGTGGGGAGGGGAGATCACCCTTGGGAGCCACACTCCTGAACTCAACACCTCTGGGGAGAGCGAGCGACCTTTACTTGGCAATCTTTGTGTTGTCACCATATGGGACAGTGTCAGATTCCAAACTCAACATGGTTTAGTTCAGCCATCAGGGTTTTAGGCCCAGCCTAATCAAAAATATATTTTATTTATGGTATTTTAGTTCCAGACTTAACATATTAAAGGATCTATGGAGGTTGAAATGGCCAGTTGTCCCCCATTAAAAAAAACCCTACAGGGATCACAACCAACACACAGATCACATTCAACCCCCTCACCAGTGATTGGTCCTTTGTGAGCTTGTTTGTTGCATCAGCTGCAATTAATAAAAATAATAAGTTAAAAATATCTTTAAGATTTATTATACGTCTTCGGAGTTTGTAACAACAGGCTTTTAAAAAAGGATGATTAGGAAAATAGTTAGGATAGACCCTTTAATTGAGACAGGCTTATGATGGCTGTTCATACTTATGATCTTTGGGCAAAAACTTTAGAGCTTCCCCGATCCAAACTCCTCACCCGAATCTACGCTCATTACATCATCATCCTCCTCGTCCAATATCTCGATTATCTCTAGCGGCTTCAAATTGTTGTCATCTTCCTCCGAGTCCGTCTCCCTGTACTCCAGCCCCATGTTTGCGTACACCTCCTTCACAAGCGCCTCGCATTTATCGACTGCCCTGTGGTTAAACCAGAAGAAGGTTGCACAACAGAAGCAGAAGAAGCACCTCAGGGAACAGGTATAGCTTAAAAACCATATTTTCTAGCCCAAGTAACAGTTGTTGGGTTGGGTGGAGAAGATCTGGCTAAGGATTGTAAAAAAATTCTTCTACTGAATGTGTCATTAACCTGTGGAACTCCTTGCCACAGGATGTGACGATGTCATCACAACACTTATCGCAATGCGACCGGCAAAAGCAAGTAAACCAGGAGTACATTCTAGTTGCAGTCATTTTGATGCAACCTCCTTGCATCTCCCTGCCATGACCTGAAGCCATGTCCAGTTCTTCCAAGCCCTTCCAGCCACGAGCTTGGTGTCACGGGTATTCATATCCACAGATACCGAACCCACAGATAAGTAGGGTCCATCGCCACTGTACGTTACAGGTGAATACCTGTATTTACTCAATTGCAATGTGCCAGCGAAGCTAATGCCCAGCCCAAAATAGGCTGGAAAATGTGTGTGCTTTATATTAGCTGGCAAGTAAATACATTAATCGGTGGGCTGGGCAGGAATACTGCCCACCTCCCATACAGTTCAGAGGGGATTACTGGGTAGGCAAGAAGCAGGTCCCCTCGTGAGACGAGGACAAGGCAGCAACAGCTCCCTTTGGACCAGGGAGGGAGGTCCAGGCAGAGTCCTAACCCTTGGACTCCCCTCTCCAGCAGCAGTTCTCCAGGTGATGCGCTTGGGGATACGGAGAGAAGGGTGACCCTGCTCTGCCTGCACTTCCCTTTCCGGTCCAGAAGGAGCTGCTGCCACCGTGTTCTCTACTCCCGAGGTGACCTGCTCCTTAGCCACCCAGTAAGGCTGCAATCCCCTCTGAAGTGTATGGAAGGAAGGCTGCAATCCTGCTCAGTCCAGCACATTACTATATTTACTCAGTCGTCATGATCTGGAGAACAAAATTGGCTGGAAAAGGGTGCATCAGTATCAAAATACTGTAGTGGTTTAAGTATTTTTAGTGGGAGGAGCGACACCCAGAGTGCCCCACTCAGGTGCTCACGTCACGGCATTGTCCAGGAGCTGGTCCACGTGAGCCACTTCGGCCTCCTTCTCCTTCACGATCTCCTCCAACCGGGCCAGCTCCGCCTTGCGCTGCTTGATGACCTCCGACTTTTCCAGCTCCTCATCAATGAGCTTCTTCAGCTCGTCCAGGGAAATCCCCAACTCCTGCATCACGATCTGCTCCATCTCCTCCACATCTTGGGACTCCGCCATGGTAGCAGAGGCTCTGGGGCACCCCCAGGAGAAAAAGAGGGTATCAGAATCCGGGCCGGACTCCTTGATGCAAGCAACCAGAAGGGCAGCCCCCGTGTCCATCGGCCTCCATCCAGGAAGTTCCTCCCTCGTTTATTTCCTGAAAGGAAGCCCCTTTTCCAAATAGCCCCCCAAGCAGAAAGGATCTCCCCATTCACTTTCTAAAGGGCAGCCCCTCCCACCACTTCCTATCCTACAAACAGCCCTAATTAGCACTCCAGGCAGGAAACTCCTCAGCCATTCATTTCCAGGAAGGCAGCCCCCTCACCTTCTACCCCAGCCAAGCCTCTCATTCAAACAGTCCCCAGTTAGCCCCCAATAGGGAAGCTCCTCCCCCAACAGTCCCCAATTAGCCCCTCCCCTATGGAAGCCCCCAATTAGCCCCTCCCCTATGGAAGCCCCCAATTAGCCCCTCCCCTATGGAAGCCCCTCCCCATGAAAGCCCCCAATTAGCCCCTCCCCTATGGAAGCCCCTCCCCTATGGAAGCCTCCAATTAGCCCCTCCCCTATGGAAGCCCCTCCCCTATGGAAGCCCCCAATTAGCCCCTCCCCTATGGAAGCCCCTCCCCTATGGAAGCCCCCAATTAGCCCCGCCCCTATGGAAGCCCCTCCCCATGGAAGCCCCCAATTAGCCCCTCCCCTATGGAAGCCCCCCCTATGGAAGACCCTCCCCCACCACCTCAACACTATGCCAGCCCCTTCTCCACCAGCCCCAATTACCCCCCAGCCAGGAAGCCCCTCCCCAATGGCAGCCCCAGGCCAGCCTCTCCCCCTTGGCCCCCAAGCTCTCCCCAGCCTCAGCTCCACAGGCCTCACCCAGGGGGAAGAAGCCCCACTCAGTTAGTCACAGAAAAGCCTTGGGAGACAGCACCGGAAGCCATACCAATGTGCTTCCGGGGCGGGGCTAGTTCCAGGTGCTTCTTGTCCTCCCTGGGCGCACAGTGCGCATGCGCATTGAAAGGGCAAGCGTCGGGAAAGACATCTCTTCAGTGCGCATGCGCCAAAACGAGGCGAGATGAGACACTCCTTCAATACGCATGCGCAACCGGTGGTTGGTTCTTGCGCGCCACCTGGTGGTTGAGGTGCGCATGCGCACAATTCTGGCTCTCTTCACCCTTCTTAAAGGGCCAGGAGAACTATTTTTAATTTATTTTTGAAACTATATATTAAATAATATAATCTATAAATTATTATATCATTTATATAAAATGAAATCATTTATACTGTATATTATAATTAATATAATAATTGATTTTAATTAATTAAATAATATTTAATTTTAATTAATATGTTGATTTAATTATAATAATATTAAAAATATTATTATATCAATATATAATATAATTAATAATATATTTAATATAATAATATATTTAATTAAAATAATAAATATACATCTAATTTTGATAATATTACTATATTACTATATAGTATTATTAATAATAATATAATATATTTAATTAAAATAATAAATAAATATTTATTTTTATTTTCTTATTTTTATAATAATTATATAGTATTAATTTTTAAATAATCATTAAATGTCAGTTTATTCATTATTAATAAATCCAAAGTTACTGATCCCAAGGGCTGCAATTTAATACACATTTTCTTGAGAGTAAGCGCCACAGTAGACAATGGGACTTACTAATGAGTAGACAAGCATTTCCTAAAGACACTTTCCTGGGAGTAAGATTCATTGAGCACAATGGGGTTTACTCTTGTGTAGACATGGATAGGGTTGTACTATCCCACAAATCCAGAGTAACTACAGGAGCACATAAGAGACATTACATGCACCCGTAGTTACTGCACCACCTAGTGAAAACCTATGGGAAATTCATATTGCAATCCAGAGTAAGTTGTTCTTACACCGGAGCAAGGACTCCCCATAGCTACTCTGGATTTTGCCCTATGTCATTTATGCATTTTTAAAAGGTGCATATCTTTTTTATGTCTTCAAAACCGGTTGTGCATGATGCACTTTGCACGTGCGCTCTGTCCATGCTCAGAAACACTGTTGTTGCCACTAGTCTTCGGCACATTCCAAGGTTAAATCCCAGCTCTTGACTACCTTGGAGGAGCCGTTGCAGAACAATAAGTTCTATGTATAGAAGTGCATAGAAATAGTATTTTGCTGACCCCGAGTTCCAGTTTCATCAGTAAGAGATCAGGTCACCCTTGAATACTGGGAGGGCCTGAAATGTGATGCTTCCTCCGCTTGTGAAGTATTCATGATGCTTCTGCAGTGTCGCCAAAGCAGTGTCAAAATTATCCAGCGGTTGAGGCTCCACTTGCGCCATGGCGCATATATAGGGGCAGGAATCCAACAGATGCCGCGGGAGCCTCCACTCATTTTCTCCACCACACCAGATTCCGAGCATACGGTAAGTACCGACCTGGCCTCATAGACTATCCCAGCCTACTTCTTTTCTACTATTAGTCCTTGCAATAGTTAAATAATTGTACAGGTATCCCTCGTTTTCCACTACGGTTCTTTCCGGAACATCCCAGTGTATCAAGAACGAAAAAATATCTTTAAAGACCCACTTCCGGGTTTCTTGCTCCTCCATTGAACCTAATGGAATAAGGTAGTTCCTTGATATCTGCAAGGGTTTGATTCTGGGACTGAAGAATAGAATGACTGCTTCTACAACAGTAGAAAAAGCAGATTTTAAAACTGGAATTTGCAATGGCCATTTGTGTTGTGTATAAAAATCCATGTAATCTGCTGTGGCCATTATAAATCCATGTATAAAAAATCCGTGTATACCTGTAAGTTTGTACCTGTAATTCAATCAGGCTGGTGTTGTGGTTTGGGAGACCCAAGGTGACCTTTGGCCTGCTGCTCTTTCCCAGCCTTGCCTACCTCAAAGGGTTGTTGTGAAGATAAAAGGAGGGGAAGAAAATTGGGACAAATAAAAAAAATCATAACAGAAACAGCCATCCATGCGCCTTCATTTTTTCACAGGGTGAGAAGAGGAGCACCCAAGGGGGCCAATGGAGAATCCCGGCCCGACCCCGGAGACCTTTGTGGACGTGGATCAAGGCATCTGCATTGCGTTCCTTTCCTTGATGTGCTTCTTCCTGATGATCATGATGGTGCGCTGCGCAAAGCTGATCGTGGATCCCTACACAGCCATCCCCACCTCCAGCTGGGAGGAGGAGTAGGTGGGAGTCACGCGCACCTGTCCGGCCACAAACCCCAGAAATGCCAGAAATGTGGCAATGGTGGACTTGCACAGCTATGCGCACGGCGCAATGATTGAACATGGAAGAAGGATTGAACATGGAAGAAGGACTCCTGTGGATCAGGCTTAGGGCCCGTTCAGGCCATGGTGCCCCCGTGATTTGGCTTTAATTGCTAAAGCATCGTTAGAGAAGCTGTGTATCAAAATGTAATTATTATATTATTCTGCAACACCCCCAGATGCCACTTACAGGGCACTTATGGGGCACGTATGGCCTTCTTGTCCTCTCTGATCAGGGGATCTGAATCTGTCCTCTGCAGCACCCCAGTTGCATCTTCCGTCACTTTTGTTTTGTTCTGTTATTATTAAATATAATATTATTGAAATATTATATTGTTTTGATGTTGTATTATTGAAATATTATCGTCAATATTCTTCACGGTATAAAGTCCTGAAATCTATATTATTAACTTTATGGAGGCTGCAGTCCTTAAGTCATTTTCCTGGGGGTAAGACCATTGAATACAATGGGGCTGACTTTTGAATAGACATGGATTGTGCCGATAATATATTATACTATTGATATATATTATTAAACAATATTTATTATACAGTATCATACCAGTATACGTTATTTATTACAATCACTGATACTTTGTATTACTTATTGAAAGTATTTCTATGTATCTATATAATCAGATACAGCTAGTTTCAGTGCTTGGCCTGCTCCTGCTTGGCCTTTCCTAAGAGACCAGTCTATGCATGTCTACTCTGAAGTAAGCCTATTACTCACTCCAATGTGTTCACAATGGGGCTTACTTCTGAGTAGACATGCTGAGGATTGTGCTCTAAGGCTGCAATCCTACAGACACTTTCCTGGGAGTAAGACCACTGAACACAGTGGGGCTTACTTCTGAGTAGACATGGTTAGGATTGTGCTCTACAGTTCTACGTGCTGCAATCCTACAGCCACTTTCCAGTGAGTAAGACCATTGAATACAGTGGGGCTTACTTCTGCGTAGACATGGTTAGGATTGTGCTCTATATATGCTGCAATCCTACAGACACTTTCCTGGGAGTAAGACCATTGAACACAATGGGGCTTACTTCTGAGTAGACGTGGTTAGGATTGTGCTCTATATGTGTTGCAATCCTACAGACACTTTCCTGGGAGTAAGACCATTGAACACAATGGGGCTTACTTCTGAGTAGACGTGGTTAGGATTGTGCTCATAGTTACTTATAGCTATATAGTTATATGGACAATGTAACTATATGTAATGTATACATTTATATATAAATATAGATTGATATTACAATTTATTGAATATATATTATGTATATTAAATATTTTATGTATAATATAATTATGTTATTTAATATATGATAGTCATAAATATTTTATACTATAATATAATATACTATAATTACAATATTTTATATTATAAAATATTTTATAAATATTTTATATAAATATTTTATACATAAATATTTTATAAATTGTGCATTATAATCTATTTACATATAATTTATTTAATGCATTTAATATTAACTGTATATATTCATTTTAAATAATTTATTGTGAAATGACGTCACACGATGACGTCACTGTGAGTCACCTCTCTGACAGCTGGGTGAGTGACGTCACCTTCCTCTCTCCCTTGCCTCTCCCACGAGGCTCCTCCCACTCTTGGCCACGCCCCTTTTTCTAGAGGCAGGCGAAGCCACGCCCGCCATCCGCCCAGAAACCAATGAGTGGAGGGTGTGGGCGTGGCTTCTCCTGGCCACGCCCCGCCGAGGGGCCGCCGCCATCTTGGATTTGGGGTGCCTGCGCGAGGAGCGGGGAACTGAGGCAGGGCGGGGGGGGGAGTAGGAGCGCGAGGCGCCCGTCGCCATGGCAACCGCTGCTGCCAGTCAAGGTGAGCCGTTGGGGCGCGCGGGGGGCGTGGCCGCCCTTGAGTGACAGGAGGGGGAGCCAGTGGGGGGGCTGAGTGGGGGAGCTGCCTGAGGGGGAGCCAGTGGGGGCCAGCTGTGGGGGGGGCAGGAGGGCTGAGGGGGCAGCTGGGGGAGCTGTGGGGCCCCGCTTAGGGGGGTGAGGGGGCCTGCAGTGGGGTAGGGGGTGTTTGGGGTGGGGGTGGAGGGGGTTGGGGGCTGGGCCCATGTGTCTGTGGGGCACATATGTGTGTGAGGAGGGGGTGTGGGAGGGGGTCTTATCTATGGGGTGGGGTGAGGGACTGGGGGTGAATTCAGTGGTGGCAGTGTGTGGGGTGGAGGGTCTGGGGTGTCATGAGGGAAGATAGTTGTGGGGCAGTCGGCTATGGCTTGTAAAGGGTCCCACCTAAGTGCAGAGTGGGGGTCGGTACAGTTGGGGGGCCGTGACTGCCGTGGGGTGGGGTAGGGGTCTGGAGTGACATCTTGAGGTGATGGGAGTGGGGCAGTTAGTTATGGGGTGAAAGGGGGGCATACTCATGGCTGGGGTGACATGAGCGGGGGGGGGGGCTTGTGCCTGCCATGGGTAAGAATGGGGGGCCTGGGTGACGTGGGGCACATAGCTTTGCCCTGCAATCAGTCCAGTCTGGTCATGTGATTTGAGAAAGCACAAGAAGGAAGGAAGGATCTTGACCGGATTTAGGAGATGAATGTTGGAAGGAAGCTCTCTCTCTCTCTCTCTCTCTCTCTCTCTCTCTCTCGGGGGGTGTAGTGATTCTGTGGTTCGCACCCCGTGGTCTGCAGCCCACAAGTGTTTTGGACAAGCCCCACTGCTGCAAGCCTGGTGGGATTGAGGTTATTCATGTACAGTGGATAATGGGATAATGGTAGAGACGCTTCTCAGTGGGGAAAAGGGCCTTCGTATCTCCGTCCACCCACTCATCCCATCTGAGGACGGGGTCTGGGTATGCAGAGCAGCAGCTGGTTTGTTGTTGGGCTGCCAGAAAGTGTCTGTCAGCACCTCACTGCGTACCAGGGGAACATGGCTGACCAGATATCTCTTCCAGATGAGTCCCTCTGCTTCCTTCCTCCAGCCCTCACGCCCTGCGGAGTTGGCACTTCAAAGCTGTGGATCCCCAAGCTCCATAGGGAGCTGTGGATCCCCGTGGAAGGCAGAAGACCCAGGATCTGCATGCAGTAGTGGTACACCTCCAGGCAAATTAGGGTCTTGATGTTTTCCTATATACCTCCTTTTAGGTATGCCCTCTCTTCCCCCTGGCACCTTTCATTGTGTGGCAGACAGTGAACCCCAATGACTCCAGTGATAGTTTCTCATTAAAAACCCCAATTCCATTTCTAAAGACCTGATTTGATACAACCCATCCTCGCATGTTAGGATTTCTCTTCTAAATAAGCCAGGACTGCTAGTAATCATGAGGACTAGCACCTTTTAAGAAATTTTTAACGACAGCCAAGATTCTTGGGATTCTAGTCAGGGACTGTGCAGCCCTACAAGCCTCTTTTTACCCACTCTTGTGCCAAAAAAACTGGCTTCTTGCCGCACTCGGATTACACCATTGCGGGTGTGCCTGGGAATTACCCTCCTCGTTGAGTAACGGAACAGAGTTCATCTCTCTTTCTCGTTCTCTCTTCTTCTCTGTCTTTCTCTGCTTGTTGATGTGTGAGCTTCTCCGCTGTCAGGTTGTGGGCACGGATTGACGTTCAGCTCGTAAAATACTTGGAGAAACAGAATCGCCGGCGATGTTGCGTCACGCGTGTTCTTTTTCTGTTTCAGGCAGGCTCTGTTTGTGAATATGATCTTATTAAGCCTAAAAGGGAAAGGGGGGAGGAGGCCCCTAAGAGCACTTATAGGGTGGTTTATGGCTTGTTCCTTTGCGTTTGACAGGCTTGTGGTATTAATTAGATCAGGGATGGGCTCTGGGAAGGCCTATAGCAGGGTTTCCGTGATCCTTGTGGGCATCTTTTTTCCGTGAGTAAAACACGTCCTGCCTGTAATAGGCTTATTTTAAAAAATTGCCACAGTGTTCTTCCATCTGTGCAGCAGGATTTCTGGGGAGGGTCTGGCTTGGTGGGCAAGCCTTGGCCTGGTTTTCAGTGTCTCCCACTGTTGTCGTTCTCAAGTTCTGCCTCAGTTTCCCAAACACAGACACTGGCACAGTCCAGATGTTTCACGCCATCGGCTTGTTGGATTCCCAAAAATAGAACAATACCGTAAAGCATCCTTACTTTCTTGGTGTACACCGGAGATGGCATGTTCAGCACATGGTTTCTGTGTGTGCTTCAGCCAAAGGTCTGAGCCTACCCAGGCTTAATGGAGCACTTAACTGCCCAGCACAGCTGTTCAAACCAGATGTTGCTCTGAGTGGAGGTATCACA
This sequence comes from Cryptoblepharus egeriae, assembly GCA_030015325.1. NCBI lineage: Eukaryota > Metazoa > Chordata > Lepidosauria > Squamata > Scincidae > Cryptoblepharus > Cryptoblepharus egeriae. The sequence goes on along the minus strand of JAREYC010000018.1, from coordinate 11,045,102 downwards.
TTTGTCTCTACCTTTTCTCACTCTGTCTAGAAATGGCGTCGGATGTTTCTTCCCTGGGCGCAAGTTCGGGGACATCTGGAACTGGCGCTCAGTCCGGAGGAGGCATCGTCCAGAGAGCGACGAAGAGGAGGCAAGGGTAAGGAGAGTCTTGGAGTAATATAGGTTATGACGTGCCTTCTGAGTGGGGCAGGCTGGAAGGTACCAGCAGGTCTGCCTATCTGCCTGATTCCCTGGTGTGCCTGTTTAGGATCGCAGTTTGGGAACAACTGCTGCAGGCACTTATTTGTCCACAGCTTTTCCAGTTTGACTCGAGGCGGAAGAGAGAATAACGTGGCTGATTTTAACTCCTCTTTTTCTTTTCCCAGGCTTGATTTTGACGATGACCTTGAAGGGGACAGCAAGTTTCTCAGGTAAGCAAATGTCCCTGCGGTTGGTTGTCACCTCTTTACAGCCACAGCAAAGGGCTGCCAAGCTTCACCCTCTCCCCACCGTTCTCTCCTAGGTGTGACGACGACCAGCTTCCCAACGACAAAGAGAGATTCGCCAGGTAAGGATCGCCACCTTGCAAGCCATCACGGCCAGACCCGCAACCATGTCATATACCATTCATATATAGGTGACGCTCCTTCACATCCAGGTTGAACCACTTCTCCCTTCTGTGCTTCCCCTCTTATTCCCGTCTGCTGAGTCACGGGGAGGCGTCTGCGGTGGTTCACCGTAGATACCGAGCCCATAGATAGGGAGGGTTTGCTGTACTGTAGCTGCTTTTCTGAACCACTTTGCTGGAAAGAAATGAAGCATCAGCTGAGAAAATGAAAAGAGGGAATGCAGGAGAAAAGGCAGGCACCAGAAGGGAAACTGAGGCGGAAGGGAGAGATCAAGAGCTGATGGCTTCTCTATGCGGCAGTATGAGACACCACCATGGGGTAGGCATCAGTGGGCACTGGGCTCTAGGCAATATTGTGCAGCAGGTACCACTTATCACCACTGTGAAGTGGTCAGGGGACATCACTGGGCAGCGTGCACCACCAAGCACCCCAAATGAGAGCTCTGGTCTAGACACTGTCTTCTCGGTGCCCCAATCTAGTCACAGGCTTCCTTTTTTCAGGTGCCTCAACTCAAGAACCCTCTTTTTTTAACCAAAGCCATCCCTGCCTTGACCATCAAGGAAGCCCCCCCCAGAATACCCAGCTGTGTTTCTTTTCCAGTAAGAAGCCAACTGGGGGGCAGCCTGTTGGTGATCTTAGGGTTCAAAGGCAGCACATCCCTTGAGGCTGTTTCTAAGCTCGCTGTCAGATAAGGGTGGCTCTTTCCTATAACTTCAAAACCATATTTCCCCGACCCATTTTTAGCTTAGTGCCACCGATTTTATTTTTAGGTCTGATGATGAACAGAGTTCAGCGGATAAGGAAAGGCTGGCCAGGTAGGAGAACAGAGATATTTCTTTTAAAGCATGGCGGAAACAGAGTACGCTCTCCTCCCCCTCTCTTCCCTATTCTGTTCCTCCCAACCTCTTTTTAATAGCCCTTTTGTCCCCCTTCTGGATCTGGTGTGCTCAGAACTGGGCAGGCACTACTGGAAGTTAGGATTTTAGTGTCATCTTGGCAATTGGGGTGGGGGAAGGTTGGGCTCTGATTCAGGAGGGGGGAAGCCCTTGTGGCGGGACCGACTCTTTTGGTGGTCATCCCCGTGAATAACACACATTAGAAAGGGCCCTCCTTATCCACTGATTCTACATGTGTGGCTGCTGGGCCCACCCCACAGTATGGTCTCTCCTTTCCCCCATCAACCTTCCCATGAATTGCAAGTCTCAGGGCTGGAAGGTGGAGGTGGATGAGGACCTATCAAGGACACAGCTTCTTAGGGCTGAGCCTCCACACCCCTTTCCGGCTGCCAAGGTGTGTGTGGGATCTTATCTGACAGTTCTCAGGGCTGCGTACAGATCCAGAGCTGGTATGAAACATCGGCTAAAGCTGATATGAATCATCAGATAAAGCTGTAGGGTTGGGGAAGCCAAGGAGTTTGTGGGTGTTTTTTGGCCGCTATATGGAAGGAGCTTTGGAAATCCCACTGGTTGAGAACTAGAAGGCTTTCTCAATCATTGTGCAAGGCAATGGGCAGCCAGGGTTGGACCCAGGCCTGGGAAAATACTGGCTATGTGATAAAAGGATCATCACCAATAGCAAGAGTGAACTTGAGATTTCTTGGTCTTGAACCTCATGCCTTTTCCTGCCGTGTCGTCCATTCCACCTCATCTTGCATCCCATGCTTTCTCCCTGTGCACCTTTAACCTGATCTGTTTGCCTTGTAGGAATCCCAGCACAATTTCCTTTTTTGGGGGGACTGGTGGGTAGAGGTTGGAGGGAGGAAGCGTTTTTCTTCTGTCTAGGGAAAAAATTCTAGGGGTTCTTCAGTAGAAAAGTATTTATGGTACAGGATGTGAAGTAGGCAGGGATGGAGAGGGAGTGAATACAGGGGTGTTCTTTCCTCTCTCACTCAACACCAGAACTAGGGAGCATCCACTAAAATTGAATGACAGGAGAGTCAGAGGAAATTTCAGGATCCGGTACATGATTCACTTGTGGAACTCATTGCCACTGGATGTGGTGATGGCATTTGGCCTACTCTGGGGCCGAGGGAATGGCGGTTTTCTCTAAATGTTCTGGCCCACGGACCATCAGAAACCTGTTTCTGGGACTTAATTCATTTTGGGAGCTACAGTGTTGGCAAAAGGCATCAAAGCCATAATGTAGTGTTACTCTGAGGTGTGGGCAAGTGCCCTCTGAGGCATCTGGTGTGCCCCTGTGAGATGAAGGAAGCTGGACTGAGTGGGCTGTGGGCCTGATCCAGCAGGACTTGGTGGTCAAGATGGTGTCTGATTGCCTTGAATAATAAGGCAGCCCCTTGCCAAAGTAACCCTTTTGGACCTTTCCCCCAATGCATGGCATGATCCTGTTTGCAGCCCTAACAACGATGCCTGGACCCACATGTCTCTCCCCCGGTTGAAGATCATTTACTAGTGGTCCTGTTCACTGACTCCATCGTGCCTTTGAAACTGGGTTCCTTTTCTCCATCTTGCCCGTCTGTCACCCTCTCCCCAGAGAGAACCACAGCGAGATCGAACGGCGCCGCCGCAACAAGATGACAGCTTATATCACCGAGCTCTCGGACATGGTCCCCACCTGCAGTGCCCTGGCCCGCAAGCCCGACAAGCTCACCATCTTGCGGATGGCCGTCTCGCATATGAAGTCCCTCCGGGGCACCGGGAACACCTCCACCGATGGCACCTACAAGCCGTCCTTCCTCACGGATCAGGTCTGTGGTTGCAGCATGGGTTAGTGGGGTGGGTGGGGGGCTTGGAAAAGCACCTGCAGCACCACAACCAAAGAGGAAATGGGCTCAATGTAATCTGTGCTGGTGTTGAGGGGGAGGGGACCAAAGGGCAGAAGATCTGCAGAAGATCTGCAAAATCCGCAGCATGCAGTCATCCTTGGTCATCTGGCCAGGTCATCCATGATCATCTGACCAGTGGTGACAGACCTCTCTCTGTCCTGTCCCCCAGGAGCTCAAACACCTGATCCTGGAGGCAGCTGACGGTTTCCTCTTCATTGTTTCCTGCGAGACAGGCCGGGTGGTCTATGTCTCTGACTCTGTGACCCCTGTCCTGAACCAACCCCAGTCGGAGTGGTTTGGCAGTACCCTGTACGAGCAGGTGCATCACGACGATGTGGACAAGCTGCGGGAACAGCTCTCCACCTCGGAGAATGCACTGACAGGTAGGGATAGGACACCCCCTCCTATAGATGGACTCTTCCTCCATCAATCTCCATCAGTCCTTCAAATGCCATCACCACATCCTGTGGCAAGGAGTACCACTAATTAGATACACACTGGATGAAGCAACATTGTGTTGTGTCCTCATGCTGGCTTCTAATCCTCAGGTCGCATCCTTGATCTCAAGACGGGCACCGTCAAGAAGGAAGGGCAGCAGTCCATGCGGATGTGCATGGGATCTCGGAGGTCATTCATCTGCCGAATGAGGTAATGGTGTGGCGAACCACCCATGCGAACTAGCCCCCGCCCCCCCCCCCCTTGGGACAGGTGGGATGATTGACCTTCTCTCCTTTGCTCCACAGATGTGGCAACACGGCAGTCGATCCCATCTCCATGAACCGGCTCAGCTTCATGAAAAGCAGATGCAGGTAATGCCAGGGGATGTACTTGACAAGTCATCAGAGATCGTCTCTTGTGCTGAAGTTATGCCGTGCTATATTTTGGCTATTGGGACCCCTTGACTGAAGGAACCCTCTCTTGGATCCCTTCCATTCTGGAAGCCAGATCCACCTGATCATTGGGCATTCCTCTTTTTAGGAACGGACTTGGTGCAGTGAAGGAAGGGGAGCCCCATTACGTGGTGGTCCACTGTACAGGATACATCAAAGCCTGGCCCCCTGCAGGTAAGGATGCTAAGCATCACCCACATTCAGATCATTCTAGATCTTCACTGCTCTTCACACATTCCCCAGGTCCTGCTTAAGCCTCTTTCTTATCTATCGCAGGGGTTTCTCTGCCAGATGACGACCCAGAAGCTGGTCAAGGAAGCAAATTTTGCCTTGTGGCCATTGGCAGGCTGCAGGTAAAGCTGGACCTCTCAAAGGAGTCCCCTCCAGCAGGAGCCGCTCAGTTTCCTGGGAGGGCTGGTTTCCCAGTGTTTTTGCTCAGAGTCTGGCTCTCTAATCTGGGGTTGTTCCCGTCTTGAAGGTCACAAGCTCGCCCAGCTGTGCAGACATGAATGCTGTGTGCCAGCCTACTGAGTTCATCTCCCGGCACAACACCGACGGGCTCTTCACCTTTGTGGACCACCGTTGCCTGGCCACCGTCGGCTACCAGCCTCAGGTGGGAGCGAGGAAGACTCCCTGTAGAGGGGGGGCATGGTGGCCACTCATGTTAGGAATGGTGAAGGGATGGAGAGGTGCTGAAACAGACCTTTGTGTAGTCACTGGCCTGGGAATGGCATGTGGAGAGCTTCCATGCATGATCCACTCCATCTCTTTCCCACACTAGGAACTCCTGGGGAAGGATATAGTGGACTTCTGCCACCCTGAAGACCAGCAGCTTTTGAAGGACAGTTTCCAACAGGTAGGAGCCAAGATGGGTCTGTGTGGCCACCTCGCACGATGGTGGGAGCTTTCGGAGTTCCCTGATGCAACCTGCTCAGTCGGTCTTTGTGAACATCATGAGCCCAACCTGCAGAATGGTGGGGGGGGGGGGGAGAAAAGAACCTTCTTTCAGGCAGATCCAAACGCCGCATTTCATCCCCCATAGCCATCACCCCTTTCCCCTCAGAAGGTTGCAGGCAAAAAATGTCCCAAAGAATACAGAAGGTCATCTTCAGCGGGGAGGGAAGTAGAAGCAGATGAGTGGGTGAGAGAAGGAGGCAGCCAAGGTAATGGACCTCCTGGAGCCGCTCATCCCGCTAGTTCCCTTCCTTCTCTTGACGGCGTTAACCGTTTTTGCAGGTGGTGAAGTTAAAAGGCCAGGTTTTGTCCGTCATGTTCCGTTTCCGGTCCAAGAACCGAGAATGGCTCTGGATGCGGACTAGCTCCTTCACCTTCCAGAACCCGTACTCGGACGAGATTGAGTACATCATCTGTACCAACACCAACGTGAAGTACGTACCTGGAAACGGCCCGGCTGCCCGGCAGCGCCTGCTCCTTCCCCCTCTAGCTCGCCCACAGTCTGGGCGCAGGAAAGGCTGAGGGCAGCTGGCTTCCTGGCTAAGCTGACCATTGGCTGACCTGCTGTGATGTCACAGAATGTAAAAAGCAGTTCATCTTTATTGGGAGGGAATCCTGTTTTAGATCATCGACTAGGTAACCCGAGGCTCTTTCCCCACTGAAATATCTCCATAAAGTGGGCCCACGATATTCATGGGGGATCCATTCCAGGATCGTGGATGATGAAATCCATGGATTGCTTATCTGAGGCCTTTGCCTGGCTTTCCACACAGTCCCCCAGACACAACCGCTTCCCATTAGCATCAGTGAACTGGTGTCTGGGAGACCTCCTGAGGCCAGCTGTGGGTTCGGCATTCAGTTCTGTGGATGCCGATCCTTCAGATGAGCTACATCATGGCTTAGCCGACTTGAGTCTTATAAAGAAGGTGGGATATAAATAAAGTTATAATAATATAATCTTGAAAATCTAGCGGTTTTCCATCGCAGGGGGCGGGTGTGCTGGAGTGGGTCACAGCAAAAGGTGTTCTCAAGTTCCCAACCCCTTCTAAGATCACGCACATCCATTTCCCATCTCCATTTCCCAGCTTTGAGGGAGAAAAGCAGCCTGGGGACTACGGGCTGCAAGAAGAAAAGTGCATGCCCATCCGATCGTGTGGCACATGCATGCGCTGCCCAGGCCAGCACTCTCAGACCCCCACCTTTTTCCACACTCCAGGAACTCCAGCCAGGAGTCCCGGCCTGCTTTGACTGGCTCGATGCAGAGGCCGCCCCTGGGCCCAAACGTCAACCTGCCTTTGGAGATGGGTTCGGCACCACTGGCAGCCAGGTCAGGTCCATGGCACGCACCTGGGAGGGTGCCCTTGTGTGGTCTGGATGGAGGCAGGTGGGCAGCTGACCCTGCCTCTTGGTTGGAAGTTCCCTGGTTCTGAGGTGACCTTCTCTGACCAGGGACTTCTATTTTTAGGCAGCAAACCACACAACCAACAGAGCTTGACGTGGTGCCTGGAAGGGAAAGCATGGCCGCCTATGACCACACACAGGTAAACGGGCAAAGGCTTGGACCACAACTTCTCCACAGTTTATCTTTGCCAACATACTTCTGGTCCTCTGAGGAATAATTGGGAGTTATGCGCCAAGGGCTGTGGGTGGCACAAGCGGTTAAGACGCTGTACCTGTTAACCAGCAGGCCAGGGTTCGAGACCCGGGTCGGCCCCACAAGACAGGGTGAGCTCCTGGCCTTAGCCCAGCTCTGCAACGCCAGCTGGATCCAATCGTACTGGTTCTGCCTTTCCATTGGACTAATTCAGTGGCGTGGAGAGGGGGGATCTGCTGCTTGGGGAACAGCCTCTCCTCCATAACAATCCAACCCAGGCTTTCGTGCTTCGCATGCAGCGCATGCAGCACCAAGCACGATACCATAGTCTTCCAAGACTGACGGAGGCCTGCTTTATGCGCGAAGTGCTGGTGTTTCTAGAAGCTTCTTTTACGGTGCTGTACCCTCTCTCCAGGCTGCTGTTCAACCGGTGACTGGTGCTGGGCCCGAGCATGGCAAACCACTGGAGAAGACAGACACCCTGTTCAGCCAGGAGAGGGACCCCCGCTTCAGTGACATCTATGGCAGCATCACCACAGGTCGGCATGAGTGTGGTGATGTTTTCTGATCTTAGGATACTTTGGGCACTTTCTGGGCAGAGCCCCTGCAATTCCAACCCCCCATTTTAGTCCAGAATATAGATATCCACAGCTCTAATATTCTCTGCAGGACATATCTCCTGCCTTCCTTTCTAGGCTGACACCAAATCCTGCTATGGTTGTTTCTCTGTTGCAGACCAGACTAAAGCCATCTCCGCAGGATCGGTGCCTGCCAGCCAGTCGCTCTTCTCCCAGGCCAGCACATTTGCCGTCACGCGCCCTGCCGAGAACTTCAGGTGAAGTTGGAACTTGTGCTGTGGCATGTGCTGTCGGGGTGGCAGGGCAGGCCTGTTGCTGACCCGCACTCTTCCTCTCCCAGGAACAGCTCTGGGGTCCCTCCCGTGAATGTCATCCAGCAGCAGCCCACCTCCGCTGGACAGATCCTGGCCCAGATCTCCCGCCGCAGTGCACCTGCTCAGGGGACTGGCGCCAGCTGGGCTTCAGGGACACGGCCGCCTTTCACAGCCCAGGTAAACGCTGGTTCTCTCCAGACTTTGGCTTTCTTTTCCAGGGGATGGGGTGCGGGTCGGTGGGATCTTGCTGGCCACTCTCCTATAGACTGGCCAACAAGATCCCTACTAGATGCCATCATCATGTTCATGGTATGTTTCTGGGCAGAGCCCCCCTGACCCAAAATGCCTCTCCCCTCCATGGCAGTCCAGAATAGTCCTGATGTCCACAGATTTGATCTTTTGTGCTTTTTCCAGCAAGTGACTTCCTCTCAGGCCCCCAAAGCTCGACCCCCCTCCTTCGCCATGGGCTCCTTCCAGGCTGCCCCGTCCTCCTTCAGCCCCATGTCCACACCTGGATCCACAGCCTCCCCTGGTGGGGCAGCCTACCCGACTCTTGCCGGCCGCAATGCCAACTTTGGTGAGTGTACATCTGCAGTGTGTGGCTGGATTGGGCCCAAAACCTGTGCCTATAGGGCAGGGCTTTCCACTTGTTAGCTCCCATCCATCCTGAGCCGGGCATCCCACCTCAAACTCATCGTTGTTCTCACCTTTTCTCCTGTAGTGGCCGGAGAGACTGGGCAGAGCCCTGCCCAGTTCCAGCCACGGGCGGCTGAGGGCGTCAGCGTCTGGCCACAGTGGCAGGGCCAGCACCACGGGCAAAGCACAGGGGGCGAGCAGCACATCCAGCAGCAGCAGAGCCAGCCTGAAGTCTTCCCGGTGAGGCTCTCGAGGGCCCTGCATTCAGGGGGAGGGGGATCAGGTTGTGGTCCTCATTCCCCTTTGTGAATTGAGCATCACTTGCATAATGCTCTGGGTGATTCCAAGGTAAGCCCTTGCTTGGCCTGATGGTGCTCAGAGTCAGAGCAGTGAAGGTTTCAGCAAAGGAGGGTCAGAGATGGGTCCAGTTTGGATCAGATCCATAGGAGGCTTAGCAAGACTGTGTGGGCTGAGAAGTTGCATGTTGAATTGATGGTCCACCTGATGGTCTTCCCTGCCTTACCCTGTGTTTCTAGGACATGCTGTCCATGCTCGGGGACCAGGGAGCCAGCTACAACAACGAAGAGTTCCCAGAGCTGAACATCTTCCCTCCCTTTTCAGAATGAGGGCAGAAAACTGGACCGTGTGGACAGAAAGAAGCCCCTTGGGGGCCTTCCCTTCTTCTCTGCTCTCTCACCTCCTTCCAGAGACTCGTTCAGCGAGGGGGAGTTGCAAGTACAAGGCTGCCTTGGCCGCGTGACTGGGCTGCAGCCCTCCATCCCGCTGTGTTGCCGGCTGGATTCGCTAGAGGCGGTGGCCAGGCAGCAGGGAGGGTTCCCCACACAGTTTGGGGTGTCGATCGTCAGGGATTATCTTAGGACACTTGTATGCCACAACTTTTTTTGATATATAGCTCACACAGACACATACACACACACATATATATATGAAACTTGTATTCTCGTTGATATATATCAGGGAGCGGGTCAGAATTTGCCATGTGTAATTCTGTCACCTGTGAACACAGAGGTGTATCGGAGCCAGTAGCTGCACCCTTCCTTCCCTTCCCACACATGTGCCCTGGAGCCAGAGACCTGCATGTGACTCCCTAAGGCAGTGTCCAGAGGCCCCACAGTCAGACCCCCCCTTGCACCCAGTGGCTGCCCATACCCCAGTCTCTGCCACCATCTTCCTTCATAGTGTACGGGTGGCAGAGACCTGGTCCCCAGGACTGGTGTGTTGACAACAAGGATGGGGGGTATCCAAGAATCCACTGCCACCCCACTGCACCTTCCTCATCCACATGGACTCCTCTCTCCAGGACTATTTTCCTCCCCCTTGTATCTACCAAAATGGAGCAGGGGGACCCTTAAAAGCCATAAGAAGTGGCAGCCCTCGAGTACGGCTGTTGGAAGCATTTGTGTTGAGTTTGCCAAGTGCGCAAGGACAGTCTTAGAGCTCAGTCTGGGCAGTCTTAGAGCTCAATCCTACACCTGTCTACTCAGAAGCAAGTCCCATTACAGCCAATAGGCTTACTCCCAGGAAAGTGTGGATAGGATTGCAGACTCAGCTTCATGTGAAAGGGGATGGATACTGTAACTCCAGCCCCCTCTTAGCTACACCACTGACTTTTGGTAGCCCCTCCAGGAGGCACAACCTATTATGCAAAATTAGATTATATGCAAATCAGGGTGTTGGTTGACAGGAGGCACCTTGACACAGTCCGTGTGTCTCCAGCAGGGAATCTGGGGGGACTGCAATAGCTGTGAGTGGCCAAGATCCCCCCATGGTGGGTATCCTGTTAGTAGACGGAGCAAGAAGCAGGAGCCTCAATGCATGGGGGTCTCTCCTCCGAAATGTGACCCCAAAGGCTTGGCATTGTGTGGAAAGTTGCAACTGATTATATGTAGCAAAGACTTTTACCAGAATATTATTATTATTAATTTTCTTCCTTTTTAAAACACATGTCTTTGTTTTCCTTCCTTGCGATGCTTCTTGAGTGGGTGGACACAGTCTAGGCAAGCTGAAAATCAAAACTATACTCATATTTACTCGAATCAAATGTGCCATCAAATCTAGTGCGCACCCCAGATTAAAAAGGAAAATCCCTGCTTGCTGTGTTTAGTGTTGCCCAGCAGAGGGAGCCCTCTGGCCAAAGCAGGCCCTGGATCTAAGACCCCTTGGGTTCTCCTGTCCCCTAGATTGCCCCGTGGGTCGGAGTCACTCAGGGAAGCTTGCCGTCAGCTGTTCCACTTCCTCTTTCTTCTGAAGAACAAGCCCCACCATCCAACCACCCGCTCGTCTTAGGGTGATTTTTCTTTCCTGCAGGATGCAAGTGGTGGGCATCACAGCTGGAAAGCTAGCAATTCCAGCTTCACATCGAGGTGTGCTGAGACCCTATGCGTTGCCTGCTCTGCTGTCCCCAGAGCTGAGAAAGACCCAGGAGGTGGTCTGGGGAGGAATTTACTAACTCCCCAACTCTAAGAGCAACTGCTTTCTCCTGCTGTATAGCCTGCAAAAGGGGTCCCTTGCACACCACAGTGAGGCTCCCTCCAAGACTGCCTGCTCTGCCCCCCTCTAGCTATGCCACCACCAAGGCCTGCACATTTTAACCAGCAATCAGCTGGACCTTCTCGGGCTCAGTCGGGATCCTTCTCAGTTCAAGGAATGAGTAAGAAGTTGAGACACGTTGAAGTTTAGGGGGAAACAGCATGAAAAATCATTGCAATTGTTTTTGCAAAGCATGTGACCGAGTCATGAGGCTCTGAGTTTTTCAGGATCAGGAATGCGGATGCCCAGCCCTTTCCCAAACCGCCGGCCTTCCTCCTCCCTTGCTTGAGCAAGCGCAAGGTTTGCTGCTAGGCTGTCCCGAATCACAAGGCTGTGGGTCATTCTGGCTTTATCAATAATAAAGATCTTTTTGAGAATCATTAAGGGAAGGGGTGCCCTATAGCTAAAGGGCAGCATGGAGTGCATCGCCCTGGGGCTGTACCTCAAGGGGGTGCCACAGTGCACCCCAGTAACAGATCCCATGACCGGGGATTCCAGCAGATGTTCTGAAACACGGAAAGATTCTACACATTAAAATATTCACATTTATTAAAATATTCATTAGTGATCCAGTTGATATTAATGCAAGAAGCCAGGGGTTGCCGAACTTTGAACCCAAGGCTTCCCCAACAGGAAAAGCATGTTCCTGGATTGCGCACTCTTGGCTCACGATGTGTCAGCAGGCGGCGTGAGGCCCGGCTTGGTGTCGCCATATGGCCACTTGGAAAGTCCCTCTTATTCACCCAGAGGTGCTGGGTCATGAGAGGGACTTGCCAAACCAGAGGTCATCTGCCATAAATACAAACATCAGGGCCACAAGATCCGTGCACCCCATTGCCTCTTCCTTGCACCCGGCATCCAGGTTGCGCATACCCATCACAGCCTGTAACCCATGACGGACTTTCCCTCCATCAATCTGTTCAGTAAAGCATTGTTATCACCACGCCTGTGGCAGGGAGTTCCACTGGCTCAAAATTATGCCTCAGCTTGAGTGGATGTCCATTAATAAATCATGCACTCCCAGAAAGACGTATACTGAGCAAGGGATGATGTTTCCCTGAAGCGGTTCCAATTGTCATCGGCGCATTTTTTGGCACACAATTAGAAAAACATGGATTGCGCCGTTGCCGAAAGAGAGGTTTGTTTTTCCAAATCAAGATTTGGGCTGTGCACAATACCACAACCCCCCCCCCCGACTCTTTCAGCGGCTTCCAGAGCCAGCCAAACCAGCTGCTGAGCCGATGTGATTTTGCCAGATCATGTGAGGAAGGCACATTCCCCCCCCCTACATCTCCCCTCCTTCTCCAGGCGCTGCAGAGCTGAGTAAAGTTTGCATGAGACCAGCCACCCAGATTTTCCACTGGCGGCCAGACTTCCTCAACACCAGCTCAGCATAAAAAGCAAGGGGACCCAGCACCACCCGAACATCAGCGCATCAACGGCCGAGCTTGCACTGTCTTCTCACAAAGGGGCTTCGGCGGCTGACCTGGATTCACGTGAGTAGGCCGGAGGGGTGGGGGTGCTACATTTCAGGAGTGGTTCCTCTCATGTGCATGTCTTTGCACATCATTGTCGGAGGGAGAATCCGCTCAGGATCTCTGTGCCGTGCATCCCCACTGGTCATGCACAGATTGAATGTGCAACCTCAGTGTGGGCGAATTATGGCGACGCACAACCCTGCACATCAGTGGCGCTTAGAAAGCCAGCGTATGGTGTAATAGACGGTGTAAAATGTCTGGATTTGAGTGCCTTTTTAGGGAAACAGAACCAGTGATGCATGAACAACACCGCCACAGTTCCCTTGTTGTGGTCGGCAAGCTTCCCAGAGGTTGTCCGTGATGTCTCAACTGAGATGGGAGCTTCAAACATGCGCAAGGCCCTGAATAAACCAGACTTTCTGCTCTTTTGGAAGCTGATGTGAGGTTTCTTTTTCTCCCCAAAGTGGGAACAGAAAGACCAGGTACCCAGATGTACCCTAAAAATCAACCTGGAGGTTTCTTGCGGCGCATGGTCTGGCCTGCTAAGGGGAACCAGATGTTCCCGTTTCATGCATGACTCCATTTTCCAGCGTCTGTTCAAAGATAGCAGGGGGTGCATAAAACAAAAGCCTGGAGTAAAATTATAGTAAAATTTGAGTTTAAAATAATATTTTTCCCCAAAGAGAAAGCGCCTGACTATCCCCCAAATCCAGAGTAACTACGGAAGCACATAAGAGACTTTACGTGCACCCGTAGTTACTGCACCACCTTGTGAAAACCTATGGGAAATTCATATTGCAATCCAGAGTAAGTTGTTCTTACACCGGAGCAAGGACTCCCTGTAGTTAATCTGGATTTTGCCCTATACCTCCTGCAGGATTTTGCCAAACCCAGAAACAAGACCTTGTTGACAAAACCCAGAAATAAGACCTTCCGGTTTTATTTCAAGGAACAGCATCAGCCTCCATATCCTCCTTCCCTGTAAATAAAACCAGATGTCCTGCCTTTCTGGCACACGGAGCAGGTTGGATGTTGGCTGCTGGGCTAGATTGAACTTGATGGGCTCTGGGCCTGATCCGGTGGTGCTCTTCTAATGTTCTTATGCGCCTTGTCTCTCTTTGTAGGATGTGGTGCTCTCTCCTCTTTTTAGTTGCGCTGCTGCCCGTCGCGAAGGCCACCCTCTATCCAGACGCGACGCTGGACTCTCAGTGGGAGCTCTGGAAGAAAACGCACAAGAAGGAGTACAACGGCAAGGTATGGTAGTGGTGGTGATGGTCGCCCTGCGGCAATGTGGAAGTGACGCCAGTTCTGTTGTATGGCGGCAGGCACCGTTTTAGGAGAGGCGTTCCCTCTTTCAGTGGCGTGGCTAAAGCGGTGCAGGGGGGAGTAATTGCACTGGGTAGGAAGCACTAGGGGAGCTTGACCCTAGTAGTCCGAATTATGGAAACGGGCTACATATGTGTAATGATACCATCATTTTAGATAGATATAGTAGAACCTTGCATTGAGAGTAACTTGGATTGAGAGTGTTTTGCTCTCAATTAATTAATTTTTTAATTAATTTGATAGACAAGCGATGTCTTGATAAACAAGCAAAACAAGGCCCGGCTGGGATACAGCTGGTTTTGACTCTCCACCAGCACCAGCTCAGCCTCTCCTAAGATACGAGCCTAGGCATGTCTACTCTGAAGTAAGCCTATTACAGTCAGTAGGGCTCAGTCGTGTAAGGGGGGCAATGGAAAGGAGCTTGAAAGACTTAGGAAAAAATCCAGAGTAACTACGGGGAGTCCTTGCTCCAGTGTAAGCACAATTTACGCTGGATTGCAATATGAATTTCCCATAGGTTTTCACTAGGTGGTGCAGTAACTACGGGTGCACATAAAGTCTCTTACGTGCTCCTGTCGTTACTCTGGAGAGTTAGCCTTGCATGTCTACTCAAAAGTAAGCCCAATTATAATCAGTGGGTGCCTATTTAAGGAGAACGAAGAGGTGCCTATAAAATCCAGCCCCATTTTTACTGGCCATGCCACCCCCCGGGCATCCAGGACCAGCTCTACGATCTCACACTGTCTTTGCCGTGTGACCTATAGATGGACGAGGTCTCCAGAAGGCTCGTGTGGGAGAAGAACCTCCACTACATCAACACCCACAACCTGGAGTTCTCTCTGGGAAGGCACACTTTTGAACTCGCCATGAATCATCTGGGGGATATGGTGAGTGGGGACATGGGGAGCTCTGTGCATGCTCAGAGTCTGCACGCACACCATGACGGGCAGAAACAGGCCATGGAAATAGTCCGTGGATGCCAAGTCTGGAGACCCACTGCATGTCTCTCTTCTTCCTCCAGACCAGCGAAGAGGTGGTGCAGAAGATGACCGGACTCAAAGTCCCGCCATCGCGGAGGCCCAATAACGACACCCTTTATGTGCCAGACTGGGAACAGCGGGTGCCCGACGCGGTGGACTACAGGAAGAAGGGCTACGTCACTCCCGTGAAGAATCAGGTGAAGCCCCTTTCTTTTGAGATCCCTGCAGAATCCACCACCTTCCTCGGCAATCTGTTCCACCGCTGAACCATCTCAACTGACCAAGTTAGTCAGGGTAGTTACTAACCTGAGATACTAACCGTGCCAAATCTTTGCCGGCAGGGCCAGTGCGGTTCCTGCTGGGCCTTCAGCTCAGTGGGTGCCCTGGAAGGACAACTGATGAAGAAGATGGGGAAGCTGTTGAACCTCAGTCCGCAGAACCTGGTCGACTGCGTCAGCGACAACGACGGCTGTGGTGGGGGGTACATGACCAACGCCTTTGAGTACGTGAAGGATAACCGAGGCATTGATTCGGACGATTCCTACCCGTACATTGGCCAGGTGAGAGATCTCAGGGTCAAACATCTCCCGGCGCACTGAGAAGGTGCTCAAATTGTCATGCTATTGGTGGTGGGGCTCAGATCTTTTGGTGGTCCATTGGTGATCCTTTGGTGGCTCAGATCATGGCTTTGGTGATGGGGCTCAGCCCTTTTGGGGGGTCTCTAAGATGTCGCATGGGGTGGTATTAAAAATATTTGTGCCCCCGGGTATGAGATGCTCTTTGCATGCCCCCCAGGATGAAAACTGCATGTACAACCCAACTGGCAAGGCAGCCAAGTGCCGCGGCTACCGAGAGATCCCCGAAGGGAGCGAGAAGGCTTTGAAGAGGGCCGTGGCCCGGATCGGCCCCGTGGCGGTGGGCATCGATGCCAGCCTGCAGTCCTTCCAGTTCTACAGCCGAGGTGGGTAAAGGGGATAGCCAATCTAAGGAGAATCGCTGATGGGGGAGCCATTCTTGGCCCCATGGAGGCCCCATAGGAATCATTGGACATAAATAAATTTCTGTGCCTACCACTTATGTTTATGGGGTTATTAAATCAATGGGGTTTCTCCTCCCGGCTTCCTAGGTGTCTATTACGATGAGAACTGCAATGGGGAAAACGTCAACCATGCCGTCCTCGCTGTGGGGTACGGGACCCAGAAAGGAACCAAGCACTGGATCATCAAAAACAGGTACAAATCCCAATTTCAGGCAGGCATTCCCAAGAATCAGGAGGGTTTTGTGTTGGACTTCAATCCAGGTTCAAATCCCTACTCAGCCACGACACTTCCTGGGTGACCTACCAGCCTTGCCTACCTTGCAGGGTTGTTGTGAGGAGGAACCCTAGCAGGGGGGTATGTGACCATCTCTCTTTCTTTTCCCCACAGCTGGGGGGAGGAATGGGGTGACAAGGGCTACATCCTCATGGCCCGGAATATGAACAACGCCTGTGGAATCGCCAACCTGGCCAGCTTTCCGAAAATGTGAGCAGCCACCGAATCAAAACACGCCAGAACTCGCACTCGGGTCAACAGGCGGCCGGATTCTTGAGCTGACGTATTCACGCAAAGCGGCGCACCACTAATAAAAGACTTAACAGCCGTTTCACTCTCTACACTTTAAAAGGCTTTTTATTTAAAAAATATTGCATTTTTTTAAAAAATTAATAAATCTGCTACTTGCAACAATAAATAAGTTTGCTAGTAATTGGATCTGTGCCTTCCTCAGAACCCAACTCTCTGTTTCCAGCACAGACCCCCATGTTACTGGGTGCAAAGAGGAAAGGTGGACTATGGTGGCTTACTATTAATTATTATTAGCCACTTATGAGGTGGCTTATTATTAATTATTATTATTAGGTGGCTTATTAATAATTATTATTAGCCACTTATGAGGTGGCTTGTTATTAATTATTATTAGGAACTTATTAGGTGCCTTGTTTTTAATTATTATTAGTCACTTATTAGATGGCTTATTATTAATTATTATTATTAGGTGGCTTATTAATAATTATTATTAGCCACTTATGAGGTGGCTTGTTATTAATTATTATTAGGAACTTATTAGGTGCCTTGTTTTTAATTATTATTAGTCACTTATTAGATGGCTTATTATTAATTATTATTATTAGGTGGCTTATTAATAATTATTATTAGCCACTTATGAGGTGGCTTGTTATTAATTATTATTAGGAACTTATTAGGTGCCTTGTTTTTAATTATTATTAGTCACTTATTAGATGGCTTATTATTAATTATTATTATTAGGTGGCTTATTAATAATTATTATTAGCCACTTATTAGGTGGCTTGTTATTAATTATTATTAGGAACTTATTAGGTCCCTTGTTTTTAATTATTATTAGTCACTTATTAGATGGCTTATTATTAATTATTATTATTATTAGGTGGCTTACTATTAATTAATTATTATTAGCCATTTATGCTTATTAATTATTATTAATTATTAATTATTATTAGCCATTTATGAGGTGGCTTATTATTAATTATCATTAGCTACTTATTAGGTGGCTTGTTTTTAATTATTATTAGGAACTTATTAGGTGGTTTATTATTAATTATTATTAGCCACTTATTAGGTGGCTTATTGTTAATTATTATTAGCCACTTATTAGGTGGCTTGTTATTAATTATTATTAGCCACTTATGAGGTGGCTTGTTATTAATTATTATTAGCCACTTACGAGGTGGCTTATTATTAATTATTATTAGCCACTAATTCAGGAAGAGCAGAGCCTGCTTGGGTGCCAGGAAGTCTTGGGCTGACCCTGGAATTACGATGATATCAACTTTTTATTTTCAGTTCCTTTCCCAGCATTTTCTTGCTCTGTTTGTTCATTTCTAATCAACTGTTAATATTGGAAGTTTCTTTTTTCTGGAAGGGGGAAGGAAGAGAGTGAAGGAAGGGCAAGCCCCTGAGAAGCATTATTATCAATAATAATAATAATAATAATAATAATAATAATAATAATAATAATAATAATAATAATAATAATAATAATAATAACTATTATAGTTGTTGTTTCTTTGGGGCTCCTTCACTGGATCATAATTTCAATCAATCAATATTAATGGATCATCACTGGGTCACAATTTCTACAAATAACAATCTGCAAAACTATATTGGTTTATATAAAATGTGAATGGCAGTTTCAGAATAATAGGTGCAAATACCCATATTTACTCGAATCTAATGCGCCATTGAATCTAACCCCCAAATCCAGAGTAATTACGGGAGCACGTAAGAGACTTTAGCTGCACCTGTAGTTACTGCACCACCTAGTGAAAACCTATGGGAAATTCATATTGCAACCCAGAGTAAGTTATTCTTACACTGGTGCAAGAACTCCCCATAGTTACTCTGGATTTTGCCCTAAGACACATCCCTATTTTAAAAAGATTGAGATTAAAAGAAGTTTCCTGATGACGATAATGTGCAGCTGCAAAGCAGGTGCAAAATTTAATTTTACTGCATTTATATGCAGATATTTTATATTATCATATATCAGTTATATGATAATAATAATATGACAAAGGGTTTGTGTTGTTGTTATTATAGGGTTTGTGTTGTGATTTTTTTACTTAATTGCACTACCTTATACAACAAAGTGTTACATTTTTATTGCAATATAGCAAACTGTTAAACAAAGGGCAAAATCCAGAGTAACTACGGGGAGTCCTTGCTCTGGTGTAACAACAACTTACTCTGGATTGCAATATGAATTTCCCATAGGCTTTCACTAGGTGGTGAAGTAACTACAGGTGTACGTAAAGTCTCTTTTGTGCTCCTGTAGTTACTCTGGATTGGGGGGTAAATGCCAACTATTAAAATAATGTGTTTACTCAAATCTAATGCACCATTGAATCTAATGCACACCCCGATTTTGGAAACAAGGGCTGCCTGCAATCCTAAAGACACTTTCCTGGGTGGAAGACCCTTTGACCACAATGGGGCTTACTTATGAGTAGACATAGATACGATAGTGCTCTAAATTTGGCTGGAAAGGGTGCATGTTAGATTTGAGTAAATATAGTATTTTCTGATATCCCCTCCTTTGGCTGCCTTTTTGACCCCCAGCCCTGGTCTGATGTACCCCCCATTTGATGGGTCCTGGTGAGATTGGGTCCTGGTGAGATCCTTTGGCTCCCATTCTGAACCCATTTCTTTTCCCCACAGCTGGGGGGAAGAATGGGGTGACAAGGGCTACATCCTCATGGCCCGGAATATGAACAACGCCTGTGTACCCCTCTCATGGGCCCTATGGAAGGACAGACTTCCTATAATTGATAACAGATGCATTGAAGATGCATTGAGTAGTGATTTGGGGTCTTGATCACCCTATTTTTCCTATTAAAGGTTGATTCTATTAAAGGTTGTGATTAAAGGTTGATCCTATTAAAGTAGGGATTTGGGGTCTTGATCACCTTATTTTTCCTATTAAAGGTTGATCCTATTAAAGGTTGATCACCCTATTTTTGCAGCTTCTGCAAAGAAAAGAAACCCTTTTTTAAAGCTGCACCTGTAGGTTTTGCAGTTCTGTGACTTCACATGGTCTGATTTTGCAACACGGAGGAGGAACAGGAAACATATGAAAACACGGAAAGGGACGGTCGCATGATGGGCCATTTTTAGTTGACCCTCCAATTTCAGTTCTCCTTTCTGGTGCTTATGGAAAGAACATCCGAGATCTGTGACCAAGCAAGACTCAGAGCTCCATGAGTGCAGTAACTTTTTACGGGAAACTTCTACTAAGGCAGGAATTGATACTGCAATCCTAGCCAGGTCTACTCAGAAGTAAATCCCATTAGAGTCAGTGGGGCTTGCTCCTAGGAATGCATGCTTAGGATTGCAGACTGACCTCCAAATCCAGAGTAACTACGGGAGCACGTAAGAGACTTTATAGTTACTGCACCACCTAGTGAAAACCTATGGGAAATTCATATTGCAATCCAGAGTAGATTGTTCTTACACTGGAGCAAGGACTCCCTGTAGTTACTCTGGATTGCGCCCATAGTCACTCTGGATTTTGCCCATAAGCATACCTGCACATGCTCACTATGCAGAAACAGGGTGATCATGCAAGCTTATACACGTCTACTCAGATGTGAGCCCCACTGACTCCAACAGAATTTACTTTTGGGTAAGAGTATGTATGGTATTGCTCTCTATATACACCTACATGGGAGTAAGTTCTGCTGAATTAAATGGATCTTATATCTGAGTAGTCATGCATAGTGAGGGTGAAATCCAGAGTAACTATGGGGAGACCTTGCACCAGTGTAAGAACAACTTACTCTGGATTCCAATATGAATTTCCCACAGGTTTTCACTACGTGGTGCCATAACTACGGGTGCAGGTAGTGTCTCTTACGTGCTCCAGTAGTTACTCTGGATTGTGCCCTCTGAGTCTTCAGTTGCCGCAAGTGGTTTCATAACTTCAAAGATCTTTTCGGGACGTGACAAATCAATGCACAGATGTCCAAAATGGTGTAACTGGCCACAGTGAAAGTGGAAACCACACACCATTTCCTTGTTCGGGGGCAGCTCATGTGATAAATATGAGAAACTGAAACTATCCCGTGTCACTGGTGTGTGGCTATAACAGGAGCCGTGCCAAAGAGCTCAGTTTGGGAGTCGACAGAGTGGGAGCCCAACCTAGATCACTTTCCATGCGCCTGGAGTGACCTGCGCCTTGCGTGGCCACATCAGCCGCCCAGCCGTGGTTTGGTGAAAGTCGCACAGGTATGTACGGTCGGAGATTTTCTCTTTATTGTTCATGTTCAAAATGTTGCCAATGAGGAAGTAACCTTTAAACAACGTTTGCAGCCGAGCAAACACCTAACAAAGCACCACAGAAGGTTCTGTCTCTCTTACTATATGGTGTGTACTGATATGTTTCCAAAGATCTGTTTGGGTGCAATCCAGAGTAACTACGGGGAGTCCTTGCTCCGGTGTAAGAACAACTTACTCTGGATTGCAATATGAATTTCCCATAGGTTTTCACTGGGTGGTGCAGTAACTATGGGTGCATGTAAAGTCTCTTACGTGCTCAAATAGTTACTCTGGATTTGGGGGTTAGTAGTCTCTCCTGTATCTGTGAAGACTATCTACTATCCTATATCTGTAAAGACTGTAAGGTTGCCATAATTCTCGTCCACAAAATCAAGACAGGACCCTCTGTCCCATTTACCAGTATGCGGACACAATCCCCCAAAATCGGGGTTGTCCCTGTTTTTCAGGACATATGGCAACCCTACCTATAAGTCTCTACTGGATAGGATGATCCTGTTTTGTGTTCTTCCCCCCTAGCCCTACACCCCATATTGAATCTGTGTCTATCTCTGCAGGATGGAGTTGTGTCTCTGGGTACTTACGGGGTCCGCAGTGGTGGTCGCTGCATCGGGACTCTGGGAGAAGAACCCCTCATTGAACAGGCACTGGGATCTTTGGAAAACTAAATATGGCAAAGAATATCAAAACGAGGTATGAGACTTTCATAGAGTTTCGTAGAATCCTAGAGTTGGAAGGGACCCAGTGGATAATCTAGTCCAACCCCCTGCCTGTAGCAGGAGATCCTTGTCTTGTGGGGACCCGGGTCTCGGACCCTGACCTGCTGGTTAACAGGCACAGTGTCTTAACCACTTGTTGCCATATTTCAAATCCGGCCAGTGAGGATGAAGGGGGGGTCTATAGGGTGTTCACATCAGGACATTTGCCCTCGGCAGTAGAGCGTACTGGGTATGGACTTACTTGGAAGCAAGTGGTGGTGACACTCCCTGCCATTCGCAGCATGCTGGGTTGTTCCTGGCCTAACTGGGGAGGTCTGACCCACATTCCTGAGGGTCCGTTTGGTTCCAGAATGGAGCCGTTCTGAGATGCGCAGGCATGAGGGTGATGAGTCCTCTGGGTCCTTGCGCCGCCCTTGGGTCCTTAGGCCACTGTGACACGGGCCACATTGGGTCCTCTGTGGAAAAAGGAGGGATAGAACATCCCTTAAATAAATAAATAAATAAATAAATAAATAAATAAATACATACATACATACATATGATGACATGGGGGGGTCATATCGCCTTACCCCAAGTACCATCAAGCCCTCAGTGCAACTGACCATAACATCCTAATGGTTTATTTATATATTATTTGACCGCTGGGACAAGATGAAAGTTTAATTGTAGTTTAATAGGCAATAATAGTTAAATAGGCAATTAATAGTTTAATAGGCAATTAATACGTTAATAGGCAATAAACAAGATTCTGTTACTGATCCATAATTGGGAGTGCAAATGGCTGCTTAAATAACACATAAGTAAGCCCTGCAATCCAGAGTAGCTACAGGAGTAGAGACATTGAGCACAATCCTAACCATGTTTACTCAAAAGTAAGCCCCACTGTATTCAATGGGTCTTACTCCCAGGAAGTGTCTTTAGGATTGCAGCCATTATGTGCACCTGTAGTTACTGCACCACCTAGTGTAAACCTATGGGAAATTCATATTGCAATCCAGAGTAAGTTGTTCTTACACCGGAGCAAGGATTCCCCATAGCTACTCTGGATTGTGCCCAAAGTCTGGTTTATTTACTAATTCTAGTTTCTGCTTTGATTTTCAGAAAGAGGAAGTAACACGTCGTATGACTTGGGAAAAAAACCTACAATTTATCACACTACACAATCTGGAATATTCTCTGGGGTTGCACTCTTATGAGCTGGGCATGAATCATCTCGGAGATATGGTTTGTAAAATAAATCTTATAACAGATCTTTCTTAAAAAATATATTAATATTGCTATTAATTGTATATTAATACTATTAATACTGTGCTATTCTGTGCAGTCTCAATAAATCCATCTTTTATGTAGACCAGTGAAGAGGTGAGTTTTCAGCTGACGGGTCTGGAAATCCCCGAATCCCGGAAACTGAATTCCATACATTACAAGCCAAATTCGACAGCCGAACTCCCCGCTTCGGTTGACTGGAGGGACAAGGGATGCGTCACGGATGTGAAGAACCAGGTGAGAAGGGGCACAATCCAGAGTAACTACAGGGAGTCCTTGCTCCGGTGTAAGAACAACTTACTCTGGATTCCAATAGGAATTTCCCATAGGTTTTCACTAGGTGGTGCAGTAACTACGGGTGCACCTAAAGTACTCCTGTAGTTACTTGGATTTGGGGGAAGGTCTCTTTCTTCACAATCTGGGCTCAATCCAGAGTAACTATGGCAGTTCTTGTGTCGATGCCAAAAAAAGAAGTCTGGATTGCTCTATGAATTTCCCATAGGTTTCCACTAGATGGCGCCGTAACTGCGTCGATGTAAATGTGCCGTCGAGAGATTGAGGGATAAGTTCTCAAGTGCGTCCTTTGAAGCAGTCTCTGATGTTCTCTCTATTTTTCAGGGTTCTTGTGGTGCTTGTTGGGCATTTAGTGCCGCCGGAGCACTGGAAGGCCAGTTAAAACTCCATACTGGAAAACTGGTGTCGCTCAGTCCACAGAACCTCGTAGACTGCTCCAGTATGTATGGAAACAAAGGCTGTCACGGAGGCTGGATGGTCAGTGCCTATCAGTATATTATTGATAATAAAGGGATTGATTCAGAAGCCTCCTATCCCTACAAAGCTCAGGTGTGTATTATTTCCATTTCATGAACATGTGCATGGGAGTTTGATGCGCATGGGGGATGTTGCGCATGGGGGTTGATGCGCATGGGGGGTTGGTGCGCATGGGCAATGTTGAACATGGGGGTTTGATGCACATGGGGAGATGATGCGCATGGGCGATGTTGCACATGGGGGGTTGATGCACATGGGCGATGTTGCGCATGTGGGGTTGACGCACATGGGGGGTTGATGCACATGGTGGGATATTGTGCATGGGGTGATGTTGCGCATGGGGTGATGTGCATGGGGTGATGAACACGGGGAATGTTGCACATGGGGTTGTTGTGCATGGGTTGATGAGAATGGGGTGATGATGCGCATAGGGTGGATGAACATGGGGGTGGATGTGCATGGGGTGGATGTGCATGAGGGGTGGATGTGCTTGGGGAATTGATGTGCAGTGGGGGGATTTTACTCCTGCAATGTGGGTACACTTTTCGCTAGTAAAATATAAAAATCCAGGGAAACGGTGCCTAATTTATTGTTTAATATACATTACTACACGTCTACTAGCCAAGTTCTGTCTTCATAATTACTAACAATCAATTAATCTTATCCTGCCGTTTCCAAATATTTCAGTACCAGGAGATGGCTGCAATCCTATACACACTTTCTTAGGAGTAAGACCCCATTGAACACAATGAGAATTACATCTGAGTAACTACTACCAAAAATGTACCCAAGTTGAGGGAGTAAAATTCCCCGGAACGCCATCCCCCCACTGCACATCATCCCCCGTGCACATCAAACCCCATGCACATCCACCCCATGTGCAATATCCCCATGTTAATCCACTCCTTGCGTACCATCCTCCCTGTGCAACAACCCCCATGTGCAACATCCCCCATTCACACCACCCCCATGCGCGCCACCCCCGCAGGCGTGCGCATAGGATTGCGCTGGATGTCTCACCCTATGCCCCAGGTTGCACCAGGCTCACTTTTGGTTGTAGGGTGTGCAGGAGGGCCCAGATTGCCACCCAGGACCGGTTGTGACCCATACTATGGGAAACCCTGGTTTTATCACATGCTTTGTTGCTGCTTCTTTCAGGATGAAAAATGCCACTACAATCCTGGAGGACGTGCTGCCACCTGCTCCAGCTACGTTGAGGTTTCCTCTGGTGATGAAGAGGCCCTAAAGGATGCTGTCGCCAATGCCGGCCCTATATCTGTAGCTATAGATGCCACCCAGCCCACCTTCTTCCTCTTTAAGAATGGTGAGTTTCTGCGCTCTTGGTGAAATTCAGAACAGATAAATGCGAAAGTTATCCTTAGTTTCAATAGTTTCCGTCCAGTTTCCTGCAACCCAGTAATGTATAGGGATTAGAAACTTGCTGTATTATTGGTGCAATTCTATCCATGTCTACTCAGAAGCAAGTCCCATTGTGTTCAATAGGACTTAGTCCCAGGAAAGTGTGCTTAAGATTGCAGACTGAGAGTGCCATTCACATGTTTAAGATCATATTATTTTTCTTAGAGCACAATCCTAACCATGTCTACTCAAAAGTAAGCCTCATTGTGTTCGATGGGTCTTCTTACTCCCTTGCAGTCTTGGTTAAAGACGGGTCTGCCTGCTTTCATTCGGATCAAAAGCCACACGTCTAATGCATGTTTTGTTGTACAATAATTAGCGCGACTGGGTTGGGTCCAAATGGAAATCCATTTGTTGGAGGAAACATTTGGGCAACATGTAAAGTGAGGTTTCCTCCAATAATTCATGCGCACGCATCATGCGCGCCTGAACATTTTTGTAAATCCTTTCCATCCAGGAATATACGACGATCCAAAGTGCAAAGTGCAGGAACCAAATCACGCAGTCCTTGTAATAGGATACGGCACACAGGATGGCAACGACTACTGGCTTGTGAAGAACAGGTGAGAGTAATTCCTATATGTGGCCAACATATACATCAGCGTCCATTTGTTTTGAGACAACCTGGTTTGTTTATTTAGCGTATAGCGAATACAGTACATGGACTTGTGATAAATCATATTTTAATATCCAATCCACCCATCCACTCAATGCAGTTGGGAGATTAATGTATTTTGTGAAGAAGGGTTAATTCATTAAATTAATAATAAATTAAATAATTTAATTAGGGAACATTACATGAGTTTATCATCCACTGAGAGTGAAATCCCAAAGGAGTGCTTCCCCAGCACAGCAATTGTGGGCCAATGTGCCACATGTGTCACGTGTGCCACAAGGCATGTTCACAATGACTTGTGAAACTGCTTTCCACATAAAAGCCTTGTGTGTAAGGGTGTCCGCATCTTCTGGTCGACATGTGTCAATCAAGCAGGCTAACTTGATTGCCAGAATGGTAGATGTGCCAGTAGGTGCTGGTACAGGAGGGTTCCACCGCAGGCACGTGTGGCTTTTTTTTTGGCCCTGCAGTATATAAATACTGTAGATAGATGTATATATAAATACTGTAGATAGATGTATATCTGGATGACAGTGTCCAGTCTCTTCTGGTCCCTGGAAATGTACAACTCTTGGGGAGGTAGAGCTATGAGTTCCTACAATTTTAGTCCCCCCAAAAGAATTTCTTGCATACAATGAAAAATACTAATTTTTCTCCTTCTATCTCCTTCTTTAACAGCTGGGGTATCCATTTTGGTGATCAAGGATACATTCGAATTGCAAGGAATCATGGAAATCGGTGTGGCATTGCATCCTACGCCTCGTATCCTAAAATGTAGAGAGAACCCCTATGGATTTAAATTTTATTTTGAGCTGAAGAAACAGTCTATTAGGGAACTAATCTTAGGTTTCTTTTAATCAAACTGAGAGTGCTTGGTCTTGGAGGGCAAGATCCATCTGTCGGTTCCACTTGGAAGATCTGAGACAAGCAGCTAAAATGAGGGGTCTGATCTTGGTTTAGCGCCTTCTTAAGCTAACCGTCCCGCGGGAATCGTGAGGCTTGATCAGTTAATAACATCTGTAATTCTGCTTTGAACAATGGAAGCTTTATATAAGTGCTGCAAATGACCACCTGGAAGGGTGTTGGAATGAGAGCTCTGTTAAGAGGAGAAAAAATATTGGGGGATCCCAGTTACTTCGAGGTGCCCTTAAAACTCTGGAAGTATCGAGTTCAAAAGATTGACACATAAAATTGCACTTTTGGAAAGAATACGTGTGAATTTTTTCTACTATATACTAGTAACAACCTGAAGTTCTTGCTTGCGGAGGTACAATATAACAGCATTCATCGTTTTTTTTTTAAATCTGTTCCTTCCTTCCTTTCATCCATCCATCCATCCCTTCCATATCTATCTATCTAAACCTGCCTTTCATCCATCCATCCCTTCCATCCATATCTATCTATTCCTTCTTTTCATCCATCCATCCCTTCCATATCTATCTATTCATTCCTTTCATCCATCCCTTCCATATCTCTCTATTCCTTATCTATTCCTTCCTTCCTTTCATCCATCCATTCATCCCTTCCATATCTATCTATCTATTCGTTCCTTTCATCCATCCATCCCTTCCATATCTATCTATCTATCTATCTATCTATCTATCTATCTATCCGTTCCTTTCATCCATCCATCCATCCCTTCCATATCTATCTATCTATTCCTTCCTTCCTTTCATCCATCCATCCCTTCCATATCTTTCTATTCCTTCCTTTCATCCATCCATCCATCCATTCCATATCTATCTATTCCTTCCTTTCATCCATCCATCCCTTCCATATCTATCCATCTATCTATCTGATCTGTCCATCCGTCCCTGATCTAAGTGTACATTTCTGTACATTTTTCCTTCTTTGCTGGGAGGCAATGATAAGTCTCGCCACCCTGGTCCCTGCAATCCCTGCACTGGCCAGAGGGGGCATCAAAGAACAGAGGCTTCCAGGCAGTGCCGCTCACTTCAGAACTATGGACAGCTCTCCCTATAATCCCTGCACTGGCCAAAGGGGGAGACAGAGTACAGGGGCTTCCAGGAAGGCGGTGCTGCCCCCATTCAGCACCACGGACAGTTCCTGCAATCCCTGCACTGGCCAGAGGGGGAGCCAGAGGCTTCCAGGCAGGCAAAACCTTTAAGTAGTAGTGGCCAATATAGGCTCTTGCCAGGGTTTCCAGTGTGGCTCACCAGGGAAACGCAGAGCACCTTCTTGGGACTGCCTTGTGTGGAGCAGAGTTCCAGACGCCTCTCTGCCCTGTGCAAGCCTTGTACCTCCAAGGATGTTCTACTCGGATCCCGGCCCCACGTGGTGCGGTTCTGCCCCCCAAAATGGACAGGGTCCGCTGTCTGCGTGCACTCCAAGCGGAAAAAACCCTTGGCTGGTCAAGCCTGATTAAGCAATCTGTACAGTGAGACCATGGACGCGATGATCTCGAGGCAGATGTACCACCCCGCAGTGCGTCCTGCGGGGCTTATTTTTGGCAAAGGCAGACATGAGAACATGTGTCTTGCCTTGGGATAGTGGGTGCAGGAGGACAAAGGGGCATCCCAGACCATGATGGATTCTGGGGGAGGTAACACCATCCCATAATGCTCGTAGACTGGTCATTCTCCCCCAGAAGATGCCATCAAATGTGGAAGAGGGCCTCATTGGGTTTCCCCTACCCATGGCAGATGCCATCAGAAGGTGGGGGGAGAGGCGGGGCTCCCCTTGCGCTGGTCAGTTCAGAACCATGGACAGCACCCTGCAATCCCTGCACTGGCCAGAGGGTGAGAGAGAGAACAGGGGCTTCCAGGCAGGAGGTGCTACTGCCATTCAGTAACATGGACAGTTCCTGCAATCCCTGCACTGGCCAAAGGAGGAGACAGAGAACAGGGGATTCCAGGAAGGCAGTGCTGCCCCATCCAGAATCATGGACAGTTCCTGCAATCCCTGCACTGGCCAGAGGGGGAGCCAGAGAACAGTGGCTTCCAGGCAGGCAAGGCCTTTAAGTAGCTGTGGCCAATAGAGGCTCTTGCCAGGGTTTCCAGTGCCTGTCTGCGACTGCCCTGTTAGGAGCAGAGTTCCAGATGCAGCTCTGTCTTGTCCAAGCCTCATGCCTCCTAGATTGTTTGCCTTGGGCCCCGGCCCCATGCAGTGCAGTTCTGCCCCCCCCCATGGGGCAGGGTCTGCGGTCCACTCCAAGTGCAAAACCTTTGGTTGGTCAAGCAATCCAGAAACAGATTTGCGGCACGTCCCCACAGGGTAGTTGACCATCCCGCGCCCGGCGGGGTTTGTTTTTGGAAAGCCCCGCATGTGTGAATGGAGGACACGTGTCTCTTTGCCTTGGCCACCAGGGGTGGAGGCTACAAAGGACATGGAGGTGTCTCAGACTGATGGATTCTGATCTCACAATGTCCGTAGAGCAGCCATCCCTCCCCACCCCAGCAGATGCCATCAGATGTAGAAGGGTGTGATTGGACTTCCCTGTCCATCTGCAGCCTTCACTCCCATCGCTAGCCAAGGCCAGCATGGTTGTAATGTACAGCCATGCCTGAGCCTGAACAACCTTCTATGAATATGTCTACTGTGTTAACCTAAAGTTATTCTTGATGTAGTTAGGTCCTGAAAAGCATGATAGGTATGGGGGGAGTTAGCTTGAGTGAAAGGAGGAGTGAGGTGAAGGAGGGAGATGAAGCCCGACACTGTGGTGAGAGGCTGCATGATGATGGGCTCTCAACAAGAAGAAGAGGCCTGTGTGGCACATGGACATTGGTACCTCAACTGGGAATATGAGGCTGTTTGGGCTATGTATTAGTACCATAAAAATGTATTGAGCAACCAAGTACAGTGCAGGAGGGTAGTATTATTATTTTATATTCCGAATGTTAATGTGCTTAAGATTTATGCTTAAATTGAATATGAATTGGTCTTGTAATAAAAGTTTGACCTTAACTTAGACTACTTTGTGGAAGTGTCACTATATCTGATGCCAGGTCAAGGACTCTTGAGGAAGAGTAGAGGCTGGCCAAGTAGGGCTCAGAGAAAGAGAAAGCCTAAAGGCAATGCTTGCTCATACCTCATAGCCTCTGAGCCAATGCAGAGTTGAAGGTGGACTCTGGCACTGGAAAGAGAAGTCTTTGGGTCCTCAAAACCCATTGAATTGGGCATAGGGGCAACCCGGTTCTGTGTTGTAAGACCAACCAGAACAGCACAATGGTGCCTCCAGCCAGACACGTGTGCTCCATCCACATGTGCAAATGGGCAAAAATTAACCCCACAACAGTGCCTGCGGGGACTTCCTTGCCGCCCCTCTGTATCTGGAGGGTGGGGGCAAATCCTTTTGCTCATGTTTGGGCTGGCAATGACCTGCCAACTGCTGGTTCTCTGCGGAATGAAGGAGGGAGCGCACACTGGTGCCCAGTTGACCTGAGCCCCTCTGGGTTGGTGAGTGGAGGCCTATGCTCCGGGGTCGAAAGCCCCTTTTCTCTGTCTCCCCCTCTGGGCAGTGCAGGGATTGCAGGAACTGTCAATGGTGCTGAATTGGGGCAGCGCCGCCTGCCTGGAAGCCCCTGTTCTCTGGCTCTCCCTCTGGTCCAGGACAGGTACTGCAGGAGTTGTTCAAGTTGATCCATCCATTCCTTCCATATCTATCTATTCCTGCCTTTCATCCATCCATCCCTTCCATATCTATCTGTTCCTTCCTTTCATCCATCCATCCCTTCCATATCTATCTATTCCTTCCTTTCATCCATCCATCCCTTCCATATCTATCTATTCCTGCCTTTCATCCATCCATCCCTTCCATATCTATCTATTCCTGCCTTTCATCCATCCATCCCTTCCATATCTATCTATTCCTTCCTTTCATCCATCCATCCCTTCCATATCTATCTATTCCTGCCTTTCATCCATCCATCCCTTCCATATCTATCTATTCCTTCCTTTCATCCATCCATCCCTTCCATATCTATCTATTCCTGCCTTTCATCCATCCATCCCTTCCATATCTATCTATTCCTTCCTTTCATCCATCCATCCCTTCCATATCTATCTATTCCTGCCTTTCATCCATCCATCCCTTCCATATCTATCTATTCCTGCCTTTCATCCATCCATCCCTTCCATATCTATCTATTCCTTCCTTTCATCCATCCATCCCTTCCATATCTATCTATTCCTGCCTTTCATCCATCCATCCCTTCCATATCTATCTATTCCTTCCTTTCATCCATCCATCCCTTCCATATCTATCTATTCCTTCCTTTCATCCATCCATCCCTTCCATATCTATCTATTCCTGCCTTTCATCCATCCATCCCTTCCATATCTATCTATTCCTTCCTTTCATCCATCCATCCCTTCCATATCTATCTATTCCTGCCTTTCATCCATCCATCCCTTCCATATCTATCTATTCCTTCCTTTCATCCATCCATCCCTTCCATATCTATCTATTCCTTCCTTTCATCCATCCATCCATCCCTTCCATATCTATCTATTCCTGCCTTTCATCCATCCATCCCTTCCATATCTATCTATTCCTTCCTTTCATCCATCCATCCCTTCCATATCTATCTATCCCTGCCTTTCATCCATCCATCCCTTCCATATCTATCTATTCCTGCCTTTCATCCATCCAGCCCTTCCATATCTATCTATTCCTTCCTTTCATCCATCCATCCATCCCTTCCATATCTATCTATTCCTTCCTTTCATCCATCCATTCATCCATCCCTTCCATGTCTATCTATCCATCTATCTATCCGTTCATCCATCCATCTGACATACAACCATCCTGACTCTTCCCACTCCACAGCCTGCTTGATTGGCATGGCATGGCGGCCAGGATACACAGACACCCCTACACACAGGTTAAGGCATTTATGTAGATTGTTATTTACTAAACCTGGAGTACATGCAAAGGCAAAAGATATTCGAAGCCGGGCATGGCTACCCCGAAGTAAGACCCCTTATAGTGAATAGGACTTACTCCTAGGTATGTGTGCCTTGGATTACTCCTTACATACTAGTACTATGCACTTAGAGCACAATCCTAACAATTATGTCTACTTAAAAGTAAGCCGCATTGTGTTCAACAGTTCTTACTCCCAGGAAAGTGTCTTTAGGATTGCAGCCTTACTCAGGGTGACCTTGTGCCATATTTTTCAGGGTATGTCTTCTTTTTTAGCCTTGTGTCCTGGGAAAAAAATCTTCTTTGTCCTCCTTTTCCTTGCAAGCAGGCAGTGTGTAGCCTTCTAGTAATTCATAAATTACATATAACAAATTATATGTATGTAATAGTTTTAAATTTAATCATAATCAATATAGTATTTAAATTCCCCACACAAAAGCAATATATATGAATGTTTTTAGCTTTTATTTGGCCACGTCCTACATTTTTGTTGGGTGTCCTACATTTTAGGAGGCCTTGCCCTCTTCTTTTGTTATGACATATGTTCACGCTGCACTTACTCCTTGATAAATGTACATTACTCCTAGGTAAGTGTGCTCTGGATGATATTTATTATTTATTGAAGGGATTTATACCCCACTTCAAAGCAAATGCCCAAGGCAGCTTACAAATTTTTTTATCCTTACGTACTACAGTTCTCTAAGTGTGCTTTACTCTTAGGTAAATGTGCCTTGGATTACTCCTTACTTACTACACTACACCAAGTGTGCCTTAATTCTAGGTAACTGTGCCTTGGTTTACTCCTTACTATATTCACTACTCTATACTAAGTGTGCCTTACTCCTAGGCAACTGCCTTGTTTTATTCCTTTATTTAGGAGTATGCCTTACTCCTAGGTAACTGTGCCTTGTTTTACTCCTTACTTACTACTCTACATCAAGTGTGCCTTACTCATAGATAACTGCCTTGGTTTACTCCTTACTTACTACATTCACTACTCTACACTAAGTGTGCCTTACTCCTAGGTAACTCCCTTGTTTTATTCCTTTACTCCTTACTACACAAAACCAAGTATGCCTTACTCCTAGGTCACTGTGCCTTGGTTAACTCCTTACTTACCACACTACACCAAGTGTGCCTTACTCCTAGGTAACTGCCTTGTTTTACTCCTTACTACACTGCACCAAGTATGCCTTAATCCTAGGTAACTGTCTTGTATTCCTCCTTACTACACTACACCAACTATGCCTTACTCCTAGGTAACTACCTTGTTTTACTCCTTACTTAGTACACTTACTCCTTACACAGTACACTTACTTAGTACACTACAAGTGTGCCTCACTCCTAGGTAACTGTGCCTTGTTTTACTCCTTACTTACTACACTACACCAAGTGTGCCTTACTCCTAGGTAACTGCCTTGTTTTACTCCTTACTAGACTACACCAAGTGTGCCTTACTCCTTACTTACTACCCTGCACTAAGTGTGCCTTACTACCTGGTAAGTGAGCTTCAGAGCCCAATCCTATCCAAAACTTATCTACTTAGAAGTATGTCCCATTATCCCTACAATCCAGAGTAACTATGGGAGCACGTAAGAGACATTTATGTCGAGGTAGTTACAGCACCACTTAGTGAAAACCTATGGGAAATTCATACTGCAATCCAGAGTAAATTGTTCTTACATCAGAGCAAGGACTCCCCATAGTTACTCTGAATTGCACCCTATATTCCATAAGGTTTACTCCCAAGAAAGTGTGTACAGTATAGGATTTCAGCCTTTACTCTTGAGGCAAATTGAGAAGCCAGGAAAGGAGCTTCCTGAGGGGAGAGTGAAGGTGAGTCTCTGTTAGTCAGTTTGTCCTGAGGAGAAAAAAAGGCGGGAAAACAGTCTCCATTTACAGTGAAGGGGGAGAGAAAGGGCGGGAGCATTTGTTTTAAGTGGGGGGAGGGGCCGTTAGGAGGCAGCGCTTCCTGAGAGGAAAAAAGGCGGGAAAAGAGGTGGTTGGTGTTTCTGAGGGGAATTTGAATTTCCTGAGGGGAAAAATAGGCGGGAAAAGAGGTGGTTGGTTTTCCTGAGGGGAATTTGAATTTCCTGAGGGGAGAAAAGGCGGGAAAAGAGGTGGTTGGTTTTCCTGAGGGGAATTTGAATTTCCTGAGGGGAGAAAAGGCGGGAAAAGAGGTGGTTGGTTTTCCTGAGGGGAATTTGAATTTAGTTTGAATTGAAGAGTGAGTGGACGTTGCCTGAGGGAAGGAAAAGGCGGGAAAACACCTCAGGAGAAAGAGGAGGCTGTTCTGAGGAGAATTTTTCTGTCAGGGAAGGTTTCATTACTTAGAAGGAACAACACTGATTAGGTTAAAAAACACAAGCAGTACACTCATAAGAAAAGCTTTCCCTTCCAAAGATAAAAAAAAAAATTATTTTATTTTTATTACAATGTTTATTTTAATTTTGTTTTTAAAATTTTATTTAAAATAAAAGTATCCCTGAGGGGATAGTGTAGTGTGATTCCTCCTCCATTACTTCTTCAGCATTCCCTGAGGGAAAAGTATGGTTTTCTTTTTCCTTAGACTTGCACATTGCCCCTATTTATTATAAAGAGTCTTCCTCGAGTAAAGTAATTCACTTTGCCAAGCTGGATCCAGCCCATTCCCCATTTTCCTCTGCCTCAAACTTGGCCACTGCCCTGTCGTCCATCTTGGATTGGAGCCATCTTGGTCTGGCTCCATCTTGGTTTGGCCCTAAAAGCAGCTCAATGCAGCTCAAGCAAGGAGGGGGTCACACAACTCTGTGTGGAAAGCTTTACTTGCAGATCTTTGCATGTGAAGAGTGTGTTTGGTGTATCTGTGTACTTTTTGGAGTGTAACCTCCTTGGGGCAGGGACTCTAGTGCTTTGTAAAGCACCACACAATGTCCACAGGGAAGCCCCTTGCCCATCACCGCCATTACATCCATTCAGGAAACGGCTGAGAAACTCAGACACGCCTGGTTCATATCTCTGTCATGAATGTAACTCACAACCCTATGCATGTTTTCTCAGAAGTCCCATTGCAGTCAATGGTGCTTACTCCCAGGAAAGGCATAGGATTGCAGCCTTACTTACAATTCTATGTTGCAGCCTTACATGCAGCCTTACATTGCAATTGCAGCCTTACATGCAATTCTTGCATGTCAGAAGACCCATTGCAATCAATGGTGCTTACTCCCAGGAAAGGCATAGGATTGCAGTCTTACTTGCAATCCTATGCATGTCAGTAGTCCCATTGCAGTCAGTGGTGCTTACTCCCAGGAAAGGCATAGGATTGCAGCCTTACTTGCAACCCTATGCATGTCAGAAGTCCTATTGCAGTCAATGGTGCTTACTTCCAGGAAAAGCATATGATTGCAGCCTTACTTGC
Organism: Cryptoblepharus egeriae; assembly: GCA_030015325.1. Classification (NCBI taxonomy): domain Eukaryota; kingdom Metazoa; phylum Chordata; class Lepidosauria; order Squamata; family Scincidae; genus Cryptoblepharus; species Cryptoblepharus egeriae. The sequence continues at coordinate 11,010,488 of JAREYC010000018.1, read as the reverse complement.
AACCCTATGCTTGTCAGAAGTCCCATTGCAGTCAGTGGTGCTTACTCCCAACACACACACACACCACACACACGCACAGCTTTTGTGTGTTTGGTTTAAATGCTGTATTGTTAGTTATTAAATCTAAAGTTACTACATATAACATTACGTGCAATTTATTAATTAGAAGAAGGCTACATGCTGCCTACTTACAAGGAAAAGGAAGATAATTAAGATTTTTTTCCAGGACAAGTCTAAAAGAAGAGGACATGTCCTGGAAAAGGGGGACATACGGTGGTCACCCTAGCCTGACCCCACATTTGTAAATGAATTAAAATATCATACATTAGTCCTTGGAAAAAAGTTTACATCGTCAACCATAATCTCAAATCTCATAATTTCAAAGCTAAAATTGTACTAACACAATTATTTTTATTAACAGTTACACTGAAAGAACAGAAAGAAAAGTGACAATATGGCAACTGCACAGAAACAAAAAAATTCTTTGGTATGTTTCTATTTTTTGGATGCAAATCTTAATGCAGTTTCAGATCTTAATGGACACAGATTTTAATGAATAATCTGATTTATGAATCGGTGCCATTTAAGCAAAGTCTAAGCTCTCTCTTGTACTTTGTATAGGAAAAGGGAGATAATTGTTGGGGTTGATGGTGGCTGACCAGTTTTCACCCTTCATTAGTCTACTATTGCTTCTCTCTAATGGGAAAACCCTTGAGAAACATTCAGATGTTTGACCCAAGAAGACTTTTAATTTATTTTCCTTTTTAAGTCTTTTGACATTTTTATCCATCGTGTTCTGAAATTTATCTTTGCCACCATGAGGACTAGAAACATTGGTTTTAAACAAAAGCCTATACTGTACACGTAACCCTTAGAATACCAACCAGGTCCATTAGACCCGGTATGCAAATGTATGCAAATTAGGCTATTTTCGATGGTATTCTAAGGTGCAATCCAGAGTAACTATGGGAAATCCTTGCCGGTGTAAGAACAATTTGCTCTGGATTGCAAAATGAATTTCCCATAGGTTTTCACTAGGTGGTGTAGTAACTACGGGTACACGTAATGTCTCTTACGTGCACCCGTAGTTACTCTGGATTGTAGGACAAGTCCACAGTCCAGAGTAACTATAGGAAGAGACACTAACCCTACAATCCAGAGTAACTACGGGAGCACATAGGAGACATTACATGTACCCGTAGTTACTGCATCACCTAGTGAAAACCTATGGGAAATTCCTATTGCAATCCAGAGCAAATTATTCTTACACTGGGCAAGGACTCCCCGAAGTTACTCTGGATTGTGCCCTTAGGCTACAATCCAGAGTAGTTACTGGTCAACTTATGTCGACATAGTTATGGGGTCACCTATGGGAAATGCATAGAGCAATCCAGAGTAAGTAATACAGAGTACCTTTTACACCAATGTAGTAAAATTCGACCTTTTACACCAGCATAGTTCGTTCTTGTAACCTTTATTGGCATACAACACCAATGTAGTTACTATGCCACCTATGGGAAATGCTTAGAGAAATCCAGAGTAAGTGCCTCTTACATCTTCCTGTAGTTACTCTGGATTGTAGGGTAAGTGCCACTTACGTTGATGTAAGAGGTCCTGTAACTACTCTGGATTGCTCTATGCATTTCCCATAGGTTTCCCATAGGTGGCACCATAACTACGTCGGCGTAAAATGTCCCATAGTTACTCTGGATTGTGCCCTTAGAAAGAATTTGGGAGGTCATTTTTGTAAAGCATACTGTTATTGTTTAAAGGCACACAAATTTATCTACACATAAGCTTTATGTGACTTTAGTCCTTTTTACCCGTTCTTTTTTCCTTAGAGTGCCGCCATATTTCCAAACAAAATAACAACTGAGCAGCAGTCGCTGGTTTTGGTGAAGAGACTGCTAGCAATAGCTATATCTTGCATTACCTACCTAAGAGGGATCTTTCCGGAAAGCGCATACGGGACAAGATATTTAGATGGTAATGGAATATCCCGTCTCTATAATGGATATATAAAAAGTGCACGATGTGATCTTTAGAAATTACAGACAATTATATCCGAGGAAAGTCTCTGTACATATAGTATGGTTTAACTTTGGCCAGTACTTGGAATTACAGGGTTCGACTTGGGCCCCTAACCAGGGCGCATCATGGGGTGCTGTTTTTTCAAATGTTAACATGGAGCACAATCCTAACCATGTCTACCCAGAAGTAAGCCCCATTGTGTTCAATGGGTCTTACTCCCAGGAAAGTGTCTTTAGGATTGCAACCATAGATCAGTGGTTCTCTGGGACCACCTTCTGAGAATGACAATCTGTCCGGGACCCCCATGGAAGAGATGTCATGGTCAGAACTGTCATCACTATGACGCCAGGGTTCCTCCATGACTACCCACAAGTAAGTCCCATTGTGTTCAGTGAGACTTACTCCCAGGAAAACACTCTGAATGCCCCATTCCAAGTGTGTCCATTCCAGGATAACCATACAAAATGGAGGGACTGAGTGCGTTTACCTTTCACCGTTGCACAGAAGAGGGAATTGAGGCAGGTGCTGCTTTTTTATAGAAGGCTGCAATCCTAAATTTAGAAGGCTGCAATTACTTTCCTGGGAGTAAGACCTACTGATCAAAAGGAGGCTTACTTTTGAGTAGACATGGTTAGGATTGTGCTCTTTGTTAAGCTAAACCTGCCTCAACTCCCTCTTCTATGCAGTGTTTACAGAGGCACTCTGTCCTCCATTCTGTATGGTCACCCTGGCCCAATCCCGAGCACCCATGGTGGCACTCGATATGGTGGTGCCTAGCTTTTCACAACCCCCCTGAAATAAAGTTGCAACCCCTCAATGAGTCCCAATCCCCACTTTGAGAACCAATGATATATAGTCTGGCTAAAAGTGAGTCTGGATGTAGCCCACCTACCCATCCCTACTTTCCCATAGTCTGAGTTTTAAGTTGTGCTACACTTTTGTTGCTCAAAGTGCTGATGAGAAACCAAGGTTTATTTTGTGCTTGTTTAAAAATAGGATGAATATTGTAGCTCAGGGTTTCCTGTTTATGTTTTTTAAGATCTCTGTGTGAAGATCCTGAGGGACGACAAAAAATGCCCAGGCTCCAGTCAGCTGGTGAAATGGTACGTGTTTTGGGATTTCCAAATAGTGGATAGTTGCGTGTTATAGGTTGTGTGTTATAAGTTGCGTGTTATAGGCCACCAACATGGAAGTTGCGTGTTATAAGCCACCAACATGCTGATGGGCTTCAGCAGCTAAAAAGAGCTGTTAAATAGAGCACAATCTAGTCTTTGCAGTCTAGGGCTACAATCCAGGGCCTTTTACACCAACATACTTATGGTGCCACCTATGGGAAATGCATAGAGCAATCCAGAGTAAGTGCCTCTTACATCTTCCCATAGTTACTCTGGATTATAGGGTAGGAGTGCAAAGTGCTGGTGTGTAGATCCAGTGCTTCCTTCTCCGGCAGAAGGTGTTGCAAATGTGCTATAAAGCACATTGCAACATCCAATGACTACACAGCACCAGTGGTGTGGCCTGTGCCACCCCACCAGTGCCACTGGCACAGACAGGTAAGGCTGCAAGTGGCACAGGGCTGGGAAAGGGTGGCAGAGGGCACTTAGGGGAGGGCATTTCTTGTTACTGGGGATAAGGTGGAGGACATATCCCTTAATTCAAAGAGACATTACCTGAACTAGATATATTGATCAAGACATCACAATAATGGTAAACGTTAGTATTGAAGAGTAACTTGAAGGAAAGTGGTAGACTAGAAACTGGTGAATGTTTCTGTTGTATAAATGAGTACAGTATTTCACTAAATACTTTCTCTGAGACAACACACCTTTATGACTCTCTTAGGATGTTCGGCTGCTATGATGCTTTGCAGAAAAAATATGTAAGTTGTATACAATTTTCAGTGATCATAAATTCCATGTATGTATTATTTATCCAGATGGATAATCCTGTTATTTTATACATTTGCTTATTTGGTCATTTGTCTGCCTCCTAAGAGGTCCTCAACACCACTCAAAATGGGTTCAAAAGTGAAATGCAGTAATGGAGTAGGGCAGGACATAAAATGGGTTGAACTGGGTTGGGTGGAGGTAAAAACTGGGAGAAGATGGGAATTTATGTTCCTGTCGCACAAGGGGGTTGTGCTGTTTAAAGGTAGTTGCTGTTTTCCAATTAATTTTTCTTTTGTTGCATGGTTGACAGCTGAGGTTGATCGTCTTAGCAGTAAGTTTCTTTCAAAAGATATATGACCAGTTTTCAAATTTAATCAGTGTATGTTGTATTCTTTTTTGTATTTTCCTAATTATTTTATATATCTTTAAATATAGGTCTACACGAGTCAGGATGATCCTCAGGTATGATATTGCACCTACAGCTACTGATCTGAATGGTAGTTCTTTGCACTGGATCAAAACATACAGTCCAGAGTAATAATAATGGTCATTCCCGCATATTTAGAAAATAAGAAAACTTACCCTACAATCCAGGGTACGTACAGGAAGACGTAAGAGATGCTTACTCTGGATTGCTCTATGCATTTCCCATAGGTGGCACCATAACTACATCGATGTAAAAGGTCCCATAGTTATTCTGGATTGTAGCCTTAACATCTTTGGATATCTACTGTAATTTACATTTGTTGACATATACACAGCAATAAAGGAGGCAGCCACAAGGTGTCACCCTCATTCTGTGTGATTATCATATAAACCAATATCAATAGCTAATTAATAATTAGTCATATGGCATGACCTGTGGTGAGTACTGAGAACTTTTTACCCCCCAGAAAAAAGCATTGGTGAAGATAAAACAGGTTGAGAGGGAACTGTTTGTGCTACGTTGAGCTTCTTATAAGAATTAGTGGGATCAAAACGAAATATTTCTTGGCATAGCAATAAAGAACTCGTACTGTATTGCTCTGTCCCATCAGACATGCCAGTTGGATCATTCCTGTGTTTTGCTTTCAGACTGTTACAGAATGCTACCAGTTTAGGTTCAAATACACTGACAAAGGACCAGCAATGGATTTCACAAGGTATTCCTTTTTCCCCCGTGCCTTTTACACAACCATCTCTGGCTGCTTCTTCATAGCAAGGAGAGTTAATACATCCCTGTTCAGAAAGGAAACAGCAAGGAAAGGCACAATCCTATCTACACTAATGTGGAAGTGAGTCCCATTCAGTGGTGGGCTCCAGCAGGTTCTCACCTACTCCATAGAACCGGTTGTTAACGAGAGATGACATATAAAGTTTAAAAATAGCCATTTAAAAGTGGCTGCCAGATGGGCAGAGAACCGGTTGTTAATTTCTTTCAATCCCATCACTGGTCCCATTGACTATAATGAGATGTTTTCTGAGCCGACGTGCATAGGATTGGGCTCCTGGAGTGGTGGATGCTCTGTTTCAGCACTAAGTGTGCATCCCGGGTCATGTCCCAGAACATATCAGGAACAGCCAGTACACTCTGACGTCCTAGAATATGTTCTTAACTTAATATGTTCTGAACTATGTCCTGAGCTTTGCAGAACAGCCAGTGTCTCATTGAAGATACACTTCTGCCTCACTCCTGGGTGCGGGGTTAGCCGACCTCCCCACACTATCACAGAATGGTGGGCCAGGTGAGTTAGGCCAGCCTAAATTTCTTAGGACTGTGCCCAAAGTCATTCTGGTTTATGAGATGCTGATGCAAAGAGATTGCGGAATTGTGGTTGTTGTTTAGATGGATAGATGTGGGAGGGAAATTGCAAACACCACCAGATTTTTCTGTCATACAATCTCTGTTTGTTTTGTGCCCTTCCTAGTAAAAACCAGGGGAACGGTTCCAACATCACATGTTTAGATACCAAAAAAGCAAGTATCTTGCTGATAAGGAAGATCTATGTCCTGATGCAGAATCTGGGCCCTCTGCCCGAGGACGTCTGTCTCACCATGAAGCTCTTCTACTATGATGAAGGTAACGTCAGGATCAGATCTCAATTCTCCTTTGCACGGATTTGTGAGAGTCGTGACAAGCGTTTGTGACAAAGTGTTTCCTGTGACAACATATTACCCGCCTGTCCTTTTTAGTTACACCACCCAACTACCAGCCTCCTGGATTCAAAGAGGGCGACTGCGAAGGGGTGGCGTTCGAAGGGGAACCGATGCACCTTAACGTCGGAGAGGTCCCCACCCCTTTCCATATGTTGAGAGTGAAAGTGACGACAGAGAAAGAGCGTATGGAGCACATCGATCCAGCCATACTAAAGAGAGACAGCGCTGTGACTCCTTTCAAGGCACACTGCCTGGATGAGAGAGAGGCCCAGAAAATGGATGTGAGTATTTGGAAGTGGTTCTATGGATTGTTGTGATTTATGGGATCCTTATCCCTTATCACTATATTTTATGGGTTGAAGTTTCCAGACAACTCGGCCACCCCCAAAATGTCTTAAAACTTCCCACTTCACTGAAAATGCTCTTTCTTTATGTTCTTTACCCAGGAAGATTTTACTGCAGAAAAGAAAATGAAAGAGGAGAAAGACACCCACGCAGCTCTGCCTGTTGGAGGTATAAAACATATCTCTGCTTTTATACCAGTATGCAGTTATACAAGAAATAGGCTCAGGGCCCAATCCTACCAAGCTCTTGCACTGCCCTTGTGGCCGTCACGTAAATGCCGTGGAGGCTAGAAGGAGGTAGGCCAGTGTGAGTTGGTGATGGGCTTCTGCATTGGATGGACCAACAAGGCTAAACTGGGCCAACTGGGTCAAGCTACACAGGATAGGGGAACACGGGGGCGGGGAACTGGGAGGGGATGGTTGAGACCTGGCAGGGTGGCAGAGGGCATAGATCCAAGTAGACCAATAGAGTCTGCTGACACTCACCAGAGGGCTGGGGAACAAAAGTTCCCTTACCTCAAGGTAATCAATCTCCAGCTGCATCTCTGCACACATGGGCTGCAATCCTATACACGCTTTCCTGGGAGTAAGACCTATTGGACACAATGGGACTTACTTCTGAGTAGACAGGCATAGGATTGTGTCCAAGGAGTGACTGCTTCAGCGCCTCTGTATTTTGGCATGGGCAGCCCTTAGGGATCTTGTGTATTTTGTACTTGGTTTTCCACAGTTTGCAATCATTGCATATCCTAAATGTTTATAATTTCTTTATGATTGTGTTTAATTCTTTCAAACACTGTCAACAGAACTAAATTTAGCATGCGAGGAGGATGAAAACAGGAAAATGGAAGAAGATCAAGTTCTCTCCATCAGAGGTTCTCAGGTATGACACTGCATTTTTTGTCCCCTCCCGTCTACCATTTCTTTTAAGTCCACTCTTCACAGTGCTCTGGCTGGAGAAGCAGCTGCAGATTTGCCAAGCGCCACAGAACCTATTTGCAGAATTCCTACAAAACGTAACCATAAATACTTTTTATTTTATTATAAATACTTTTTATTTTATTATAAATACTTTTTATTTTCTCTGTAATTTTGTATCACAACAATTTTATATTTTAAAAAAATAATATATCATATCATTATTTGAACAGCAGTGGGCAACTGGAAGGACACAATTCTGTGAACTTGAAGAACTTTTCCCAGCGTCAACCTCAGGGAAAACCAGTGAACTGAAAACAAACCAGTTTTCCTGGTTTGATGCAGAAACTGCCAGCGGACTGGACTGATTGGCTGGTGCTCAAATCCACCTGCCCCTGCATTGCTGGAGTGGTTTTTCAACTATATAGGCTGCAATCCTAACCTCCAGTTAGGCTGGCTTAACCTTTGGCATAAATCCTGTGCCGACTTAGGGGTGTCACAAACATGCCACACTTCTGCACCACTCCGGGGGGGGGGGTGTTACACCAATGCACAGGCATGTGCCAACCTCCCCACACCACCACAAGATGTGCCAAATGAGTTATGCTGGCTTACCCCACAATCCAGAGTAACTATGGAGCATGCAAGAGACATTATGTGCACCCGTAGTTACTGCACCACCTAGTGAAAAGCTATGGGAAATTCATTTTGCAGTCCAGAGTAAATTGTTCTTACTCTGCAGCAAAGACTCCCTGTAGTTTGTGCCTCTGGATTGTGCCCTTAAATTGGTTAGGATTGCACCCTATGACGACGAACTGATTTTTAATTAAAGAACTGGATGACAAATAAACCTTTAAATGTATAGATATATAGGGTTTAGTTTGTGAATAAAACAGACTAAAGCGTAACAGTTGTGGGGTAAGCAAACGGTTATGATCTCAGTGTTCAAAGTGTTTGTCAGTACAAAAGAGAGGGGGAAATTCTGCCCGTTCTACCCATTTACAAAACAGTCCTGCAATCATAAAACATGTTTGTGCAAACCCCAGGAGTGCAAACCAAAGCCGAAATCATGTTCTTCTCCTTGTCTTTCTGCCTGTTTCATTATGTTCAGGTGGAGCATCTGGCACAAAAGGCATCAGAGCTGGAATTAACTCAGGGCATGACCCGGAGTGGAAAGAGATTTCAACAAGATATGGTTAGTGTCAAATTTTTAAAAAGGAACAAAACAAACCAGAAACACATAATGGATTGCACAGATGTTTTGGGTTTAAGGCACTTCCAGTTTTATACTAAGAAAGAAGCAAACTGTAGTGCCACAAACCCCACACTTCTTGCTTTTCTTCACCTATAAGCACAGTGGGGTCGATTCCATCAGAATCAGCAACCTCACAAATGCCCTTCAGAGCTTGCGGGGCTGGAGGTAAATCATATGTCATCGTGGCCAGGATAAGGCCTGCCCTGCCTGTCGCCACTCTTAAGAGGCCTTCATTAATTTTTTAACACAAGCCAAGGAAGAGTATCGGCCTGTGGAGGGGCAGCTTCCTTCTTAATAGCCACCCACAGACCTTCTTCTCCAGTTAACGGTCCTTCTGTCTCTTGACTAAAGGGTGCTCCAGAAGGCGGCAGAAGAAAGCAGGTGACGGCAAAGTGTCCTCCGGGGGCCCAGAAGAGAAGCAGCTCGGATCTGGGCAAGCCAGTATGTGCAAACTAATCCTTACAGAGAGTCATATCCTTTGCCTCCCTACTCATCATTAACCCCCAAATCCATAGTAACTATGGGAGCACGTAAGAAACTTTACGTGCACCCGTAGTTACTGCACCACCTAATGAAAACCTATGGGAAATTCATATTGGAATCCAGAGTAAATTGTTCTTACACTGGAGCAAGGACTCCCTGTAGTTACTCTGGATTTTGCCCTAAGTCTCATTACAGTCAATGGAGCTTACTCCCAGGAAAGTATGGACAGGATTGTAGCCATAGAAAGCAACAGGAACGATGGTCTTCAACATTTTTCAAGCCACAATCCCAATAAATGAATCAAATACAAGGCTGGGGGACCCACCACAAACCCTGACCTGATCCACTCACTCCCTACCTGTCACTGCCCATTTTCTCTCTACCCCACAAGTTAGCAGCCTGACCAGGGCTGGCCTTGGGAGCTGCAGAGCAACATAGGGCGCAATCCTAACCAATGTTGGCCAGCATAACTCACCTGGCATAACTTCCCATGGTGGTGTGAGGAGGCTGGCACATGCCTGTGCTCATGCCTAAGACCCACAGGAGTGGGGCAGAAGTGCCTTATGACACTTTTGTGACACCCCCAGGCCAGCACAGGACTTACGTTGGCCTAACTGGGGATTAGGATTGAGAGATGGCTCTGATCAAGAACTCAGTTATGATAAGGCAGTATCATCATTAGATCCAAGCCCTCTTTTGCACAGGGGTAGACCCCAAAAAGAGGCTTTGCGACTCCATGGGGAACACACCCCATGAAGGTTGAAGAAGCCACAGTATCAACAGTAAGGCGGATTCTAATCTAAAAAATATATCCCACCCACATCAGTGAAATGAAATGTAAACCGCTATGTAAACCACTTTGAATAAAGTCTGAGGAGCAATCCAAAAACACCAGAAAAGTGGTATATAAATGTCTGTATTATTATTATTATTATTATTATTATTATTATTATTATTAAACAACAACAACATTCCTCCACTGAAATGAATGCAGATTTGATCAGATTCAGCCCAATCTCATGGGTCACTTAACAATCTGCATTTTTTTTCCTTTGCCAGGTCTATAATTTTGACTTCTCCTCCAGTCAAGAGAGGGGTCCCAAACGAAGGAAATTTAGTGAACCAAAAGAGCCCTATTAAATGATTGTTTGATCTCCAGGCTTTTCTGCAACCATTTTTCACGCCACAATTCATATTTCTGGCATTTTAGAGGAAATAGTTTCAAGCTTTGAAGATCTTTTGCTTCCTTGTATCTGCAGTCGCAAAGTTCAGTTGTGTGTCCTTCAAAGGAACAAGGTTTTAATGTTTATTGTTATTGATGAGAGGCTCAGATTTGTCGGTTCTGAAGAAAACATCCTTAAAGGAAAACTGTGAGAAATAGGTTCTCGTTGAATCTTACAAGCTGAGATTTTGGTAGCGGGAAATTGAATTTTAAAATGAGAATTAGATATTTGTGGTCAAGACATAACAATTGTTATTATTTCCAAACTTTCATGAATTTTTTTCTGCTACTTTTAACATCTCTGAGGCATAACTTATTTCCTTTGGACTCTCTTAACTAACTGTAAAGACTTTTATGATCTCCTTTTGCCTTCTTGCGAGAGGCATTTTCAACCCATTTGAGGCAGGGAGACGTTACTGAATAATTTGATGCCACATAATTTGAGGAGCCTAATGGGTGTTTTGTTTTGACTCAAGAATGTATTGATTTGCAATGAAATGTTCGTGGAGGTTTTCAGTGCGTGTGTTTTGTTTTCAACCTTCCACTTTTATAGCTACAATAAAATGCAGACAATTTGAACAAGTCAAGCCTTTTTTCAGAACGGTTGTTTTAAAAGCTGGGACTGGGATGTACTTTGCAGGCCTCTGTAGGAGAAACGTATTCTTTCAAATATGTTAAGGGCTCCTGCATGTGTGTAGCATCAAAGGAGGAGAAGTGCTGTATCCTGTGCTCCTTGGAGTTAAAGGTTAAGGTGTCCCCCATAGGCTACCCTGCTAGTCGTAACTCTAGAGAGCGGTGCTCATCCCCGTTTCTTGAACCGGCGTTGTCCGAAGATGCACCCACATGGCCCACATGTGCACAGAATGCTGTTCCTTGGAGTTAGTGTGGTATAAAAACAAGAAAAATAAACAATAACAGCTTCATTCCATTACAGCGCACCGTTGGCACATGTGGTACTCATGCCAGAGGTCATCAGGAGGCAAGCTGGGACCCAGCATCAGTGGTACCCATTATGCTGCTAACGTTTTGTTTAGAGGTGACTGTCACCTCATTTTGAATAGTCATAAGGAGTCTTATGTGAGGTCTATCCTACAAGAGACCAGGGCTTGGAGGGGGGTTCTTCAGCCAACCCCCCAATCCTTAGTGTGCCCCCTCAATTTCCCACCTACTCTACTCTGCTGCCCCTTTTCAGAGCAGCCTGGCCACCATGCCCCACCCCTGCCTCTTCTCCACAGGCCTGGAATGAAAGAAGGGGCACTTGCCCACTATCAGGCTCCCATCCTCTACACATTTTCCTGGGAGTAAGCCTCATTGAAGCAAATGAGGCTTAGTTCTGGGTAGACCGCATACAGGGTTTGCTCACAAGTAAACATGGCTGGTCATGCAGGCATCCCATGCAATCCTACTTGCAAGGAAGATCCTTTGCATTTTGCAAACTTGCACACCCTTGCAATTCAGAGTAGTCCTCTTAATTTGATTTAAAGAAGTCACTCCAGAGACACCCCTTTGCATTCAGTGGGATTTACTTCTGAGTAAAACCTCTGCTTCCCCTCCTGTGCATATCCACTGCCTGCATCCCAGTGGCCCCTTGGTCTTGCCAGCAGAGCCACTCTCCGGCCTGCCATTGCAGGGCTCTGCTGTCAGTCTTTGCAAGGGCCTCCCTCTCTTTTGCATTTATATTTTTGTCAGTCCTTTTTCCCCCCAAGCTTGTCTGTTGCAACAGCAGGACTGGCCTTGCTGGAGAAGCTGATTGGTGAGCCTTCTGGCCAAGGAGCTTCCCATTGGTTCCCTGCAACCCACACCAGGGTAGGTTTTGCAGGGTGTCCAGGAAGCAGTGGGGGGTGTCTTGTGGGGTTTTTTTCCCCTCTAACCTCCTCCTCCTCCTTCCTTTCTATAGATGAACCAGGAAGTAAAGTTTTGACTCTCCAGGCTTCACAGTTAAAAGAAAATCCAAGAAGCAGCTTCTGCAAAAGGAGGAAAAATAGAGAATACATGTGAGTCTGCAGAGGGATTTTCGAGGCAGAACTAAACCCTGAGCTCCCCACCCCTTTGGATGCATTGAAAGATGTTCCTCCTCTTAATTTTAAGGGGTGGGAGACTTTCTCTCATGTTTATTTTCTGAACTGGGACTGATCCGGGACTTGGTTCCTCATTGCGATGCAGGGGGGAGAACTGAATGCTTTTCCACCATCACCCCCCCCCCAAATATTATTCTTTGTAATGGTGATAAGAACCTGTAAGCCAGAATAATTCCTGGCCCTGCAAAAGGCTGAAATCTGATATATAAGAGCCAAAGGCTGAAATCTGATATAGGTATTAGGTGGAAGTAAATCCTAAAAGGCTGAAATCTGATATAGGCTTACGTGGAAGTAAACCCCATTGAAATCACTGGGTCTTTCTTGTGGGTGAATTTACTTGGGGAATGGGTTGCGCATTGGTGATGCTTTCATGCTAGAAAGACCTTTACCAGTTGAATTTCTGCCTTCCAGCTACAGGCATGGCATCTGCAGATACTGAAATGTGTACACGCTTACTTGAGAGTAAATATAACTGAAATCAATGGCTTTTCCTTCTGAGTAGACATGACTAGGATTATGTTGAGACTCAAACAAGTTGTACCTTTAATCACTTTTTTTCCAGACTCAGTAGCCACAAATGTTGCTCAGTGGTACTCAAAGTGACGGTCAGGATCCTCTAAGGTGGGGAGTCATGACATTGAGTCTGGGTGGGTCGTGAGAGAGCGGGATCTGCCATCTTGGAATCTGGCATTGGCCTTTCCTGGGAGTAAGTCCAGGGTGACCATATGACCTCTTTTTCCAGGACATGACCTGGATTTCAGCCCGATGTCCTGGAAGAAATCTTCATTGTCCTCCATTTCCTTGTGAGCAGGCAGTATAAATAATATACTTCCTTGTGATAATATATTATTTGTCCTTACAGTATTTCCTTGTGAACAGGCAGTCTTTTAAATAATAATAGGTAATAAATTATATATAATATTTAAATTTAATTTAATAATAAGCAATACATAGTTTAAATTAACCCCATGAAAGCAAAGTTCAGTTTTATTTTGTCATGTCCTACATTTTTCCTGGATGTCCTACATTTTGGGCAGCCTTGTCCTCCTTTTTGGGTTTTATGGTCAATCTGAGTCTCACCGAACACAATTGGACTTACTTCCAAGTAGACATATAAATGCTCTTGAAGCACTTACCTTGCTGTGGTAACGGAGGTGGTGATGCCAATACCATAATGTGCTCTGCGATTTGTTTTTGCTCCTAGAAACAGCAGGGAGATCATGACGACGTTGACCCACCGAGGACGGCGCACGGATGTGGGGAAGAATCCTGAGAAGCGGCCAGAGGGGGAGGACGATTCTGCGCCAGACAGAGGTTTGGGTGATGAAGACTCCGGTGATTCCAAAGACATTCGTCTGACACTCATGGAGGAGGTGCTGCTCCTGGGATTGAAGGATAAGGAGGTATTGGGAACACCTGAGGTCCTTTCCCATTTATGGCACTTAAAGGAGCTCTGATCCAACTGTGCTAGGATTCGGCTTTCCGGGACCAGATCCGGGATGGTGTTGTGATTCGGGAGATGCTCAGCCACAAAGCTTCCTGGTGACCTTGGGCTAGTCGCTCTCAATCTGTCAGCCTTGCCTACCTCACAGGGTTGTTGTGAGGACAAAAGGAGGAACGGATGACATCCTGAGCCCTAGGAGCATCTTGTAGGGTTTGCTACCATTGTGGTTTTCATGTATCTGTATCAATCTACCCGCCTTGGGTGCCCTTTGGGGAGAAAGGCGGAGAACAAATCTAATAAATAAATCTATCCCCCACAGATATGGGGATCCACCCCACCTCCCGTATTCTTGCACAGTGAAAACACCAGACCAGGTATTGGGAGAAAACAATACCCACTTGAAAAAAATCTCTAAACTTGGAATATACTGTATTTACCTGAATCTAACGCTCAGCTTTTCTCCAAATATAGAACACAAGCCTAACCATATAAACTCAGAAGTAAGCCCTGTTGCATTCAATGGGTTTTATTCCCAGGATTACAGCCCATTGCATTCAATGTGTCTTACTCCCAGTAACGGGACTTACTTCAGGATTGCAGCCCTTAGTCTCCAAAATTGGGGTATACATTAGATTTGATGGTGCATTAGACTCGGGTAAATACAAGTATATGGGCCGTTATTGAGGTGAAATCTGAAGCGTGGCAGGGGAGGGAGCCTGGGATTTCTAGCGGAGGACTTGAGTATCCTAGTTTTCATCTTTAGCACAATCCTCACCATGTCTACACAAAAGTAAGCTCCATTGTGTTCAATGGGTCTTACTCCCAGGAAAGTGTATTTTCCTGGGACGTTTTTAAAGTTCAGCCTGTCCAGATCAGCATTGACTTAGGCTGCAATCCTAAAGACATTTTCCTGGTGGTACCCACTGAACATTTGTTACTTTTGAGTAGTAAGTAGGGGCTTACTTTTGAGTAGACATGGTTAGGATTGTGCTCTCAGCTGAGTTTTTAAGGCGCTGGAGGGTGGGGCCTTGTCTTTCCACAGCTGAGCAGACAAGGTGCCATTTTTTTCCTCAACCATTTCTAAACCGATCCAACCGGTATGTTAACCGCCTAGAGACATTCCTTTTCGTACTTCTTCCTGTTTTCCTTTCTTTTCTATTTGCAATGAATTTGCAATACCTAAAGTGTGTTTAGGATTGCAGCCTTACTTAATTAACTCCGTGCCCTTTGGGGAAACTTTAAATGAAGTAGTGGCATCGTTGTTCCAGCTGCGCTTGTTTTGTAACTGTCTTTTTTGCTCCTAAGGGTGCCAGTTTTTACAGTACATGTGCTTTTTTATTAATGGTTGTATCAAACATCTTGTTAGACATACAGTGCAAGCCTAACCATGTCTACTCAAAAGTAAGCCCCATTGTGTTCAGTGGATCTTACTCCCAGGAAAGTGTCTTGAGGATTGCAGCCTTAGAGCACAATCCTCACCATGTCTACTCAAAAGTAAGCCCCATTGTGTCTTTCTCCCAGGAAAGTGTCTGCAGGGTGCATTTCTAACCATAGGGTTAGGATTAGACATAGGGTGCAATCCTAACCTAGGCTGGCACAACTCACCAGTCTTCCTGTTCCTGTGGTGATGTAGAGAGGTGTCATGTGGGTTTATGGGAGGTTTTGAGCACAATCCTAAGCATGTCTACTCAAAAGTCAGCTGCATTGAGTTTAGTGGATCTTACTCCCAGGAAAGTGTCTTTAGGATTGCAGCCTGTCTCACTGTTTTGTCTCACCTCATCAGCAGGGTTTTCCTCCATTGTCTTCAATGGTCAGGCAGCAAACAGAGAAACTTCCACCAATAATATTTTTATAAAAACAAGTAAACTTGACTATGGGCAAAATCCAGAGTAACTATGGGGAGTTCTTGCTCTGGTGTAAGAACAACTTACTCTGGATTCCAATATGAATTTCCCATAGGTTTTCACTAGGCGGTGCAGTAATTACGGGTGCACGTAAAGTCTCTTACGTGCTCCTGTAGTTACTCTGGATTTTGGGGTTTACTCTGGATCTTGGTTTCTCTTTTTTTCCTTTTTACACACAGCATTCAAAACAACCCCAAATCTGTTAGGTAAAACTAACAGATCTCAGCCCTGACTGCCCCTTTTGAACCTAGTTTAACTGCCTTCCTTCCATGGAACCAGGGCAGACCATCCGTTTGGAACCTGAAGGGGTATAATCCCCTCTAGTTCCCCCTGTTTCCATCAGATTGGACCACTCCTATCTAGGTCCATATGACTGCTGATCCTCTCCACCACAGGACCCAAACGCATATGTCTGCACTGGCTGAGCCCTCCCCAAGGGGTGATACAGAAGTTTCTTACAGCACTTTTGTGACACCCCACGTTAGTACAGGACTTATGCCAGGGCGTAGGCTGGCCTAACTTGAGGTTAGGATGGAAGAAATATTAACTGACAGTGACAATGCTGAGTGAGGGGGTAGGGGTACATTGCCTTGGGTACCACTCCTTGTGTTGCGTATCAGAGGCCTGTGGAACCTCTACAACTAGAGAGAGAGATGGAGAAAGAGAGAGAGAGAGAAAGAAAGTGTCACTTGCATAAGAAAAACATCTCTTGTTCTAGATCACTACCTTGTCCAATGTTTCCTGTGGATGTTGTGCCATAAGGAAGTGAAGGGATTAAATGATAAAGTAAACAAGTGATTGGATCTGGCTCTGGAGAAATGTTTGACCAAGTGCTTTGTGTAAACCAAATTGTGTCTTGAGTGTGCTGTTAATTGTTTTATGCAGCAGAATAAGAGGTGGCAAGAGTGACGTTAAATGTGGCCTTGGTGTTTATACAAGGAGGTGCTGTTCTCTTTGGCCTGATTCCGGTTCCGGCATCCTCTTAGTTGTTGTTGGCCAAAGTTTACTCTTAAGAGCGGCAGTGTTCAGCTGTGGTGCCGTGAAAGGTGTGTGGGTGTGTCATGAGAGTGAGGACAGAGAAACTTGCTTCGCATCTGGACAGGAAGTTTTGTGCACTTCTATAGTGTTTGAGGGTCTTTTTTGTCCTCTTCAGGGCTACACATCTTTCTGGAACGACTGCATCTCCTCAGGGCTTCGTGGTGGGATCCTCATTGAGCTGGCCATGAGAGGAAGGATACAGCTGGAACCGCAAACGATGCGGAAAAAACGGCTGCTGGACCGCAAGGTGAGATTTCCCCGTACACTGCCGACCAGTCTGTAATTAGTGCTTCCCCTTTGCTGGAAGACCCTGGCAAAAATGGTCACCCTTCCTTTTGCTTTCTAGGTTCACCTAAAGTCCGATGCCTCAACTGGAGATGTACTTCTGGACGAGACCCTCCGTCACCTCAAGGCCACCGAACCTGCAGAGACGGTGCA
Organism: Cryptoblepharus egeriae; assembly: GCA_030015325.1. Lineage (NCBI taxonomy): Eukaryota > Metazoa > Chordata > Lepidosauria > Squamata > Scincidae > Cryptoblepharus > Cryptoblepharus egeriae. The sequence continues at coordinate 10,993,308 of JAREYC010000018.1, read as the reverse complement.
GACCTGGATTGAGTTGCTGACAGGTGAGCAACTATTACATTGCTTGCATATGTTTGGCTTATGTTGTTGGGTTTAATGTTATGTCTCAGTTATGTTGGGTTTCTTCTCTTCCCCATGGGTCCCCTTGGACCCTGAGCCCAGGTATGATCCCCTCTTCAGGGGCCCTATCAGAATATGGAGAAGGGTTAAGCAAAAGCGTGGAAGAGGTTCTGAATCCCTGAATGTACACCTCAGGCACTCTAGCCAGACTTTTCTTCCGCTCTCTTTCAAATAGGAAGCCAGGGAATGTGGAGTAATCACAGCAGTCTGGGAGGGGGTCAGCATTTGGCATGCCATCTTGGATGCCTGGAGGTTTTGAGCTCCTGGCAGATTAAAAAACATTATTAAGTGACATGAGTGTGTTCTTCTGCAGGCGAAACCTGGAACCCCTTCAAGCTCCAGTACCAGCTGCGCAACGTCCGTGAGCGCATTGCCAAGAATCTGGTGGAGAAGGGCATCTTGACCACTGAGAAGCAGAACTTCCTTCTCTTTGACATGACCACCCACCCCGTCACCAATACCACAGAGAAGCAGCGCTTGGTGAAGAAACTCCAGGAGAGCGTCCTGGACCGGTGGGTCAATGACCCCCACCGCATGGACAAGCGGACCTTGGCGTTGCTGGTCCTGGCCCATGCCTCCGATGTTCTGGAGAACGTCTTCGCCAACCTGGTCGACGAGAAGTATGACGTGGCCATGAATAGGTCCAAGGACCTGCTGGATAGGGACCCCGAGGTGGAGGCCGCTAAGTCGAGCGGCACAGAAATGATCTGGGCTGTCCTGGCAGCCTTTAACAAGTCCTAAGTCCTCCTGGTGAAAGAGGGGCTGCCCTGATGGGTCTCCCACCTCTCCTTTCTAGGAACAGACTCTGTGCTCCGTAGCAATGGTGACTTCCTCTTGCCGCGTCCTCCTCGCCCCGGAGGCTGGACATAGTGGACCTCTGACCGAAAACACCTATGGCTTGACCACCATTGCCTCTTCTTCCTTGGACTTGGGGATTGTTGGGATTACAAGAAGGAGCAAAGTGTTCTTTGTCTCTGTTTTCCAGTTTCCACCCCATTTCTCTCTGCCCCCCTCACATACCAAGCTAAATGAAGGTTTGTGTGAATCAAGTGGATGGACCCTCAGTGTGTGTGTGTGTGTGCGTGCGTGCATTGTTTTGGTGTTTGGAGTGGCAGGGGGAGAATAGTGGTGTGTATAATGGGCTCTCTATCTATAGGGGATCTGTCCCCGTCCCCCCATGGATACCAAATTCTGTATATCATCAGATCCACCGGGGGGGGGGGGTGGGAGAGGATGGGACACCGGCAACCGGAAGTGCCTTTTCTGAAGTGTCCAGGTGGCACTTGTGGTTGCATCTGCGTGGTCTTTGAAGCCCTCCAAAGCACCCACTTTGAGTTAAATCCATGGGTGTTGAACCCCCAGAAAAAGAGGGCACACTTTCATTTTTGTTATTGTTGTTGTTCTGTTTTGTTTGTTTTTAACTCTTTAAGTTGCACCCACTTTTGTGCTGTTCCTTCCCCCTTGTGTTTGTTGGGGGAAAAAAACACATTACAGCACAGTCTCTATGCAATCTTGTGTGCGTGTTTCTTTCGATGCTTGGCTCTTTTGTCGAATGTTGCTGATTTAACTTGCGTGGTGTCCTGGAGGAAATATAAATTAAATAACATTCCTGCACCCAAAATAGTGATTGTATATATTTGTGCAAGTGGAGCAAATGTCAATAATGGTAACGGAAGGAGTAAGAACACTAGTAGTCCAACCCCCTGCTCTAGGAGGATTTCCTGCTACAGGCAGGGGGTTGGACTAGATGACCTACTAGGTCCCTTCCAACTCTAGGATTCTATGATACTCTCACTGTCACACCTCCCTCTGTTTGACCCCAACTCCTCCCATATGAAAGAAACACCAAAAAGCAACATTATATTTCAATTAAGGACATTTACTTTTGTGAATAACATTTTTCACCACAAACAGGTACAGGATGAGGTATCCGAGGAGAAAAACTTTGGTATAAAATGTACAGGTATTTACTTTTTTTTCCTTTCTTATTCTTTCCATGTTCTGGTTTACGAGCAAGAAGGACTTTGGTTCTTTATTTTTTTAAGTTAGCACAATCGACAAACAAAGAAGAAACATTCAATTTTATTAATACAGAGTAATGCACTGCTTTGATTCAAAACATGACCGCACCGCTCGGCTTGCGCACACCCAGAGTGTGTGGGGTGGGGGGGGGGGGGAGGAAGTGGTTTGGTTTTGTGCTTGGAAAACAGCCCAGATGATCACAATTTTTTTTAGCAAAATTAGGGCAAAATCCAGAGTTGGGAGTCCTTGCTCCGGTGTAAGAACAACTTTCTCTGGATTCCAAAATGAATTTCCCATAGGTTTTCACTAGGTGGTGCAGTAACTATGAGTGCACGTAAAGTCTCTTGCGTGCTCCTGTAGTGACTCTGGATTTGGGGGTAGCAAATCTTTTTTTCCTGTGACCAGGAAAATGTTCACCTGTTAAATTTCTGCAGGTCAGACGGCTGTTAAAAGCAGAGGAGCAAAGTCAAAAGAAAAATGTGACAACCTGGTTTGGAGCACATCCTGCACTTTCATGTTTGTGAGAAAGAAGCTCTGGGGTAAGATTTGCCAAGAAATGGCATCCAGTTCTGAATACGTGTTTGGAAAATATTTCTGGAGCTACCGGTTTCCATCGTCTCCACGTTATAAAATAGCTTTGACTCTGGGACCTGCCAAGCAGGTATGTGTCCTTTTTGTCACATTCCACATGTCACTCAAGGGCAGTCAAGGGGTGTGTATGTGGGGTGTGATAAGAAGCGAAAGGCCCTTCCACATTACATAGACCTACAAAAACAAACGAAACCCCTTTTTCTTTTAACTTCTTTGTAGGTTATATTTGGCGTGCCCAATTGAAAAATGTAGAGTACAGTCCTAACCATGTCTACTCAGAAGTAAGCCCCATTGTGTTCAGTGGGTCTTACTCCCAGGAAAGTTGCAGCAGTATGGTTTGGGAGTTTAACATTGCCCTGGAAAACAACAAAATGGATATCCAGAGGGATTCCCCAGTCTCTTAAAAGGAGGCAGTTTTTAGGAAAAAAACTCATGTTTAAAATAAATAATGTGCCATTGATTAATAATTTAATGTGCCAAACGCAACAATCTAATGCACCAAATCAAATGCGCCATTGATTCTAATGTGTACCCCAATTTTAAAAGGCCTGATATAAAAAACATTTACTGGTAATTGTAATGCGCGGGTGCAGAATTTAATTTTACCGCATACAGAAATTAGTTATATGACAATAATAATGCGACAATGGGTTTGTTATGATTTTTACCCAGTTGCTCTACTTTATTAAACAATGGGTTTGTTACATTTTTATTACAATACAGTAAACTGTTAAACAAAATACTGACCTATCCAAATACTGTGTTTACTCAAATCTAATGCGCCTTTAAATCTAATGCGCACCCTGATTTTGGAGACTGAGGGTGAAATCCAGAGTAACTATGGGGAGTCCTTGCTCCAGTGTAAGAACAATTTACTCTGGATTGCAATATGAATTTCCCATAGGATTTCGCTAGGTGGTACAGTAACTATGGGTGCACATAATGTCTCTTACATGCTCCTGTAGTTACTCTGGATTGTGCCCCAAGGCTGCAATACTATACACACTTTTATGAGAGTAAGGACACAATCCTAACCATGTCTACTCAAAAGAAAGCCCCATTATGTTCACTGGTTTTTACTCGTAAGAATGTGTCTTTAGGATTGCAGCCTAAAGGTGCAATCCAGAGTAATTACGGGAAGACCTTGCTCCGACGTAAGAACAATTGCAATATGAATTTCCCATAGCTTTTCTCTAGGTGGTGCCGTGACTATGTCGACGTAAATGTCTCTTACGTGCTCCAGTAGTATTGTATCCATCTGGTACAATCCATCTGGATTGTAGGGCTAGTCCCATAAAACACAGTGGAACTGAGTAGCCATGCTTAAGATTGCACGCTGAAAAAGGTGAGCATTAGATCTGAGTAAATATGCTATTTCTTGCAGCCTTCTTTACCAGCCTTTCTTTGGGTCTTTATTCACAAAACCTGTTTGTTGTGGTTGTGTCGGTGTGACAGGGCTGGGAAAAAGCAACCCAGGTTTTCTTCTTTCAGGTGGAGGTGTGATGCGAAGTGGTTTGATATTTTTCGGGGCACATATTCCACCTCCAGTACCACCTCCTGCAGATGCACAACTGCTGCGCAACCAAAAAATGTGTTGTGCCAGTTGTGGCACATCAGAGAGTGTGGCAGATTCTCACAGTTCCTGTGCACTGTTCCCATTCTTGGGGTGGATTTGGCTGCTGCTGTGATCCAGGGCCTGTTTGAAAGGATGCTCTAGAGATGCTCCACTTTTCAACATTTTTCTTCCTTAATCAACCCTGTTCCTTAAACACTAAAGTGCATTTTATTAGTAACTTCGGTGACAAATGCGGCATGTGGTGGGAGGGCAGATGTGGGGAGAGAAAATGTCTTGCGGTTATGGGGTTTTGGCAACACACCTTTGGGTCTGGACAAGCTGAGCGGCTCTTGACACAAAAAACAAGTACATGCAAAAAAAATTAAATAAACATAGAGAAATATAGGTATATTACGGCCCACACACTCACTCACGCATTCTCGGTCACATGCGCACCCCACGCGGACACACAAAAGACTTGTTTGCAAAGCAGAACGGAACAAAAAGTTATCTTTGGTATCTTTTTGGTGCAAGAGACAAAGTGAGGTAGAACTTTTTTTCAGCAATTTCAACAAATGTCAGACAGGGAAACACCCAACAGGAACGGGATGGGGGAGGCAGTAGCCGGAGGTGCAAAGGGTCTAGCGGAAGGCGGGCAGGCCGGGCTTGTGCCCTCTGGCAGCCGATCGGAGAGAAGCCAGCCTGATTGTGGCGACTGGATGGAGGCCATATTTCAAAAGCAGGCATCTCTTACGCATGCAGGGGTGCAACCAACAGCCCCACCCCAGGCTGTTCTTCTTTTAGGGTGTTGCTTTCAAGGGGGTTCCTGCTTTCAAAGGATAGAGGAGGCTGAAGTGGATGTAGGACAGCGAGATTGTCAGGAAGGCTGCCAACTGTTTTAACCAGTCTCTGCTCCCATGCTTTTAATCAGCAGATTTCAGCTCATGCTGATGAAAAGTGAAAGCAAGCTGCCCTTGAAGACATAGGAGCAGGCCAGGCTAGTTTTTTATGGGCAGTTGGCAGCCTGAAGTCTGGCTAGAATTGCTACCTAGCTTTCCACATCACGCTATTGTGCTTTTTGTAGCTTATCATAGCCCAGGAGCAGTGAAAGTGGGCAACCAAGCAGCTTAAAAAGGTGGGTCGAGGATCAGGTGAACAGGCAGAAATTCAGAAGGTGAAACTCCACACTGCGCCCTTTGACTCTCTACCTGCCCTGTGTTTGTTTAGACATGGGAGCCCTGCTCAAAAAACAAAGTTGCACATTTGGCCTGGCCTGAAGTAGCGTCCTGTGTAACCCGAATCAGCTTCTCAGCATTTAATACAACCTGTGAGTTGGAGGAAAACTTGGATTCAACCCATCCTGGTCGGTCTGGATTCTCACCACTAGATGGCACTGCCTCCTCACAAGGAACAACAAAAGGATGGGTCGCAAAAGGGGACAAAGAAGCCAAAAGTTCGTGGAATGGCCTTCCAAACCCTTCATCCTTCCCCAGGAAAATTAAATCCTCTGTTCCTGATTTTTTAGTGTCAGCCCTCCTCCAGGTCTCAAGAACGAGGACCCTCAGCCACGTGTCCAGTTGGTTCCGAGGTGGGCTTAAATCCAGAACAGGAAGGGAAGGTCCTCGGTCAACTCTTTTCCGCAAGTCGGCCAAGCACCGTTCCGCAATCTTTGGTGTCTGAAGGGGTGTCACGAGAAAGGACAAGCGCCTTGCCCGCTATGCTTTGGTGCAAGTGATGGCAGAGGACGTGCCGGCGGCATGGTTGCCCCCCGAGGACGGTGAGCGGCCTTCCTCCATCCATTTGTCCAGGCTCCTCCGCCGGGCGTTCATGAAGAAGTTGCTGACGGTGGAAAGCTCCAGCCCCAGCTGTTGCGCGATGGTGATCTGAAGGTCCTTGGAAGGGCGTTGGTTCTCGTGGAAGATGGCGTGAAGTGTGCGCCGCTGGATGTCTGTGAAAACCAGCCGGTGGCGCTTAGGAACGTGGTTTCGGTCGGCCTTGTTTTGCTCTTGCTCTTTCCTTTTGCAGGCTGCACGGAGACGGCGGCGATTGGGGGGAGAAAGGAGAACACAACAATCATACACTGTGCATTGGCATCCAAGAAACATAGAAATTACAACACATTTCCGTATTGGATTATAGGATTTCTCAGGTTCTACTCCTTGCACCACCATAAGGACAATAAAGATTGGCAATCCTTGTGCTTCTCCCTGGGAGGAATAGGAGCAGCTGTTGAACATTGGCCTGCCAGGCTGCACTCAGAGGCACAGGAGCAGTGCCCAAAGGCCAAGAGGGCAACCACCCTACATTTGCAAGATCCCTCCAACCTTCATCGCAGTGACCCTGCAAGCAAAGGGTTTGGGGGCACACCTGCCGTTCCAGAAACTTCCAAAATGTGCCATTCTTGCCCAGCACTGACTTTAAAAATATAGTCACCTATTGTGCTTTAATGCTTGCACTTAACAACCAAGGATGAAGGAGGAAGGATGTGGCAGGGCTGGTGGAAGAAGGGAATTTAATGCCAAATCAATAGTTCTGGGGACTGAAGTCTTCTGTCTCCTTCCAGGCCAATCTCATCTCTGTTCCTTGCATCTCAGCAGCAAGAAATTCCTCTCTCCCAACCCTCTATTTATATCTCTGGCGGTCTCTCTGGTGACTTCCTGAGTAGACCCCCTGGAAGATTCTGGATCCTGTGCCTGACAAGGGTGCAAGCACCTATCTGGGTTACAAAGCTGGCTAAACTGGGAAGGGTATTGCCAAATCTTTGCAAAGTGAGGCTACTCACCACCCACCATTTCAGAAACAACAGCCTTGCAAATGCATGCGGGTTACCCTTACTATACACTGATCCCTATTTGCACCTCTCTCCCTAGATCAATAGTTTTGGTGTGAGTTGGGTTGCCAACTTCTTTGCCAGCCTTTGCTTCTCAGCCTTTTAAAGCAACTGTGAGCAAATAAAAGCCTCCCCTTAGCTGGATTACTTGATAGGTACAAGAGCAGCCTGGATGGGAGTTCTTTGGGTGAGTTGGCAACCCTTGTGCGTGATGCGCTCCAATGGTCACTCTTGGCAGTGATGGGGATGAGGGGAGTGGACGAACCAACAACATTAACGACCCGCTAGATTAAAACGAGTTGTAATTTTTGCCAGGCAAAAATGTTATTGAGAAATTTTGGCAACGCAACTCCATTAACGTCTAATGGGCGAAGCTTTTATCGTCCAGCATTAAAACCTTGCCATTTTCTCATTTTGAAATGAGGTCTGGACAGGGTCGTGGACAGAGGATACAAGTTTGATGATGTTGTGGACTGGGGACGACCGACAACCTTCTGTCTTTCCAGTGCTACAGGCTGGTGTGGTTGTGCACTCCATACCTGCTCTGGCGTGCTCTTCATGCATCGAGTGCAATTGATGCATCAAGCTTTAATTAAGCCATTTCTGCCCAACGTTTCATATACACAACAGGGGCCAAATGTAGAAATTTGTGCTCGTTCGGTCCTTGTTGTGTATATGCAGCGTTGTGCAGAAATGGCTTAATGAAGACTTTACCTCATCAAAGATTAAACTCCAGTTAAATGCCATGTAATGAACTGGTTTTACAAATTGGTTTAATTAGTTGAGGATACAGCGACTGGTCGGGGCCAAGCCAGAGATCACGGAGGCAAAAAAGGCCTTGCAAAAGAAAAAAAGAGGATGTGGATTTTTTAAAAGGGGGGGAAACATACACTCTTCCTCTGGCCCAAAGTGGCAAGACACTTTTCCCCCAATGCTGTGATCTATGTGTCTGTCTTGTGGCTATGAAACGTGACAAGTGCCTCTCACTCTCCCATCTGCCTCCTCCACGCAGACCTCCAGCTTCCCCCGCCATTTGCTCCTCATCTTCGGCTCCACGCTGATAGAAAATATTGATCAGATCCCAGCTACGCCCGGGCTGAAAAGAGTGGCTGTTTTCATGTTAACCCTTGCCGGGCGGGATTGTGGCACCTCCAAACCGGGGGACGGGAGGGAGAAAACGGGGCTCCCTGCTCTCCATTTGGAAATGTTTTGGTGGACATGATTCTTGGCATCAGTTAGGTCTACTTTAATGTGATTTCCTTCCCTGAAGGAAGAGGTGGTGCATTATCCTTTGTGTTCAGTCTTTTAATATCCAACTTAAGCCAGTTTATAGCAAGGGCTTTTGGAACCCCTAAATACACCCCTAAGGATTTCTGGGTTTATGGTATGCTCAGTGCGGTTGCAAAGATGGGGGTGCAGGAGAAGATAATGTGTGGCAAAGGCTGCAATCCTGTAGATACTGGGAAGATAATGGGAAGTAAGCCCCATTTGAACATAATAGGATTTAGGATAATTGAACTTTTTAGTTGAAAAGTGGTATAGATAGATAGATAGATAGATAGATAGATAGATAGATAGATAGATAGATAGATAGAATGAATGAATGAATGAATGAATGAATGAATGAATGAATGAATGAATGAATGAATGAATGAATTTACTTTGGAGAAGACATGCATAGGATTGCACTGAAAGAGGCGTCCTCACCTTCACAAAACCTTCTCCTGCCCCATGTCTTGGAATCAGCCATTGGGGATGCAGCTTGGCACCCAGAGCAATGGACCCCCCATGCCTCCCTTAACTATGCCACTGACTTAAGCTGGACAATTTTAGGGGTGCCGGATTTGAGCAGTTGTATGTACATCTTGGTAGCCTCTTGGAGCCATCTTGGAGTCTCCAAGTGATTCCAACTGGTTGCACTGCCAGGTCCGGGTGGCACCTGGAGCTGGATGATGCCACGGAAGAGGGTGGCACACTCCTTCCCTTTACAGAGGCAACCCTTGACTCCAAAAATGGCTCAGTTTGAAGCCCCATATGGAGTTGAGGCTGGGCATGAGGGTCAATTTCACCCCCTTCAGCAGAGATAGCAGAAGCCACTCTATGGAGGACATCAGCCCCCTTAGGCATCAGTTATGCCACTGTTTCCAGTGGTTTTCACTGAGAATTGGAAGGGAAACCTTCTGTCTTTTTATTACACGCTCTCTTTTTTAACGGCAAAGAATACATTTTGGGGCAGGGTTAAAACCGAGAGGGGGCAATTTGGGGGCAATCGAAACACACAAACACACACACAAAATCAATGTTCTGCTTTGTAGAGAAAATCCCCTGGGGAAGTGAGCAGAGGGGATTCTGGGGGACTGTACCACGGCTGCGGGCTTGCGACGGCCTCAGAAAAATAAAATCAATGATTGCCCTTATATTAAGTCCTCGGGTCGGGGGGCAGATGAGATGGGGGAGGCACAGAGCAGAAGTCCTCCCTCCCCAATCTGCACAGCTGCCAGGCTGCCAAAGGCAGCCCCCTATTTGGGGGGGGGGGTGGGGTGGACGAAGCTGCCCCGCTTGAAAGGCCAGATTTTTCTTTTTTGAAAACTTCAGCGAGTTTGGGATGGTTGGGGGAAGTTCTTTGAACTACGGGGACAGCCATTAAATTTGAGTGCTGGAAGAGTTGGAACGGTGAATATTTTGTGACCCAGTTTGTGATTAATCTGTGGAACTCCTTGCCACAGATTGTGGTGATGGCATCTGACCGAGATGCCTTCAAAAGAGGCTCCAACAGATTGAGAGAGGAAACGTCCATCACAGTCTTCTGGTTTTGTCAAGGCTGTGGCAACTGGACTCTTGTGGTCTCAGAGGTATCTTGTGGGTCACTGTGAGATGTGGGAAGCTGGTCTAGATGAGAGCTTCACTGCTGGTTTTGGTGACCTACCCAAAAGCAAACCCACCTTTCCACCTCAAGGGTGTCCTTGAACACACTGTCGCTCATGGGAAGGAAATGTGATCCTGTGGACCACCTGGTCCCATGAACATCATGACACACGACCGGCCTTCTCGTGGATCCGTCACCCCCTTGTCGGCTTCATTAGCCACTAACAAGGCAGCGATTTCTCTTGGCAAGTGTGAAGAGGCCGCACATGACGGCAGGAAAACAGAGACTGCACAACATGAACTCTGCACCCAGGTGACAACCTTGCCTGCTCCCTTGGGTGCCCAGAAGGCTTGCGTCAAGAAAGGAGCAAACCTTTCATCAAAAGACAAGTGTGATAATTTAATGGTGTGCTTTCAACGCAGCTCATAAAGAAAGAGGTTGCAGGGCTTGCGACTGCTTGGAAAGCCTGCAGATGCTGGTGCTCCAACAGTCCCGGGGCTGCCACGATCCCCTGGCCCAAGAGCCCTGCTTCATGAGGCTCACTTCCTGCCCAAAAAATGCCTCCACCAGAGAGCCCCCAAGACCACAGAACCACTTCTTGTGGCAAGGAGTTCCACATACCCATGTATGTAAGAACAGAGATTGGATGGAAGGAAGGCATTTCATTTTGATTAAGCCTACTAGGGAAGGACTTTCGGATGGACGGAATGATGGATGGAAAGAGGGAGGGAGGAATTTTAATTAAGCCTACTAAGGAAGGAAGGACAGACAGATGGATAGGGAAGGACAGTCGGATAGTGGAAGGAAGAAAGGAAGGAAAGACGGATAGTGGAAAGAAGGAAGGAAGGACAGATGGATAGTGGAAGGAAGGATGAACAGACGAATAGTGGAAGGAAGGGAGGGAGGGAGGGGCTGCAGACCCCTGGACAGAATGGGATATACTTCCAAGGAGCCCTAGGCAAGCTCCACTTACCCATTCCACATGGGTTCTATGTGGAGTTCCACAAGCCCATTGTGGACTGTCACCTGAGATGGACTTTTTTCTCCATCAATGTGTCTGCTCTCTTTGAAAGGAATCTAGACCTGGCTTGCAGCTGCCATCACAGCATCCTGTGGCAAGGAGTTCCACAGATTCCACAGTTCCACAATCTATTCTGATGTGTCCTACTATTTCCAGCCCTGTCTCTTGACAGGAGCCAATTGTAGGCTCCAAAGAAACCGAAGACCAGAGCTGGGCAGTACAAATTGCCCTGTTGTGATGAGAGTGGTGGGCTAGAGGTACTCTCGATATCCAGGTGGACACTCTAGCCCGCTCTTCTCTTCTCCTCCAACACCCAGACTCAGTCTTTGGAGAGGCTTCAAGAGAGAGGATGTGGGTTTCAAAACTCAAAACGGCTGCAGATGACATCTATCCACAGCTGATGGCGCATCAGTGATCTATTTCTTTCTTTTCTCACTCGCTAATGTACTAGATGCAACCTAATTCTCTTTTGTTGAGCAACTCTGGGATTCAAAAGCTAAGTGGTTTGGGGTTTGTTTTGTTTTTTAAAAAGGAGAGAAAAAAATCTTTTAATTTCCCATCAAGGGAAACTTCCCTTTTATATCGTTTGCAACGGTCAGCACACCGAGACCTCTTTGGACGATGCTGCCTTTGACCAGGCTTGCTGTCGCCCGGCAAATATTATTAGAACAGCATCGCCTCAGCAGATCTAAGTATAGAGACATCGATTCATTGGTCTTCCCTTCTCTCTGTCTCTCTTCCATCCCTCTCTACCTGGCGCACTGTGTGCAGGTGGATTGGCTTGCTGGATCAGGCCCAGGGCCCATGTAGTCTGGCTTCCTGCATCTCCTAGGGACCCAACAGATGCCTTCTGTGACCCACAAGACCCCTTCATCCTGTTGCTGTCCTTTGCGCCTGGCATTCATTCTTGCCTTATCCCCTCCAACACCACATGGGCCACTATTAGCATGTACAGGTATCCACTAGGGATCCATTTCAGAACCACCCATGGATAATAAAAATCCATGGATAAATAAATATAGATTTAAAGACCCCCTTCCAGGTTCCTTGCTCCTTCGTTGCACCGAATGGAATAAGGTAACACCTCAGTACTTCACGGGTTTGATTCCGGGACTGAAGAATGGAAAGATTGCTTGCATGACTGCTGTATGTTATTGTTTGTATGTAGAAAAGCACTGCTGTATGTATGTAGAAAAGCAGTTTTTTAAACTGCGTTTTGCAGTGGCCATTCATGTATAAAAATCAGTTTATAATAAGGTTGGACCTGTATTTGCAGTTGGTGCATCAGTGATATATTCTTTTTCCTATATGGGTTTGGGCTGCATCTTGTAGCAGGAAGTTCCACCAGCTCCTTAAATTTCTCTACACTGAATGCTTTCCCCTTAATTATTTTCCAAGCTATCATATTGCAGAGGGAGCGTGTCGTCCATTCACTTTTGATTGCTCTCTGCAAACTGTGTTGAATATCACAAACCTCAGTTGAGTGTTCTGCCCTCCTTTTTTCTTCTCAGCCCCAAAGCCCCAACTCCTTCAATCTTGTCTCACTGAGAAGGTGGTTGAAGCCCCAGATCCTTTTTGTTGCCCTTCTTTGGACCTTTTTCCAAACCCCCCCTTTCCTTGGACAACTTCCCAGTCCCCTTTGGGAACCCAGTTTTGCACTGGAACCAAAATGAAATCCTACCCCCTTCCGCATGTTGGCAGCTCTCCCAAATTTACATTTGGCTTTTAAGGATCTTGAAACATTTTCAGCCTGAGACAGACTTTTTCTCCATCAATTAGATGCCTTTTGAGGGCATCTAGGCTTTCAAGTATGTTTCCCCACATCCTGTGGCAAGGAGTTCCGCAGATTAATCAGCAGGCCTCATACACTGCATGCAAAGCACGAAAGCCTGGGTTGGATTGTTATGGAGGAGAGGCTGTTCCCCAAGCAGCAAATCCCCCCTCTCCACGCCACTGAATTAGTCAATGGAAAGGCAGAGCCAGTACGATTGGATCCAGCTGGCATCGCAGAGCTGGGCTAAGAACAGGAGCTCACCCTGTCTTGTGGGGCCGACCCGGGAATCGAACCCTGGCCTGCTGGTTAACAGGCACAGTGTCTTAGCCACTTGCGCCACCCACAGCCCATACAGCCCATTAATCACATGTTGGGGAAAGAAATACTTTCCATTTGCTCCATTTTAGTGGCTGCTCCCTGATGTTGTATGAAAGAAAAAAAGAACACCCTCTGTTCATCTCTCTTATATATATGGGCATCCCCCACTTTCTGACAGTTCGTTTTCTGATGGTTCTACTCTTTCAACACCTTTCAATTATACCCAGAACTAATTCATTCAAACACATGCTCCACACTTTCAACCTCTCTTTGCTGGTCTAAAGGCTACCCAATTGTTGCATGTGACACTGTGATCAAATTGTTTTTGACCCTCATTTCCTTATGACTTTCTTCAGTAAACAACCATCATTCAAATACATAAGAAATTCTTTGCCCACACATTTTCATTTTACTGCAGTTCGGTCTGTGTTTTGACTATATGTTAATAAATTTGTGTTATTTGGGCTTTTTTATTTATTTTTATTTATTTTATTTATTTTTATTTATTTATGGGTGAAATCCAGAGTAACTACAGGGAGTCCTTGCTCCAGTGTAAGAACAATTTACTCTGGACTGCAGTATGAATTTCCCATAGGTTTGCACTATGTGGTGCAGTAACTACAGGTGCACGTAATGTCTCAGGTGCTCATGTAGTTACTCTGGATTTGGCTGTATGTCTTTTTTGGTGACCATTTAGCATTTGCAGTCTGAAAAACAATGGGTTCCACTTTCCAACGGTTTTCACTTTTGGACGGTGGTCTGGTCCCAAACCCATCTAATAAGTGGGGGATGCCTGTACGTGTGTGCCCCACTTATTGGGTGGGTTAGAGATCAGAGCACCATCCAAAAAATGAAAACAGTTGAAAAGTGGAACTCAGTTTTTTTAGTTTATATGTTGCTTCCGATGGTTTTTTAATTAGCAAATGGCAATTAATTTGCTTTTATCTTGCAAATTCCTGCTGGCCACATGAAGATTTCTGCAAATGGATTCTCGTTAACTTCAGTAATGGGATTAGATCAGAAGCTACAACATGGAGAGGTCCAATTTTGGCCTTTAGAACAGAAGAGAGGTTGAAAGAGTGGAACATGCATTGAATGAGTGAGTTCTGGGTCTAATTGAAAGATGTTGAAAGAGTGGATCATCAAAAAACAAACTATCAGAAAGTGGGGAGTACCTGGGTGTGTGTGTGTGTGTGTGTGTGTAATATAATATAAGATTTGTTTTCTGTAACTTGGGGAATCTGTCATTGCAATTCCCTGCCTTGTTCTGTCCTCAGGTCCTGACGGGGTTTGGGAGATAATAATTATCTTACCTTCTAACCTTAAAGCGGCCATTCTCTGGAACTCGGGTTCCTGAAGCCACCTCCACATCCTTTTGAAGGTCTCCCGCCCGGACTTGAGCTTGCTCCAGGGTTTGGGGTTCCTCAGGAGGTCCGACAAGGTGCCCTGAGACCGGCAGAGGACCCTCTCAGCAAAGATGGCTTGTGGGATGCTGTAGCGCTTCAGCTCGGCGATGATGCGCTGGGCCACCTCCTTGGTGTTGATCTCCTCCAGTTGACTGGATAGGACGGTGGTTTGGGTGGCGATGGGGGGGTTGGGCCTGGTGCTCATGTCCGACCTGTGGTGGCCATAGGTGGTTTGGCTCATGGAGGGAGATGCCATGGTGGAGTTTTGGGAGGGAGACATCTCCCGGGGGAAGTGTTGGTCCATCCGGCCAAACATGGCAGCCGAATGGGCCTCAAAGCCATTGCCCAGCATCATCTTCTCGTTGGCCAGGTGGCCCGCGGAGTGGCCGGAGTAGTTGTGCATGGGGGTCAGTTGGGGGCTGGGCAAGGAGGACAGGCTCTGCCCCATGCCAATCTCCTTGTGGTACGGACTGTAAAAGTTCCCTCCAGCCCCCAGCCCCCGGTCCTCCCGCATGAGTGTGAAACTCCCAATGACATTTCCCATGGGCAGACACTGGTGGTGGTGGTGGTGGTGTTGGTGATGGTGATGGAACTTCTCGTGCAGGGGCTGCAAGGGGGTCAGGGTGGTGTAGCTGTTGGCCGTGCTCGTGGTGGGTGACTCTCCGCCGAAGCCCAGTCCTGGGTGCAAAGTGGTGGCCAATGCATGCTCGGCTCGGTGGTACTCCCCGCTGTCCAGGACCGAAGCCACCAAAGAAGGTCTCTGCAGTGTTGCGTGCAAGGCCCGGGAGTCGCCGTGCATGAGTTCTTGATCCTGGATGGACATGTCCCCCCCATTCTCCAAACTTAGCGGGACATTCATGATGGCGACTGACTAGGACATCATCATCATCATCCCTCCATCCATTCGGTAAGCAAACAACCAGTGCCGAATTGTTGGGGCCGATTAACTGTCACTTCTGGAAGGCGCCGAGGGAGGAAAAGGCAAGACAAAAAAATGTGTTTGGTTCCCAATCTTTTGCGGGGTGGAAAGAGAAAGAGAGACAGACAGACAGGACAGAACACATCATGTTTTTAAATAAATAAATAAATAAATATATATATATATATATATATATATATATATATATATATATATATATATATATATATATATATATATATATATATATATATATATATATATATATATATATCCACAATATCAGAATATAACCAATATCAATAAATTAAAGAGTGCACCCCGCAGGCCAAATTAAGTATGCACAAACCAAACTTTAAACCTAATTCAAGGTTTGGAGGTGCATGGAGGTCTATTTTTAGAGGGTTGTCTGAGCCGCAATAACCCCCCTCCGCTTCCAAGGGATGCAAAAGGCTTCCTGCCCCATAAGTGAGAGGACAGCCCTTCTACAATGTACATACATGCTATATATACAGATCCCATCATCGTCACTCCACTCAGTGCAAGGTGGACTTGAATGAATCTAACCCTCTTCCAAAAGTCAAGACAACCCCATTTAATTACATGAAGTATATATGTATACAGTTAAATATCATTACCTGCAGGTAATATGTGACTTACCTAGTGTTGAACGCTGTACCTTCCAGGCATGTTTAGAGACTCTAGGAAGGAAGAGGGAGCAAAGGATGGGAAATGTGAATTTTTCAACCTTAACACATCGGCAACAAATCTCTACCCAGGCAGCTTAAAATTCATTTCCTCTTCTGGTTTCATGCGTTCCCTGCTTTTGGGGGTGTACAGAAGAAGAAGAAGAAAGAAAACCCACTTCCTGAACACAGAAATTTCAAACTCTAAGTAAGAAATAAACCTGATCAGGTGTTTTTTTTACCCCCTAAGTAAAAATAAAAAGTCCCACTCTTCAAGAATTTGCTCACAAAACTGATGCTCAGAGAGCAGGTTGCAAGGATGCGTTGAGCAAATGCACTCGTAGATGAAGATGCATTTAATTTTTGCTTGCCTTAATAGGTCCAGTGTCTACTAACCTCTCCTTTGTCTCTCTCTCTCTCTCTCTCTCTCTCTCTCTCTCTCTCTCTCCAGAGATTCCCCCACCAGCTTGCTCCTTTTTCAGCCCAGAGCCACTGCTATCGATTCCACTACCCAAACCCCTGCGCTTTCCAGCTCTCTCCTCTCCCCACGTCACCAGCCTAAAAAATCTGAGAGATTGCAATCAGAAGCCAACCTGATTTAACCCAGTCGGCCCTGGATTCGGGGTATTGGTGTTGGGGGTGGAAGAAGTGGGGAGGCCTGCAGCAAAAAAAATAAAAGGGAAAAATAAAAGGAAATGGTGGTATCGATAACGTATGTTGGAGTGGGGCGGTTTTGCGCTGAAATCATGCGCTGTTTGGAGAACAAAAAATTGATTGACTGATTGGCGACACAGACAAATATTATTTTTTTGTGTGTGGGTTTGCAGGCACAGAAAGGAGAAGCCTTTGGGGTCATCACTAAAGGACAATCAAAAGAGCCCTGTGCACCAGTTTGCAATTATCTAGCCATCCCTTCCATATCTATCTATCTATCCCTCCATATCTACCTATACCTTCCTTTCTTCCTTCCTTCTTTCCTGCCAATATCTAGCCATCCCACCCTTCCATATCTGTCTGTCTGTCCTCCTTCCATCTCTCTCTCTCTCTCTCTCTCTCTCTCTCTCTCTCTCTCTCTCTCTCTCTCTCAAGATTTTTAATGGTATAATTAATTTAAAGGCCTGGCTACTTGCCTAGGATGACCAGAGCTGCCATTTAATCTCAATCAGATAGAGGTGCTAGGAGCTGGAGGCTCTATCAAGCTGGAAGTCTATGGCCTAACCTTGATGGGGTTGCATGGAATCTGGAGGTGCTTGTGGAGTCATTCCTGAGGGTGCTCAGTAAGATCCCATCATCGCCCATTTCATCCCAGGCTGAACTCAAGGTGCTGGTTGAGTCCCAGAGGGATCCCAGATGGGTAACAGGCCTTGATGCCTTCAGAACACCCGATGCCTTCAAAACAGGCCTGATGCCTTCCTTGGGCACACCAGTATGACACTGCGCTGGTTTCTTTGATGGAACCCTGAATGGTCCTGCAGAGTCTCCAGCCCAGTTGGTACCTCCTTTTGTGCCCAACTCTGTGCCCGTCCACAGCCTGATAAGACCCCATTAACCTTTAATAAGTGGTAAGACCCACTTATTAACCTTTGGTGCAAAACATACAGGTCTTGTTGAATCAGCGCATGTATAAATAAGTCTGTTGCATGCATTTCCTCTTGCTTATTTTTAAAGTGCACATACTATCTCCCCGGCGCACTGCAGGGGTGCCCCAACATTGCCATTCAAGGAGAGCCCTGCAGCCAGGAAGCCGCACTTGAGCAGGAAACCAAAACCATGCCGTGTCCCATCCCTGGCAGCCATGTGCTGGTCACCAAACCACACAGGAAGCAATGTCTGGCCTTGCCTGTTTGCAGAGCTGTGGCCAGAGCTCTTCAGAACATGCGCCATCTTTAAAAATGTCTCCCGGGAAGCACATTTTAAAACCAAACCTGGGGTCTCCAAAGGATCAGGCTAAAGACAACATCCCATTAACAGCATTGATAAAAGTCCAGCTGAAACCAGCTAAAAAGTAACCAAACCACTTTGGAATAAATCCATTTTAAGACTTCCTTTTTGCGGGAATAGGGTGAAGAGCCCCACTGGATCCATCCCAAGGCACATCTAGTCCAGCTTTCTGCATCTCCCAGTGGCCCACAGAATGTTGCCCCCCCTATACCACAAGAGACCCATATTCTGTGGCTGCCTCATTCGGAGTCAGCCTACTTCTAAATCCAGCAGGTTTCATGAACCCATCATGGCCTGTGATGAGATTTCTCCCATCAATCAGTCCAATCAAGACCAGCCACCATCCTGTGGCAATGAGTTCCACGTATTAATTATCGGTGGATAAAGAAATATTTCCTTTTCTCCTAACTCTCCAGGCACTCATTTTAGTTGCATCCACTGGTTGTGAAAGTGGGAAAAAGTATCTCTCTGATCACTCTCTCCATTCCCTGCTAATTTTATTTATTTATGTATTTATTTCTTTTCATCCATCCCCTGCTAATTTCCTTCCTTCCTTCCTTTCCTTTCCTTCCTTTCCTTTCCATATTCAGTGCAGGGGAGAATAAACCCAGAAGGGGATCAATATGTAGCAATATCTGCTTCAGCCTCAGGCGGAGGGAACCCCTAACTCAGCCCCCTCCCCAAAAAGAAGAGGCTTCTTTCTAAGGAGCTGTCCCAGGATTTGGGTGCTGAAGGTCGCCTGGTCCTTTGCAACGGGGGCGGACAATTGAGTGTGTTGTAGGTCCCTCCTAGATGATGATGGTGGTGGTGGTGGTGGTGGTGGTGATATCCAAATTACATGAAATGCAGAGTTAAACTATTGTGAAGCAAATTATACAAGTCACAGCCAGAGACTTAAGTATCAACTTGGTGTCAGCAGTGGTGGTAGTGATGGTGTTATTAAATAATAAGAATTATCTTCATCATCACCATCAACTTGCATATCACATCTGCCAGTTCTCCAGCTAGAGCTGGCCTATAATACTAGTTGGGATGATGTGTTTATGTATAAGGTGTGCATGGAATATTACTTACTACTATTGGAAGGACAATGTCTAGATAAAACTAACCAGCTGACCACACCTTTCTGATTGTGCAAAAATATCATCATCATCATCATCATTATTACTCATTTTAGTGGCATCCACTGGTTGTGAAAGAGGGGAAAAAAATATCTCTCTGACCACTCTCTCCATTCCCTGCTAATTTTATTTATTTATGTATTTATTTCCTTGTATACAATTACAATTACTGTTATTATTGGGAAGGACAGTGTCTAGATAAAACTAACCAACTGATCACTTCTTTCTGATTTTGCAAAAAAAATCCATCATCATCATCATCATCATCATCAATTTTTTCAAGTTTGGACTACTTTCCTAAGCTTTTCCTTCTGTCTGTTCAATTAAAATGGAGTTAGGTTTTTCCCCCAAGATGTCGGGTCTTGCACAGCTTGTAAAATCAACACTTTAAATCCTCCACCCCACAGAGCCCCAACCAAAATACCCTCCTAAGCAGGGGGGAAATGTATTTTTTTTTTAAACCCATGTTACAAATGATGAGCCCAAATCTCATCTCATCCCCCTTCTGAAATTTTATTGGAAACTATCACAAAAGACAGAAGAGCTTTTTAAGAAAATGATCTCCCCCTCCCTTTACAAAATCAATGACCCCCTTGTTCCTCCCATTGAAACCCATGGAGTCCATACAAATTGCATTTCTTAGGGGATCTGGCAAGGAAATTGCCATTAAAAAGACCCTTTTGTCGTAAATATGCTTTTATAAATAGGTAGATTTTAAAAAAACAAAACAAATAATAAAAACATCATCAGCATCATCATCATCATCATCATCATCATCATTATTATTATTATTATTATTATTATTATTATTATTATTATTATTATTATTATTATTATTATGTACTATCTCACAGTCGCCAGGAGTTTGACTGGAACTGGCTCTATTGTGATTCGGTTCCTATCCAAGGAAATAGGAATTATTATTGTTTGTTGTTGTTGTTGCTTGAGCCTGAAGGGGGTGGTGGAGGTTTTAAACTGGATTTTCAATTCTTAAGGCGTGCAATCAATTCGATGCAAACTCCAGAAATAGATCCTTCCCAATTTCCCCATGATTTATTCTTATTATGTACTATTATTATTGTTATTATTGAAACACCACCAGGTGCAGGTGCTGGGAAACTTCCTGGGGAACCCAACCCACTGGAAGTCTGTAAAGGTCCTTCTCATCACCCCCCCAATAGAGTTTAAAACCCCATTTGGTTGATTAATTGCCTGCTATTGATCAACCCTAAGATTGGGATGGGGCGCCAGATGTATAGATTGCATTAAAACACACAGAATGCTTAACATGTTATTTTATTTTTTCATAAAATAATTTTATTCAGATTTTTTTTTAACGAAATGTGGCCCCCCCCCCCCATCCCTGCAGGTTTTCTGTCTTGGAGAGAAACTCCAGAGCCCCCCATCGCTCCCAGCGAGGAAATGAAGGCGCTTTTTAATGCAATCAGGACTTTTAAACAACATGAAAATTACATTACAGGAATTTAATCTCTCCTCCTGGGGGTCGGAAGAAGAACGGGATGGCTAATGAAATGCTGGCAGATATATAGAAAGTTGCTTGGTAAAGAAGTTTAGATTTAAAGTTGATACAGAAAAGTTTAAATACAAAGAAAATTTATAGAGAAAGAAAGAAAGAAAGAAAGAAAGAAAGAAAGAAAGAAAGAAAGAAAGAAAGAAAGAAAGAAAGAAAGGTTTCTTTATAAAGAAGTTTATATTTTATAAAGAAGTTTATTGATAGATAGATAGATAGATAGATAGATAGATAGATAGATAGATAGATAGATAGATAGATAGATAGATAAAGGAAGGAAGGAAGGAAGGAAGGAATCGGCTGCAGACCACTGAATACAATGGGATTTACTTCCAAGTAGCCCAGGCAACCTTCCACTGGAAACTCCAGTCCACACGTGCTTTCTGTGTACCCGTGTAGACAGAGCAGTACACCCTGTTCAGCCTTTTAGGGCTGCTTTCTGGGGTTTTCTGCTATTAAATCTGCCCTTCTGTCTTTCCTCTTGAAAGAGGGATTTTCAACCCTAACTCTACTGGATGGCAGAAATCCAACAGGTAGCAACTCTCTCCATTTACCTGTGCAAAAAAAAACCCCAAAACCTGCACCTGTTGCATGCCCACCTGTCATGGGGGGGCTCTTAAAGGGACAGCGCCTTCATTCTCCCTCCCTAAATATAGAGCCGCCTTGGGTAGCATTTTCTTAGGAAGAAAGGTGGGATATTAAATAAATAAATAAATAAATAAATAAATAAATAAATAAATAAATAAATAAATAAATAAATAGGACAGAGGAGCGAAATTTTCTCCAGCTCTAGACTTGCACTTTTATCATTATCATTATTTTATTTTGTTTAAAACAAAATTATTTTGCCCAGAAATAAATGTTCTTTTTAAAATTTTATTTGAAGTAAATGTATACTCTTCAGTAAGGTCTATAGTACAATCCTACATTATTATCAACCATAAATACACAGCGAACAATTTCATGCTGGTTTCATTATTATTATTATTATTATTATTATTATTATTATTATTATTATTATTATTATTATTATCATCATCATCTCTTTGTTCCTTCCATATCTATCTATTATTATTTTTATTATTTTTATTTTTTATTTCAAGTTTGATTACCCATGCCACAGCAGCCAGTTCTCTAGCTGGACTTTGCGTCAATCACCAGTTCAGTCAATCATTATGGGATGGTGATGATGATAATGGGATTTACTTCTGAGTAAACATGCCTAGGCTTGTGCTGCAGATGCAACCAAGATTTCCTGTAAAACAGAACCTGCTCCAGGTGAACAGACTGGAAACAGTTCTTCCCTCCAGAAATATCCAAAAATATCAGGTCTGAAAATAGCAACCGCTCTCTTTTTTCCATTTCAAGAAAGATCCATAATAATAATAATAATAATAATAATAATAATAATAATAATAATAATAATAATAATAACAATAATAATAATAATAATAATGGGGTATAAAAAGTGAATTATCTCCAAGTCCAGGCTGAATTTTTCACAGCTCTGATGAGGTATCTGAACCTTTGGGGGAAAAAGCTGTGACTGTTTTCAAAGGAGAATTTAACTGGATTAAATCCCATTAATGCTGCTTAAACTGTTCCCAGAACTCTGCCCACCCCCCAATAAATTTCCCTCCTAGATAAAAGGAAACGGAAGGTGCCTCAATTGAATTAAATCCCTATATTTGCCATCGCCTGAGATTGATGGAGAGGGAGTTATTTGGCATCCGACAAGTTAATAACTAAAAAGTCTTTGCTATCTATCTATCTATCTATCTATCTATCTATCTATCTATCTATCTATCTATCTATCTATCTATCTCTTCTGCAGTTTCTTCTTCAGGAAATACACTATTATTATTACTTTTTTGGCAAGGTATTCAAAAGGTTTCACTTGGGCTTTCCAAGGTGTTGATAAGGAGACCAGCTAAGGCTGAAATCCTACCCACACTTAGAGTACCTGGGAGTAAGCTCCATTGACTAGAATGGGGCTTACTTCTGAGTAGATATGCATAGGATGGGGCTCAAAGCCTGGAGGAGAGAAATAGCCTGGAGGAGGAGAAATAACAAGGGCAATCCTGGATGGCTCCTATTGCAGCCTTTTGGGGTTTCATTGACTTGTACTGCAATCCTAAAGACACTTTCCTAGGAGTGGGACATACTGAACACAGTGGAGCTTACTTTTGAGTAGGCATGGTTAGGATTGTGCTCTTTGTCTTTCTTATTTTTTCCTTTTATCTATCCATCCTTCTTTCTCCATTTCTATCACACAAACTGTTCTTTCCATGCCAAACTAATGCACACAATGCATAATAAGTGAATTTACTGGATGTTAATTATTATTATTTGCATCAGGAGGAGGGCTCAAAAAACTTCCTTTAAAGTGGTTCTTGGTAACCCCCCACCAATACCAAACTGGAGAGAAGAGAGAGGTCTTTCAGCAAGCTTTGCTTTTCCCCATCTCTCTTATTCCATTTTCTTGATTGCCCTAATTAAGCCCGCCAAATTATCCCCCCAAAATCTGAATACATACATACATACATATATTTGGTAACTTAGAGTAGGTTTAATCAAAATGAAATCCATCCATCCATGCCTTTCATATCTATCTATCTATCTATCTATCTATCTATCTATCTATCTATCTATCTATCTATCTGTCTGTCTGTCTGTCTACATTGGCCCTCTGCCAAAATGTGGTGGTGTGTGTGGTGTGTGATCCAAGATGATGTGTGTGTGGGTGTGATCCAGTTCTAATTCTCTTAAAACCCAATAATTCATCCTATACATCTCACGTATATTAGAAAGCTTCTAGGTGCATGCTAAAAAATAAATAAACTTAATACTAATGTATAAGCAGGAGGTTAGTTGAAAAAGCTATTCTGCTTTTCCACAATAGGCTGCAATGCCAAACACACTTTCCTGGAAGAAAGACCCATTGAACATAATGGGGCTTACTTCTGAGTAGACATGGTTAGGATTGTGCTGAAAAAGGTGGCAGGAAACCAGTAAGGTTTCTTTAGGGCTTGGACAGAAATGTGCACATGAACCTGCCTGATATAATATAGAATTTGCATTATTTAAAAAGAGAGAAAATATTTGGAATATATTTGGGAGAAAATATTTGGGAGAAATGCAAAATTTTGCATTTCGGCTTTTCCTACTATTTTCAAAAACCAAATACTTCCCTTTTAAAATTTCCTGTTGCAGCCAAGGTAACCATATGGTACCCATATCAGAACATATCCTCTTTTTCAGCCTTCGGTCCTGGAAAAAAGATCTTCATTGTCCTCCAGTTT
The DNA here is from genome assembly GCA_030015325.1 of Cryptoblepharus egeriae. Classification (NCBI taxonomy): domain Eukaryota; kingdom Metazoa; phylum Chordata; class Lepidosauria; order Squamata; family Scincidae; genus Cryptoblepharus; species Cryptoblepharus egeriae. The sequence goes on along the minus strand of JAREYC010000018.1, from coordinate 10,969,326 downwards.
GTAATGAACAAACTATATGCAATAAATTATATCTACTAGTTTTAAACTGAATAATAAGCAATATAGGGTGCAGTCTTAACCTAGGCTAGCAGAACTCATGGGTCTTCCCGTTCCTGTGGTGATGTAAGGAGGCAGGCACATGTCTGTGCACTGGAGTAACCCTATTCCAGTAGTGGTGCACAAGTATCTTAAGACACTTTGGTGACACCCCTAGGCTAGCACAGGACTTATGCCAGGGCTTAGGCAGGCCTAACTGCAGTTTAGGATTGCCGCCATAGTGTTTCAATTAACCACTTGAAAGCAATATACTGTGTGTGTGTGTGTTTTAGCTTTTATTTTTATGTCCTACATTTTTCTTGGGTGTCCTACATTTTGGGTTACCTTGTCCTCTTTGATATATGGTCACCCTGTATTGTGGCAGAGAGGTGGGGACTGTAGTCGTCCTCCCCTCGGCCCTGCCTCTGCACCAGAAAAGCCCCAATATATTGATGGTAAATCTGTAATATGAGAATATTTTTTACTTGCACAGAGACAGAGAGTGCAATTTTTCCTAATTCAATCAGTTCACCTATTAATTATCCACCTGCCCAAAGCTATTATTAATATACAAATACTGTGAGGAAATTAATTCAATTGCTTACAAGGTTGGTGTAATATGAACACTCACTGGTCGGGGAGATTTCCTGAAACGCGCACACACTAATGCCAAAATAGATTTATCAGAGTAAATCAATGTGACAAATTTCCCGTTTATGACCACCGAATCGGGGTCTTGGACACACTTGCACCAGGCCCATGTTTGTGTGCAAAAGCTTCAGATGTCAAACACTGATCCCAAATCGGAAACCCTACAGGAAAATGGGAGTTGTGGTCTTTAAAACACAATATCCTGGGTGTTGGTGTCTTAATATTTTTATATTAGATATACAGTACTGTTTATTTTAAATATGCATTAAAAATTAATAAAAGGTACCTTTGGGTGCCCTTTGGGGAGAAAGGCAGAGTACAAATCAAATCAAATCAATCAATCAATCAATGAGATGTATGGTTAGGGCTAAGACAGGAGGCTTAGGATATAAAACAGAGGGGTTTGTTGCCCAGTTATAGTTTGTAGTTTCCCAGTTATAGCAGAATGCAAATGACTGGGACTCATCAGATCAGGACACAAATACTCTCCTATGCTTCCTGGAGGCCTTGAAATATTATTATTCTTGATTTAATGCAGCCAGTTCCCAACTGGTCAGTTAGGCTGAGATCTTCTTCAAACTGGGCCCCGTAAGCAAGAAAACAGAGAAGGATTGATACAACCTGAACCCCACAAAACTCTATCGCCACCATGTCCTGTATATGGTTGCGCTGTTTGGTGAGGGTTGTGTGAGGCTGAGTGTGATGACTCAATGATGCAGGGAAGGCACTCTTCACATGCTCAGAGACACTTGTCCTTAATAGACCTGTTGTTCCCCAATTTTTTTTTGTCCTAAGGGATTTATCAGGATTTTAAATGAGGCCTTGTGTGGCAGGCAGTCAATCTCCTAAAGGGATCGGAGGGCTTTCTTCTTCTAACTCTTCCTTGAAGGACCTTGCAGAGGAATTTTGGAGCCCCCTTTTTGACCCCAGACCTGAATGATTATAATTTACCTCCTACCCCCTCTTCTCAAGGGTCCTACATTCCTAACAGTTAATAATACAACTACATTGCAATTGGGATTAACCCTTTACCTCCCCTGGGGGTTCACATTTGCACAGCTTTGATACTTTCCCAGAGCATCTCCAGCTCCTTGACATGATAATGAGAAGCCCTTCTAATTAATAGTTTCAATCAGAAAAAAAGCTCAATGATATGAGCTGCTGTCTGTCAATTCCCTGCTTCCCTCCTCTCTTTCTTCCCCTCCCCAACCACAAACCCCATCAGGTAATGAAAACAAATATTCCTGACAGTCCAATTTAATTATTCTATAAACCAGATATGAGGATTTCCAGAGTGGAAACGAGGTGAGGGATTCATTCATTCACCTCTCCTCCTGATGACAGTTCACACAGAGGTAGGTGCAGTTTGGGGGATGATGTGAGCCCCTAATTTAATGCTGGAGATTGAAATCCCACCTGCAATTATCTTCATCACTGGGGGCGGGATGTATTTATGATCCGCTATTGGTCAAAATTATAAAAATAATAGCATTTTCAAATAACGCCATCGTGTCATATATCATTTTGTGCGTAATGTAATTCAGAATGCCATGAAACAAACAGTGATGGATTATCTGTATTCTATCTAAAATTATGGCCAAATAACTAATAAAATGGAAAACGCAACTGCCTTATGTAACAAAATGTGAATTGCTTACTTTTATTCTGGATGTTGTATTATTAAAATAAGTGAATGGGGGTGACACCAACCCTAGTGATACGCCTAGATTGTGCCTATGATGTTGTAATTTATTGTGTATGGCCTTGTAGGGGCTCCACGTCCTTTATGGGATCTCTTGCACCGGGTGCCACAAATATCTAGTACTTCCTTCGAACAAAATGTGGTTTATTGGGAGCCATGGAAAGGGTTTTCCAACACCCCCTGCTTGTTCCCCTTCCTCTGGATTCCTCCAGCAGTTGGGGCCTGCAGTCAGATGGGGCAGCCAAATGGTTTGAGACGTCTATGCCATCCACTCCCCATCTATGCCCCCCATCTATGCCGTCCACTCAAACCCCCCAACATCCCATTGGAGTGACCTCTGGGTCTCCCGCCTCCCTACCCAACTGTCTCCCCTCCATCTTCGATGCGGCCGTCGCCTTGGCAACCGTATCTGACCCCGGCCGGCTCCAAGGACCGGCCTATCGATTGGGAAGATAATAAATGGACAGCCGCAATGTGTCCGTCTCTCTTCCCCTCCACCCCGATCCATTTTGACTGCTTTCTTGTGGAGGCTCCTTAATGGAGACCAGTCCTGATCCTGCAGGGAGGAAGGAGAAAGTAATGGGTTTAACAAAGGGACCCCAGAGGTCATCCAGAGCGGCCGGTGCACTCTTGGCTTCTCCTATTGCCGGCATCGCTCACTCAAAGATAGACTGCCCCTGCATGCAGAGGCTCTACTCCAATACCCTTTTACAAGTAGGCTTGCCATAATTCTCTTCCACAAAACCAGGACCTGACAAACTTGCTGGTATGTGAACACAATTTCCAAAAACAAGACAGTCACCATTTTCCGGGACATCTGACCATTTTCAAGGTATCTAAGTCAAATGCCATTACCAGATCTTGAGGCAAGGAGTTCCATGGATTAATAGCCAGGGAAAGAATAGCAGTTTTGCTTGGACAAGCATCCGAATGGCCATTGGTGACCAAGATGCTCAGAAAGCATATTCTTGGGGGTTCTAGCCTTATTCACATGTTGTGTTCCATATGTGTACAACATGCAGACTGGTGACTGAGTCTTGAAGAAGAGAAGATATAAATAAAGCTATAATAATAAGTTGGTGCTGCCAAAAAGATGTCCGTTCCTGAAGATGGTCCAGAGTAGGGTTGCCATATGTCCAGTGGTGGGATTCAAATAAATTAACAACAGGTTCTATGTCCTAATAACCTAAATTAACAACAGCTTCTATGTCCCATTAATAAGCGGTTCTCAGAACCAGGCGCTCACTAGCAAAGGGTTCTATAGAACCTGTGAGAATCCATTACCAGATGCCATTACCAGATCTTGAGGCAAGGAGTTCCATGGATTAATAGCCAGGGAAAGAATAGCAGTTTTGCTTGGACAAGAAGGACAATCCCAATTTGGGCGAATTGTGTTCACATACTGGCGAATGAGACTGAGGGTCCCGTCCAGTGATGGGCTTCAAAGAAATTAACACCCGGTTCTCTGCCCATCTGGCAGCCACTTTTAAATGGCTATTTTTAAACTTTATATGTCCTATCTCTTGTTAAGAACCGGTTCTATAGAGTAGTTGCGAACCTGCTGGAGCCCACCACTGGTCCCGTCCCGATTTTGTGGACAAGAATTATGGCAACCCTAGTCCAGAGACGCCGAGAGCCAGAGCTCGGTGCCGGATTCTCTCCGCCTCACTCCAAAACGGAGACCTCTTTCACTGTGGCCCATTAGGACGACGGGCAATGTGAAGCACTTAATTTACCGCGTGAGGCATGAATACCCCCTGGTCCACTTAGGCCAAGCCAAGGAGGTGGCCGAGCTCTGGGATGGCAGGAGGGGTAGCATTAGGGAGCCCGTCCCAAGTTAAGTCCCACTGCGCTTTTCTCGAGATGAAAGCGGACGAGTGCAGGAAAGGTGAGCTAATGGGCTGACGCGGACAGCTCGGGAGGCGCACGGGCCCTCGGTAAAAGGCTCGCCGATTATGCCGAAGCACACTTCAAAACCTCCTTGCTCAGAAGAGGCAGCATCAGACTTTGTGTCTGAGAGACCAGACCTCTTCAGGGCCTTTTTGCCTCCTCTTTTGAGTACCTTTCAGAGAGAAAGCCTGTTTGCCATCTTTCTCTCCCTCCCTTCTTTCCATCCTCTTTTTTTCCATGTCCCTTTTTCAGCCCCAACACACACACACACACGCACACACACACACACACATGCACACAAACAATCCACCTGTTCGGTTCCAATTACCAACCATTCCATAATATCAACCCCCTTGTTCTCATCTCCAAAACGTTCAGCCCTCTCTACCCAGATATTTCTTTCCCTGGCACATGATTACACTGTGGAACTCCTTGCCAACGGAAGTAGAAATCGGCACTTGAAGGTCTAGATTCCTATTGATGGTTTTAAAAGAAGGCTGTCTCTCAAGGATGCGGATACAGGTCCAACCTAGAGCACAATCCTAACCATGTCTACTCAGATGTAAGCCCCATTGTGTCCAATGGGTCTTACTCTCAGGAAAGTGTCTTTAGGATTGCAGCCCTCGTTATACACTGACTTTTTAATACACAGATTTGAGTTAACACAAACGGCCACTGCAAATTAGTTTTAAAAACTGCTTTTCTACTGTTGTACTGTTCTACTATGCCTCAGTGTGTTGGCTTAGCACCCATGGGTGCCAAAACCTGCAGGTACTGAGCCCATGGATAAAGAGGGCCCACAGTGTGTTCATCATGCCAATATCCCTGAATTTTTTTAACTGGTGGTGGTACTAAGGTGGGCATAGAGGGGTGAGGGTTGAGCCTGGCAGGTTGGGTGGAACTATGGCCAAAGCGCATGGTTTTCAGTCAGGGCATGGTGGCTTTTGTGGATGGATCCAGTGGCATAGGATATCCACCAGCTTGTCGGACGTGCGCCACTGAGGCTGGATAATATTTCCAAAAAGGCTCATTCTTTTATGAGACGAAACAGGATGGTTAGTGGCTCTGTGTGTTTAAGAAGCGATGGCTGCCCAATCGATGGATCTGCAGCCCAGGGCAGGTGACCCTTGAGTAGCCACAGGGGTGAAAGATCAGCCTTCCCCTTCTGTTCCCAGCCAGGCCCAAAGGGCTCATGGAAGAGGAGCTAATTGGAGTCCTGGAAGGGGGGGAAGCAGGGGCTTGAGTGCGTTTGTGTGATTCTGCACCAGCAAAGTTCTTCCAGGATTCCTGTGTCCTCCCAAATCAAAATTTTTTGGAGATCATCATCTCTGGGGTGCCAGATTGCATTGTCCGGAATACCTTGGCTGGATTTCGGCTTTAAATCTTAAAATGCTGACCAGACCCGGTCAGTGTCCTGCAGAAAAAGGTTTTTAATCATCGTTCTTTTGGCAGAAATATAATGCCTTTTTCTGCAGACAGCATCTGATCTGGTGTAGTCTATGACTCTATTCCCTCCTATGGCAATCCAGAGGCCAGACACCGTGTCATGCAGCAAGGAGTTCTGCAGATTACCTGCATTTACTTGAATTTTATGTGCTATCAAATCTAATGCACACCCCAGTTTTAAAAATGTTTACTGGCAATTGTAATGCACAGCTGCAAAGTAGGTGTGAAATTTAATTTTACTGCATATAGCAATGAGATATGATATGACCATAATAATACTAATACTAATAATAATAATAAGGGTTTATGTTATGATTATTACCTAATTGAACTACTTTATACAATGGTTTCATTTTTATTGCAATATAGTAAACTCTTAAACTAAATACTGATCTACCCTACAATCCAGAGTAATTACAGGAGCACATAAGAGACATTTATGTCCATGTAGTTACGGCACCACCTAGTGAAAACCTACGTGAAATTCATATTGTAATCCAGAGTAAATTGTTCTTACATTGGAGCAAGGACTCCCCGTAGTTACTCTGGATTGTGCCCCTTTACTTATAATCAAAACACTGTATTTATTTGAATCTAATGTGCCGTCGAATCTAATGCACACTCCATTTTTGGAGACTAAATTTGGCTGGAAAAGGTGCGTGTTAGATTCGAGTAAATGCGGTAATTACATTCTGGGCTATTTAAAGAACTATTTAAAGGGAATTACTGCAAAAGTGTAACACACAGGCTGCTTTTCCCTCTTGCGAATGTGTGAGATGCAGAATTGGGGCCCCAGCTCGTTCTTCGCCTCAGCCCCGGAAAATTCCCTGGATCCTGATGGGGGATAGAGGGGAGGGATGTACAGAGGAGCCGGCGGCCAGAGGAGGGAGACGCCTCTGGAATAAACGGAGCCGGATATTGATTTCGGCCCCTGGTTTTGCAAGAAGAATGTGTAGTTGCCAGAGAGCCCCGGACTGGACAGGAGGGCTTTGGCGCAGCTAATCAATACTCCAATACATCAGGTGTAACCATGGCAACCCGGGGTTGGAGATGGGGGGTAATGGAGGTGTGAGTGCATGTGAAGCTGGGGGTGGGGTGGAGGAGGAGAGTCATCCAATCTTTTAAGAGACCCTTCTCAAGCCAGGGCCTTGGGGAAGAGGAAGGTGATGATGGTTTGGGAAGTAGAGCCAGATCCATCAGGGCTCTTCTTGGGTCAAGATGCAGCCACTTTGGAGGTTCAAAGGAATCCTCATCAAGCAAGAATTTGGTGAGACCCCAAAGTCTGCATACTCTTTCACAAGGGATCGGGGCCGGCATCCCAAACATGACATCCCTGGAAAGTTGTGTCGGTCCACCTCTTTCCTGGTTCTCGTTGCGCCACCATTTTACATGACATGGAACCAAATTTCGCTTCTTGGCATCTGGGTGCTCTTTGCGGTCTGGGATCAGGGCCCTTGTGCATCACACCCCTCCCCCAAAACAGCATCCCAGAATATGTTTCTTGCCAATTATGGTAAACCCTGGTGATAAATTTGGGGACTGATTGTGAATAATCAGCCTGCCCACCCAACACCAGTCAGGCAAAAGAGCGCCCCCTGCTGGCAATTACCGGCATGACATCATGTGGCATTTGGCCTAGGCAGACCCCCACATCTAAACACCATACAGGCACCTGATGTATCCTCCAAAATCAGAGCACTCCTGATGCAAATCTGCAACACAGCCTTTCAATCTGTAAAGCTGTCCTTTCCTCCCCCCTTAAATACCCCCCACAACTGACTCACCTCCACCTTGGTTGCATCTAGGTTCATGAAGGCAGTGCAGGCCTAGAAACTGCAGGACCATAGGCGGACGATCACAATGAACACAAGCGCATGAGGCCGAGCATCGGTGAAACTGCACACTCTTGCACGCTCTCGCACACACACATTTACCAGGTTTGTCTCCGCTCATTAGAAAAAGCACACACACAAGTGCAGGGTCCTCCCGGCAAATTAAAACAGCTCCGGCGTGGCGCGGGCGTGAGAGAGCGAGTGAATCCTCGAGACCCAGAAACATATTGCAGGGCAGGTTATTGATTTTCATCCCCCCATTCCCCTTCCAGTGGATCAATGCAGCCCCAATCAATACACCGAGCGAGAGATTCACCCATGTGGCACACACTTAAACATGCGCTCACTCGTTCACTCGCTCTCCCTCTTCCTCCCCCCCCCCCCCCACGCACACATATTCTCTCCCATAGAGGCTTGTGGTTCTCTTTAATGACAAGGGCACAATGTCAGTTTGGGGACTTGCATGCCCCACTCTGTCACATGGCAAAGTGAAGCATAATGTACCAGTGGGCATGGCCCACAAAATGATGTGCTGCTGCATGGGTATGAAACGTGGCGAATGGCCTTGATGTTGACCAACGGGGTTTCTAATGGGGTTTCTAATGGGGTCCCCTCTGCTTTGGCTAAAACTGCCTTTTGGTTTGCAAACCAGGTGTGGCAGTGGAACAGGTTCCACACAAAAAGGGTTTGGTGCACAATGTTGAGGCGGGGAGCCTCTTCCCCCCTTGCTGAAATACATTATTGAGCGGTCCCAGCAGCCAAGAACCGCGGAGCCATCCGGCACACAGTCCTAATTCTTGTCTTCCCCCGTTGCCATAGCGGCGTTGCAATTCCGGGCGTATTGATGTCCGCCATTGATCTGTGCGATGCGCGGTGTCTGGACATGAAGCATGGCCATTGTGCCGGGGAACCTGACAGACACCAATCAATAGCACCCTCAGCCTCCCCTCCCCTCCTGGCCGTCCCCCCTCCACTTCCGTCAGGCTGCCACCTGGAGTCTTCTGCACATGGTTCATCCCACACCTGTGCCTGTGGCCTGCTTCACAGAAACATAGAATCATAGAATCCTAGAGTTGGAAGGGACCTAGTAGGTCATCCAGTCCAACCCCCTGCCTGCAGCAGGAAATCCCCCTAGAGCATCCCCGACAGGTGCTCGTCAAGCCTCTGCTTGATTGGCTTTGATTGAAACACAATGGCTGCAATCCTAACCCTGCTGTTAGGCCGGCCTAAGCCCTGGATAAGTCCTGTGTTGACCTGGGGGTATCAGAAAAGTGCCATAAAGCACCTCCGTGCCGCTCTTTTGAGCGACTTCAGGACCAGTCAAAGTGATCATTCAAAGGCAGGCTATAGAGGTTGAGAAGTCTGGTTGCCTCCCTACATCACATGGGAATGGAAAGACTGACGAGTTTTGTCACCCTGGATTAGGATTGCACCCTTAAAACCCCTTAGAGCCCCACTGGATGCCCATCTAGGCCCTTACTGGGGTGGATCCCCGGCAGCACCAGCTGGAGGCTTTGAAGGAACCGCAGCACCAGTATGTTCAGGAGCATAAGTAGCATGGCTATTTTGTTCCAATTCTCCTGCCTTTCTGTTTTAGGGACTATTCCATGCCTAATGATGATGGTTCATATGAACGACAGTTGAGCTCTGTTAAGTCAGGACTAAGGTTCACCTAGTCATCAGGACTAGACTAGACTAGTCACTAGATGACTAGAGAAGGTTCATCTAGTTATACGTTCCCAGCAACTGGTATTTGAGTTCTTGAGCTGCCTTGAGTCCTTGTGAAGAAAGCGGGATATAAGTAGTTATAATAATCTAATGATATTTTTCACAGAGACTGCTCCTAAATATGGAAGCTCCTGTTGGATCTCTGCCTGTCGCAGGCACAGGGAGACTAATTAGTGAGGAGGAGGTAGAGCTGAGCCTCCTACTCAAAGCGTACCAGCCTCCAAGTGAGCTAAGGATGAGTCAAGATGGATTGGCAAGTGCCTCTCCTTATTGAAGGAGTCTAAATTTAGACCGCACACCAAGGCTGTATTTAGCGGTGAGGCTCCGCGTGGCCCTGAATTATTAACTCCACTCTCTCTCTTTGCTGGATGGCCCTGCCTGGTAGGGCACTAATAGCCGCCTTTTAATTTGTGTCTGTCTCAACTTGGAGCCAGAGAAGCGGGTGAGACGCTCCTTGGGATGCCAGCTTCAAAAGGGTGATGTCTCCCTCCCGTGGCTTGTCTGGGGATTGCACTCTTACCTAGACTCCTCAGGCACACGTCCAGTGTTGCCCCTTTGCCCGATGATGTGCCGGCCTCTGCATCTCGCTCCAGTCTTGCCCGTTCTATGCTGGTGTCCAGTCTCTCTTCCAGAGCACACTGCTGAGCTTTGGAGGATCATCTTTCTGATGCCTTGTGACACCCAGTGGGTGTCCTCCTCAACAGGCTGGTGCCCCTTGGCTTGACGGGAGCAGAGACAGATGGGAAGCAGGGAGAGGCCTCTTCCATCTTGTATCTACACTGTATATACTTTACACTTACTGTATTATTAGGAATAATATCTGGAAGAGTCCATGTCCAAGGGAATAATGTGGTTCCTGGTTCCACAGCACTCCCCGCACCTGTGCCATGGCCCCGTATGGACGGATTGTAAGGCACTCGGGGCAGGGAATCTTGCAAAGCGTTGCAAGTCTTCTCATTATCGGTTCTTGATTGCGGTATCATTTCTGGTCTCCGTTTTGCCTAAACCACCGCCATGAAGATACAGGCGCCGCATCGTGCAGGGATCATTAAGCCCAGATTGATTTGGGGGGCTCTCTGCGGAAGGATCGGATGAGGATGCAATGCGGGTTGCGCTCAAGGCTGCTCCATGTTGCCCTCAGAGGCAGCTGGGCCTTCAAAGGCACTTCTTGCGCTGACGGGTGAGGCATCAACAGGCTTCAACATCCTCTGAACCAAAAGCCTCCATGGTGCTTTTTGCACTGTCGACATCGCCTCTGAGCACAGGCAGAGTGCCTTTCCACAAATGACAGCCTCAGCCGCAAAATCAGCACCACCTTCCTAACATGCTTCTAAACATGTCCAAGTCTCAAAGTGCAGTGCTCAAATATTGCACTCTACGCATGTTCAGAGGAGCTCTTAAGTCCTGAGGTATTTTAAACACGCTTTCCCACAGAGAGAGCACTCTACATGTTCAGACGAGTTGTTAAACTTGGGGTAATGTTTAAAATATGCTCCCCACAGAGGTGAAGCGCTCTGTGCATGTTCAGAGGAACTCTTGCCCTGAGGTAATTTTTATAACATACTCTCTGAGGTTTGGCACTCTGTGCATGTTCAGAGGAACTCTTGCCCTGAGGTAATGCTTTAAACACGTCCCCTGAGGTGAAGCGCTCTGTGCATGTTCAGAGGAACTCTTGCCCTGAGGTAATTTTAATAACATGCTCTCTGAAGTAAGGCACTCTGTGCGTGTTCAGAGGAACTCTTGTCCTGAGGTAATGTTAGGGTAAAAATGCCCCCTGAGGTGAAGCGCTCTGTGCATGTTCAGAGGAACTCTTGCCCTGAGGTAATTTTAATAACATGTTCTCTGAAGTAAGGCACTCTGTGCGTGTTCAGAGGAACTCTTGTCCTGAGGTAATGTTAGGGTAAAGATGCCCCCTGAGGTGAAGCACTCTGTGCATGTTCAGAGGAACTCTTGTCCTGAGGTAATTTTTTAAAACCTGCCCCTCCCACACATGGGGAGCCCTCTGCACATGATCAGAGGAACAATTTATATTTGTATTTCCAGTTTGTGTGTCTTTTTCTATGGGCTGTCAATCACTCCTCCCCTCAGGGGCAAACTGCCATTTTAGTCCCGCCTCTCCATCCTATTGGCCCACAGAACCCCTTTCCTTCGCACCTATTGGCTGAAGGTCCTGCCCATCAGTTTTGACAGTTGACAGTTGATTATATGGAATTTTTAAATTCTGCCCCGCCCCTTTTCCCTTTGCTCCGCCTCCCTGTCAATCAATAAGCGAGGTCCGGTCTGATTGGCTGGCTGCGACAAGCTGGCCCTGCGGCTTCGCTTTCTGATTGGACGAACCACCTGTCACTCTTAGAGAGGGGGCGGGACTAAGGCTAGAAAGGGGGCGGCGGAGGCGGCGGCCATTTTGGCTTCACGGCGAAAGTGAGGAGAGAAGAGCGAGGAGGCGGGCGCCGGAGTGAGGAGCGCCGCCGTCGCTTGGCACCCCCCTTCCTTCTGCCTCTCAAGGCCTCGGCGGCCTCCCTCCCCCGCCATGTCTGACGCGCTCGGCGGCGACGCCCGCCCCGAAGAGACCGGCGAAGAGAAACAGGTGAGGCGGGAGGGGGCAGCGAGGCCGGTGGGCGTGCGGAGAGCCTGATTGGCCCGCTCAGCTGCCACTCCGCCTCAACTCAGCCTCCGATTGGCTGCTTATGAGTGGCGCCGCGTGCTAATTGGTTGACGCCGTTTGCAGGGGGAGGGTCTTTTCTGGTGCTTAGGAACCATAGACTAGGAAAAGACTAGAGTCACCCATGTTCAGTGTCTGAACTTCCGGGTTTTCAAAGAAAAGGCCTGTATGCCTTCTCGTCTCTATGGTGCTTTGCATTGGGAGGCACAACAGTGGGAAGCCCAAGAAATTCCACTAAGGACTATGATGGGGGTAACTCTGGGTTTATTTCCTATGCAAGCTGGCCATTCAATGTGGGGCACACTAGGGGTCAGGACCCGCCAGGAGGGTCGCAATCCAGTTCACAGTCTGGGTCAGGACCCTCCAGGTGGGTCATACTGTAGATCTGGACCCTCCATGTGGGTCACAAGCCAGTTGTAGCTGGGTCACAGTGTGGATCAGCACCAATCAAGTGGGTCACAAGTGCACGGTGTAGATCTGTAGGTGGGTCACAGACCAGTAGCAGGTGGATCTACAGTGTAGGTCTGGACCCACTGGGTGGGTCACAAGTTAGTTGCAGGTGGGTCATGTAGCGTGTCTAGGCCACCCTTGGGTGCCGAGCTCCCAGACAGGATGGGCTCTTGGTGGGAGAGAGGCAGGGTGCTTTGCTCTGAATGGAGAGATAGGACACTAGTAAGGAGGAGCTGTGATGATGGAGAAGAAGCCTCTGTTCTGCTTTTAGCTAATATTCCAAGCTATGCAAATTAACAGCACACCATGTCATGGATCTTTGGCTAAGCATGGGTGACATCTTTAATGACATCACTTCCAGGTTGATGACATCACTTCCAGTGGGTCCCAACGGACTGCCGTTCTAAAAATTGGGTCCCGGTTCTAAAATGTTTGAGGACCTCCAGTGTAGGAGGTTCTGGGATACTGTTCTTGCCAGGATATCAGCAAAGCACTGTCTTCTCTACATTGCTGCCTGCAGGAGCAGTGCTTGAAATCCTTGCGCAGTGGATGGAGGTTCCAGACTCCAAGGTGTCTGTGGATAATGAAATCTGTGAACGCCCCCCCCCCCCCAGCCAACAGAATTGATCTGGCTTTGAGGACCCAGTGGAAAAAGCATGGTCCCTTTGCTGGGACTTGCCCTTTGGTCTGATCCAGCAGGGCTTGCTCCAACTGCCTTCCTCTGCTTCAACTTTCAGTCTATAGTAGCTGCACAAGGAGCAGAAGGAGTTGCAGGTGTATTTTTAAAGGTTGTAGAGCCATTGCATAATGTGTAGAAGTTGAAAGCCCTGCCTGGAGGCCTGTTTTAAGAGTGTGCTCCTGCACAATCAGAGCACTGCTTCCAAAGAGCCCTCCTCCGTCATCCCATGAGATTCCCCCGTGTGGGTGTCTTCCTCGCCTCCTCTTGCCTTAATGTTTAGGTCTGAGTCATCTGCTTTTTCAGAACGCTGCCCACAGTGTCGTGAGCAGCTCGTCCACCTTGACGGTTTAGCCACTGAAGTGATTCCTCTTTTGTTTCCATCCAGAGAGGCGCCTGGGCTGTTTGCTCACAAAGTGGATCTCCCTGTCCTGCCTTGCTTTAGGGTGTGTTGTGCAGCCCTCTCCTTGAGTCAATAAAGGAGCTTCTGCTTGCACAAAACCACCAAGTGTGCATCTCAGAGTTGCTTCCAGCCCTGCTTTCATGCTTTTGTGCATGGATGCTGCAGTGACCTTGGCTATGTAGTTCTGGATGCTCAAAAGGGCACCCCTGACAGATCAGAGGCCTCTCCTGGCTCCAGCTTTGCAATGGGCATTAATTAGCAGGTAGTAGAGCTAAGCCTGCCTGCATGTACCTGATCCCTGTCAAGTTCACTGACATCTTTGTACCTTAATGGTGCAGTGTCAGGAATGAGCTGGTCCCCCACTATTGATTATTTGCCTTTACACCCCACCCTTCCCTGAAGGCTGTAGTGTATGGGCAGCCCCCTTCTTTTATACCAGCTGAGACATTGACTGGCCCGAGGTCATGAGCTTCATGGCTGAGTGTGCATTTCAAGCCCTGGACCTCTGGTTCAATGTTCTCGCCTCCACACCACAGGAACATGATGGGTAAGGTATCTGTTGACTTTTGTGTGTTTCTGCTTTCAGGATTCACAGGAGAAAGAAGCGGTTGTCCCCGAGAGAGCAGAAGAAGCGAAACTAAAAGCCAAATACCCAAATCTGGGACTTCAAAAGCCCGGCGGATCTGATTTCTTAATGAAGAGACTCCAGAAAGGGGTATGTGCCTGGAGGGAACTTGAAAGGTTTGGCTGGGAGAACATGACATGGTGTGGTAGTATACAGTGGTAGTGTACTGTACAAGCCACATGGTGTGGCTTGTACAGTGGGCCCTCCTTGTCTATGGATTTGGCCCCCATGGCACTCCATGCCCACATCTGCAGGGCCTCAGTAATCTAGGAGTGACTGGCAGTGCCCTTCTGTCACATCCAGCTGCCAGCTCAATATCCACAGATATTAAAATCCTCAGATGCAGATAAAGGGTGTCACATGGATATTTGCTCCTTATTGTTAGGTTATGTGGGGTTTTCTTTAGATCATCCCTTTTCTTTGTATCTGTCCATTGAGAAGGTAAGCCCGGAAGGGTGGGCTGTCCATCTGTGCATCTAGCAGCAATTCTTTGGGTTACAGTTGCCCAGCATTGCCGGTTGCCACCCTCTACTCTAGGGCTCAAGTCTTATATCTCCCTCCTCTCCTCCCCACAGCAAAAATACTTTGATTCAGGAGACTACAACATGGCCAAAGCAAAGATCAAGAACAAGCAGCTTCCAGCCGCCGGACCGGATAAAAACCTGGTGACAGGCGACCACATCCCTACGCCACAAGATCTCCCCCAGCGCAAATCCTCCCTCGTCACCAGCAAGCTGGTGGGGTAACCGGCGCATTCCCCATGGGTTTTTTCCCCCTTTTATCCCGTTTTTTTGTTTGGGGTTTACTTTTCTCTGTTCTTTGCGTCAAAACCGATTGAACTTTGCTGTATCGCAGGGCTGGGACTCGCAGAACGCTGGTAGCCGTTGGAAATATTTATAGTAATCAAAGCCAGAAGCTGAGACCTTGGATGCGTTTGCAGTTCTGATTTTGAGTTTTCTTGCAGGAGGCGCATGCCCTGGGGCAGGCCAGTGTCTGCTGGTCACAGCTTGCACATGTGGGTTCAAGGGTGGTGCTTCTTGGCCATGAAAGCAGGCAGCTGTAGGAACTGTTTCCAGGCCAGCCTCCCTCCAAGGCGACAGGCATGGAAGCTGGGAAGGAGGGAGCCAATCTGGGCAGCCCTACGTGACGCAGAGGAAGCCTAAGAACAGCAAATTTATCAACACTATAATAGCATTTGTAGAACACTGTAGTCCACACACAGGGCTTTAGAGCTGTGGTGGTCATCCCAACCCCACAAAAAGGGGGGGAAGCATTCTTATCCCTGTCTCGCTGGGTGGAGGGGGTGACAAGAGAGAGTTCACTTAAGCCCTCTTTCTGAGTTTATGACTGATGCAAAGTTAAAATGGGGCAGCCCAGATCCCTCAGCCACATCACTGGCTCTGTGAAGAGTCTGTGATTTAGACCCATGGCTTGATTTCATTGGATGCTGTAGCCCCCCTATACCCCGATGCTTGAAGGGCTGCTTTTTGTCGACAGGACAGCTCCATGTGTCAATGGTCAGTGCTCCCTAGCAGCTCTCTGAAGCTGTCCAGCCCTGAAGCAGGGGCCAGTCTGTCGATTGGAAGCTGGGCAGACCTCCCCAGTTTCTGAATAGGTGTTTTGGTGGCAGCGACTCCTCTTGGAGCATCATAGACAGGGATGAGGATCATAGGTATGAATTTTGTAGGGCCCAGGTGGGAAGCAGGCAGATTGTCTCGTGAGCCGCTTTGGCCAGGAAGCAGTTGGAGCAGAGACCCCGCCTGGGCCAATGTTAGCCCTTGGGTGGGTTACTGCTGTGAGCTGCCTCTCTGTCCCCCACAGATCTGGGCCACTCCCCAGACCTCTGGGGGAGGTTAAGAACAGGAGGTCTGCATGCAGGGCCGTGTGTCTTCCATGCTATATCTTTAATCAAGTAACGTGCCAAGATCTGCAGCTTGGGTAGGCCTTGCCCATTGCAGACTCGCACAGAAGTCTGTGCTACTTATTGATTGAACCAGTTCTGATTTATCCACTTAAATCAGGTTGTTTCCCACTTCCTAACCAGTCCTCCCATCCCCTGGCTTCAGCAAAATATTCCCCTGACATTCTTTCCAGCCCATTTTTGCAGCCTCAGGGACCATAAACTTTTTTTATTAACTGAAGGCTGAGGCTCTCAACTCTTGAATTCTGCACTCCATCAAATATTGCCCTTGTACATGCTTATCCCCATTTAAAGATCATTGATCCGACTATCTAAAGGATTTTAATTTTTATGGGGTTGCTTCCACAGTCAGATCCTAAATAAGAGGCACTTGTGATCCTGCCCCCTCCCCCCCCCCCAGTTCTGGGAACAGCTGAATCAGTTTGGCCACAACCGGACAGCACCATGGAATTTCCCCCATCAGCACACAGCACTTTCTGCATCTGATCATGCCAGCTTCCTCAAATGCTCGGAGGGCTGGGCTCTGCCACCGCCTGGGAAGAGCATCCCTAATTCTTCTTGCCCTCCACCCCAGCACGTACTGAATTTGCAAATAGGAGAAATTAGTAGTGCCTTAACTGAGTGTCACAAGACCCCACAGAAATGGTTTCCCACCATTAACGCCCCCGAGTTGCTGTAAGGATTTTCTTGCTCCTGAGATGCCACCACATAGGGGTAGGAGGCACCTCGCCCTGGACATTGGCAGTAGCTCTCAGGGTCTCTCCTGGGGGCTTTTCCTGTCACCTGCTAGATGACCATGGAGCAGAGACGGCGCTGAGCTGTCCTCTCTTCTGCCCAACTTGCCAAACATTTGCCAGCAGTCTTGGTGGGAACTGAGTTCTTCTTCCAAGCAAGTACAAAAGAGCCATTTTTGCCCCTTGCAGAAAAAATTTCCCAAAAGGTGGGTCACCTGATCCCCCCACACTGGTGGCCTTTCGGGAGGTGACCTGATTTGTTAATTCCTACCAGCCCTTTTGATGCAGGACAAGCAAAGAACTCCAAATTTTTTTAAAATCAGGTCTCGTTAGTGGGTTTTTTTAAATTGCAAAGCTATCTATGAAAGTTGTCAGATGATTGTTGGGGTGTTTGAGGCAGGCCAGCCATTGGTGGGAGGACAGAGGAGCGCTTCTGCTTAAAATCCTGGGTTGCGTAGCCGTGCCTCACAATTATGACAGCAATCAAGCGAATGCCGTAAAGAAGGAGGGGGTTATCTTCCCACTCACAGCAAAAAAGTGTGCCAATGGGGAGATTGTCCTGCCTAAGCCCCAAAGACACCTCCTGGGGGCTTCACACCAGATCAGCATGGAGAATCTCAAATTCAGAGGTCAAGCCTGCCATTCTCACGCCTTTTCATCTGGTTCCTTGCAGTTTCCTTCCTACACCCCCCCCCCCCAGATCACTTGGCCCTCCCTTGCTTTTTGGCTACATCATCATTGTGGGGGTGGGGGTGAAACAGGCATCTAGGCAGGAAGCTGCCCTTCTTTCAAGTTCTGCTCCCAACCACAGGATGGTTCAACTTAGCTGAGCACAGCCTGTCTTTTGAGCCAGAAGCAGGCAGGCAGGCAAGCAGGTGGGGTGGGGGCAAGGTGCAAGCTCAAAGGTTCAGCAAGGCCTGCCCAAGAATAGCAAGATCTTGGGGTTGAGGCTGTTGATGGAAGGTGATGGCAAAAGGGGCTGGTTCCTGGCACCACTTGCTGGGAACTCAAGGCAAGGGTTTAAATTTGTAGCGGAGTTAAGCCAGCTCTGGCCACCGGCTCAAAAGCTTGAAGGAGCTCAGACTGGAATGGTTGGGGTTTTGGACGGGCACCCTCCTCAAATGGGCTCCCTGCACTACAAGGTTGACAGGAGGGATGGGAGAACTTCTTCCGCCTTGTATCGTCTCCACAGCCATTCTGCCGCCTGTCCCAGCCGTACTGTAAATAGATATGAATCATATATAAATATATATTATATATAATTTTTACGTCATCATCTTTATCTCCTTGTGTTTGCATTTTTCTAAAAAAAACAATTCACACAACACACACCAGCTACACTCCTTAAAACCAAATGCTTCCCCCACAAACCACCTCCCTTGTCCCAGCTGTTGTCTGGAGTCGGCCAAGATGCTCAGGTGTGTCTGACACCGATGCGGGTGCTGAGCAGTTGTGTATTGTGGTGTAGAGGGGGAAAGAGCTGGGTGCGCAACCCAGAAATTTTGGAAATAAACCAATCCTTGTCACATGCTGTAGGTCTGGAGTGATCTGTGCTGTGGCCCTTTTTTGTGGGGTCCAACTCTGCACCGCCCCTCCTTGCAACTACTCTTGCAACAGCAAGGTAGCTGAGTTCAAGACTGGTCCAGGGTAGCTTAGGAAGTGAGACCAAGCAGGGATTTGAACCCAAATCCCCAGCCAGCATCCCCAATCACGATGCATCAGCCAAGCTCCCTCTGAAAGCATGCATGATGCTGGAAAAAGGATTGCCAGCAACACAAATGGTTCTCATCTCCAGCATAGGGAGAGACGGACTCCCAGTAGGTCTTTATGGGGTGCACCCTCATAGTGCAATGAGCGTCTGGTTGGCTGAGCCTCCTGAAGGGAACATTTTGGGAGAGCCGTCGTTCTCTTTCCGACCAGAAGAGGCTACCCGACTGCAGGCTAAAGAGGAACCCAGTTAAAAGGAAAGCTTAACGCTGCATTTTCTAGCATTGAGGTAATCAAGTTCACACCATCTGAAGTATGGGTCGGCGGTGCAAAGTACCACGGGAGAGCCGTGCCTGCAGCCAAATTCCTTGTTTACTGTCTAACTGGGCCAGTTAGATATTAAGATCTTGGAATTTTCCTTGCAAAACTGGACAGCAGACAAAGAAAATAATTAATAAATGTGCCCGCCGGCTCTGGGGATGGCGTCTGAAACCCCAATGCCAGCTATTAGGGGCCGGTTTGTGGCAACCTGCTTTCCTAGCAGGGAGCCTGCAAAACAGCGTTGCTCAGTGCTCTAGGATTCTGTGCATCCAGGTAGTGTCATGTGTCACAACCCAGGTTGCAGGATTCACTCCCAGAACCCCTGCAAACTTGTAGGGCTTCCAAGCACCCCCTTTTAGGAACACGAAGCCCTGCCAAATCAGGCCCAAGGCCATCTAGTCCAGTTTGGCCTGTACAACTGCAGGACTGAACACCCGGAGGCTGGACCTTGAAAGCCAGCGATGTGTGTTTCGAAAATAAACCACTCCTGTTTGCTTTCAAAAGTTTAATTGCTGTTTTCCTTGCAGGAGACGGTCTCAGATCCTATTATTAAATAAAGTCAAGAGGGTGTCACCACATCACCCAACCGGGGATGGACTCACAACCGGGGAGGACCCACAGCAGACCTGCGCCCACCCTATTTTAGTGAGGTGCAAATTGGGATCAAAATGGGGAGGGGGTTTTGTAAGATCCCTGGTGAATCTGGCCATATTTTTTATCGTTTTGCTGCCTCGTTATGTTTTCCTTGGCTTTTAATGACAGTTTTAATTACTTTCTCAGGTTCGTTTGCAAAAACAAAACATTGGCTGCTGTGAAACCGAAAGTCGAAGCAGCCCTTCCTTGCTCGAAAAACAAGAACCTTGAGTTTAAGAGGAGACATTGGCCTTCGCCACTCTCTGTAAGGCAAGGGTCCTCCAGCTTCCCGCTGTTGAAGCAGGGGTGGGCTTGGTGTTGGAAGTGGTAGGGGTTATCTAGAGGTCTTCCTTCTTTCATTGTCCCCAGGAAAGGAAATTGTTTTTCCCTCTGATCAGCCCCAAAATAACATGAATGGAATGCATTGTCTGAGGGTGACACGCTTGTCTGCCCTGCTCTGGGGTCAGGCTGCAAAGGGGTAGGTTAAAAGGAGAGGAGGGTAGTCTGGGATTCCAGAAAGGGGGGGCAGAAGGCAACAAAGACCTGCAGGGAGCCAGATTAGGAGCAGCCAACACAGCCAGGTGCCTTGTGGCATCACCCCTAGTGGCATAATCTGGGGGGGGGGCTATAAACTTTTTCATGGGGTGGAGTGAGGGGTGACACCAGAACCAGGGGATCCCCACTAAAATTCAGTCTGCAAATACCAATCACTGGTGGGGCAACAGGGAAAGAATGCTGTTGCCTATCTATTGTGGTTGGCCATCCATGAAACTCCAAAGGGGTGGCAGACTAAGTGGACCTCTGATCCTAAGCTATGTCCCCCCACTGATTAATTCTCCCACACTCGGCCAAAGGTCCCACTAACTTCCCAGCCGTATTCCTGAGCAGACTTTGACCTCTGAAGCGGGGTCCTGTGATGAGTTGGCTTCTAAGTTCAGCCGATAAGATTAGAGAGTCATCCGATAAGGTTTTTATCTCAGGGTTGGACGTGTCTTCTGGGCACCCTTTGCTCAAAAGTGGCCCGATCCAAGATGGGATTGAAACTAGAGAGCTAGTTTCAAATATTCTAGTCCAGCATGAGGACTAGAAACTTAATCCCCCTTCCTGGTTGAAACCCCAGGTTCCCCAGCTGCTGTTTTTTTCAGATTGCAAGTTCCCAGGTGTGGACAGGGAGGGAAACTATTAAATGCCGCCCCCCTTGGGGTGTTGCGCTTTGATTTGCATCCTTCCAAAAATAGAAACCCCCAAAAGGATGACCGGTGCAGGTTTAACCCAAACAGGTTTGGGCTTGCCGTGAGTCATCACTCTGACAGATGAATACAACATGTTCTTTGGCAAATGACACGGGCTCCTCTTGACATTATTTGTGTTGTTTCCAGGCTCCTGACCACAAAAAAGAATTGTTATGCAACCTCGCTGGGTCTGTCGAGTTTGATTACACGCCTTTAAAACAAAATACTTCCCCCACAAACGCCCCCCAGCCTGGCTAGTGGCCCACAGTTCCAATGAGTGTGCCGCTACACACACACTGGGAACCCCAAAGCTAGTGAGAGGACAACTGCATTGCGATACCTTGATAGACTGCAATCCTAACCTCCCTTGTTGCCTCCAACACCCCCTTGACTGGGGGAAGTATGTGAGTTTGTGGAGGTGCTTGCACAAAACTGGGTTGTGTGTTTGTGGGGTGGACCAGAGCCGGAAAATGCAGCATCAGCTCCTGCTTTTGCAGAACTCAGCTGAGTGCGCTAGTTTGAAAAATAATGCGCCGCTTCCTCCAAAAGCCGCAGCATCCTGTTGTCTGCAAAAAGGGCTCCTCCGTTAGCTCTCAATGGGGGAAACAGAAAATTTGAATTTTAGCCCAATTTTGGTCAGTGGGCCAGCTGAACCCCTTTCCAACTGAGGCCAAAATCCTATCCAGTTTGGTTGTCAGCATCCTTTGAACCTTTATTACTATACATAAAGTAGTATATTATGTATACCAGACATATACATACCATACTACTTTACATAAAGTCCGTATCCTCTTTTAAAGGGGGCCCACCTTATGCATCCATCGATGCTGAGCCTGGAGCTGCAGGAGCTTCAAGGACCTCCTGGATGGGACTGGAAGGATAGTGGTAAATTGGAAGTGGCTTCCAGTCAAACCCCCTCCAGATTTCAACCCCACCCTCCAGATTTCATTATCCACTGAATTCCATATCTGCGGGGGGGGGGGGTTTCTGGAATGGATTCAACCCATAACCCCCCAAAATTGAGGTGGTCCCTGTTTTTAGGGACACATGGCAACCAGCCTCATGGCCGTCACCTGACACGGATTCATACATGACACTGGGGTGGACATGCTGACACACACGCTTTTCAGGCACCCGACTATACAGAGGGGGCTGCTTCCCTTCTGCCAATGGATGGGAGCAACACCCCTTTCTTTCTCCCGCCCCCCCCAGTGTGGCCAAAGCTCCTAGCAGGGGCTTCCTGGAGCCTCCTCCACTGCAGAGCCCCTCTGTGACCCCTCAGTGTGGACCCCCTCCCTCTTTTCTGCCTTTCTTCAGGGGTCTGTCTGACTTGTGGCATCCGGTGCATTTTACAGCATTTGTTTTTTGTTTTCATTTGTTGCGGTCTTTTAAAAAAAGGAAATAAGTGGGTGTCTCAATCTTCCCCCCTCTACAGTCCCCTCCTCTTGCTGGTAACATTACATAACACACACCCGCCTGCATTCCCTGCGCATGACTCACAGAGGCCTGGAAGCTGCCCAGGGTTTTATTTTCCAGGCTCTGAGATGGTTCAGCCTCACCCACACCCCTTCCCCTTCTGAGGTCCCCTTGCCCCTGACCCTTCCCCAGGGCCCTCTGCCCGACGGACCCCTTCATCCTCACTCTCCCCCAGGATCTTCTCCTACCCCTGAGAACCCCCAGGATTCTTCCCCATTGTTTTCTTCCCCAATTATCATAATGATTAAGGGGCATTATTATTAATAATAATATCAGGGTACAACCCTATGCCTGTCTGTTCAGAAGTCCCATTATATTCAATGGTGCTTACTCCCAGGAGAGTGTGTCTGGGATTGCAACCTTACAGCACAATCCAGAGTATCTATGGGAGCTGTTGACGTAAGAAAAATTTACTCTGGATGGCTCTATGAATTTCCCATAGGTTTCCCATAGGTGGTGCTGTAACTACCTCGACGTAAATATTAAAAGCTCACATAGTTACTTTGGATTGTGCTGTATGTTAATTACCAATTAAATAAAATCATTTATTTATAATTACTCAAAAATTTAATCAATTAATAGATGTTAATAATTAATTAACAGCACATCTTCCCACTGCTCTGTCATTTTACCCATTACTTTCTGGACACATTATTATTATTATTATTATTATTATTATTATTATTATTATTAGATGGTAACAATGTTAAATAATCATCAGAGTTAATCATTATGAGAATTAATTATGAGAACAGTATCGATTTACGTCTGTTAATTTAATCAACCATCTATTAATGTAGTAATTAATATCTATCAACATCTGCTAATCTATTAATAATAAAATTTCAATATAATTTTAATTATTAAGACATACCTATTGATAAAATATAAATAATTGCTTATTTTCTTAATTAATTTATTCCTTGCTTCATTAATGAATTCTTCATTAATCAATTAATTAATCATTTGCTTAATTAATCAATAAACTTTTTCATTAATTTCTTCATTAATCAATTAATTAATCATTTGTTTAATTAATCAATAAATTTCATTAATCAATTAATCAATTGATTATCAATCACTGAATTAATTAATCTAATGACGTCATCACCTTCCCCATCACTTTTCCCACCAACACCCCTTCATTTAGCCACGCCCCCTCCACGCCAATCACTTGGCCACGCCCACACCCTCTGTTCAGCTTCAGCCACAAGGCCACGCCCAGTCCTTCCCCGTCAATCATGTGGCCACGCCCCCTTTCTCGCGCATTCCTTCCAACGGCGACCGTTGAGCCCGCCTCCTGGTCTCCCGGGCAACGGCCCCTCCCCGCGCGGCGTGCGTGCGTGCGTAGCGTGCGTAGCGTGCGTGAGCGCCTTTATATAAGAGCCGGTCGGCGGCGCCGCCACTCCCCCAGAGCCGAGCCATGGTGAACCGCAAGGCGCTGGTGCCGTACTGCGGGGCAGGGCCGGGCCTGGCGCCCTCCTCGCCGGCCTCCCCTGGCGGCGGGGGCGGCGGGGGGGCGCTGCTCTCGGAGGCTGCGGGGCCGCTGGTGGCGCTGGTGGGGGGGGCTCCCTGGGGGCTCCGGGGCTCCTCCGAGGGGCTGATTGGAGGAGCCCCGCGTGGCCCCCAGGGGTCCCTGCCGCTGATCGGAGGAGCCCTCGGCCCCTGGGCGGAAGCCCCCCGACTCCCCATTGGCCCGCTCAACGTTCCACGCGCCCCCGGTGGGCAGGACGCGCGCCCCCGCACCCTCCCCCTGCGCCCCCAGGAAGACGCCCTGCCCTCGCCCGCCCCGTCCCCGTCCTCGCCGGGGGACCCCCCCGAGGACCCCCTCCGCACCGCCACCCTCGCCCTGGTCGGCCGCTACCTGCGCGAGGCCGCCGGTCTCAAGGGCCCCGCCGCAGCCCCCGAGGCCGCACGCCCCAAGCTCCTGCTCCAGGGCCTGTGGGGCCGCCTGGGAGCCCCCAGCGGAGCCCCGCCGGAGCTGGACCGTGCGCTGGAGACGCTCCGCAGGGTCGGCGGAGGCATCCTCGACAAGCACCAGCTCGCCTTCCAAGGTAGGGGCTCTGGGGGCAGGAAGGGTCCTCTGGGAACGGGTCTCTGGGGGCGGTGGAAGGGCGAGGGGGGCCTGAGGTCAAGGAGGGGATCGGGGCGGTGGGGCCGAGGAAGGGTCCTGGGGAAAGTGGGAGGTGGAGGAGCCAGGGGTCCCCAGGGAGGGGGAGGAAGGGAGAGGCTGGGTCAGGGGGGCTCTTGGGGGAGCGGTGGGGCTAAGGAAGGGGTCCTGGGCTGTAGGGAGGAGGCAGCCAGGAGCCTAAAGGGGTGGGAAATGACTGGATTATCCAGTCTGTAGGGGGCTAAGGGAGGGGCTCTGGGGGACAGTGGGAGCCAAGGAAGGGGGTCTTGGGGTGAAGAAGGGGCTCTGTGGGGTGGCAGGGAAGGGGTCCTGGCATCGTAAGGAGTAGGGGGTGCCAGGAGCCCTCAGGGCAGAGGGTGGAAGTGTAAGGGGGAAGTGGAGTCTGTACAGTGTAAGTGGGTGAGGGAGGGGCTTTTGGGGGACCATAGAAGAGGGTCGTGGGGGAGCTAAGAGGCTTAGGGGGTCCCAGGGGAGGGGGTGGGATGGCCAGAGGAAGTGTCTGTGGGGTGTGAGGGGACAAGGAAGGGGCTCTTGGGGGCTAGTAGGGCTGAGGAGGGCAGTCTGGGGGAGAGAGTGGGTGTCTGGGGGTGGAGGGGGCATTGGGGCCAAGGAAGGGGGTCCTGGGGAGAGTGAGGAGTGGGGGAAGTCAGGAGTTTCTTAGGGAGGGAGTGGAATAATTTGGGGAGTGCCTAGTCTGTAGGGTGTATGGGGTGAGTGCGGGTCTCTGGGGAGAGGTCTGAAGAAGGAGCTCCTGGGAGAGAATGAGTGGGAGATCCAGAGGGGCAGGGGTTTGGGGGGGGGGGTGGAATTGTAAGGGAAGCAAGGGAGGGGCAGTGGGTGCTGAGGAAGGAAGTCTGGGGCAGATGTTGGGGCTGGAGAGGCCAGGGGGGTACAAGGAGTAAGTGGCTAAGGTGTCCTCCCTGTGAGGTGCAGGGGCTTTGGGGGACAGCAATGACCAAGGAAGGAGCCTTAGGAGGGAGGAAGTAAGGGGGTGCCTGATCTGTGGGTGCAGGGGAAGTCTGGGGGCTTCTGTTGGAGTGAGGAAGGGGGTCCCAGGGTGTGTGAGGACTAAGGGGAGCAAGTGGGGCTGAGGGAGGATCCCTTGGAATGGTGAAGGGGAGAGTCTGTTCTGGGGGTGCAGGTGAGGGAGAGGTGCTTGGGGAGCTCTGAGTGTTCTCGGGTCCAGAAGGGGATAAGGGGGAGTGCCAGAGGGGCCTGGGGTCCCTGGGGAGGGGGGAAGGGGTTTCCTTGTTGAACCAGGAGCTGGATCAGCTGAAACTTGAGGTGCAGGAAGGATCAGGGCAGGATCCTGGAGGGGGGAGCAGAAGGGGAAGTGCAGGCCGAGAACTGTGCCATACGGACCTTCTGTTCCACTCCCATATTGGCAGAGGGGGAGGGCGTGCTGAACCCCAGGCAGACCCACCGAAGGGCCCTGGCCTTTGAGGAGGCTCCAGGAATCCTTAGGGGGAAGAAGCTGGGAGGTCCAGGCTGAGCCTTGGAGCCCACCCTGGTGGCCAGGAGGGGCTTGGCTGGGCCTGCCAAAGCCACCCCCGCAGTTGGGCGTCATTTGGAAAGCACTGAGCCTTATCAGAGACGAAACTGAGCAGCGGAGGTTGGGGGAGGGGAGGAACTGCTTGCTCACCCAGCGCATAATCTAGTTACAGATTAGCTGCCAGCCTGGCTCGCTTCCTGCTCTGCCCAGCAAGGGCAAAACAGCACCGTCTGCAAGGATGACGGGTGCCCGCAGGTGAGCAGCGCTGCCTCCAAACTCAGCCCAGGCCAGCTGGGTGGTTGCGGGGTTTGGGCCTGGACTGCCACCCCTGCTTCAGGTTCATCTATCCTTATTAGGTCAACACGTCATGGAGTGTTTAAAGGTGCAAACAACTTAAAAGAAGCTCCGTGAAGCTCCTGGAGTGTGCAGAGAGCTCTTTGACCTCCTTTTGCAAAACTTCCCACAGGAGGGAGGTTCCCACATAGTTGTCTCCCGGATTGGGACTGGGCTCCGGGAGGAAATCTCCTGCCAGGGAAGGGATCTCATGAGCTGTTTACTGGCTGCTTTCAAGCCTCCTGCACTCATTGCCATGGGCAGAAGAAGCTTCTCTGGGGCAACTCCCTACTGTGGATTCCAGCTTCCTCCTGCCCTCAAAACCGGCTTGACTCCCTCTGATTTTTGGTTTTGTCTCCTTTCCATTTATTTGGTGGCCAGACTGGGCAGGTGGTCTGGCATCGCTCTGGGTGCCCATTGCAGGGAGTCACCAACACCCTTGGGATGTCTGGACAGGGTTGCAATAAATAACCAGTGATGAAATGCAGGAGTTGTGCAAGTTTCTGCTGAACGGTCAGGAAAGGGAAGGGTGCTGTGAAATGGTTGCGCTGTGTGTGTGTGAGTGAGTGTGTCCGTGTCCTGGAGAAGTGAAGTTCTGGGGCTTGGTGGTAGCACTGCTAAAACACAATATCACCTTCGTTTTGGAGAAAAGGTGGGATATAAATTTAATAAATAATAAAGCTTATACCCATAAGATAGAGGGGGCTAGACCAGCATTAATGTTCTGTTTAATATTGGCTTGTTCAGGAATGCTCAGGAAGATGGAGATCAAGAACGAGAGCGACCTGAAGACAGTGTCTGAAGTGGCCAAGTTCGTTTTTGACGACGGCGTCACCAACTGGGGTCGCATCACGACGCTCATCTCCTTCGGCGCCTTTGTGGCCAAGCACCTGAAGAGCATCAACCAGGAGGGCTGCGTTGACGCTTTGGTGGAGATCATCACCGACGTGCTGGTGACGGACAAACGAGACTGGCTGGTCGAGCACGACGGCTGGGTGAGTGACTCGCAGCCGCCGAGGTTCACCCCGTCCCGCCGCCTCTCCGTTTAGTCATGCCTTCCAATGAAATTCCAGCCTGGAGACAGTGAGGCTCGTAGCCGGCTGAAGCACAGCCTCACCCCAAACCAGCCCCCGTTTCAGAGCTGAAGAGGGAACGCCTGTCCTGGAAGGAAGCTTTAAAAAGAGAACCTGTTCAACACTAGGCTGTGGTCTAACCAGAGCTGGTTAGCATGCAGAATATTTACAGCAGTGGCCGTGGTTGCTTGTTATGTAGGTGGAGAATAGGTGCCCCCTTGATTCCTGGGGGTTCTTCCCCCCATTGCCTTTATTCTCCTTCAGTTGCACTGTTAACATTCAGTTAGTCTCCCCCTAACCGCCTTGAGTCTCTTACGAATGCGATGGGATATCAATAAAGTTAACGATGACAGCAGCATGTAGGCCGGTTGTCTGTGCATTGAGTTCTGTCAAAATTAACACTTGAATTTTTCCTTCCAGGAGGGATTTGTGAAATTCTTCCACGTGGAGGACATCGAGGGCAGCGTCAGGAGCGTCCTGATGGCGTTTGCCGGAGTGGCCGGACTTGGAGCCAGTTTGGCCTACATGATCCGGTGAGCCAGAGACTGCTCCCAAGAGTGGAGCCAGCTTGGACCCTTCACAAAAACCTCCGACCAGACCACTGGGCTGTTCTTTACGAGTCGATGGGAGCATTAAAGCATCTGGAAATCCCACGGGAAGTTTTAGCACGAACAGTCGGTTGCAGGACGCGGCCAGCGAGGAGGGAACGGAGACAGCCGTGCTCCGCAGCCCTCCAAAGTGATGGAAAGGGCATTAAAGGCACCTCCGCCTGGGGGAAGTCGCCTCGGAGTTGCCCCCATCACGCTGGGCTCGGTCTTGGGACTGTCAGCTCTTAGGTAGCGCTTGTGTGACTCATGGCCCTTTGGTGTCTGGTGTGCGACGTGCATAGCAAACGTGAACGCCTCTTAGCTCTGGGCCAGGGCATGTGTTGGTCACGTCTGCAGCAGGGACGGTGTCTTCTGACCTCAAAACCCGACCTTCACGTTGTGTACTGGACTGACCTGGTTGTACACAGTCCTGGCCCCTAACACAACTTCCACCTCCCACCCTTGAAAGCCTTTCACTGCCGCCGCAACTCAAACCACATACAACACTTGCAGCTAGTACAAAAGCATGGAGCTCACTTGATAAATAACCTAGAAAGCTTCATGAGACAACTCTGTAGGATTCTGTGTAACGTATACACACTGTACATATACAGAGCTTTATCTTTGTGTGTGTGTGTGTGTGTGATTGAATGTGATTGAGTCCAATGGATGCTCACTATCCTTCAATACAGCCTTCTGGACCTTTCCAGAAAATTCTATCTATGCTTAACATACCAAGACCGCTTGGGCCAGTTTGCTCTAGTTGAAACTTTAAAAATAAATCCTTTGGGATGTTTTCCACTTTTTTGGAGGGTGATGGGGGTTGGTTGTGCTTTTTGAATCAGATTGTTATTTTTATGTTCATTTTTGACATTTAAACATGGGTGTTTTAAGCTAACCCACCAACTGAATGTCCCACTTGCCTTTTGCAGAGGTCAGGTGACTCTGGTGAGTCAGAAACGGCACCCCCGTGCAGTGGGTCCCCCGTCTCCCTAAGAGGGGGCCCCACAGACAGGTTTGTAGATGGAAATGTTGGACCCACTGCTCTCCTTGGGGAGGCAAAGCTCCAGTGAGTGTGCATTTGGACCAGGCCTCACCAGAGCCACGTTTAGACCCCATGCAAAGTTCCTACAGCCCAAGTTAGGGCCTAGTTTAGTCCTCACTGGAGTCACATTGAGACCCCATGTGAAGTTTCTCCAGCAGAGCATAAAAACTGGACATGGTGCTATGATCAGGCTTGCTTTGTTTACATAAAATTGACCAATAAAGTTCATCATGGTGGTTGCCTTACGGGGATAGGCGAGCACCAAACAACGATGCCTGCATGTCTGTTTATACTGGGGGGTAGTTGAAACCAGCTCCGTTCGGTCCATGGAAAACCCTTCAAGGACCTTCCATTTACAGCTGGTCGGTGGTTCCCAGTGCATCTCGACATCCTCCAGTGGGCCGAACCCATGGATAAGGAGAGCCAACCTGCTGCCTTACGGGCTCGGCTCGCCCACAACTGCTGTGGTTAAAAGCTCTCCAATTCAGAGATGCCATTTTGAGTGGTTTCCCTTTGGAAGGTGTAAATCTAAACGTGGCAGGCCAGAAGTCTGAGCTGCTAAAGAGTCTCAGGGGAGGGATGGGCAGGACCCCTTCTGGACAAAACGGCTTTAGGGTACTTGATGTTTCTTGGCTGTTATGCAAAGGCTCTGCCATGGAAACATGCAAATGGAGGCATCGCAGGGCTCCGTTCCTAGGTAATGGGGCACAACATCTCCGACTGGGGCAGGGCAGAGCCCTTTCCTGGTTCCTGGAGGCCCAGCAACCGCCTGAAGTCGCTGGAGGTGGCGGGTGCACAGACCACCTGCCAGGCTGAGAACCTAGCCACAGTTTGTGTCGCCTTAGTATGGACGGAGGGCTGACGTCAAGTGCTTTAACTGGCACAGTGGGGCACTTTCTTGGAAATGAAGGAGTGCCACCCACTGCCTCCTGCTTTTGTAGGTCACACACCCCAGATGAGGAGTACACACCCCGAGAACCACCAAAGAGCCGCCCTTCCTACCTTTCTGGTGTGAGCAGCCTCTTAAGCCGAACTGACGAACAGATCAGAAAATCCCCCCTTGGTTTGGATCGCAACCAGCCTGTAATGGGGACAGGATGTTCCCTATGCAGGTCGAGGCTTGGACTAGTTCTCCACCCTAACAAGAGAGACTAAACTGGTTATGGGTGGGGGTGTCTTTGGTGCTTCACGGGGTGGGGGACGCGCAGGATGGAGTCACTGTCTTCAGTTGCCGATTCCTAAGGAGTCCAGCCCTCAAAGGGCCCAGCATTGCTTCTTCCAAAAGCAGAAGGCAAAGCCATTCCTTTGCGCTGAAGTCATGGCCGTGGCGTTTCCTGTAATAAGAGGCCTTGCGAGGAGAGGGGAGGCTTGAAAACAAGAAAGCAAAAGGGGAAGCAGCCAGGCCTGCCATTCCTGAGCTCCATGTACCCTCTAATTTGGCCCTTTTATTATTCCACCGCCCTCCGTGCTTTTTATTGCAAGTCACTTAAAATGTGCCCAGTTTAAACCAGTGTGGGATCAACTGGATCAGGGCAAAAGCCCATCTAGGCTCACTTCCTGCAACATCCCACCAGATGTGGGGAGCGCACTCGATCCCTGTTGCCACTCCCTGGCACCGAACATTCGTGTGGCTACATTTTTTCTGGGGGGAAAAGGTGCCGATACTCTCACAATCCTTAATTTTAGCGGCTCCCCCCTTGTTCTGGTGTAGAGCAAAAGTACATCACTGTATCCTCTCCGGCCATGCGCCATGTGGGCTGCCATGCGCTCCCCCAACAGGTCTTGGAGATTCAAGGTACAAAAGTACAGATATTCTTGATCCAGACACCTTGACCTGCAACATCTCCTCTGCCTAGACTAGGGTGATGCCTCCATCAAGAAGGGGTCCGTTGGATTGGGGGTGCCCAATACTCGGCAGACCCCTTGTCTGGGGATCTTTGTTTCCCATTCCCCAATGGTTGGGTTTGATACAAAACAACCATTAGGGCTGGGGTCTCCAGTTTTTTTGTTATGCCCCCTTTTAGCTTGGCCAGGTCTGGAGGAGCCCAGACCGTAGGCACCCGTCCATAGGCACCCGTCCATCCATAGACCCCTTGCTTTGGAGACCCAAACTGTCCCGATCCGGGTAGAAAAGGCATGAATGAGGTTGAAAGACGCTCCAAAGGGGGAGGAGTGGAGCAGACAGCCAGAGACCGCATTCCGCGGACGTGAACTCATGCTTGGGCCTCGGCCAGGGCTGGAAGAATAGCTCTCCTTTTTAAAAATCTGTTTTTCCATGTATAATTGGCGGTCTGAATGGCTGGGCTTGAGAAAAGAATCCCAACTGCTTCCCCCTTTCCCGCAGCTCGTGTAATCGCATTTGTGTATGTGTGCGTCTCTCTTAAGGAATCACGCATGAACACGCGTGTGCACCCCTTGTTTCCGTGTGAACTGGCATCCCTTTGACCGCTTTCCGGTACTGATCTCTGAAACGGTGTCCTTGCTCTCCAAAGATCTGTACGTAGAAATTAACATGTCTACTCAAGAGTAGTGGGTTCTTTTTGGCTTTACTTTGTTAATACACTATTTTGCATTTAATTTCGTTAAATCCAGGAAAAGACACCCCTTGGTGTTAGGGAGCCTTGCACTAAAAACATAGGGGGGCATTAGGGGGCTTTGCACTAAAAACAGGCATTAGGGAGCCTTGCACTAAAAACCTTTTGGGGGGAGAAAACACAGGTCATGATGACTCCCAGAGAGGTTATTTAGGTGCCTTGTCCTCTGATCAGCGCACCAGTAACCTTGTGATGCACTTCGCATTTCCCACAAATATTCCTATATAAGGATGGTGAGGCTTTCCAGGAGTCAGAGTCACGCAGGGTGAAGGGTGAAAACCTTGACCTTGTGCATGATGATGATGGTGATGATGTGCCAGGAAGGTTGCCTAACTCAACCCGACAGGAATGGGGTAAGACCAAAGCCTGACCGAATGCTGAGAGTTTGGGATCATGAGATGGGTGAGTGTTTTTGATTAAGCCATTAAATTTTGGTAAATCAGGAAGCGGGAAATAGGTTTGGTTTTTCCCCCGTGCCATTGACTAATGAGGGCCTTTATAGGGCTATCCCTTTAGTAGGGCCAAGGAAAGAAATCACAAAGGGTCCAGCATCCTACAAAAAATCCCACAATGGTTTGGAAGCCATCAACACTTTGAATGTGGGCCTGACTTCTTGGCGGTTGGACGCAGCTGGTGTTAGGGTGTGGATTGAACCGTAGCCTTTGATTTGGATGTTGTCCCGCATCCAGATCTGCGTTGTTTACTTCCTCCCGAAGGTCCCTCGGGTGCAACACACCAGCCCCCATTTCCACGAATTTGCTATGAGTCAGAGGAACCGTTTTGCCCAGAATTGGGGGGGGGGGGGATTTTGAGGATGCGGAGAGGAAAACTGCTCCACTTACTACCCAAGTAGCTCTCCAGGAATCAGGCCTCATTTCAAAGAACAGCAGCTTGTGGGGAGGGGGGCGGCTTATCTTCTGGACCCAGAAGGAGAGCCGGCAACGGGGAGATTGGACGGAGTTCCGGTGCTGCGTCGCTCAAAATGAGCCACTGTTAGAAACACGGAAATCTGGGTCAGACCCACAGGACTCAGTAGCCGAGGGGTCCCCAAACTTTTCCGTTAAAGGGCTGCGTCAAATATCTGGGACAGCTTTGAAGTTTAGGGAAAAATTACACACACACATGTATGTACTTGACTCTAATGCGCCATCAGATCTAATGTGCACCCTATACGTATAATCGATACCATATATCAATACCATATTTACTCAAATCTAATTAACCATCAAATCTAACATACACCCTATTTTTGGAGAATGAATGGCTGGAAAAGAGCGTTACATTCGAGTAAATGCAGCATATAACTGTATTTTCTAATCTAATGCGCACACTGTGCTTATAATCAAAATACCGTATTCACCCAAATCTAACCATCGAATCTAATGCATACCATGATTTTGGAGACTGAATTCAGCTGAAAAAAGAGTGTTACATTTGAGTAAATGCAATATATACCCATATTTACTCATCTAATCTAATGCGCACCTTGTGCTTATAATCAAAATACCATATTTACCCAAATCTAACCATCAACTCTAATGCACACCATGATTTTGGAGACTGAATTCAGCTGAAAAAGAGCGTTACATTCGAGTAAATGCTGTATATACCCATATGTACTAATCTAATCTAATGCACACCCTGTGCTTATAATCAAAATTTACTCAAATAAATATTTAGTTTATTTACTCAAATCTAATTAATCATCGAATCTAATGCACACCCTGGTTTTGGAGACTGAATTTGGCTGGAAAAGGTGAGCGTTAGATTTGAGTAAATACAGTATAGAATTTATTTTTATAAATTTTATAATTTATAGAAAAATAATATAAAATTAGAGTCGGAACTTACATTAATGAATAAATGGGTTCAAATTTCCAGGATTTGTGCCGGCACCAATGCGCAGCATTGCTAAAAGGCTGCAATCCTAAACACACTATCCTGGGAGTAAGACCCACTGACCATAATGGGGCTTACTTTTGAGTAGATGTGGTTAGGAATGTGCTCTAAATCTAATTCCGCCACCCCATCATCCGGTCAACTGGATCAGAAGCTCTTTGGGGTCCCAACGCTGTCTGAAGTCCAGTTAGGTTGCAGTCTTAACCACACTTCACTAGGAGTAAGTACTATTGAGCGCATGGGACTAACTCTTGAGTAGACATGCTTAGGATTGCACTGATAGAGGCTAATTGTGGGCCACATCTGGCCCCCGGGCCAGGGTTTAGAGACCCCTTATTGCACATGAGAGCATCAGAAGACTCCCCACTGGATCAGGTGAGGTCCATTAATGGGCAGGACTGGGCAGGACTGGATTTATTTCTATCCAGTGGAAAAGCAGGAAATGTCGTTGTTTGTTTAGAAAGAGTAAATATTTATAGGATTTGAGAAGGAGGGGAATTCTAGAGCTCCGGTCGAGGAAAAATAGGCTTGGTAAAGCACCCGATATGGCGCATGCGGAGCATAACTTCCACTGTGACCACTTGCCCACACAGCCTCTCCTTCCAAGTAGAACCATCTCAGATCACCTTTCCCCCTGTTGTGACACAGATCCGGGTGTGTCTTGTACCTTGAACCAGGTCATCCTGTCTCGATCAACCCAGAACGAGCAAGCATGGCTGTAATCCTAAATGCACTTGATCCCCGTTGAACACAATGGGGGTTACTTCTGAGTAGACATGGTTAGGATTGCGATCACATGCACTTTTTAAACCATGCCATAGAGATGTAACGTTGATCATAATTTGTCTCTTTCTTTAGGATTCTTGGTGGCGAACATGGGACCCCACAAGTGTGTTTCCAGTTGGGCCCCACAGCCTGGATTCTGCAAGAACCACAACCCCGTCGGTGCCAGCTGGGTAGCAGCGTCCCCTGCCAGCCAGGGATCTGTGGGCCTCGCTCGGCCCTGTCGGTGCCCGCTGCCCTCCATCTGCCAAGAGGATCCTTGAGCAAGAATAAAGGCTGGGTCTGGCACAACCAGGGAAGGGGGTGTCAAGTCAAAACAAAGGGACATTTTTCGGCAAGCCCAACCGGCCGCAGCCAGATCCCGACTGGCAAGGGGGGCAGGGAGAGAGCAGAACCATCTGCTCTCTGCCCCACAGCTGTCTCAGGGAGGCCGCAGCTGCTCCTATTGTCTGCCCCTCTGCGCCTAAGGGGGCTCCCCACCCACCCCAAATGGAAAGTGGGATCCTCCACTTAAAAAGTGCCTGGTTACAATCCTTGGATTTTCTTCCTCCACCCCCAACATCTGGGATCATCAGCCCCAAATCACATGGCAGTTATTATTATTAATGATTGTTCACTTTATTATTCCGAAAAAGAGATCTTGAGCATGTGCAGAGTGGTTTTCTTGTTCCCACACTGTTGCGATCACTTATGGGTCTTTTTGGTCCTGAGGCCCTGCCTCACCTATAGCTTCCCATAACTCAAGGCTTTGCATGTGTTCCAGGGCACGTACATCATGCGCTGCCACACGCCTGCCGCTGCCCTGCAGACAAAGGGGAACATCAGGCACATTCTTTCCCCTCCCTCCCCTTGAGCATTTCCACTCTTGCACATGACTGTAGAAGAGAGCTATGGGGTGTGTGTTGTGGGGGCGCAAAACCTACAGCTCTAAAGCCCCACTTCTCCCCCCCACTAAGCAGGGATCCAGCTTGAACCAGTTTAAAACCATCACCAAGGGGAGGGGGGCTTCCAAAATCTTCCTGCCACCCAGATTAAAGGCAACCCACAGGGCCATTCCGGGAAGTCCTCCCCATTCACTGGGCAGGGGCTCCTCTATGTGGTATTTAATGGTTGACCACATGATATTTTTATTGTTTTAATTGTATTTTATTGTGTTTTTAATTGTATTTTACTATGTGTTTTATTGATTTTAAGCTCCTTGAGTGGCCTTTGGGGAGAAAGGCGGCGTACAGATAAATAAATAAAATTAATAAAAATAAATAAAGGGGAGAAAGGCGGCATACAAATAAATACGTTAAATTAAATTAATAAAAGTAAATAAAGGGGAAAAAGGTGGCATACAAATAAATATATTAAATTAATAAAAGTAAATAAAGGGGAGAAAGGCAGTGTACAAACAAATAAATTAATAAAAGTGAATAAAGGGTTGAGAAAGGCAGTGTACAAATAAATAAATTAAATTAATAAAAATAAATAAAGGGGAGAAAGGCGGCATACAAATAAATACATTAAATTAAATTAATAAAAATAAATAAAGGGGAGAAAGGTGGCATACAAATAAATATATTAAATTAATACAAGTAAATAAAGGGGAGAAAGGCGGCATATAAATAAATAAATAAATAAATAAATAAATAAATTTACCAGGCCCGTGTTTTCAACAAACGACATCCACCTGCCTGCAAAGGAGACCCTTTAGCCTTCCTGGAGATAGTCCTACATAAGTAAAAAGATTGTACTAAGGCGGCAAGCATTGACCTAGAGGGAATTTGAAAAAAATGCATAGAAGGAGAAGAGGTTATTAGTAGAGCCTCCATGTTCAGGGGTAGTCAGTCTGAATTAAGTCGGTTACCAAAGTATCTTCTTTCCCTCCCCACATCTATGCACGCTTCTCTGCTGTGCTTCCCCCACCGACACACACGGGATCTTCTCTCTGCCAACTTGTGATCTTTTGATTTGAGTCACGGGGGGTGACCTGGCACCACAAAACCCCCGGGTTCTTCCAGCCGGGCCCAGAGAAGCGCTCGATCACCCACACTTTGGGTCAGATGACTCATTCTGGTTTATTACCCAGAATTTCCATTGGGGGAAAAATATTTGGGGCCTCCCGTTGGCAAAGAGGACGGGGAAGTCCCCTTGTTAAAAAGTGCACATATGAGAGTTTTGTTGTGATGTCAGCGCACTGGGTTTGGTTCCCATTTCAAAAAAACTGTCTATATTGCAATGTTCCCAAATTGTTTCCTCTTTATATAAAGAATCGGGATCAGGATCCGGCGCATGTCTGTTCGTTTGGTACCACTTACTACATAGGGTTACCTGCTACGCACCAGCCAGGGAGGTCAGTGCTATTGCCACTCCCATTCAGGTACTAGATGGGGTGAATACTGGAGTCTAATGGAATAAAATTAAAATTATTTTGGGATATAAATATAAATGGATATAAATATAAATGGGATTTTGATGTTTTATTCTCTTGTTACACAGCATTTAAAGGTGACCTCTGGTATTCGTGCTGGCGCCATTGCGTTCAATGGGGCTTCCTCCCAAGAAAACGCTCTTAAGATTGCACCTCAAATGAGCCTATTTTAAAAGAACAGCAAAGAAAAATGTATAGTAAATGTATAGAAAAATGTATAGTAAAGTCTAGCTCTGGACCATATAGAGATGTAACACTTTTAATTTAAAGTAATATTGACCAGAAAAAAAACCCTGAAACATTTAATCTCCCCATATTGACATGTTGGCAAATCCATTGGTCACCTTGGAGGTAAGGATCAGGATTCATTGGATCAGGACCACTCATTGGTGCTGCTTTCTCTTGGCCATCCCTTTCCACGGACCAAGGCATTGGTCACTTACTCATGTGCAAGCACACACTTCAATGCAGTGGTTCAGCCTGGGACACCCTTGGTTCAGCTATGGGGTGTGTGTTTGGTGGTGGGGGGGTGACAAAACATCTGGCTTAAAAGCCCCCACTTCTTTTCATCCCATGCAGCCTCAACCAGTTTAGACCAGTCTAGACCCATCACCCAGGGAAGGGGGGCTTCCGAAACCTTCCCACACTAATCCGCTCTCAAATACACAACAACACATTGTGACACGCTTTGCAATGGAAACACAACACCACATATGTATGGCCACACGACATTTGTATGCACA
This sequence comes from Cryptoblepharus egeriae, assembly GCA_030015325.1. Lineage (NCBI taxonomy): Eukaryota > Metazoa > Chordata > Lepidosauria > Squamata > Scincidae > Cryptoblepharus > Cryptoblepharus egeriae. Next base: position 10,932,105 of record JAREYC010000018.1, on the reverse strand, counting down.
TCATCACATGCAGTTATATGGGGGCTATGTGGGGCTAGATGGGGCTAGATGGGGCTTTTGAATACATAAATTGAGATAATGGAGACCTACAAATACAGACATAGGAGATGTAGAAAATAATATTTTTTGCGGTCACTAAAACAAGGGGTTGTGTAACTATTTCCTTCTCAAAGAGTATCTACACATGTTGTGTGTCCTTGTCTTGTGGATCTCGACCATGTATTATCAGAAATCCCACAATGATTAGTAAACCCGCACTTTGCAACGAGGCTTGGAAAACCGAGGTTAACCTGTCCCAGCTGAGCATATTTATCTTGGTTTGGCGCATGGTGTTCTCTGTTTACCAAGCTTTTTTAAAGCATTGGCTGCCGTCCCGAGCCCGACAAAACAGGATCGGGGCCTTGCACCGATGCAAAAAGTGTCCTCTGCCCCAAAAGCTTCCATCGACATCCAGACGTCGACCGTTTCTGCATCCGTGCCAGGAAAAATTGGACATGATCGCATTTTTGGAAAACCTTCATGTTTGCAAACATGTGACGGGGCTCAGGCTGCAATCCTATCCACGCTTACCCGGGAGTAGGCTCCATTGTTTATAATGGGACTTAATTCAGAGTAGATGTGCATATTCCAAAATCCATTTCCAAATTTTTCCCAGTGTGACACAGATTTGTTTTCAAAGACCGATTGAGAGCCCAGTCCTATGCTGGTCTACTCAGAGGTAAATCCCATGAATTGGTGCATTTGGTCAGGACTACCCAGATTTTGGAAAACTACCCCAGGGGAACAACACAGTATTGGAGGTGCAAAGCATGCGCTTCCTGAGATGCTCCTTTTCCGCCTCTGCAGGGTCGTGGGAACCCTCATAAAACCATCAATCGGGGTGGATGGGGCTGTTTGTTTGGGCAGGGAGGGCAGGGCTGTTTGCCCAGAGGCTGCCCCTGCCAGGCTCTCTTCCTGGGAACTGTAATCTCATCTGATCCGGTTATACAGTAACCATTTCCTCCTGATCTGTTGGAAAAGCCATATAACCATAAAGCAGCTGGCTGGCTGTCCGCCCACGTCCTCTCCAGGTTGATACCACCCAGATGAGGGCAGCCACTTTTCCCAACAGGGCCTGATCCGGTGCAGGAAGCAATGCCCGGAGTCAGCCACAGTGGCATAGCTAAGGGGGGAGCAAAGCATTAAGTTTTGCAGGGAGTGAGGCTGCAGCGTCCCTCCAGACGCTCAGTTTATCATTTGAGATTTACTCGAATCTAGTGCACCACTGAATTTAATGCGCACACTATACTTAGAATCAAAACACCGAATGTACTTGACTCTAATTAATCATTGCATTAAACGTGCACCCTGATTTTGGCGACGGAATTCAGCTGAAAAAGGTGAGCATTACATTCGAGTAAATACAGTAGGTTGTATGGTGAGCCTGCATTGGATTCAGAAAATATTGGTCCGCAGTGGCCAACCGCGCACTTGTGCACTGGGCCAACTGGTACAACCACATCCCAAGACGTGTATCAAGGTCAGATAAAGCTTTGGAAGCGGAGGAGGCTACAAGTTGGCAGGTGGGGTTGTCCATACCTCCCGTCGCCAGCGTTTGTCTCAGACGCCAACCCCAGCACGTTGTAGGGCAGGTGCCCGCCTGGCAGGCCTATCGCAGGTGTGGCATATACACAAAAGATTAAGAGCCAAGAAGGCAGCTGCTGGGCTATGCCCTGCCTTGTGCTTCCAAAGACGTCCTTGCCCTTTGAAACCCTGAAGGGCCTTATCCATTGATTAATGGACTGGTTCATTCATTCATTCATTCATTCATTCATTCATTCATTCATTCATTCATTCATTCTCTCCAATCTGGGCTTTCCCTCCTATGAGCTGCAGGACCGTTGGAAACATTATTTTTTGCAGGGTTCAGCAGCAAAATCATAAAGAAATAAATTATAGAAAAATTAATAATAATAATAATAATAATAATAATAATAATATGTACTATTTCACAGTTGCCAGGTGTTTGACTGGAACTGGCTCTATTGTGATTTGGTTCCTATCCAAGGAACAAGGAATCCCAAAGGAATATGTGTGAAGTTCCCAGGAATATTATGATTATTAGTGGCTGGTCTTTTGACCATAATAAAGTTATCTTATTATTATTATATATGAAACATATTACCGGTATACATAATTTATAATATGTAGGCTGCAATCCTAAACACACTTTCCTCAGAGTAAGCTCCGTTGAATATAATGGGAGACTTCTGACTAGATAGGCATAGGATTGCAACCAATATTCATATAAATGAATATATGATTAATTATTACATTTGAATAAATTATATATATAGTAATTATATATATAATTATAAATTAATTTATATATAATTATATTAATTATATATAGTAATTATATATATAATTTATAATTAATTTATTCAAATATAAAAATGAATCATATGTTCATTTATATGAATATGGATGCAATCCTATGCCTATTTATGCAATCCTATGCCTACCAGAAGTGTCCCATTACATTCAGTGGAGCTTACTCTGAGGAAAGTGAACCTGGATCCTCCAGGTCTCCGTCCGACTCCCAAACTACTACACCATTCTGGCTCTCTCTATAAAGATACAGATGCAATATTTTTATGCTTCTAAAATATTTGAATATTAATTTTCTATAATATTTCTGGATTATAGCTATCAACATCTTGGTTCCCATCTTGGGGTCCCAGGTCCAAATACGGCGCCTCCCTTGCACCCCACTTGTTCTTGGGGGGCAGAAAGTGTCAGATGCCAGGACATTTGCAGTTGAGTATATAGATTAAAATATGATCTCTCTGCTCATCCTGCTCCTTGCAGGTTGGCTGACCAGGATTCAAACTAGGGTCAGTGTAAACTGGAGTTGTTGCTTCTGCCCCCCACTGAGCCCCCAGCCGGAGCCAACATTCCAGGCATAGCACAGGAAACCACAACAGACAGATGCCTTACAAGGGGTTGCAATATTTACATTGAAGATACTCTCCAGTTTCCTCTGGATGCTGCTGGAGGTTGTCTAGAATTTCCTGCTCCAGGCAGGGTGTCGGACTAGATGACCTTATGGGTTCCCTTCTATAATTTTTTAAGGAAATCCAAGCTCAGGTGTGTCTGTACAGCTCCGTTTTGCTTCCACACCTGAAATGTCACCAGTGGAGTGAATCTCCCCCCAAGACTTGACTGCTCCACCCCCCCCTCTAGCCACGTAACCAGTAGGGGAAAGGAAATCAACCCCACTGATTTCACTATCCACTAAATTTGCTATCCACTGAGATCTTGCATTTCCTGTGGATATCGAGGGCCTGCCTGGGTGGGGAACGGAGGGGAGCTAAACCTCTCCAACACCCCCAGGATGCAGGCAGGTAAAAGTCAGAAGCCCCACATGTTGGAACAGGTCTTCCCCTTTCCCTGAACCGCTGGGGAAATTGGGTGCGTTCAGGTATCAAACCCAATCAATCCCATTTGCAAGGCCTGTTTAACTTGCTGCCAGCTGGGGCCGGCCGGCGCTGAGTCAGGCCTCTGGAATGTCTCGGTGAGGACAAAATGTTCCGAACAGCCGTGGGAGGCCAGAGAAACCGAAACCGTGCCGAGCTCTTTCCTACCCAGGGATTCGTCTGACTTTAGACCCCGCAAACCTGAACCCCCAAACCGGCACCGAACCCGTTCCAAGCACAGCACCTTTTCCCCGATAACCCGTTTCCAAAATTGAGAATGATTGTGGGTCGCCCTGGGATTCCCTCTGAGTTCCTCAAACTCTGTAGTGATCCCCCAAACGATTGTGATCCCCCATCCCAAATTCCTCCTGACCCCCCTTTGCGTCTCCCCTACAAAACCTCAGTGGTTTTCAACTGGTAAACTATAGCATATGGTATACCAGTGGTTTTCAACTGGTATACCCCCAGCCCATCTCAATGGCCATAGGAGACCCAAGGATAGGCCCTAAAATTGAGTGTCAGGACAATTAGGACAAAAAATAATAATTATGTAATTGATTTGTAATAGGTTTTGATTGAATAGGTTTGATTAAATACTTTCTGCATTTATTCACATAAAATATTTCCTGTAATGCATCTGCGGAACTCCTTGCCGCAGGATGTGATGGTGGGCTAAACAGGAGATCGGACAGATTTCTATAAGATAGAGGAAACTGCACCGGATGCACCTTTGATTTCAATCTATGGGGCTGGTTCATGTGGCCGTTGGGGGACGTGGACCCCCCGCCAGCGCCTGCCCCATTCCTCCTTCAATCTCTCAAGGCATCAATACTGATTTCAATGCTTGGTTTCATGTTTTAAATATAAAAGGATTGCACTCCGTTTCATTGTGTAATGTACTTGAAACAATGAGAATAAAGGACGTTATTATTATTATTATTATTATCATCATCATCATCATCCATAAATACACAGCGAACAATTTCGTGCTGGTTTCATTCACATCACCAGTCGGACCCTTCCCAAGAGTCTTGGACTGTGTGATATTATTATTATTATTATTATTATTATTATTATTATTTTTGGGGGGGCAGACGTTGAAACCTGTCCCTTTCCTAACAGATCCAGACAGCAACGTGTCTGCATTTTTCAAAAATCAGGGCGTGAGAAAAAGCAGGAAATTCCCCAATTTTTGTGGTCCTGCAAATCCTATATCAGTGCCACCTAGTGCTGAAAAGAGGTAATGCACTCAGTTTGGGGGGGGGGGAACACTGATTTTTTCCCCTCTCACGCAACCCCAGAACCAGGGACAACCCCTATAATTGAGTGTCAGGAGAATAGGAACAGACAAAATAAAATATTAATGTCAATTCGTATCTTTGTTTAAATATTTTCCGCACTGATTCACAGAAAATATGTCCACAATTAATCTGCGGAACTCCTTGCCACAGGATGTGATGGAACTCAGAATAATCTGTGGAACTCCTTGCCGTAGGATCTAACCTAAATGCATTTTAGAAGGGGACCAGAATTGTAAAGTCTGCAATCCTATACATGCTTTCCTGGGAGTAAGCACCACTGAACATAATGAGGCTTGCTTCTGAGTAAGGTCCATATCCTAAAGTCCATTTAAGGGCCCTGCTCCGGAGCAATTAAGGTGACTTTCCCTAAGATAACACTAGAGGGTGACGTAACTGTGTGGACCCATAACCGCTATGGATTTTGCCCTACTAGTAAATATTTATATTTTTATTTACCTACTACGTAAATAAATATTTACCTACTACGAGTAAATATTTATAAATACTGGAGTAAATGCATCGGATTGTACTGTTGGTGAATTGAAATAGATTTTAATAATTGACTGTCAGTTCTGGCCTATAGAGTAAAATCTCCAAGTTTATTTGGGGGGGCGTAAGTGAACCCCCCAATCCCGCCCCATTCCTAACAGGCTCACATTTTAACCCCGTGAAGAAGACTCTTAAATAGAATTAATTCCACTTTTTAATACAAACTCTGTGCATGTGTTTATTCGGTATTTTGGAACCAAACTCATGGCAAGCAACGCTCGAAAGAGAACCGGGAATTAGCCAGGAATTTAAATCAGAAAAATAACAAACCAAAGACAGAACCGAGAGACTGAACGGCAACCCCAATCCCAAAAGAAACCTTCTCCCAGGTTGGGGGGAAATGTGGGAAACGGGGGCCAAAATCACATTTTCTTTGGGACACCGGCTGGATACAGTCTGATTGTCTCTTTAACGAGAGAGAATATTTAATTAATATTTAATTAATTAACAATTAAGAGTTGAACACTCAATATCTGAGGACGGGGACAAAATCGGGTTGCGGACCTCGTTGCTTTTTTTGCCCCCCATATGACTTAAGTTTTGCCGGTGGGAAATGGGGACAACGGGAAATGAACCCATCAAATAGGGGGGGGGGAAATAGTGGGGACTTAAACAGTGCACTGGGGGGGGGGAGGAAGGTGTACAACGGGGAGTAGTTAACAATGTGTGTTTAAATTAGCCAAGCGGGCGGAAATAGGATACGCGGGACGAAGAAGCTTTGCTGGGGCCAGGAACTGAACGCCAGGAGACGGGGACATTATCAACTCGGGGCCTGTGTGGCAGTCACGGAGAGGCCGGGGGTCTCCCCCGCCTGGCCCTGATCCACGTCCAGCCGATACAAGCGCACTGACGAAGCCCGCAAGCCCGAATCGTCCGGGTGGTCCTTGGAAGGCGGTGGGGCAGACATGCCACAGGAAAGGTTGGAAGGGTGACAGTCGGACTCACGCGAGCCGCGCCTCTTTCCTTTCGGAGAGTCCTCAGCCACGGCTGTTCTGCCACTGTTTCCTGGTAGTGCCACGTCGTGGTCCACTGGCGCCGCTTCCCGGGACTCACTTCCTGATGCCGGAGAGCTGCTTCCTGTATGTGCAGCGGACGTCCGGCCTTTGATGACGCTCACCTGGGAGGGTGGGACGCTCGCTTTTGTGGCGTCGTCGTCCACGTGGCCACTTGCCACAGATGGGCCCTCTCCAGCGGGATCCCTCCTTCCATCTCTCATGGGAACCACCTCCACATCCGAGCTCTCTTGCGAGGAAGGAGAAGCTGTGGGGTCTCCATAACCCACGGTCACCACAATGATGTCGGTTTCGTCTTCGACGCCGGACTTTCCCGTCGCAGTTTTCTCTGGCTCCTCTGGCTTTTTCCGGGGTCTACCCCGCTTCCTCTTCACCACCCCAGTCTCGCTGGAGGCTTCGGCTGGACGCTTGCTCGGAGTCTTTACTTTGGGGGGCTCTTGGGGCCTCTGCGCTGCCTTGCAGCCGTTGACGCCTCCGCCAGGCGGGACGGTCTTGGGTTTGGATGGGATTTCCGCCACGGCGGGGACCGTCACGCTGGGAAGGATCATATTGATGATGGGCACGGAGCCTGGTGGGCCGTTCACCACTGGCGCCAGGTTCAGGGGCAAAGGAGAGGAAGTCGGGCCCATCGAGAGCGCCATCTTGACTGCGCTCCCAACAGGCGCAGGTGTGAGTTTGGGCGCCAAGACTGGGGCGGACGAGTGTATGGTTGATCCCGCTGGAGACACCACCATGGGCTGCATTGGGCTGCGAGGCAACAGGAAAGGCAGGCGGGCCACCAGTGCATTGACTTGGGGGCTGTTGGCCTGCTTTGCAGGGGTGTCGCTGGACTTCTTTGCCTCGCTCCGTGCAGGGGCCGCAGAGGGCTTCGGGCTGGTCTCTTTTCTGACCTGGAGGGTGAGGAAGGAAGGAAATGTAAGGAGAGAAGCTCACATAAGTAGTGTCTTATCCAACTTTCCTCGGAGTAAGCTCCATTTATTATAATGGGACTTACTTCTGAGTAGACAGGTATAAGACTGGGCTTCTATTGAATAAGTTAATCTTTATCAGGACTATGAAGGCAACTTCTCTAGAAAGCAAGTGCCATTATAGCCAATGGAGCCTACTCTCAAGTAAGAGTGCAAAGAGCCCAATCCTATGCAGATCCACTCAGAAGCAAGTCTCATTATAGTCAATGGGGCTTACTTCCAGGTAAGGATGGATAGGACTGCAGCCTGAGAGCCTAATCCTATACAGATCTACTCAGAAATCCCACTATAGTTATGGGGGCTTACTCCCAAGGAAGGTTAGATAGGACTGGAGCCTATGTACATCTACTCAAAAGCAAATCCCATTATACAGAACAGGGCTTACTCCCAGGTAAGCATGGCTGGGATGCAGAACAGCTGAACAGGAGGTTCTGACTGGGCGCCTGTCCAAGGACAGGCTAAGGCCAGATTAAGGTTAGATAGGACTAGAGCCTATGCATGTCTACACAGAGATCCCTTTATACAGAACGGGGCTTCCTCCCAGGTAAGCATGGCTGGGATGCAGAGAAGCTGCACAGGAGGTTCTGACTGGGCGCCTGTCCATCAAGGCAATTTCTTACCTGAGGCTGTGTTTTGGCTGTGTTTTCGGGGGCTTCTGTCTCTGTTTTTTTTGCACCCGGTGCCGGCTGTTTCTCCTTATGGCTTTCTCCACCTTCTGCAACCGGGAAAAAGATTTGGGGTCAAGCGGTTGGGATCCTCAATCCCACCTCCCCAAATCCCACCTAATCTATTCAATGCTAGCCCTAAATTCTGCTGGGGATGTAACTGGGATGGGACTCACCCGAGACCACCATGGCCATGACAAGGTCGGCATGGGCCGAACGGGAGCTGATGATGTGCTGCTGGATGAGGAACTGGGCCACCTCCACGATGTTGTTGAAGGAACGCTTGAGGATCTTCTCCGCCCAGTCACAGGTCAAGGCGCAGGCGGCGTCCATCACATCGTCGCTGTAGGACTGGACGAGGTCTGTGCGCTCCGGCTGTGTTGGAGGGAAAAGGAGAGGTGGGAAGGGGAGCACCTCTGGGGCAGGACTTCACCTTCATAGTAGGGTGCGCTGCTGCCAGTCAGAGTCCAGAATCAAGACCTAAGAGCAACAGCCTGACTCTATATGGCAGCTTATTTATTATTTATTTCAGTCGTTTATACCCCATGCCAATACAAATGCCCAAACCTTTAATCCTCACAACAACCCTGCGAGGTAGGCGAGGCTGAGAATGGCCCAAAGTCACCCATTCGTGGCTAAGGTGGGATTTGAACCTGGGTCTCAGTCCAGCTACCTACCACTACCCCCATCAAGGATTCTTTGTTCCTGCCCATCCGTGGCGCTGAAACAGACTGGACGAACGGGGTGGATCACACAGGTACACGTATGTCCTGTACACTGGCAGGTACGCAATGCTGTCAGGGCACTTACGGCTTCCGTTTCTTTGAGATCCAGGCTGGGAAGAGGAGGCATGTTCACCACGGTCTTCCTCCGTATTCCGCTGTAGCAATATGTTTGGGGCTGAGTTAAGGAGATGATCCAACCACCAGGGTTATTTGACGTGACCCTCCGGGATGCACCCAGCCTGAACCCTAAAAGGATATTTTGACTGTCCACGTCCACCCAACCGTCTCGCTTTGATGTTTGGAAAGATCTCCCGGATTATTTTGCCGAAGTTGGCAGCGCTCAGAGAACGGCTGCAGAGGTTGTCACAGTACCGCCTGCAAGCGAGAGACGGAAAACAGGGCTGACTGGGTGGGTGGAATAGCCTTACCCTAGCATCTGGGGGGGGGGGGGTGGAATAGCCTTATCCTAGCATGGGGGGGGTGGAATAGTCTTATCCTAGCATCCGGGTGGGTGGAATAGTCTTATCCTAGCATCTGGGTGGGTGGAATAGTCTTATCCTAGCATCTGGGTGGGTGGAATAGCCTTATCCTAGCATCTGGGGGTGGTGGTGGAATAGCTTTATCCTAGCATCGGGGGGGGGGATGGAATAGCCTTACCCTAGCATCTGGGGGCGGGGGGTGGAATAGTCTTATCCTAGCATCTGGGTGGGTGGAATAGTCTTATCCTAGCATCTGGGGAATGGAATAGCCTTATCCTAGCATCTGGGGGGGGGGTGGAATAGCCTTATCCTAGCATCTGGGGGGGGGGTGGAATAGCCTTATCCTAGCATCTGAGGGGGTGGAATAGTCTTAGCCTAGCATCTGAGGGGGTGGAATAGTCTTAGCCTAGCATCTGGGGGTGGAATAGCCTTATCCTAGCATCTGAGGGAGTGGAATAGTCTTATCCTAGCATCTGAGGGGGTGGAATAGTCTTAGCCTAGCATCTGGGGAGGTGGTGGTGGAATAGCCTTATCCTAGCATGGGGGGGGGGGTAGAATAGCCTTATCCTAGCATCTGGGGAGGTGGAGTAGCCTTATCCTAGCATCTGAGAGGGTGGAATAGCCTTATCCTAGCATGGGGGGGGGTAGAATAGCCTTATCCTAGCATCTGGGGAGGTGGAGTAGCCTTATCCTAGCATCTGAGAGGGTGGAATAGTCTTATCCTAGCATCTGGGGAATGGAATAGCCTTATCCTAGCATCTGGGGGGGGGGTGGAATAGCCTTATCCTAGCATCTGGGGGTGGAATAGCCTTATCCTAGCATCTGAGGGGGTGGAATAGTCTTAGCCTAGCATCTGAGGGGGTGGAATAGTCTTAGCCTAGCATCTGGGGGTGGAATAGCCTTATCCTAGCATCTGGGGGGGAGGTGGAATAGCCTTATCCTAGCATGGGGGGGGTGGAATAGTCTTATCCTAGCATCCGGGTGGGTGGAATAGTCTTATCCTAGCATCTGGGTGGGTGGAATAGTCTTATCCTAGCATCTGGGTGGGTGGAATAGCCTTATCCTAGCATCTGGGGGTGGTGGTGGAATAGCTTTATCCTAGCATCGGGGGGGGGGGGGATGGAATAGCCTTACCCTAGCATCTGGGGGCGGGGGGTGGAATAGTCTTATCCTAGCATCTGGGTGGGTGGAATAGTCTTATCCTAGCATCTGGGGAATGGAATAGCCTTATCCTAGCATCTGGGGGGGGGGGTGGAATAGCCTTATCCTAGCATCTGGGGGGGGGGTGGAATAGCCTTATCCTAGCATCTGAGGGGGTGGAATAGTCTTAGCCTAGCATCTGAGGGGGTGGAATAGTCTTAGCCTAGCATCTGGGGGTGGAATAGCCTTATCCTAGCATCTGAGGGAGTGGAATAGTCTTATCCTAGCATCTGAGGGGGTGGAATAGTCTTAGCCTAGCATCTGGGGAGGTGGTGGTGGAATAGCCTTATCCTAGCATGGGGGGGGGGGTAGAATAGCCTTATCCTAGCATCTGGGGAGGTGGAGTAGCCTTATCCTAGCATCTGAGAGGGTGGAATAGTCTTATCCTAGCATCTGGGGAGGTGGAACAGCCTTATCCTAGCATGGGGGGGGTAGAATAGCCTTATCCTAGCATCTGGGGAGGTGGAGTAGCCTTATCCTAGCATCTGAGAGGGTGGAATAGTCTTATCCTAGCATCTGGGGGGGGGTGGAATAGCCTTATCCTAGCATCTGGGGGTGGAATAGCCTTATCCTAGCATCTGAGGGGGTGGAATAGTCTTAGCCTAGCATCTGAGGGGGTGGAATAGTCTTAGCCTAGCATCTGGGGGTGGAATAGCCTTATCCTAGCATCTGAGGGAGTGGAATAGTCTTATCCTAGCATCTGAGGGGGTGGAATAGTCTTAGCCTAGCATCTGGGGAGGTGGAATAGCCTTATCCTAGCATCTGAGAGGGTGGAATAGTCTTATCCTAGCATCTGGGGAGGTAGAATAGCCTTATCCTAGCATGGGGGGGGGGGGGTAGAATAGCCTTATCCTAGCATCTGGGGAGGTGGAATAGCCTTATCCTAGCATGGGGGGGGGGGTGGAATAGCCTTATCCTAGCATCTGAGGGGGTGGAATAGTCTTATCCTAGCATCTGGGGGGTGGTGGTGGAATAGCCTTATCCTAGCATGGGGGGGGGGGGTAGAATAGCCTTATCCTAGCATCTGGGGAGGTGGAATAGCCTTATCCTAGCATGGGGGGGGTGGAATAGCCTTATCCTAGCATCTGAGGGGGTGGAATAGTCTTATCCTAGCATCTGGGGAGGTGGAGTAGCCTTATCCTAGCATCTGATGGCTGTACCGGGCTGGGAAGCACTATTAGAAAGTTACCTGGTAGGATCCATTCCAATACCATCTGTGGATATAGAAATCTGTGGGTGATTAAGGCCGCAATCCTAAAGACACTTTCCTGGGAGTAAGACCCATTGAATACAATGGGGTTTACTTTTGAGTAGACATGGTTAGGCTTGTGCTCTCAATCTGCTGCTTGGTGCCATGGCACGCAGGGTGGAGCGCACATTCCCAGGAACGGGAATTCCCTGGTTTCCCGAAACTGAGCTGGCTCACAAGTAGATGCTGCCATCCTGCGCATACTTTGCTGGGGAGAAGTTTCCTGCAGTATGGGAGGGAGTTTACTTGCAAGTAACATCATGTTGGGCGATAGCTATCTTGTGCATCTTTTCCTTGGGAAGGGTCTTGGAGGGGATTACTTGCAAGTAGGTCCACCATGTGTAGGATGTGGATTTGATTCAGGGCAGTGGCTGGCTGGCCACGGTCTCAAACAGGGGTCTCGGAGATGCTTGCAGGATCTGAATCCAAAGACTGGGTTCAGATCCAGAGACTGAACCCAGAGCACCCCTAAAGTGCTCCCTCCTCAGATCAAATCCCCACTGTATCTTCCTAACCACACTTTCCTAGGAGTAAGTACTTTTGAACACAATGGGGCTTAATTCTGAGTAGACATGATTACTACGTCTCCTCAAAAGTAAGTCCCATTGTGTTCAATAAATCTTACTCCCAGGAAAGTGTGGTTAGGAAGCTTTCCTCCCCCTACTCCCCAAGTTGAAAAGGGGGACCGAAACTTGGTACGCCTCTGACTATTCCATTTCCAAAAGGGAGGAGTTAGGGTTAGGACTGTACCACTTCGGAATTGGAGGACAAGCAAGCTTTTTACGTGAACTCACTTATAGGCATCATATACGTCCTGCTTGGGAAGGCAGGTGTCTGGATACTCCTCCAAGTGGTTCCGGATCCAGGTACAGGCGTGCATGTGTTCGGCCGAGCTCAGGGAGGCCAGGTTTAGGCTGTGAGAACAAGGACCGGTTTACTGGGTTAATCCTAGAGTTGGAAGGGACCCAGTAGGTCATCTAGTCCAACCCCCTGCCTGTAGCAGGAAATCCTATTTAGCTATAGGTTCTTAGTGCGAAATCCTAGTAGGAAATCCCAGTAGGGAATCCTATGGGTTCCAAGTGCGAGAGCACACACTTTACTGTCTGCATTCAACCTCCTGGTTGATCTTTCAAAGCCGCACATTTGCCTTGCACATTCAACCCATAAGGTCTGGAAACTGGATATCCGACACACATTTTACTACAACGACTCACTTTTTCTCTCCCGAACTCGGCCCCGACGGCAGCTGGAGGTAAAGGTAGAGCTTGGCGTGGTCTGAAAACTTCTGGACATCTTGCTACGCGTCATGGAGGAGTAAGACGCACGTTCGCAAGTTGAAAACAGAAAACAATATAGGGTTAAATTAGAAGGTAATATTAAGAACCTTTTAAGGACAGGCCTGCCGGATCAGGGCCCATCGAGATCAGTTATTAGGCTAGTCTTTAAAAAAGTATGTAAGTTCCAGACCTAATGGGGACCCATAACAGGAAGGAGGTCCTAAAAAGTAGGACTCCCATCTAACCACTCACCAGAATATAGTCCACTTTTGTCTGCACAGCCTTCCTATTAAAAAAGGAAATATTTAATTAATTAATATCAATTAATTAAATTAATTATTTATTTGTTCATTTCTATCCCGCCTTTTTCCCCAAATGGGAACTGAAGGGAGTTTTAAGCTTTATGCTTAACCCCCTAAAGTGTGTAAGTAAAGCTCTGTAAGGTCAGACCAGTGTTCCCAGTTTTTCCCCACTGGTGGCTCCCTTTACCGAGAGGGCCATGGGCTGTGCCTCCCTACTCAAGTTACAATCCTATACATTCCTCTATGGGTTCTTTGGGGAAAATATTCTATAGCTATCCTTGCTGGTTTCAATGGCCCCCCCAGGAAGCCACAGATTGGGAACTATTGGGTTAGAATTAATATCTTTATGGGGGACCCAGAGCCAAGCTGGACCAAGAAGGGGGACACTTAGATGCCCATAGTGGTCGCCTTGCAGTCCTTCTCAGTGGTCATCCAGCACTAGAGAAACAGAGGTAGACTGCTTCTGAAGATGGAGGCTCTACAGAAGTGTCACCCATTAAAACAACAGCTCCTTACGTAATGGCACCCTTCAGTTTCTGCAGCAAAGGGTTCTGCTCGGTGGTGGCGCCCTGGGAATCCGCCTCAAAGGTGTCCCCCATGTCCTCCACGATTTTCGCGTATAGTCCGTTGTCGTCTGCCATGACTTCGGATAACCTGCTCAGCAAGAGAGGAGAACCACGTCGGACAGGAAATTTTATTTTTGCTGGCTAGAACTGGATCCTAAAATCACATATAGGGTCCTAAAGTCAGAGGATCCTAAAATCACATACAAAATCATGTACAGGGTTCTAATTGGATCCTAAAATCACGTACAGAGGATAATCAGATCCATGGGTGGAGACCTCAGAGGACCTCTGGATCCAACCAGGAATGCCTTCAGGTGGATTCCATAGTGTTCTGGGGTGCGGCCATGTGCGACCTCCTTGCACCTCAATGCGCCATCCTGGTATAACTGGAGGCACTTATGGTGCATCAGGGAGGTAAACTGAGGTCTTCCAGACATGGGTGGGAACCCCCATTAAGTCAGATCCACAGTCCCGAATCTGCAGATATAGGGGGCACCTATACACTTATTTTAATATAAAAGATACAATATCTTAACCCACATTAGGATCCCAAATATGCAGATATGGGGGGCACTTATATACTTAAAATGCTTATAACACCACTTGATGTTATATTTATTATAATATCTTCTATTATATACCTATATATTATATACCTATAATATATATTAAAGTTTTAAGATATAATAAATATAATATCAAGTAGTGCTGCATTCCTAACCACACTTTCCAGGGACTTTCCACTTTCCTAACCACACTTTCTACTATTGAACACAATGGGATTTACTTCAGAGTAGACACGCTTAGGATTGCAATGCAAGTCAACAAATGCCATAATAAATACATAATAAATAGTTTTAAAAAACGACAACAAATAAAACTAACAGGTGAACCCATTAAATGGCCAATTACCGTAAAATTTCCTGCTGCAAGAGACGGGTTTGGGGGGCAGATGCGCATCAAGTCAGGTCCTCATATGCTCATTGCCCCCCCTTCACCCCAACTTGTTGGGAGGGGGCTGTGGCGCCCCCCAGAGGCCAATGGAAGCAGACCAAAGATGTCAGTTTCACTGGGGAGGGAAAATTCAAATCCTTGTATGGCTCAGACCAGAAACTCTGCCTGCAAAACATAAAATGAAATAATGAATAATTAATTTATTAATATTTTATAGATCAATTTATTTATAATAAATAAAATCCCATCAAGGATCATCAATCCCACAAACCCCCCCCCCCCCCAGAAATCATGCACTTAGCAGTTCCTCTTTTTGCAAACACCACCCAGATCTTGCAAATCCCACCCCAAAAGTACCCAGATGAGGAGTTCTTGCAAGCATCAGACCCAGGATCTCCATGCACGTGTGAATCAGCTTCCAGGAACCGCATTTAGGAAAGGGGGGCAGGAAAAGAAAGTCAAGGGGGTGCAAGGAATGGCTCCAAACCTTTGCAGAGTTGCCAGATCCCCAACATGCAAGCCTGGATGACCCTCCTTTGCGCCTTGTTTTTGCACCAGGCGCTTCTTTTGCCTGCAAAAGTCAAAATGCAGCTGCATCAACAACACGCAACAGACCCCTTTGCCCCGCAAACCCAAAACAGAAAAAGAAACTATAGCAGTCCTTAAATAAATAAAAAAGAGGAACCTCCTGATGGAAGGTTTTTTAGTGCAACCTGATTGGTGGCCACAACTGGGATCTGCCCAGATACTGGATTATTCTTTAATGCAAATGGTCACCCTGTGATTTTCTGCCCCTCCCCCACCCGGATACCACCCAAGGGTGCCCATGGATTGGTCCTGAGCCTTGGCAAGTCTGCCTGGCAACAGGAGACTGATTGGTCCAAGCCCTGCCAGTATTTGAAGCTAACCAGGAAGGAGGGGCAGAGCTGGGGGAAAAGGGGGGAGGCACCCAAAGGTGCAGGGAAGGTGCCTTGCAAAAGATGCAGTGGAGGCACCAGGTTTTGCAAAGGGGGACCAGATCCAAGAGGACAAAATGTAGGACAGCCAAGAAAAATATAGGACAGGATCACATAAACTCATCTATCTATCTATCTATCTATCTATCTATCTATCTATCTATCTATCTATCTATCTATCTATCTTTGGGTGTCCAACACATAAGAGTGTGTGTGTGTGTGCGATATATATATATATATATATATATATATATATATATATATATATATATATATATATATATATATATATATATATATGTATATGTATATGTATATGTATATATATATATATATATATATATATGTATATGTATATGTATATGTATATGTGTATATGTATATGTATATGTATATATATACACATACACACACACATTTTATTTTTTATTTATTGAATCAATTTATATCCCACCTTTCCTCCCCCGCAAGGAAATTTCCCCATACACCATCCCCCCACGGCGCATCAACACCCCACGCACAACTAACCCCATATGCATCAGTCCTCTGTGTGCAACTTTCCCCCATGTGCCTCAGTGCTCCATGTGCATCAACACCCCATGCGCATCAACCCCCATGTGCATCAGTCCCCCATGTGCATCAGTCCCCCATGCGCATCAACCCCCATGCGCATCAACTCCCATGAGCATCGAACTACCATGAGCATCATCCCACCATACACATCAAACCATGTGCAACATCCCCCATGCGCAACATCACTCATGAGCATCAAACCGCCATGCGCATCAGTCCCCCATGCACAACATCCCCATGCACAATATCCCCCATGCGCATCAATCCAATGTGCAATATCGCTTATGAGCATCAAACCGCCATGCGCATCACTCCTCCCATGCGTAACATCCCCATACGCATCAATCCCCGATGCACAGCATCCTCACCAGTGTAATCTCTTCCTCTGAACCACATCCCCGTCAGTGCACCAGGCACTGAACACCAAATTGGCTGATGTTGTTCAGTCTCCCATGTTAAGTATAGGACAAAAACATGTTGACCCCTTTTCAGTCCCTTAAGGGTTAAATTTCTCCACATGGGTTCTTGGAGGGTGTTCAGGTGACAGAAGGAACACCCACCCCAAATTTCACCTTCTAGGCCCAGCTGTTTTGGCTGGGCAGTGATGATTCAGTGAATCAGTCAGTGAGTCATACATTTATTATTAAATTTTCTTAATTTATATATATAATTATATTTATATTGTTTTATTTTATTAAAATATATTAAATTTATTATTATTATTATATATAGTGTCCAGATGTCCTCTTTTTCAGCCAGGTTCTGGAAGTCTTCGTGCTTCTCCTTTTCCTTGTGAACAAGCAGCAGGCAGCCTTCTTGGAATCCATAAACTGTCATCAAAACCCTAAGCATGTCTATTCAAAAGGAAGTCCCATTGCATTCAGTAGAACTTGCTCCCAGGAAAGTGTGGTTAGGATTGCAGCCTATATGTAATAAAATTATATGGAATACAGTAGTTTGAAATCTAATCGGAACTGGCATCAGTGGGCACCAGCAGGCAGCGGACAACAGGAATCCATACTGGGCAGCAGGCTATCCATGGCACCACTGTGCGACAGGCAGTGGGCACCATCAGGCACCGGTAGAAACCAAGCATTCCCACTAGGCACCAGGCATGCTTATTGGGCACCACTGGACACCATTAGACACCCCTACTAAGTACCATCAGGCAGTGACACCAGCACAGTGGGCATCATTGGCACAAGCTGGCACCCCTACCGGCAAGGTGGCCATGTATCCCAAAAAACAGGCAATCCCAATTTGGGGGGATTGTGTTCATATACTGGCAAATGGGACAGAGGGTCCTGTCCCCACTTTGTGGAAGAGAATTAAGGCAACCCTACCTACTGGACACCACCAACACAACTGGGCACCAGACACCAACAGAACAGTGGGCACTGGGTTGAGCAGTCCTACAGCAACAGCAGGTGCCCCCATTGGACACCGCCAGGCATCTCTGCCAGACACCAGTGGGCAACACCAGGCACCAAAACAGTTCTTAGTGGGTCCTTCCATCATAGGATAGTCCCAAATTCAACACTTCTACATCCAGTTTGGGGCGAGGTATTAATCAGTCTTCAGTGTTAAATATGGGAACAACAACACTTTGCACCCCTTTCACCCCCTTAGGAGTTAAATTTCTAAAAAGTGGTTCTTAATGGGTGCTCACGTGATGCAAGGAAAATCCTCCCCAAATCTCACGCTCTTAAGAGCACAATCCTAACCATGTCTACTCAAAAGTAAGCCCCATTGTGTTCAGTGGCTCTTACTCCCAGGAAAGTGTCTTTAGGATTGCAGCCTAAGTCTGGCAGTTTTGGCTGGGCATTGATGAGTCAGTGACTTGACTCTTCCAATTTTATATACTGTAATATTGATTGCTGTCACATGGTTAATTGAAAACTATATTAATTACAATTGCATTAATTACAAGAAAGCTACAAGCTTTAGACTTATAAGGACATCCAAGTTTTTTTTCCCAGGACACAAGGATAAAATCCAAGACATGTCCTGATAAAGGGGCACATGGTTTGGCACGGGTGCTGAAATGCAGGCTGGGTGTTGAGACCTGGGTGCCAATCATACTAACATGTGCCCAGATCCACCTATTCAGTGCATGGCTTTCTAGTCTACTGGTCAGAAAATCCAGAATGTTTTTCGCATTGCTGAGATCCTACAGACCTTGGCTGTGAACAGGGACCCTGCAAAACGTGTTTCCAATTGGGCTATGTGGGGGGGGGGGAATGGGGGAGGCAGGATGTAATGCCAAGCCTCTGACATTTTAAATTGGCATCAGGGATCTTCCACTAACTGCTGTGTAAACTAAGGGAAGCTATTCTCTTAAGAACCACGAGGTGGACCCTTCACCGCCATCTAGGGTTTTCCTTAGGATTATGTGCCAAATCAAACAGATTTCCCTCACCTCGTGTTTGTGAGATGGCAGGAAATTTCCAGCCCCCCTCCCATTTTGGGCTCTAGACTCCCAACTTTTCAGACCCAGGCCCAAGTCCTATTTACCCCACACACCCCAATTCCCCCCTGCTTTGAAATAAACACAGAATGAAACTTGGCACAAAGAATATATTTATTATTCAGAACCTTTTTCACCATATATTCAGAGTAACATGAAGAAGAATGATCTTACTTTGGAGTAGGATAACCCACAATCACCGCTACTCCCCAGCCCTGCCTAGAACTTAGGAAAGCTCTCTCGATACAGAGCTTCGGGCGGCGTCTAAAACTTTTTATTTTAAAAAAGCTTTTTGAGGTGGAGTTGGGGAGGTTATTGTTTTTAACTTATATATATTTTCAGTGCTTTTAACAGTTTTATTGTTAGGCAATTTGAGTGGGTTCGGAGAGAGATGGGATATAAATTCGCCAAATTAATAGGTTCCTCTGACTTCCCAGGGAAAAGGGGCTCCCTGGAGAACATTAAGGGAATGGTCATCTCATCCAATCCCCCGGGCCCTACCGACTGTGCCACCCCCAAGTAAGGGGGACGTGTGGTGGCCAGGAACAGGGGTCACCTGTATCAGGAGAAAGGGGCACGCAGCAAAAGCTTAAGTAGACAGAGGCAGAACCTGAGACTGGAACTAGTGGGGTCAACAATGACATATCCCATTCAGGGAAGGAATAGGAAAACAATGGGCAGAAAATGGACACTTCCAGGAAAAGGTCTAAGTATTGCAGCCTTAGTAAAATTTCCCATGCACAAGATTCAGGTGCTTGCACCTTCAGGTGCTTTGCCTTCATGCACAAGTGCTGGGGAGTGTGGTAAGGAAAGACAGAAGAGACGTGCTATGAAGGTTCACCAGGGGCAGGGTCTGACTGCGATACCCTGCCAGCTCTGTGCTGGGGGGGCATCCAATACCCCAATCCTCTGGTCAGCCATGGAAGTGCAAGCTAATCAATTACACCCCTGGCAGCAAAATCAATGACAACAAATTCTACCTTCCACACAGGTCAACAATACTCGGGAGAAAGAGGATCCCCCACCCAGATGGAAGAAATACTCCACCCTGCAAATATGCTGCAGCCAGGCCGACCCCCCATCCTGGCAGAGCTGCTGGAGTCTGAGAAACTTCTGCTCCAGCCTGGGGGTCTCATCACAGCGAGACCCCTGGCTGGAGGGAGCAGAGTGTCACTAAAGAGGTATACGGAAGGGCCTGAAGACAGCACTGGGGGGGGGGGGGTTTCCACTATGGAGGAAGCCCCTGCAACCAGTCAGGACTGGAGGGGGAAGAGGGGAAAGATGAACAGTCTACTACTTAGTAGCTATACGCCCACCAGGTTATCCAATTTAAACACCATTTAGAGCGCTGGCATCCAAAGGAATTCAAGCTTGGGGGGGAGAACGAAAGCAACCACACGTCACCAAGTTGGAGGACAAGTTGTAAAGCAGAAGGAAAAAATATTAAAACAAAGTACTTTTGAGCCCCCCCAAATTACAATAACAATGACAGCTACTAAATTCAAAGGGTATATCATTCAGGGCTGGGGAGTAGGAGTAAAAGGTTTTTTTACAATAAGAGTAACATTAAGAAGAATTATCTTACTTTGGAGTAGGAGTCACCCCAAAATCACCACTATTCCCCAGCCCTGCCTAAAGCTTAGGAAAGCTCTCGGTACAGAGCTTCAGGCAGAGTCTAAAAACTTTTTATTTAAAAAAAGCTTTTTATTGAGGTGGAGGTTATTGTTTTTAATTTATGTATGTTTTTTGTGCTTTTAACTGTTTTATTATTAGGCACCTTGAGTTGGTTCCAAAAAAGATGGGATATAAATTGGCCAAATAAATAAATAGGTTCCTTATATTTCCCAGGGAAAAGGGGCTCCCTGAAGATCATTAAAGGACACGCATGGCAAGGCTAGTAGTGGCCTCACACTCGGTAGAAAAAATTACCGGAGGGGACATGAGGGAAGGGGATGCAAAGTATGTGGTGAGGTGCCTCAAGTTATCCACCCTCTCACCTCCTTGCTCAGTCAGGGGTGTCAACTGACAGTGAGACAATTTTACAACCCTGGGGCAATGGAGGGTGAGGCAGGAGGGAAAAAACAATTACAAGATCACAGACCAGGAGTTGCCAGGAAGACCCAGAGGAATTCATCCTGCTGGAACAGTGCCAAAATAACCTCCAAACCAAGTGACCCGTGTCCCCCCACCCAAGCAGCAGGTGCCTAGTGTTGAAAGGGACCCAGTAGTTCATCCAGTCCAATCTCCAGAGTGAGGGTCAGCCATGGAAGTGCAGGCTTATCGATTACACCTGCGGCAGCAAAAAAAGCAACATTAGTCCCTTCCGCACAGGTCGACAATACGGTCCCCCCCCCACCCAGACTGAGTTAATACTCTACCCTGCAAAAAGGCTGCAGCCTGGCAGAGCTGCTGGAGTCTGAGAAACTTCTACTCCAGATTGGGGTCTCATCACAGCGAGACCCCTGGCCGAAGGGAGCAGAGGACTGCCAGAGAGGTATACCGATGGGCCCGAAGACAGCACTGGGGGCTTATCTCTATGGAGGAAGCCCCTGCAACCAGTCAGGACTGGAGGGGACAGGAGGGAAGGTGGGAAACATGGGGGAAACATGATCAGTCTCCTATTTAGAAGCTAGGCACCCACCAGGTCATCCAATTTAAAATGCCATTTAGAGCGCTGGCATCCAAAGGAATTCAAGCTTATGGAGGAAAAGTCACCAAGTTTGAGCGCAGGTTGTAAAGTAGAAGGAAAAAATATTATAACAAAGTACTTTTGAGTCCCCCCCCCAATCACTACAGTAATGACAGCTACTAAATTCAAAGGGTATTGTAAAGGCTGGGGAGTAGGAGGAAAGAGTAAGAGGATTTTACAGGAATAGGAATAAACTTAAGAAAAAAATCTGACTCTGGAGTAGCTGTAACCCCCAAATCACCACTACTCCCAGCCCCGGCACCAACACACATCACCAAAATAAAGCACATACTCACTGGACCCCAAACCCCAAGTTCCCAACTAGGAAGAGATGCTTTTTGGCCCTCAAACCCCCTCCAGACAGCTCCAGTTTGGTTCAGTCAAGTGGGCCAGAAGCTTGCCAAGAGTGGCATCTAGCCTCCAGGCCTGGGTTTGGAGACTCCTGGGCTAGACCCAGATGTCAGAAGTACAGTCCCCGCCTGGATAGCGCATCTCATGGGCACGCGCAGGTCCACACGGCTCCAGTCCGAAATCCACCAGGAAGTCTGGGTTGACGCACAGGCCCCCGTTCTCAGTGTCCACATCAATCTGCAGCATGACAGAGCCCTCCCTGCAAGGCAAGAGGAAGTCAGAGGTGGTGAGAATGAGTAGCACCAGTCTTCAGAAGGAGGTTTTATAGTTCCCAGCCCAAACCTTTTAGGAGTGACCCCCACTTTTAAAAACAGGACCCGCTTAATCAAGCTCTCAAACCTGTTTTAATCCTTTCTGGGGGGAAGGATCGGCATTTATTGGATCATGACCATTTTTGGTGTTGCTGAGTTTCTCTAGGGTAGTTCAGCCCAGGACCCTCCTCAGTCTGGGATTGTACTGGTATGTGACAACACTGTGATGTCACTTCTGATGCCTACTCAGAATAATGAAGTAATGAAACTTACTCCCAGGAAAGCCCAGCGCCAGATTCCAAGATGGCAGCTCCCACCCTCTGATGACCCGAGTGACCTGAGATTGCAACCCCCCACTTTCAGTACAACTGCTCTAGGTCTTCAAAACGGACAAGTTTGCCTACTCGTGTGTAGCTCAGTTTCACTTTCCATAGATTACCTACTCCCGAGTACACACACAGAGCCCAATTTCCATAGGATCCATTTTCCTTGCCAGCTAGTTAGTTTCATGACCCACCAACAAGCAGGTCAAGACCCAGTTTGGGAAACGGATGAAGTCTGGGTGCTTTGAATTCAGACAAAGGGAAGAACACCCTGTAAACCCCCCTGCAAACTCTCAGGGGGGGAAGGGACAAGCAAGGGAAGGCTACTCACCTGACCATTTCAGGGTAAAACTGCTTGTCCCAAGGCGTATATAAGGAAGTGGTGGTGTACAGCCTTGTGCCATCCAAGCTGAGCTGCAGCATTTGGGGTCCCCCGTAAACCTTCCTCCCCTATGAGGAAACGGAGAGTGGGATTAAGGGGTACGGAGGAGGCGTTGTCTCTCAAACAGCTGCTGGGACTATTCCCACCCATTATTTCCTGTTGGTGTTGCTCACCTGGATCACAAAGGGATCAGGCTGACAGTCCAGCTCTGGATCTTCGAGAACGGTGACCCCCGAACCTTTTTGAATGCTTCCTCCCACAAACACCTGGTGAAGAAAACCCCCATCCCAAGTTCAATTGGGCATCAATGAAGACTGTCAGTCAAATTGGATGATGGCCCAAGTCTTCCTCAACGCAATAAGCTTACTTCTGAGTAAAACTCAGTGTTGGGTGACCGGAGCCATTGGAAAAAGCCCAGCTTGCGTGTCAGAATGTAAACTTATCTGGTCTAGTCTGGGATGCTGCAAACTGGGACACCGAGGGAATCAGGCCAGGATGGGGTTCCTCTTTCGGGAGGGATGGTCCTACCTGTCCAACCAGCCTAGGGCAGAAAGGGTTGGTGATATCATATTGTCGGATGTCGCCGTGAACCCAGTTACTCAGGTACAGGAAACGGTCGTCCAGGGAAATAAGAATATCTACAATAAATCCTAGAGAAGACAGTGGACATTTGGGGTCAGAACTGCTGCTTCCCTTGTTTGCTCCTCTCTAGTACTTGCAGATTCGCCCCCCTCCCTCTCCCGTAAAGTTTTGGCTGGGCTCCAAATAGAAACTGGCTGGGATTTTCTTTCATCTCTGCTGCTGACCCCATGTCCCCCCATAGTCTCTGAGATACCTGAATCAGTGGTTCCCAAACCTATTAGGGCCCCATCATTCTAACCCCATCTGTTCCACTGACCTGGCATTTCAGGGTAATACCATCCACTGACTTTCTTGTTGGGAATCTGGATCACTTTCTCAGCTGCCCAGGACCCATCCTGCGGAGAAATGTAAGTGAACCCTGTTAGACAAGTATAGTCCCAATATCCTGCCATGCCGCATTGATTTTCCTTCAATGGGAGATAATGGCTAAGAGACAGCTTGAGATCTAGCAGTAGCCACCAGCCATGACACCTCAAGGGAACTCTTGAAGGACTGTTTCTCCCCATATAATCCTGAACATCCTCTGCAATCATTGGGGAGGGCCCTGCATAGGGGACCACCACAATCCAAAGCCAAGGGAGAGGCAAGGTGTAAGGACTTTTTGGTTGTGGCAGGAGTTCCATTATGGGGGTGTTGCTCTGGCCTCCCACACCAGAGAAACAAACCCTGGTGACGTCTTCAATCTGGACTCTGAAGTCCTTACCAGACCCTGACCTGTCATGAGGTGTTCAGAACAGCCCAAGTGGTGCCTTTTTCTGACCTCTGTCTGGAAGAAGTGATGGATGGAGCTCTGTAGTGTGCAGCCCACCATCCCGTGCACAGAGTCTGGGTTGTGCAGGAACCGGATCTCCAGCGGGGCTGCATCCTCCCCTACGTCGATGGACTGAACAAGGCAGTGGGTGGTCCAGTCCCACACATTCAGGCGACGTCCATAGCGCCCTGTGGATGGAAAAAGGAGACAATGAGATAAAACACAGTGGGTACTCCTTATGTGCAAGTTTGGTGCCTGCCCATTTCACTCAATACACAAAGCCTCTCCTGGCCTTGGAGAGTTGCTTTCATGTACCAAACACCCAACAAGATGGACCATGTAGGGCCAATTCTATCCATGGTGGCTTCAAAGGGGAACCTGAAAAGCTCTCACCTTTCTTCAGGTCCTGTGGGTGGAGCCCGTTGATGAAGTACTTTGGTACCCCCCACTCGGTGCTGATCATGACGTTGTGCCTGGGCTGGTACCAGAAGTCATAGCCTTGTGGAGCTTCATCTCCAGGTCTTTCCCAGGTTCCCTTCACGTCAAAAGTTTCCCCGTCCAGAAGGATGAACCCACCTGACAAAAGACAGCAAAAATGGTTGCGGGTCAAGTTGGTGGAGGTCAAGCTGAGGTCCATAGGGAAGAGGAGATGAACCTGGAAGGACCCACAGATCAACACCTACCTGGCACAGTACTGAAGGCCAGAAAAATTATTTCTGGAGATGGAATTTAGATTAATAAATAGATTAATGAATGAATAAATAAGGGATCAAATTTCCAAGGTTTCTGCAAGACCAACACATTGTGCACAAATAGCCACCTCATTTTCCCAACCCACCATTACAGCTCCAGTTGTGTCTGGTCAACTGGGTCAGAGGCTCTTAGGAGACCAGAGGTTGACCACAGACAGTTAGAGGCTGCCTCCAGTTAGAGGAACAGGGTTTGAAGCTTTTCTCAAGCAGTGGGGCCCAACCTTTTCAGCACAGAGACCCACTTCTTAAAATGCATTAAATTAACCAAAGGTCTAACACCAGCATCCTATGATCAAGGGAGACTCTTCCAGTGGATACCTTTGCCGTTTCCAAACGGGTCTCCAATAGTGCTGATCATGACCTCCCCACTGCCCAGGCAGTGTGACGTGTGGGGGAAAGCCAGGTTGCATTTCTGGAAGACTTCTCTCGGTTCAACCACCTATGGGAACGTCCAAGAGAATTTATTTATATTATGTCGTAGCAATTTTCAACATTTGCCGTCTCCTGGCACACCGACATCCTTGGTAACGCGCCCTCTGATGCTGTCAAATGCATGTGCCTGTTTCCTTTCCCTCTTCTATGCCTGCTCCTTGCACAAAAACTCACCTTGAACATTCTCGGGGCTCGCTGGTCGGTCCCCGTGTCCACCACATAAATACGGGAGGAGCCCAAGCAGGGAAGTATCAGTCGGTTGCGCTTCCTTGTGGCATCCCCAAAACAGCTGCTGCACGCGTTCCAGCCCGTGTGGTGTAGTTCATCATCAAGGTAGGGCATGGGAAGGCGGTGGATCACCTATGAAGAAAGCCTGGGATGTTTAAATCTTCCTGGCATCATGTACGAAAATAATCTCACTTGCCCCTATCTATCTATCTATCTATCTATCTATCTATCTATCTATCTATCTATCTATCTATCTGACAACAATCCACGAAAGCGTAAACGTATGGAGAAACTGATCCAATCTGGCTTAAAACATGTGATTCTACTGGGGTTGACTTTGCAACTGGTGGTGCCCCAAGCAGGAGAAGCCAGACGCTTACTCAGGGAGTCGGGCCCAATTGGAATTGGTCTGGGAACTGAGAAGAAAGGTTGGCCTAGAGGTCCAAAAGGCTGAGAACCAGGACAGAACAGGGCTGCAGACGTCATCTCCGCAGAACCCTGGAGCAAGAACAAGTATCTCATCCATCAATGTGCTTTGGAAGTTAATCAACTTCACCACACCCAGGAGTTTGATACAGCACAAAATTGTCTCTAGAGTTGATTAGACAAAGCAGAGGATTAATTAGAGTCTAAATGCTGAAGTTGTAACCTCTCGGATCCTACATAAAGTGTGCTTTGGTCACGTTCCAAAATCCATCTTTAAAAAAAAAATTAGTGATTGAAAATAGATGATAATAGAGACCTTCAAAATGGCACCTGCTGCCATTCCAAGCCTGCAATCCTAAACTCCAGTTAAGGTGCCAGAAGTTCAGCACAAGTCCCACACTAGCCCGGGGTGACATGAGGCACTTCTGCAGCATTCCTGGGTGGGTTAGGCCAGTGTTCAGACATGTGCTGGCCTCCCCACACCACCACGGGAACAGAGAATGGATGAGTTGTGCTGGCCTAAACTGGTTAGGGTGCCCACAACCATTTTTAAGGTCTCTGCTGCCTTACTCAGAACATTTGAATGTTGATACCTGGCAATAAGTTGGAGATTCTGGGTCTACGTCCACCGTTGCCAGATAGTCGGGGTTTCGGGGTCCGGTGCCAGTTAAGATGCAGGGAACATATATTAGCAGCTCTCTGGGACCTGTCAAATCAAAGACCAGATATAGGAATCACTAAATTGAACACTTTAAAACAACCAGCCCTTGTCAAGGTGTTGTTAGCAAACCTTTTTAGCAACCCTATAAACAGGTTCACCTGTTTATATAACACCTGGGATGAACTTTTCCTCCCACAATCTGTCTTTTGGAAGGAACCTAGGCCAGATGCCATCACCAAATCTGGTGGCAAGGAGTTTCACAGATTAATGACAGCCCTGTCCAGAAATATTTCCTTTTTGTCTATTCTGCTTCTCCAGCCGCTCAACTTTAGATGTTCCCGAGTTCTAGTGTTGTACAGGAGGAAAAATAATTCTCCTCTATCCACTTGTCTATCCCATGCTTTATTTTACGTCTCAATCATACTCCTGGCTGCCTAAGGCATCTTTTTTCCAGCCTTGTCATCATTTTGGTCCCTTTCTTCTCCACCTTTTCCCAGCGCACGGAGCTTATTGAAAAATAAGCCCTCCAGGCAGTGGGTTCCAGGCTTTGATGATCTTCCATTATTCAGGTATGAATGAAAGCCTCTAGTTTTTGGCACTTCTCTCTGCATCTTGGGGCAAGACGCGTAAGTCAAGAGGCGCACTGGGCCAGCATTACACTTTAAAAGCTTTCCAAGATTTGGGATCTCTTAGGCGCTGGCACAACATCTAAAACAATAACGCTCCTGTGATTTTCAGGGGCTGTGGTAAAAAATGGTTGCTTACCAAGCATTGCGGCCAAGGGGGTTGGATAACCAGGGCCATGACATGATCCACAGAGCCCTATATTAGAGAGACAGAAATTAAGCGCTTTTATATCAGAGCATGAATTCAAATGTAAGTTGCATGCACATTGCAGTGATGTTGATGGGGACCCCCGTCCTCTAACACCCATTGCATTGAGCTGTAACATTGCGCCTTACCTGCCTCTGCCACTGGTGAGCATAATGCACTCTATTGAATCTATTTGAATACACTAAATACAAGTCAGGCCATTTGAGGCTTGTTCTCCACTCATATCTATGTTATGCTACGTGCCAATGGCCCGATTCGTGGCTCGGAAGTAATGTCCAAAGAGTGCAAGAAGATCAACTTCCTCAAGTGCAAGAAGATCAACTTCCTCCTGGACTGATCAGAGAGGGCTTCCTGGCAGAAGGTGTTAATAGGCAGAACCCGGGCAGTAAATTAGGCCAAATATATTTGTCTTGGCTTATCAGTTTTTAAATCCTCCTCTTGAGATCAAGATGGACAAGATACCAGACTGATCAAAAAAGAGCACTCACAAATGCATCACTGACACCCGACACAGCTGTGGACTGGCACCAAGATTGGGGTGACCCTATGCCCCCCTTTCCCAGGAAATGTCCTCTTTTTTAGCTTCATGTCCTGGAAAAAAAATCTTAATTATGCTCCTTTTCCTTGTGAACAGGCAGCACTAGTCTTCTGGTAGTTAATAAAAATCTAATTAATAAATTAAGGCTGCAATCCTAATCTCCAGTTAGGCTAGCGTAAGTCCTGTGCTGACCCGAAGAATTGGTTAGGATTGCACCCTATTATGTAACAGTTTTAGATTTAATAATTAATATAGTGGTTAAATTAACCACATGAAAGCAATATATAACTTTTATTTTATAATAAAGTGTTTTTAGCTTTTATCAAGTCCTACATTTTTCGTGGGTGCCCTACGTTTTGGGGGCTCTAGTTATGACCCAAGATGGGTCAGTCTGCAGCAAGGCTTGCAGGAACAAAAGTCAAGCTGAAATTTATGATACAAAATACAGTGAGGGGATCCATTCCAGGCCCCCCGATAAATACTGGTGTCTGTAGGGAGACCACACTGGATGTGCCTTTCATACTTATGAGTCTTAAAGAACTAAACCCTTAAGGAATTAATCAAATCAAATAGCATTTATATACCACTTTTCAGAAGTTCACAAAGCAGTTGACAGAGAAAATGAAACAAGAAATGGCTAATACTATGTTTATTCATCACTTTGCACATTAGATTTGATGGTGCCTTAGATTTGAGTAAATATGGTGTTTTGATTGTAAGTATAAGTCAGATAGTTTGTTTACTATATTGTAATAAAAATGTAAAGAACCACCTGCTGTAGTCCAATTAGGTAAATGTAACATAAACCTGTAACATGTTGAAGGCATGCAATAAAATTTAAATTTTAAATTTTAAATACTGGCAGTTGCCAGTAAACTTTTTAAATCTTCAAGCCTTTGAAAAATGGGGTGCACGTTAGATTCAATGATGCATTAGGTTCACGTCTAAATGGTAACTAATGGCTAATTCATTCCTTATAAACCTTCAATGAACAAACAGCACAAGACTAGGCTGTCTACTTGGAAGTAAGCCCCGTTGTGCCCAGTGGGACTTATTCCTAGGAAGATGTTCTAGGACTGCAGCTTCAATAAAATGAGTTACCTGGGGTTTCATCACTTACCTTTCCCTGGAAGCTCCTGGTCTGGTTCTTCAATCTTGGTTTGATGCTGAGACATCTCCAGCCGTGTGATGCGCCTCTGATGGTGGAAGGAGACCGACCAAGAGCTGCTTCATGTACCCACAGGGAACTTTATATGTCTTCACAATGCGGAGGGGCAGAGAAGGAGGTGTGATCTCCAGAGAAGGTTCATTAAGAAAAAGGCTGACAAAGGTAAGCTGTACCTTGAATCTAGACAGGCTTTTCTCCACACCCTCCTCCGTGCATCCTCTCCTTGGCTGCAGAGTGGCTTGCAGCCTTTTCTCAGGTCCTTCCTCCATGCTGTGCACTGCAATATCCAATTCCTGGCTGACCTCCAGCTGTCCTAATTTTGATCAGGGACAACCCCCAATTTCCAAATGTCCATCTCCAGTAGCCACAACTATGCCCTCCAATTTCCTGGGTCCCGTATACAGTCAAGCACCACAGTCCGTGAAAGGGGATAAATTCTGAACCAAAGGAGGGAACTTGAAAAATAATACTGAAAATAATTCCGCCATGTGGAGTGTCCCAAAAGATCTAGGTATGCCATTGGCTGTGTGGAAGCTCTTGAAGCAAGGGTTGTGGCAACACAGTCCAAACTTTGCTGGGGTTCTTGGATGCAGCTTGTTATAGGTGTGTAGAGACAGTCTGCAGTAAGCTCCACGCACAGAGGAACTCTCAGGTGCACACCCTCCATCCTGGATTTGCTCCTTGGTGTTGAAATCCAGGTTCATTTCAAAAGTGGCGTGTGATATGACTGAGAAATGCCAGCTGCAATGGAATGCCCACATGTGGCCAAAGTGGAGTCTGCCCAGAGGCATGCCTCTCTGCTCTCACAAACACAAGAAATTTTTAAGCCTTTGGGAAGGTTTTCCATGACTGAAAAAACTTTAAACACCTCTTGGCTTCAACCCAGCTCCAATTTGAGCAGCTGCCATGAGACAGAATTGACACTTTGCACCACAACTAGCACCACTGGAGCAAATGGCCCAAAGTTTCCTTCTAGGGTCCCAGAAAGAGGAAAAGAAAGCAGTGGGGGCAGGACTGGTCCAATGAGTGCCAATCACTGGTGTCTCTGGGCTTTGGCATGTTTCTATGACCCAGGCATCCACTGGCAACACTGCCACACTTTTCCAGGGTCTTGGTGTCCTGCTTTGGGCCTCCTCCAGCCTTCTAGGGTAGGAACCAGTGGTGGGCACCAGCAGGTTCGCACCTACTCTATAGAACCGATTCTTAACAAGAGATAGTACATATAAAGTTTAAAGACAGCCATTTAAAAGTGGCTGCCAGATGGACAGAGAACCGGTTCTTAATTTCTTTGAAGCCCATCACTAGTAGGAACCTCTCTTTTAGGCAGCCTCCAGCTCTCAACCAGTCTGGTTTATTCCTTACACTCTCCTGGCCTGAGGGTATCCATTCAAGGAATAGGCAGAGACCACTAACCTTTACTACCCTTTTCTAAATGGCATCCCCCCATCCACAAGCTGATTTCTCTTGCCACCAACAGACATGGGGATGTGATGAAAATGCTGTGCGTAGCATGCAGGGAAGCCCAAGACACCTTCAAAGGGCTGATTCAGAATTGAAATGCCTGGCCAGCAGCCAGCAAAGGGGGGTTTCTGAGGCACCCCAGAGAGAGGGAGGGAGCGGGCAAGGACTTGGAGCTCTGAGGTTCTTGGACCGCCTCTCGTTCTAGAGATCAAGACCGCCTGATACTGCGTGGCAAATGTAGAACTACAAACTACGCAAAAAGAAAGCAAAACCTAAGCCCAAGCAAAATCCTCATTCAAACCCTAGGAAAAGCCCCTTCCTCACCCCGTCCAAGACTTACTAGCAAGAGTGAGTGAACAAATGTGTTGCCAAGGGAAATGCCCTCAATACATTTTGATACATAGAAATTGTCGCTGCAGATAAACCCACAAGCACACAAAAATGAACGGACTTCATCAAAGAGCCAATAAGCCTGAGATTGCACTGCCTGAAATCAGTAAGCTCAAAATACAGATTCTTAGAGATACCTTCTGGGCAAGACCTGTGGCAAGGAGTTTCACAAGCCCCAAAAGGTACCCAACACCCTCTTTGAGGGTGTTGCTCTAGTGTTGCCCAAGACCCATGCCCTAGTGACACTGAGACTGGATTATTGTAACGCACTCTACGTGGGGCTGCCTCTGAAGATGGTCTGGAATCTTCAACTAGTCCAGAATGCGGTGGCCCGTGTGGTTGCTGGGCTCGTCAGTTCAATTCTGTTGGGTCACTTCTTCAGCGACTACACCGGCTGCCCATTCATTTCCAGGCTGAATTCAAAGTGCTGGTCCTGACCTTTAAAGCCAGGGTTTCTGAGGGAAACCCTGCCTTCTGTACAATCCGACCCGCCACCTAAGGGGGCCCTACTGACTGTGCCGCCACTAAGAGATGTGAGAAGTGTGGTGGCCAGAGATAGGGCCTTCTCAGTGGTGGCACCCCGGCTTTGGAACTCCCTTCCCCTTAGAACTGAAGCTCCCTCAATACAGGGCTCCAGGCGGAGGCTGAAAACCTTTTATTTAAAAAAAATTTCAAGGAGGCAAAGGTGGGGGGGCTATTGTTTTTAGTGCTTTGTGGCTTTAGCTTCTGTGTTTTAATTGTATGTTTCTATTTAATGTTTTAATTATGTTTTATTGTAAGCTGCTTTGAATCGGTTGGTGGTGATGAAGCAGCAGTAAATATAGCACGTCTGTATTTCTTTCATAACATGGCTCCCAAGAAATCTGTGGCAGTTCCCCAAAAGTGGGGAACACCAAAAAAAGCAGACAGGGGCTATGAATGTCACAATGTCTGCTAATATAATCAAGGGGCCGACGGTGCTTTAAGATACCCTCCCAGGTATCTTCTACCCGGGGAAGAAAAGGACCCGCTTCGTGATACCAATGGAAATTTTCCAGGACCATAATTTTCCAGGGCTCCTCTGTTCTTGCATCAACTTCTCTTGTCCTGAGGCTACCTTTCCAGGGTAGCCAAAAGGCTGAACTGGAGAGCAAAGTGCAGAGGAAACTTGCTGAGAAAGGAGACGTATTTACTATCATCCCTCTGAAGGAGCAGGTCCTGACCTTTAAAGCCCTAAACGGCACGGGTCCAGGGTATCTGAGGGACCGCCTTCTTCTGTACAATCCTACCCATCACCTGAGGGGGCCCTACTGACTGTGCCACCACTAAGAGATGGGAGAGGTGTGGTGACCAGAGATAGGGCCTTCTCGGTGGTGGCACCCCGGCTTTGGAACTCCCTCCCCTTAGAACTGAGGAAAGCTCAGTTGGGACAGTTTTGGGGGTTGTTTGTATGGTTTTTAGCATATATGTTTTTACGTTATGTTTTAATTGTTTTTAATTGAATGTTCTATTTATGTTCTTAATTATGTTTTATTGTGGGCTGCCTTGAGTTGGGCTGCAGCAGAACTTTGCAGAGCCCTTACAATGGCACCTAAAAACAACAACCAAGAAAAAGGTAGCCAGGAAACAGGCTCCTGCCATTAACATCAATATGACTGCTAACGCCATCAACATCATGTCATGCTCTGGAGCTCACAGCCCATCAGAGCGTCAGCAAGGCAAGCCAGTTTCAAAAATAGCTATGCAACCAACGCCTCCTGTAGCAGCTCAAGATAAAGATAACACCTTGCAGATGGTAATTAAGAAATTAAGTGACCCCTACTTGAGAGCTCAGATTCAAAAAGGAATTGAAGCCATTGCAGCTCTTACTATGGAGCTCTTCAGTGAATGAAAGCAATAATTGTGGGGGACCACCATGCCAACCACATACATGACCATCCGTGTCAGATACTTAGAGGAGTTCCTGGGTGCAAGTATTTGTGCCGCCATTTAACTGACTCCTTCTTGACAACTTCAGAAAGAAACACCAGTTCCGAAGCCAGGTAATCAAGCAATCACCCTCCAAAACATATCTACTCGAAAGTAAGACCCATTGTATTCAATGGGTTTCACTCCCAAGAAAGTGTCTGTATAACAGACATAACTCTTACCTCGGCTAATCTATGCCAGAAAGTGTGGAGCGCTTCATTCTAGCTGGTCATGTCTCCTCAGAAATAAGTCCCACTGGAATCAATGGGGCTTACCTCCAAGAAAGTTTGGATTGCAGCCTCTGACCCCCCTCCTAGGCATACCTCCTCAGAAGTCCTCTTAGAGCCAATGGCTCTACAGGGAGGGAGGGAGGGAGAGAACACAGACCAGGAACAAGGAACCAGCTCACCCCCAAACCCCTTCCCAGAGAGGCAGGCGAAGTTCTAACGTAGCAGACTTTGTAAAATAGGAGATGAGATGATGTCTCTAAAGTAATCTAATATTGGATTGCATTATAGTTAATTAGGTAACATTACAGGTTATACGGATAGGCTTACACCAACTACAAACACTTGTCTTCACACAACACACACAAACATTTTCCAAGGGCAGGCTGGATCTCTGGGAAGAACCCTGCTTAGGAGACTCAGCTCAGCTGGATTTACTTTCTAGCCAGGCTTGTTACTTCTGGAGAAATTATGGGAAGAACAAGACACAGGGAAAGCCCTGTGGGAAGCAAGGAGAACTGGGAACAGACCCTCCACGACTGAGGAACACGACGCCACAGACCTCACAGGGTCACTTAGCTCTTCACGTACTGCACCTTGCAAAGTGGGCGCCGGGGCATGCGCAGAGTACAAATTTCTGATGCACAAGATTCAGAGAATTAATGAGAGAACGAACAAGGAGCACAAGTGCTGGAAAGCACAAGTCTTTGGAATCTGCTGCAGAGCAGCCTAAAACCCCAGAGACCTGGTATAAGCTGAAGTAATTGCCCTCCTGAAACAATGTTTGCCCCCCAACTGCGTGCGCACAAGCAGGCTCCTACATCCAAGCGATCATGAAAACAAGAGATTCTGCAAAATAACCCCCAAAAAGACACTGTGACACTGGCTGTAACGGAGGCTTCAACTTCATTCTAGTGGGGAGTTTGCATTCCACCACCTGAGGTGAGGACACCTACCCCAGAAGACGAGGGCACGGCTCCCAGCCAGGATATCATACAAGACACAATACAGGATCCAAGGCAGGCAAAAGTCAAGGCTGAGCTTTCAAACACAGCCTCCAGCCAGACCCTGAAGTGACCTGATCTCAAGAGCTAGGCCAAGAGAGAACAAATGAGAGAAGGAACGGACAGAGGCTGGGTTACCCTGCAACGCGTATCATCTCAGGATTGGCCATCCCCCTAAGGATCGCAACTGCTTCACTGGACACGTTGCTGGGAAGCACCAATCTTTGGCATTTGCTATGAGAGCAGGCCAGGGAAGGCTGGATGCCATAGGAAAGAAGATGTTTACACGGCACTTTAATATATCCCCAGGGGCCGGGAGGACATTACCGGTAGATGCCAAGGAAGGAGAAATGTGAACGGCCTCTCCCCAGGCTCCAATGAAGGAAAGGGGTTGGGAAGCATTGAGCCTGCAGTTAACAGGATAAGTACCCCCCCCCCCATTAACCCAGAGATAGGGGCAAGATGAAAGGATAAAAGACCCCACTGCACCTCAGAGGTTGGAAGTCAGCAGAACTGACTCCTTTCAACCTGACCAAGCCGGAAGGCAAGGCCAGTCTGGGGATGTAAGGGGAGCACCCCCTCCAGGAAGACTTTTCAATTGACCCTGCCTTCCAGCAGGAGTGACATCCCAAGTAAGAGGATGACCCCACCATGGACATACCACAGGAGAATGTTCATCTGGGGAGTTCTTGGATTCGTCACTGGCATCCTTCAGTCTTGAAAGACTATGGTATTGTGCTCAGAAGTAGAGATCCTAAAACAGCGTCTTTTACGACTAAACAGGCCAATTCAAGAGTGGCGACCCCTTCCGCACTGAGGGCAGATGCAGTCAGTCCCCTGCCCAGCCCCCAGATTTTGCTGTTTCCGGGACTGCCTTTGTCTCAGCCTGCTGAATGAGTGTCTCTTCGAATTGAAGAAGGCCATCCTGGTCTTTTGCCTCAACGCTGAACGATCAGAGGTCCGGGTTTCCCATTTGTTGATGTCCATTCCCATGGCCTTTAGATCCCTCTTGAATACGTCCTTGTATCGCAGCTGTGGTCTCCCTCTAGGGCGCTTTCCCTGCTCTCGTTCTCCATACAGGAGGTCTTTCGGAATCCGACCATCAGCCATTCTCACGATACGTCCAAGCCAGAGTAGACGTCGCTGTTTCAGCAGCGTTACGTGCTAGGGATACCGGCACGTTCTAAGACTGCACCATTTGAAACTTCGTCAAGCCAAGAAACGTTAAGAATACGTCGGAGACAGCGCATATGAAATGTGTTCACTTTCTCTCCTGCCATGCATGAAGGGGCCAAGGCTCACTGCAGTACAAGAGCGTGCTCAGGATGCAGGCTCTATAGACCTGGATCTTTGTATGTTCCGTCAGCTTCTTACTAAGCCTTATAATTCTTGGATTATTGTATGCAGCAACCATACTTCACGGTTCAGAGTCAAAGCTGAAGACAAAGGCAAAAGTGTTTTTGGTTCCGGTTGAGGCGTTCACAAATGCAGTGAAATGCCTGAAAACAAGCATCCACCCACCAGCTTGCCTAGGGAGGGGTATGGATTAACAATCAAAGAATTCTATACCCAGAGGCAAACCTGACAGTAGTTCAGTAACCGGCAACGCAGCACCAGCACTTCAGTTAGGCAGAAAAGTTGAGGGGGGAGTCAGAGTGTGTCCGATGTGGCGGGGGAAGTGAAGGAAGGGGAGGCTCCTCCAAAAGCAGCCAGTATGACCAGTATTTTAGATGGTGTCCTCTATCTTCTGAAACTTTTGTCAGAATAAAGGTGAGATTTTTTTGGGGGGGGGGGAATTATGTTTGATGATATAAATGCTATGTGAGTTAGTTAGACTTCACCCAGCGCCCCGTCAGTACAGGGGCCAATCATTCCCAGAGAGGGAGGGACAAAGGTTATGTTTCTTAATGGTTCTACTGAACATTTTTAATTTGTTTTATTGTTAGCCGCCTTGAGTCGTTCCAAGAAAGACAGGATATAAATTTGCCAGATAATAAATAGGTTTCTTTTACTTCTCAGGTAAAAGGAGCTCCCTGAAAAACGTTAATGGACAGAGCGGATCGAGGAAACGTAGTGGCTTGACATGGAGAAGTTTTCTGACAAGTGGATTCCTCTTGTCCCAAGGGTGGTTATGAGGCAGCCAAGTAGCCAGCAAAAGGGGGCTCAGAGGCACCCCAGAGAAAGGGAGGGAGAGAACACAGTCAATGAACTTATTTCGGGGCTACCTCAGAAGTGAGGATCACTTTGTATGGATGTGATCCTTAGGAGGGGAGCTTAAAAGGTAAAAAAGCTTTAGCCTCCTCCCGGCTAAAACAAACCTTAGTTTAGAGGATCTTTCTCAGACAAGCTAAATTGCTGGCCAGGGATCCCAAGAAGGAATGCTTAGGATTCCAGGGGAGCCTGAGCTAAACTTTCCCATCCCATGCAACCTATGGCTCGGCTGTTGTGATGTACAAATATATCAAAGTATTATCAAAAATATAAAAGGGGACTTAGACATAATGAGATGTTAAATCAAATACCACAACATCCCCACGTTAACAGATCACAGCAGGAAGGGGAGCCCCTCAACTGACTATAGCACCACCGAGAAGCTCTTCAGAAACAAATGCTGACATTGAAGCCTCACGTTTCACTCCTCAGTGAGTTCCCTGGTCCAAGCTATGCAAGTGCTCAATCTCCTCCCTCCACAAACAGCCCAGAAGTGGGTCTCCTCAGCTACACTGTTTGGACCGAGAGAAACTGTTTGGACCACAGCAACCAATAAAGCAAAAGGATAAAAATCCTTGCTCTGCTAGGGCTACTAATGGCTTCCTTTGACCCTTCCGGCTTCATCCAATTCATAACCACTATTCCAGTGCAGGTGTTTGAAATGGATAAAGGAGATAAACCCCAGATAAAGGAGGAGCAGGCTGAACAGACGGAAATGAAAGAGGAGTCTAGGGTTAAGTCAGGATTCATGAACACTCTAGAGCAGGGGTCCCCAAACTACGGCCCGCGGGCCGGATCCAGCCCCCCAGAGCCGTCAATCCGGCCCGCCAGCATTCATGCCCCCCCCCTGCTGCTGCCATCGGGCAAGGAGGGTCCTCTGGCGTCTGCACTGATTCTTGGGACTTGCATGCTGGGGAATGCGATGGTGCTGGGGCTGCTGCTGTGGGCGTGGGGGAGGTGCAGAGGGAGCCCCTGACGGCCTTCCAGTTAATGTGGGGGCCCCGCGCCAAGCTGCACTTAAAATCGGAAGCAGCGCTTCCTGAAAGTGAGGATGCCCTGCCACTCTGTCAGGAAGCGCGGCTATTCAAACTGCAGCCTGGCTCATGGGCAGAGCATCCACCCCTGGGACCTGGCCTCACTTCTGGGAGGCGTCCTCAGCCAGGCTGCGTCTCAGGAGTGGATGCTCCTAGCATGGCCTCACCACCTCTGGAGCCAAAGAGCCACCATGCTCTGTTTCTGGGCTCGGGGGGCTCTTCTGGAGGCACAAGCAGCAGAAGAAGCACCAGCGGCAGCATCAGGCAAGTGCTTCCCCCAGCATGCCTCACACTCATTCTCCCTGCAGCCCTGGGTTCAGCCACCCACCCCCCACCCACCTACCTAAGCCAGCCACCTGCCCCTCACCTGCCTCCCCACCTACCCACCCCAGCTCCCCACCTATCCCCTCCCTCACCCACCTCACCATCCATCCCCCACCCACCTACCTACCCACCTAAGCCACCCATTTACTTAACTCACCCACACATCCACATACCATACCCTCACCTGGATCCCCATCTTTACCCTCTATTACGCAGCTACAGGTACTAACATTTCCCTTCCCCTCCCCTTCTCCCTGTCTACACATCTGCCTGTCCCCTGGGGAAAAGGAGGACAAAGAAGATTTTTTCCCAGGACCTGTCCTCTCTATTAGCTCTGGGAAAAAAATCTTCCTTGACCCCTTTTTCCTTGTGAGCAGGTAGCATGGAGCCTGGGAGGAAAGGAGGATAAAGAAGATTTTTTCCCAGGACCTGTCCTCTCTATTAACTCTGGGGAAAAAATCTTCCTTGACCCCCTTTTCCTTTGGTTTAGTCCGGCCCCCGACAGTGTCTGAGGAACAGTAAACCGGCCCGCTGTCTAAAAAGTTTGAGGACCCTTGCTCTAGAGAAATCTCTCCCTGGGACTCCCCCCCC
This sequence comes from Cryptoblepharus egeriae, assembly GCA_030015325.1. Taxonomy (NCBI): domain Eukaryota; kingdom Metazoa; phylum Chordata; class Lepidosauria; order Squamata; family Scincidae; genus Cryptoblepharus; species Cryptoblepharus egeriae. Next base: position 10,893,726 of record JAREYC010000018.1, on the reverse strand, counting down.
CCCCGCAGACAGAAAGCTCCCCTTCCACACACATAACTATTCCTAGCACCCGCGACAGGGAGTCAGAGTGTGTCGGACATGGCGGGGGAGGCAAGGGAGTGGGAGGCCCCTCCAAATGCAGCCAGTACGACCAGTAGTTTAGATGGTGTCCTAGATCTCCCAGACTCGCCAAGATAGTGCAGAAGCCAAGTGGACCGCAAGATCAAACTGACCCGTTACAGCCGATTACGCAAAAACTGAATGTCCCAACGGTGAAGGCTGACACACAAGCAGGCTGTCAAGCAACAGCAGAGACAACATCTTTGCGGCCATACAGAAAACAAAAAGCATTACGGCTGACAATATCAACAGTAATAAGATTTGTGACATGCTCTGTCAGGTGCTCAAGGATGTGCCAGCCTGCAAATTCATGTGTGTGCACCTCACTGACTACTTCCTCAGAAACAATGGAACACAAAGACAATCTGGAGATGAAGTACGTATGTAGACAGCACACACCAAAACATATCTCCTCAAGGCCTCTACTGGGTATTCTCCATTTGGGCTACTTTTTGGACAGAAGCCGAGGGGAATCTTAGATCTGTCCTGCACACAATGGGGGGGGGAGCAATAAGACATCAGGGAAGGGGCCAATGGACTTAGGGCAGCTTAGGGCCCGCCTAAAAAAAATTAGCTGGAAGAGGCTAAAAGGGGACAGAAGGAAGGTATGACCAGAAGGTACGCCTAAGGTCCTTCTGCCCAGGAGATCAGGCACTGTTATTGCTCCCCACCAGTGAGACTAAACTGGGAGCTCAGTGGCAAGGACCATATGAGGTGTTAAGGAGAGTAGGAGAAGTAGACTACAAGGTGAGCATGCCTGGGCAGAAATCACCCACTAAAGCGTTCCCTGTAAATTTGCTGAAACTCTGGAAGTTGTGCCTCAGAAGGGGCAAAGAGGTTCTGGGGGGAGAGGTAGAAGACCTGGGCCCCAGCATCGAACTAAAGAGGATAGTGCAGTAGGGATGGGGCAGGAGTTGCAAGATCAAAGGGGGCAAGCAGCCAGGTTGCAGGACAAGTTCAAGCAGGTCTTCTCTAAACAGCCAGGGTCTACCAAGTTAGAAGAGGACAGTATAAGAGTCAAGGAAAAAGGCAGTGGTGAGGCTACCTCCTAGAAGATGGCCCAAGAACCTAGAGGAAGTCCTCAAAGAGGAAGTCCAAGAGATGGTGAAACTGGGGGTCACAGAACCCTCTAAAAGTCCATGGTGCAGTTACCCAGTAATGGCACCCAAGGGGGATGGTAAAGTATAGGTGTGCCTAGACTTTAGGAAAGTGAATTTTTTGGAGTATTTTTGCATACCTCATGCCTATGTCAGAACAGCTAGAGAAAATATATCTCTACAATGGATCTTACCAAGGGGTACTAGCAAATCCCCTTGGAGAGGACGTCCTGGGAGTATACAGCCTTCGCCAACCCAGTGGGTCTGTATCAGTTTGTGAAAATGCCATTCGGGTTGCATGGAGCTGCTACCGCCTTTCAGACACTAACGGACAAGATTCTGGTGGGGCATCAGCGGTACGCAGTAGCTTACATCGATGATGATATAGTCATCTTCAGTAACTCCTGGGAAGACCACCTACACCACCTCCGGAGGGTGCTGTCAACCCTCAAGGAAGCAGGTCTCACTGCCAACCCCCAAAAGTGTATGATTGGGGCCAAACAGGTGCAGTACCTGGGATTTCAGCCATCCCTAGGCCTCAGACCAAAAGAGATACTACTGGGGATAGTACTGATAGTATTGGGGTCCTACAGAACGTTTGTCCTGGACTTTTCAGCAATAGCAGCCCCACTCACAGACTTCACAAGGGAAAAACAGCTAAAGACTGGCTTTGGTCTGACACACGTGAAAGAGCATCTGCATTGCTCAAGGAGGCCTTGTGCAAATCACCGGTGTTGGTGGCCCCAAACTTCAGCAAGCCTTTCCTGGTCTTGACCGATGCTTCCAACCAGGGGCTTGGAGCAGTGCTGGCACAAACTGTCAAGGGAGTGGAGAAGCCGATGTTCTTGAGCCGTAAACTGACAGTAGCTGAGAGGAAGTACTCGACCATTGAAAAGGAGGCGCTGGCAGTCAAGTGGGCTGTTGGGGTTCTAAGGTACTATTTGTTGGGAGCACCCTTTAGACTGGTCACGGACCATGTCCCGCTCACATGGCTGCAGTGCATGACTCTCATGCCAGACTGACATGGTGGTACCTTAGTCTGCAGCCTTACTCGTTTACAGTGGAACATTGAAAAGGAAAGGCACAAGTTAATGCTGACTTCCTCTCCCGACAGAGTGAAGACAACCTGCGGACACAGCCCTGGTCTTACCAGGGGAGGAGTGTCATGAGGAGGAACCAATCTCCAAGGAGGAGATGTGGACGGGCAAGTTACACCTCACCACATCTGATGAAGAAGGCAGGGGGATAGAGTGGGTGCCTGTGCAGTTGCCTCACGTGGAGGCAAAGCAGGCTAAATACCGGGGTGTGGTACCAGAGGGAGATTGGGCCTTGGAAACTGGAGAGAGGTATAGGAAGGGGAGTTCAGGAGATAACTTCAGGGGGGAATGCTCCACTGCAGGAGCGACTCCGCATCCTTGCATCAGGGGCTGGGAACAAGGACACCCCCCTTTTCTTCCTCTCATAGTAGAGCCCACTAGGGGAGGAACACAAGGAGGCCCCTATAAAAGGGGAAAATAGGCGGAAGAGAGATTGGTGGGAGACTAAGGAGGCTGGAGGGGGCATCAGTGCCCTGACCCTTCCAAAGGCCTCAAAAGCCTCCCATGCAGCAAAGAGCAGGCCTTGCCCCTGCTGAATGCTGACTTGTTGTCTGTTGCAGAATACTTACGAGTTGTTCAAATTGTTACCAGTTATTGTTTTGGCATCTGCAAAGTAAAAGGTAAGTAAAGACTCTTTACCTCAACTCACCTCCCAGTCGCCAACCCCTTGACCGCCCCCTCCCCACTACCTCAGAACACCAGACCACGTGACAAGGACAAATCAGGCAATTCATACAACAACTCTTTAGTTCACTGAATGAAGCTGTTTCCCTTTCAGGAGCCGTGAACGTGTTTAAATTGCTTTTAATGATTTTATTGAACGTTCTGCTTTTATTGCCTTGAGGCATCAACAACGACATGATTAAACTGGGGCAGACGTTTATTAATAAAATTAATAATCAAAAAACCAAAGCTAAGTTGGATCATGTGTTCCAACCAGAAGGGGGGGGGAGTTATTGTTTTTAAATGGAATGTTTTATTTAATGTTTTAATTTTTAAAAATAAATAATAAATGTTAAAGCTGTAAAAACAATGAGAGGGATTTTGAGATGCAATGTAATGTCTCTGCACCTAGACATGATGGATGAGAATGACTTGCCGGGGAGATGCCTCCCCTATACTTGCTGGAGGCACTCTGTGCATACCCAGAGGCTCCTAACCACTCACAAGAGGTGCTCTGCACATGCCCAGAGGCTCCTCTATTCTTCCATCAACTGTGCATGTGCATGAATATGGGCAGGGCGGGAGCCAGGCCATGCCCCCTGCTGAGCTGCGCAGGGTGGTGGCGCTGACGTCACAGTGCAGGGAGGCGGTGTAGCGGCTCCAGGCCCCTCATGTTCTTTGTCACGCTGACAGGGAAGATGGGGAACATCCCTGTGGGGGCACAGCTGCTCCGCCTCTGTTCCACAGCTCCGCAGTCCGTCACAGGAAAACATGCCAGTTAAACATCAATAGATCCATGTACATCCCAGAGGGGGCGTTCTTCACAGTGGTACTTTCCCTCCTGGCTGCCTACTATTTCTACCTGACACGGCGCCATCCACAGGTGAGACGGGGACTGGTCCCTGGGGCCACAGAGGCACTTCTGGCTGCAGCTGGACAGGAAGGTCAATATCTACCCGGCCCCCTGCCGCTCCCTGCCAGAGAACAACTCGCCCTGCCGTCAGCAGAGGAGGCCCCCCAGCAGATCCCATGGGACAGGATCACAATAATTCAAACAGAGGAACGGTGCTTAAACTTACATGGTGCTTTAAGATACCCTCCCAAGTCATCGGTGATACTAGTTAAATATTATATGCAATATAACCTCTTGTCCTGAGAAGGGTGGTCCAAAAAGAGCAAGGCTACGAAATGCAAATTAATACGCCAAGGATTAATGTTCCAGGGAAAAAAAGGGCCCGCTTTGGGATACCAATGGAAGCTTTCCAGGGCCATAATTTTCTTCTGTTTTGTTTTTAGCATACATGTTTTTACGTTATGTTTTAACTGAATGTTCTATTTATATTCTCAATTATGTTTTATTGTGGGCTGCCTTGAGTTGGGCTGCAGCAGAACTTTGCAGAGCCCTTACAATGGCACCTACAAAAACAACCAAGAAAAAGGTAGCCAGGAAACAGGCTCCAGCCATTAACATCAATATGACTGCTAACGCCATCAACATCATGTCACGCTCTGGAGCTCACAGCCCATCAGAGCGTCAGCAGGGCAAGCCAGCTTCAAAAACAGCTAAGCAACCAACTCCTCGTGCACCAGCTCAAGATAAAGATAACACCTTGCAGATGGTAATTAAGAAATTAAGTGACCCCTACTTGAGAGCACAAATTCAAAAAGAAAATGAAGCCATCACAGCTCTTACTATGGAGCTCTTCAGATAATGAAAAGTCTTCAGACTATGGCATGCTGCATGCGAAGCACAAAAGCCTGGGTTAGATAGATACGGAGGATAGGCTGTTACCCAAGCAGCAAATCCCCCTTTCCATGCCACTGAAATAGTCCATGCACAGCTGGGCTAAGGACAGAAGCTCACCCTGTCTTGTGGGGACCGACCCGGGTCTCGAACCCTGGCCTGCTGGTTAACAGTGTCTTAACCACTTGCGTCACCCATAGCCCCAGAGGATGAAAAGTATTTTAGCTGGAATTGTCTCCAGCTTTTTTTGTTTCAATGTTGTTTCAAAAGAAATACACAGCCTGCAGAAGAACATCCTTGACCCTATAACCCCCCCTTTTTTCTTTCTCCTAAACCCGTGCAAGAGTGCAAGAACGGATTTAATGCAAGGACAGATTTAATCCCATCGTTAACGATCAGGCCTGCACAGGTGTCTCCCCACCACGTGGTTGTTCATGCTCCCAACACTGCCATTCACATACGCAGCAAGATGCCTCAAGATAAGCATCCCACCCACCAGCTTGCTCAGTAAGGGGTGCGATTTAACAGTCAAGGAGTTTTACCTTTTGGTAAAACAAGGGGTGTTGGTGGACACTGATGCTAATTCAGTGACCAGCAATGCAGCACCAGAACTTCCATTCGGCATAAAAGTTTTTTTGGGGGGGTAGGGGGGAGGTCAGAGTGTGTTGGATGTGAAGGGGGGAGACTCCTCACTCAGCCCCAGCAACCAGCCCCATCCTTATGCAGACCCCCCATTTTTGACAGTGACAGGCCTATCCAAAGAGGGGTTCTGCCCAATGAACATGGAGACGCTTTCCAACAAGGGGATTCCCTCTCATCCCCTGAGAAAATGGGTTATGAAAGAGCCAGCAAAAGGGAGCAAGGCAGGGAGAGAACACAGACTAGGAACAAGAATCAGGAACAAAGAGGCCGCTACGAGAGCCAGAGCTCAAGAATCTGCAAAGGTTTCATGATCCTGAGGTCATAGCTGAAGACCAGACTGGATTGGAGGTCCTTTCAGAAGCTACTTCACACTATTCGGCTCTTCAGAGAATGGAAGAATTGTGGGGGCCCCCATGCCAACCACATTTAAGACCATGCGTGTCAAAATACTTAAGAGGAGTTCCTGGGTGCAAGTATTTGTGCTGCCATTTACCCAATTTATTTATTGAACGTGTTTTATTGCCTTGAGGCAGCAACAACGACATAATTAAACTGGGGCAGACGTTTATTAATAAAATTAATAATAAAAAAAACCAAAGCTAAGTTGGCTCATACGTTCCAACCAGAAGGGGGGTTATTGTTTTTAAATGGAATATTTTATTTAGTGTTTTAATTTTTAAAAAGAATAAACGTTAAAGCAACGAAGGAGATTTTGAGATGCAATGTAATGTCTCTGCACCTAGACATGCTGGATGAGGATGACTCGCCGGGGAGATGCCTCCCCTATATGTGCTGGAGACACTCTGTGCATGCCCAGAGGCTCCTACCCACTCACAAGAGGTGCTCTGCACATTCTCAATTCTCGGTGGTGGCACCCCAGCTTTGGAACTCCCTCCCCTTAGAACAGAGGAAAGCTCCCTCGAGACAGGGCTTCAGGCGCAGGCTAAAAACTTTTTATTTAAAAAACATTTCAATGAGATAAAGGTGGGGAGGGCTATTGTTTTTAGTGCTTTGTGGCTTTAGCTTCTGTGTTTTAATTGTATATTTCTATTTAATGTTTTAATTATGTTATTGTAAGCTGCTTTGAGTCGGTGGTGCTGAAGCAGCAGTCAGGCCATAGAACAGCTATACAAATGGCTCCCAGTACATCTGTAGGAGGGATAGCCAGTTCCGTTGTAGGCAGACAACATCAACGCACCTGCTTTGTGACTGTGTGTGCCACCTCCTAAGACTCTCAGGCTTGCATATTTAGTCACCTTGAGCTCCCTTCCAAGCCGCCCTGCGCTCCCTTTCGTTAAGGAAGAAAGGCGGGACCTAAATCTAATAAATAAACAAATAAATAAATAAAATTTGCCTGTTCATATTTCACCGACTGTTTCCCTGGCAATAGACTCCAGACTCTGAGTCAGAGTAGGTATCTTACACAGCAAGAGTAAAATTAATAGTAATAAAAATGATTAAAGTATATTATATTAAAAGGATTTTATGTTATTAGAAAAGTAACTCTCCCCCATCTCAGCCTCTGGGGTCTCTCTCCTCCCAGTTAAAGTTTCCTCTATATCCCAGCCTCTGGAGTCTCCCCCCACCTCAGCCTCCTCCCTCCCCACACTTCAAAGAAGAATCTAGCCAGCAGTCAAGAACCGGCCCAAGAACCGGTTCTCCGGAAGTGGGCAGGGCCAGGGAGGTTTTTTATTTAAAAATTAAAAAAATAAAATTATTTACTTCAGAGTAGACCTGCATAGGATGGGGCTCTGAGGCTGCAGTCCTTTCCACACTTTCCTGGGAGTAAGTCCCATTGACTATATTAAATGGAAGGAAAAGCCAACTTCGTAGTCAATTTCTAAGATGATTTAAGAACGCAGATAAGCAACTTAAACTTTAAAGGTTTATTCATATTGATAACAATGCTTAAGATAAAGGCCAGATTCATGCAGGGTCTTTAACCTGCCGAGAGTTATCTAGTTTCCTATTTCTTAACTGATAGTTTACACAGTGCTTTAAGATACCCTCCCAAGTCATTGGTGATACTAGTTAAATTTTATACACAATAACCATACTGCATAATTCTAAGTGAAAAGTAAAAATGATTAGAATTTCATATTCGTATTGAGGTCCATTATTGAGGTCTACTCGTATTGTCAAAAACGCTTACACGTATCACTATAAATCAACATCTATCATAGAAAGGCCAGATTTAGGCAGGAGTAAACCTGCCAGGAGTTAACTAGTTTCCTTTCTCTTAACTGATAATTTACACGATGCTGTAAGATACCCTCCCACGTCATCGGTGATACTAGTTAAATATTACACGCAGTAACTGCACTGTATAACTCGATAGCAATTTTGTTTGAAAAAGCTGTTCTCTGGCGTTGCTCTTAAAATGAGATTACCTGCCTTTGTTCAAAAACGAGATGCCAGAGATGATGAACTTCTGCTGGACATACCAGGGTAAAAGAGGTCCTGATGGAGGCTTTTAGAAACGTGCTGAGGTGCCTCAAAATGACCATCCCTCCCACCGGCTTGCCCAGTCGGGTGTGAGTTGACAGTAAGACAGTTTTACACCCCAGGGGCACTGGAAGACGGCAGATAAGCAAATTAAACTTTAAAGGTTTATTCATATTGACAAAAATATCTGTTAAGAGAAAGGAAAACAGTTTACTCCTGGCAGGGTTAAAGGCCCCTGCCTAAACTGGGCCTTCATAGGATTGATAGTTTAGGGGGGACTCAGTGGGTCTACACGTGTTGAAATAACGGCACCTAAAAGACAGCAGTAAAGGGTGGTGAAGGCCAGTTATCAACGTGAACCAAGCTGTCAATGTGAGAGTTTATATTGTTTTTAGCATATATGTTTTGTTTTTTGCCTCAAGGACACGCCAACCCACAAATTTGCGTTGAAGATCTCTTGGATAGAACAACTTAATTTCTACAAGCCATGAATGTGGTCACAACATGTCTTCAGGGTTGTGAAGGGAGAGGTCTGTCCTCCTCACCTGAAACCAAAACCAAACCTGACCCTTTCCTAGCACCTTTTCAGGCAAACGTTCAGCCAACATGTTACCGGAGATCCCACTCCTTCATTAGGATTCCGGGGAAGCCCATACGTAGACTTTTGTCTATGTACCCAAACTGTCCCCCTCACAACCTGTGAGAAAATCAGCCCGCATTGCCAAAGTGGCAAACAAAGCTAAAGCTGAACAGCACACTGATTTGCTAAAGTTATTCTCCAAAAATTGGCAGACCACAAAATTAGGGGGGAAATTCGGGATGGCATAAAATCCGTTGCAGAGACAGGCACATATGCAGTTGCAGCCACCAAAACGAAGTCTCTGCTCTCAGAATCTCTGAGCAACATTATTGCTCCTAGAATCTCTGACACCATGTGCCACCTTCTTACACTTGCGCCAGGATGCAAGTTCGCGTGCCATTACTTGACTATTTTCTACGTAATAAGGAGACCACCGAAGAGAAAGATGAGTCTGAGTACGTATCTATACAGCAAGAGTAAAATTAATAGTAATAAAAATGATTGAAAGTATATTATGTTAAAAGTATTTTATACTATTCTAAAAATAACTAAAACTAATAGAAAAAAAATCATCTAGTAATGATTAATTCAATAGTAATAAATATGTTCTATGTCACTTTTAAAAACGTATTTACTGCCTTCTCAGGCAAATTTACTAAAATTCATTAAATTTTCACTCCTCTCACACAAAAAATATGCAAAGACTGTTCTGGAAGGAGCACTGTATGTCCTCAGCAAGAGTCTGTGAAGGGCACATACATCAATCCTGCTGACTACGAATACTTCTTAAAGATACAAAAAAGAATCAAGATGGCAGAATAAGGTGTGCACAAAGAATCATAGAAGTTTAGAGTTGAAAGGGACCCAGTAAGTCATCTAGTCCAACCCCTGCCTGTAGCAGGAAAGCAAAATCATTAAGCAAAAGCGCCCATCCTTGCAGCACAGAACCCTAAGCGTGCAGTGGGTCTTACAGCACAATCCTAACCATGCCTACTCAAAAGTAACACCCATTGTGTTCAATGAGTATTACTCCAAGCAAAGGGTCTTTAGGATTGCAGCAGTCCAAAAGACGCTTTCCTGGAAGTAAGACCTATTGAGTATATAATAATACAAATAAGAGTCCAAATTTTTACTAGATGTTATTTTATCTATATATATAAAAATGAAATCCAGACTCATCAATGCCCAGCCAAAACCGCTGGACCTAGAAGCGTGAAATTTGGGGTGGCTGACTGAGGGAGCCACTAAGAACCAGTTTTTGGAAATTCCAAGCAGAAGGGGGTGAAATGGGGCGCAACACGTTTTCTTTCCTATACTTTCCATTGAAGAATCCCTGACTGAGGAATGCTTTGTCCCAACCCCTGACCTAGAAGCATGAAATTTGGGGAACATCTTCCTTCTGTGACATGAATACTTACCCAGAACCGACCCTGAGAAATTTAACCCTTAAGGGGTTGGAAAGGGGCGCAACATGTTTTTTGTCCTATATTTAATATGGAAGACTGACCAGCCCCCCTTTTCAAGTTGGCTTTTATTATAAATTTCCAGTTGTTTTTTTTTACAAACTAATTGTATTTTAATCTGTATTTACTGTTAATTTTAGTGGTGTTTTATTGATGTTTCAATTGCTGTTATCTGCCTTGAGTTCCCTTTTCTAGGGAAGAAAAACGGGATGTAAAAATAGGAGTACAACATGCAATACAAACCAAAATTCAAACTAAGAATCATGTGTTAATACTGTGTTCCCTTTAAATAGGAAATACCTGACTGGGGTGACGAATGATGGCCTCTACTTAAGCCTATTAACATAAAGATAATCAATCAGGCAGGAGAGCCCTAGCTGGGCTGCCCCAACTATTCTATATCCAAAGGAAGTTTGTACTTTCCCAAAGCAAGTGGGCGCCACATGTGCAGAGTGAATTCCTTGCAAAAGTTGCTTCGGGGGATTGAAACAAAGATGTGACCCAATGAAGAGGGGCCACCTGTGGCTTGCCCTCCTGAGCCACCTGCAGCCTACCAACCTGTTGATATAAATCAAATGAGCCAGAAAATGAAGCAGCCAGGCTTGTGTCCCACCACAGAGGAAAAACAGCTGTGCAGAACACCAGAAGTGAGACCTCAATGACACATTTTGGACAGTCGAAGACGCAGTGCTGCATGTGGGACTGGATTCTGCAGCTACAGGAAAATGGGGGCAGACAGAGGGTCTCCCTCCATGGGGGCGGGGGTCATGGTCTGGGGGAATGCTGGAAGAAGGCAACACGGCTGTCCAAGGTAAAAGAGCAGGCTTAGAAAAGAGGAGGAAAAGAGAAAAGTGCTATGAAGATTCACCAAGGCTAATAGGTTACACCCGTGGCAGCAAAAACAACGACAACAAATTCTACATCAGTCCCTTCCACAATACTCAGGAGAAAGAGGGTCCCCCCTCCCCAGATGGAAGAAATACTTCACCCTTCAAATGCACTGCAGCCAGCCCCACCCCCCCAACCTGGCATAGCTGCTGAGTCTGAGAAACTTCAACTCCGGCCTAGGTCTCATCACAGCAAGACTCCAGGCAGGATGGAGCAGAGGCTTGCCAGAGGGGTTTACAGATGGGTCCAGATACAGCACCTGGAGGCTTTTCTCTACGGAGGAAGCTCCTGCAACCAGTGAGGACAGGAGGGAAGGGCTACCCAAGGGGGGGTGGGCGGGAGATGAACAAGTGCCCTCATTTAGGCACAATAAGGTTCCACTGGCTTAAAGATCCTTGTGTGAGCTGGATCCTCGTGTGAGGTCACCATCTGTGCGCACATGGAACAGACTTGTGTGTGTCTGTGTGTCTCAATCATGTGTATGTGTCCCCCCCAGTCATTCCTGGGCTCCTTCCCGTGTGTGGAAAGTCCTCCCCGCCCTGACTGTCCTTGTGTAAAGGGGGCAACTCAGCTGGTTTCCTTTTGTCGGCTGCACATCCAGATCGTTGGAAGTCACGAAACCGCCACAGAAGAGTCCAGGAAGAGGCAGGGGTGAGGCCTGGAAGAAGAGAAGGCAGTCAGTAGAGCCTCCATGTTCAGGAGCAGTGGGCTGCTAAATACCAAGCTGGGGTGTCTTTCCTACCAAGGTCCTAGAGAACACCTTTCCTAGACATAGCAGGGTGCATGAAAAGGGAGCATAGGGTCTATCGTGCCTGGCCTTAAAGTCAGGAGGGATCCAGTCTCCTGGGATCTCAGAAAAGTTCCCATTTACAGGCCAAGCCTTGTTAAGCACAGATTTTTAGTACACTGATTTGACTAAAAACAATTGGCTGCTGCAATTCAGTTTTAAAAACTGCTTTTCTACTGTTGTAGAAAGGCATCATACAAACAATCATTCAATTCTTCAGCAGAGCTAGACAAATGCAGCAGGTCTTTTGCATTTCTAATGGCTGATTGCCTGTTACAGCAGTAAGAAAAACTGTTTTTAAACAATTGTAAAGGGATGCACTTTGCTTTTATTTAACAATTTAACTCCTTTTATTTAACAAATTTTAATATCCCTAACTCTCACCTTCCCCAAGAAGGTGGTCTTCACCATTCTCTTCTTCCACATGGGGATCCTCATCAATGACCTACCACTTCCTGGTCTCCCACAACGGGACTTACATGAGCTTCCACTTCACTTTCATGATCTTTGTAAGGACTTTGGCACCTTCCTCTACAGGCTCTAGGGCCCACAAGACGCTGGTGCAGAGGGGAAGTTGGGCTCCAGATCAAACAGGGGGACCTGGACCCAGAGGGGGAAATGCAAATCTCCTGGGATTTCAGAAAAGGAAGAGCTGGAGAGAGCAGGGGTTTGGGTTCATGGAAAATGGGGTGAGCCTGGTGAGGGCAAAGCCCCACTGCAGGCTACCCTGAATTCAAGGCTGAGGGTGGGAGGAGAAAAAAAGAAAATTTATTTCCCTTGCATGCAATTAATCTGTGGAACTCCCGGCCACTTGATGACACCTGAAAGCCTAGATCCCCTTCCAAGGGGGCCGGTCAGATGGAGGAAAAGCCCACTGCAAGGTGGCAACCATGATGTCCTTCAGAGTTTAGGGACCCCTGCCCCCCAATCAGTCTTAGTCTTGACCACTTCCCACTGGTTGGATTCTTGCAGTACTCTCACATGGCCGGCTTCTACCTGGATCTCTTGGCCAGCGTCTACACCTATATTAGTCCCCAGGGCTTTTAAGCAGAGGGTCTGACTGGCTTAAAGCAGGCAGTGCTTTAACTATACAATTACTGGCAGTGCAAGCCCTACAATTACCCAACGAAAGCCTTGTTGGAAAGTCCCACAAGGTCATCCAGTCCAACCCCTGCTCTGTGGTAGGAAATCCCCCTGGAGCATCCCCGGTAGGCACCTATTGAAGCTGAGGGTTTCCAGGGAGGGAAAAATCCACCCCTACCTGTTGTCTCTTCTATGTCCAACTGGGATGCCCATCTTGCAGTCTGGTTCACTTGAAGGAGGCTTGACTAGCGGCTCATCACCTTCCTGCCCAGCTGCCAACACTTTGGCTTTTTCGCCTGCATCGTGCTGGAATTTGTGGTCATTGACTAAAGAGGAGATACACAAGTAAGATCCAAGTTCAAAGGAAGGCAAGCCCCTGGACCGCCTGCAGAACCACTACTATATGCTTGTTTGTCAATATTAATATTATATTTAAAGTATTCCATTAAATCATCATTATTAATAAACATACATGGAAAAATAATCAGGGATTATCTGTTTTTATTACCAACACTCCACTCTGAAATTCTGGTGCTTGCTCGAAAGGATCATGGGCAAGAATGCCCACAGGACCCAGAACTGCCCTCCAAGGATGGAGCCGGCACTCCTCTGCTGGAAAGGAAAAACAGCACCATTATGAGCGCAGTTAATCTGTGGAACTCCCTGCCATCAGGTGTGGTGATGGCAAGAGAAGGTAGAGGCCTTCAAAATGGGGTTGGACAGATTGAGGGAAGAAAGATCCATCCTCAGGCAAAGGAGGGCATATGCAACCTGCCCATGAATGCCCAATGCAAGGGACTGGCAACAGGAGGCAGGTCCTGGTGGGTCAGAACACTGGACTACATGCCTCAGAGCACACAACACAACCTGAACCACAACCTGGTGCGCTCCCTTGTGAGGCACACTGTGTGGCCTATATCTAAAATATAGAGGTTGCAGACTCATCATGGATTTGAGGAGGCATTGTCCTCCAGAAATTTCTCCATCCCCCCTTAAAGGCATCTAGGCTGGATGCCCCCTATGGCAAGGAGTTCCACAGAGTAATTTAAAAATTTTATATTTTTCAATTTATATTTTATATAAATATTTTAACCTATATACAGTATATATATATAAATACACACACACAATAATATAATGTCTATATTATAAAACGCATATTATCCATAAAATTATACACATTATACATATTAATTTTATACAGAGCGTCCCATAAGTTTCCATGTATAGGAAAAATAAACATTTTTATGAAAACCATTTTTAACATTCATTTAATTTAATCATACTGAGAGTTACTGAAGGCCGAAAGGTATTTTCAAAACAAAGGTAGTCGTGTGGAGCATTTTATATAATTAAAAATGGTTCTCATTTTTATGAAACTCATGGGACACTCTATGTTACATGAATATATTATGTATAGTTTATATAAAAAATTTTAAAATAAAAACATTTTAAATATAAAATTTTAGACAAAGGTATTTATTTCTCTCAGTATAAAGGAAATATTGTATTTTATTTCTCCCAGCCAACGCATTATTTAATACTCACATAATTATGTGTATAATAGACTTAAATAATTATAAATATACACTAAAAATAATAACAAATAATAAACTAATAAATCTAATATTAATTAAAAATAATAATAAATCCAATATTTTTATTGTTTTTTATATAATTTTTATATAATTTTATTTCTTATATAAAGCTAGTATGTATGACATTTTTAAAATGAAAAACTCCTGAAGATAATAAATCTAATATTAAATTAATTTTTTAAAAATAAATTTAATATTAAATAATAATAAAAAAGTTATAACCCAATTTGGTGCCTCGCACATAATATGATCATTTTTTTAAAAAATTAGTAATTTAATATAAAATTATAATATAATTTAAGTATATTCAATATTAATACATTTTATATATTATATACTCTAATATATTAATATAATTTAATATTAATATTTAATTTTAATAAATATAATAACATTATATATATTGTAAAATTAATTTAATAAATAATAGATAATAAATCTAAAATTATTAATTAATAAATAATAACTCTAATATTTTTATTGTTTTTATATAATTTATAATTTTCTTTCATATTAATAAAAATGCTATATAACCCAATTGCAATCTAGTATGTATGAACTTTTAAAAAAAGACCTAAAGATAATAAATCTTATATTATTAATTAAAAATAATAAATCTAATATTTTTTATTCTTTTTAAATAATTTATAATTTTCTTTCATATAATAAAAATACTATATAAACCCAATTGCAGTCCAGTATGTATGAACTTTTTAAAAAAACCTAAAGATAATAAATCATATATTATTAATTAAAAATAATAAATCTAATATTTTTTATTCTTTTTAAATAATTTATAATTTTCTTTCATATAATAAAAATGCTATATAAACCCAATTGCAGTCTAGCATGTATGAACTTTTTAAAAGACCTAAAGATAATTATTAATTAAAAATAATAAATCTAATATTTTTATTGTTTTTGTATAATTTATAAATTTATCTTTCATATAATAAAAATGCTATATAACCCAATTGCAGTCTTGTATGTATGAACGTTTTAAGAAAGACCTAAAGATAATAAATCTAATATTAAATTAATTAAAAACAATAACAAGTCTAATAGTTAAAAAATAATAAAAAAGTTATTCCCCAATTGGGTGTATAGTACATAACATTAACATTTTTAAAAAATTAGTTTTTTATTTAATATAATATAAATTGATAACATAAATAATATAAATATAAAATCATTTTAATATAAAGTAACGTAATATATTTTATATATTATTTATATATTAGATTATATATTAGATAATTATATATATTAGACATAAACATCCACAAATATATTAATATAATTATTACATTATATGTTAACAAACATTGATTAATACATATTAATTAATTTAATATTAATATTAAATTTTAATATAATATCATATACAATGTATAATTACATATATAAATTGTAAAATTAATTTAATATTTTTTTAATTTTAATTATAAATATTAATTTTAATTATAAATATTAAGCATATATAAATTAAATTAATTTAATTTTTTTTTAATTTTAATTATATATGTTAAGAAAACTATGTCCCAATTGTAGCCGTGTTGAACCCACTCCTGGTCTACTCAGAAGTAAGCCCCATTTTGGTGAATGGCGCTTACTCCCAGGAAAGCAGAGAGAGGGTTGCTCCCTGAGGCTTCCACACAGCCAACAGGAGGGAAGGCCATGCGGGCCGGAAGCCGCTACAGTGAAGAGCCCAACACTTCTTTCTCCGCCGGCGGCCGCCCGCCAAATAAGGCCGGGGAGCAGAGCGGCTCCTTTTATACCCTCTCTGCACGCGGCCCGCTGCGGTCCTAGGCGGACCTGAAAAGCGCAGGCTTCCCTCAGGTCCGCCCCCTCTCCCGCCCCCCCCCTCAGGGCTTGAGAGTGAGATCTGATTGGTCAGCCCAACACAGGCTTGCAAGAACTGACCAATAGGAGAGGAGGAAGGAGGAACCAATCAGAAACAGGCTCCTGGCTTTGCACTCTCAGGTCCATTCCGCTCTGACTCCGCCCCTCAGGTCTCCTAGGAGACTTCTGATTGGACCGCGCTAGGCAAACAACCAATCAGATCCTGGATGGGAGTGCAGAGCAGCCAATCAGAAACAAGGAACTAACTACCGAGGATAGAATGTAGACACCACAGAATAAAAGAGTTCCTCTACCCACCTTTGACTATTGACTCTAGGCATCTTTTAAGTCTATGTGCTCGCCTACCAGAAAATCCCTATAAAGAGAAGCTCCGCAGTCTGGTAGACTGTCCCTGCAGAGGGAGGCTCTACTGACCCCTCTAGCCCTGGACGGTCCTGGGGGTAGACTGTCCTGATCAGGATTGTGCCAGCATCTGCTCAGCCTCTCCTGAGAGAGCAGCCTATGCAGGTCTACTCTAAAGTAAGCCTGTTACAGTGAATGGGGCTCACTCCTAATTTAGGGGGGTAATGGAAAGGAGACTGAGAGACCTAGCTTTGCATGCCTTCTCTAAAGTAAGCCCTATTATAATCAGTGGGGCTCACTCCTGTGTAAGGGGGGCAGACTGCAGCTTGAGAGACTAAGAGTACAATCCTAACCATGTCTACTCTAAAGTAAGCCCCATTGTGTTCAGTAGGTCTTACTCCCAGGAAAGTGTCTTTAGGATTGCAGCCCAAGGCAAGGCAGGCTTCAGCAGCACGGAAAGCTCCTCCCTGCAAACCCTGCACTGGCCAGAGGGGGAGCCATAGAACAGGGGCTTCCAGGCAGGCAGTGCTGCCCCCTTTCAGCACCATGGACAGTTCCTGCAATCCCTGCACTGGCCAGAGGGGGAGGCAGAGAACAGGGGCTTCCAGGCAGGCAGTGCTGCCCCCTTTCAGCACCATGGACAGTTCCTGCAATCCCTGCACTGGCCAGAGGGGGAGGCAGAGAACAGGGGCTTCCAGGCAGGCAGTGCTGCCCCCTTTCAGCACCATGGACAGTTCCTGCAATCCCTGCACTGGCCAGAGGGGGAGACAGAGAACAGGGACTTCCAGGCAGGCAGTGCTGCCCCCTTTCAGCACCATGGACAGTTCCTGCAATCCCTGCACTGGCCAGAGGGGGAGCCAGAGATCAGAGGCTTCCAGGCAGGCAAGGCCTTTGAGTAGCTGTGGCCAATAGAGGCTCTTGCCAGGGTTTCCAGTGTGGCTCACCGGGGTAGAGCAGAGCACCTTCTACACGACTGCAGAGAAGCAGAGTTCCAGACACGGCTCTGTCTGATCCACGCCTCGTGCTCCTAGGACTGCTCACCCTCGGGTCCCGGCCCCACGCGGTGCTGCCCACCCCGCCCAAAGGGACAGGGTCTGTGGTCCGCGGGTGCTCCAAGCGCAAAACCCTTGGCAGGTCACGCAATCCAGAAACTGATTTGCGGCACGCCGCACGTGCAAATCTGCAGAGAGACCTCAGACGCGATGGGCTCGAGTCAGGGTAGGAGACCACCCCACAGGGCGCACTGCGGGGTTCATTTTTGGCAATCCCCACACGTGTGAATGGAGGACACATGTCTCTTTGCCTTGGCCAGCACTGGGGGTGGAGGCTGCAAAGGAGAAGGGGTGTCCCAGAACTCCCCTCCCCCCCAACAGACCTGGTTTTGGTGTGGCCCCAGACCACAGCCCTCCACTCCCCAACCCAGAGGGGCTCAGGTTGCCTGGGCACCTGCACGCACTCCCTCCTTCCTTCATTCCATGGAGAGCAAAAAGAGTTGGCCCCCCAGATGCGGAGAGCCGGCGAGGAAGACCCCACGAACACAGTTGCCAAACCCAAAATTCCTGAACTCCAAAGCCAAAATTCCTACCCCTCCCCAAGGGCAAAATTCCTATCCGCTTAAAAAAATTGTAGGACATGCCAAAAAATGTATTTTTAAAATATTTTTTTGTTTTCTGGCCATACCTTTTGATAGGAAGGAGATATCTCAAAGCTGATTTCTGCCCTGGATTATGCTCTTCAATGCGAATCCGACGACATATGACATGATGGGGTATTGCGCACCATCGTAAAGTTCCAAAATGAAGCCAAAATGTAGGACACCCAGACAGGAGGCGAAAAATCTTGACAAATCTGGAAATTTTTGGTCATGAGATATGGGATAGGTAGGATGAATGATGGATGAAAGGAAAGAATAGATAGATAGATAGATAGATAGATAGATAGATAGATAGATAGATCGATCGATCCATCCATCCATCCATCCATGCGCGCCAAATTGCTACAGCCGATTGCTTGCAGCTTTCCAAGAGCAGCGCAGCAAGGCTCCACCTCAGAGAGTAGCCCGGGAAGGACTGGGCCTGGAGCCTGGAGCGGGCCAGCGCTGCTCTGCAGGCAGGCACGACGGCACTCCTCAGGACGCGCTCATCCGCACCTCCTCTGCGCTCATTTGGTGCTTCTCAAGCGGGGCTGGGGGCAACTGCTGGGTAGGCTGTGCTCCTCCGGTCCTCCGCTGCCCTGGTGCTCCCTTCTCCACTGCCCCTCGGCCGGACTGGCCATCAGCACGCCCTTGCGTGTTCTTCTCGGGGCTGCCCCCCCGATTGGGGGTACCTCAGGGCTGTAGGAGCTGGTCACTCCTGGTGCACCAGTGCAAGCCTCCTCCTCAGGCTATCACTGAAGCCAGGAGTGGGGATGGAGGTAGAGAAGGGAGAGAAAAGAAGGAGAAAAAGAGAGAGAATGGAGCAGAGTGCTCCAGAAACACGTCCTACTCTGCTTGAGGAAGGGAACCCACAAGGTCATCTAGTTCAACCAATGTGTGTGCAGAATAATCCTCCGAGAGCATGTAAACATTGCAATGGATGGATGGGCAGGCATTCGAGCCATCCATCCATCCATCCATCCATCCATCCATCCATCCACCCAACAGAGTTTTGATCAGGTTTATCAGACCTGCCTGATTTGCTCTTCTCCAAAAACTCAAAATATTATAAATAAAACAAGAGATCTTTTGGCAGCAAAAAAGAAACTGGTTTATTGTTTCAGGTTAATTTCCAAATATTATTAGCAACGGAGCACACTAGATTCCAAAAACAGACAAACCAATTTTCAGTTTCAAACAAATTCATGATTTGTGTGGCTGAGACAGTTTACTGCACAGTGAAATTAATAAATGAGTTTTGTCAACATGTTGGCATCAAAGCTAGTAGGCTGAAGGGCCAACATCTGATCCACAAACACTTTAGGATGGCCTTTAATACAAAGTTAATGAAACTTGTTTCAACCTGTATTGCTTCTTCCTAGAAGGAAACCAGTAACCCCATAAGAATTCCCTTCCAGAAACTGCAAATCCCAAGATTACTAAGGCTACAATCCTAAAAACACTTTCCTGGGAGTAAGACCCATTAAACACAATGGGTCTAACTCAGTGATGGGCTTCAAAGAAATTAACAACCGGTTCTCTGCCCATCTGGCAGCCACTTTTAAATGGCTATTTTTAAACTTTACATGGCCTATCTCTCATTAACAACCGGTTCTATAGAGTAGGTGCGAACCTGCTGGTGCCCACCACTGGTCTAACTTTAGAGTAGACATGGTTAGGATTGTGCTCTAAAGGTGCCATCCTAGCCTAGGCTGGCACAGCTCATTGGTCTTCCTGTTCCTGTGGTGATGTATGGAGGCAAGCACATGTCTGCACACTGGACTATCCCCTTGCCCAGAAGTGGTGCAGAAGTATTTGACGGCACTTTTGTGACACCCCCGAGTCAGCACAGGACTTGTAACCAGTCTGACTGCAGGTTAGGATTAAACTGGTTGTTGTGCAGGGTTTAAAATGGTCAATTTTAGTCTTATCCAAAATGTTGCCAACATATGCCATTTCTTTACATATTGTGTGTGCTTTAATTCAAGTCTGCCCCCTTGTGACCAAGGGAGGAAATTGCTTCGGAGCAACCAACTTGGATGTTCAGAGATCTCATCGCAGACTGCAGATTTAGATTTTTGGGGTGCTCAAACCCCATTTCCTGCAGGAGAAGGACCAAACAAAGGGGAATGCAAGGCCACCAGAAAAATCCCAATCTGATGGAGCTCAACAAGTGCTCCAGATGGTGCTCCCACCACACTGTAGGAAAAAGGATATAAGCAGAGGTTTGAACAGCAGGTAAGGTGAACTTTTCAAAAGGTCTCTTACAGTTAAGTGGGTACCCTTAAAGTAAGAGTGTCATTTTAAAAAAGCAGATCCGGTGATAAAAAATTTACGAAATGCTGGTTTAAATAGTCAGTGATTCCACCTTGAACAGAAACTGGACTTCCCCTACAATCCAGAGTAACTACGGGAAGACGTAGGAGGCACTTACTCTGAACTGCTCTATGCATTTCCCATAGGTTTCCCATAGTGGCATCGTAACTGAGTTGGTGTAAAAGTAAAAGGTCCCATAGTTACTCTGGATTGTAGCCAAAATCAATTGAAAACAAGGCTGGAGTATAAATGGTCCCACGTACAGGTTTTACATCCACAGGTTCTGTTTTGTTTTTAAAAGAGGAGGGAAAAAAAGTGTTCCTCCGTGGCCAAAATCACCACAAGTGGCCAAAAGAGACACAGTCCTGCTGCGGCGTCTGCTCAGATCCAGATGTCGGAGGTGGAGTCTCCTCCTGGGTAACGGATCTCATGCGCCAGAGCTGGCCCTTCAGGCTCCTTCCCAAAATCCACCAGGAAGTTTTTGTTCACTGTCAGGCCACCTTTCTTGTTGTCCACATCTATCTGGAGCATAACGGAGCCTTCCCTGGAGAAGGAAAGAGTGAGGGGAGGTGGTCATGGGGAAGGGGCTGCTTCTGCTGCTTCCCTCTATCAAACTGCTGTGATTCAACACCAGTGATTTTTAAAAGGAAAAAAACTTACTTGATCATATCTGGGTAAAACTGCTTGTCCCAAGCGCTATAGAGGGAAGTGGAGACGTAGAGCCGCTTGCCATCCAAGCTCAGTTGGATCATTTGTGGACCACCTTGTACCCTCTTGCCCTGAAAGGCACCAGGAGAAATCAAGAATGAAATCAAAGGCAGAGCAACAGAGATAAATATAGTTTTCACAGCTTGATACACAAGGAAAGGCAAAGGTGTTTTGTGCAATTAATTGCTGGCGTGCAATTAATCTGTGGAACTCCTGGCCACATGATGACACCTGAAAGCCCAAATCCCCTTCCAAAGGGACCGGACAGGTGGATGGAAGAAATAATAATCTAACATAAAAATAAATAATAATAAAATAATATCCTAATTGTAGTCTAGTTCAGCCCAATCCTGAGTAGAAGACAGTTCTCTGCCCTAAGGAGCAATGAATAATAAGCAGAGAATAATAATAACAATAAGAAGCCAACCTATTATTGACACCAGAGACACCACTGGGAAGGAGGAAGGTTTAGAGGGGGAAGGAGATGGTTTCACTTATATGTTTACTCAAAATTTAAAGAAACAATCATGAATGCTGCAATTTTAAAGACATTTTCCTGTGTGTAAGACCCATTGAACACAATGGGGTTTTCTTTTGAGCAGACACGGTTAGGACTATGCTCAGAGGGTGCTAAACCCAGGCCAGCAAAACTCATTGGTCTTCCCATTCCACTGGGGATGAAGGGAAGAAAGTGTGTGTCTGTGCACTGCCCAGCCCTCCCCTAGGAGTAACACAAAAGTGTCTTATAGCACTTTTGTGACACTACCAGGCCAGTACTGGACTTGTGCTGGGGTTGAGGCTGGCTTAACTGGAGTTGGGATTGCAGATTTAGGCACCCGACTTCCCTAAGAAAAAGCCTGAAGAAGAGACTTGAATGCACAGGGAGGCATCCCCAGCATGGGAGGCAACAGAGAGGGGAGCCAAGCCAAGCCAGGCCAGGAGGACTCTAATGCTACAAAAGACACTTTCCTGGGAGTAAGACCCACTGAACACAATGGGGCTTACTTTGGAGTAAACATTGTTAGGATTGTGCTCTAAGGAGCTGGTGTGGGGGATAGTAGCTGCTGGTGGGATTAAAGATGGGGTAGAGTGAATGAGTGGCTACAGATGCAGGGTTCACCTTGATGACAAATGGCTCTGGTTGACAGTCCAGCTCCTGGTCCTCGATGACAGTAACAGGACCACCTTTGATGATGCTGCCTCCCAAAAACACCTGCAAGGAAAGTGTGGTGCATTAACACAAGCCTTACACACAGACGAACAAGACACCAGGCCAGACCAGAACTTGTCATGCAATCGGCTGTCCAAAGCACAGCTCAGCACTGAACACAAGATTCCCTTTCCACCCTTACCTGGCCCACCAGTTTGGGCTTCTGGGTGTTGGAGATGTCATACTGGCGAATGTCTCCATGAAGCCAGTTGCTGAAGAACAAGTATCGGTCGTCCAAGGAAATCAGGATGTCGGTAATGAGACCTTGAGGAAGACATACCAAAAAATGTGGAAATCAGCCACAGATTCACAGAAGCAGATTACTCTGAATGGGATGGAGACAGGGCTTGAGGTGTGGGAGTCAGCAAGAAGAAGTGGGGGGGGGCTACAAGGGGATGCTGATGGTTTGGAGACGATGATGCCACTTTAAGACTATTATTATGTACTAATTCACGGTTGTCAGGTGTTTGGAATTGGCTCTATTATTATTATTATTATTAATAATAATAATTATTAATAATATAAATAATATAATATAATATAATATAATATAAATAATAATATAAATAATAATAATAATATAAATAATAATAATTAATAAATAATAATAATAACTGCCTATATAGTTTGATGATATCTCAACAGCTCTTAGGTCCTTGGTTAGGATTTGAAATGTTAAGTTTTTTAACCAGTCATTAGCTGTGCATCAAACTAAAAATTAACCAATAAATAATAATAATGTGAATCCTCTTGGACCTACCAGGCATGTCTGACAAAGACCACCCCTTCACTTTTTTGCTGGACACCTGGATCACCTTCTCTGCTGCCCATGTCCCATCCTATGGGAAAAACAGCAAGCACAATGCCAGTCAGGGCTACCAACCACTCTAATACACACATTAATGGGCATGCCAGGATTGGGGCTGGAAATAGCAGGATTGGGCCCTGTGATCTCAGCTTGCCCAAGGCCACCTCAAAAATTGACGGCAGAAGCTGGTTTTCCACCTGGCTCTTCCGTGCCACAGAAGCTACCCAATAAGACGCGATAACATCTATTATACGTGGACAATAGACAGCACCGCAGAGGACAGCCAGGCAATGGGGTGTACTCAACTCTGTTTACAGTGAGGTGAAACAACAGCTGAACAAACAGTGTCAACAATGGGAGAAAACATTAAAACATTTGCAAGCCACAAACTAGACAGTTAATGATTGTGCCGTCTCATAATACTGCTGTTAAATAATTCACTTGTGCAGCCACAACAGGAGCAGGAGAGCAACACAACCTGACGCCTCTTCACCCACATTTCCAAAGCAGGTCCCAATTGTTATGCTTAACTTTGAGGTATGACCCTCAAATACCAGTAAGAGTGAATGAAGAAACCTTCTGGATCACCCAGTCCAGCATTGTCCACTGGATCATCGCACTGGGTCCCACTGGTTTCATTGCCCCACTGGGTCCATCGTCCTCAAACAGGAGAGGCTGGTAGACCTCTCTGCTGCCGTTGCTGTCTTTCAACTGGGATTCAGAGCAAGTTATGAGTTCCTACCTGGGTTTTGTAGAAACGATGGACAGCACTGGTGAGGGCACAGCCGATGAACCCCTCCGCAGCATCAGGGTTGTGGAGGAAGCGGATTTCCAGGGGAATTGAATTTCTCCCCACGTCAATTGACTGGATGAGTTTGTGGGTAGTCCAGTCCCACACATTGATTTTTCCACCATAGCAACCTTAAAAGATCAGGTGGCATTAAAAAAACAACCTGAGGTATAAAGAATTGGTTTTCACCAGGGCCAAATTGGGTACATCATGGAGAGGCTACAAAGATGCAGATACCAGGACTCCGGCATCTGTTGCACTGAATGACCCCACACACAGAGAACACGAGCCCACTGTAAAGATTCTTAATAAACAATGGGATTTTTCCCGACTAGTGGCAATTGGCAACCCCAGCATCAGCGTCATTTGGCCATATTCAAAGCTATGAAGCATTCCCTACCTTTCTCCAAGTCGGCAGGATTAAACCCATAAGCAAGGCACTTTGGAACCCCCCATTCTGTGCTCATGAGGACATTGTGCCTCGGTTGGTACCAGAAGTCGTAGCCAAAATCCGGGATTTCGGATCCTTTTTCCCAGTTGCCCTTGACCTCAAAGGTCTCTCCATCCAGTAAGATGAAACCACCTAAGCAATATAAATTTTTAATATAAATAACATTAAAATTTCCATACAAATTTCTGAACTTACTTTGACACCTCTCAAATGCCCCTATGGCTGGCCACTTCCAAAACACACACCTTTTCCATTGCCGGAAGGGTCTCCCATAGCGCTGATCATGATTTCACCAGTGCCTAAGCAGTGACTGGTGTGAGGGTTGGCCAAGTTGCACTTCCAATACACCTCTACAGGCTCAACTACCTACAACAACAGTCGATGGAGAAGGTTAGGTGGCAGTCAGCTAGGCAACAGGTTACTTGCTGGTAGGCCTGCACCTTGGCCATACCTTGTAAAGCCTAGGGGCTCTCAGGTCGGTGCCTGTGTCCACAACGTAAATCCGGGAAGAGATGAGGGAGGGCAGGATCAGTCTGTTCCGCTTCTTGGTGGTGTCTCCGAAGCAAGAGCTGCAAGCGTTCCACCCAGAGTGGTGGAGTTCGTCATTGACGTTGGGCATGGGAAGGCGGTGGATGACCTGTGAAACCACAAAGGTCTGGTTACATGACCTAAGAGTCTAAGAGCACAATCCTAACCATGTCTACTCAAAAGTAAGCGCCACTGAGTCCAATGGGACTTATTCCCAGGAAAGTGTCTTTAGGATTGCAGCCTGGGAGTAAGTCCCATTGAACTCAATGGGACTTACTTTTGAGTAGACTTGGTTAGGATTGTCCTCCAAAAGTGCAATCCTAGTCCTATCCACTCAGACACAAGCCCCATTATACTCAGTGGGGCTTACTTCCAAGTAAGTGATGTTAGGATTGCAGTCCAAGGCAGGAAAAGTGGAGAAAAAAATAGATTAAAAATAGAGTTTTGAGACTTTGTATGCAATCCTATACACACTTTCCAGGGAGTAAGACCCATTGAACACAATGGGCCTTACTTTGGGTAGACACGGTTTTGATTGTGCTCACTGTCTTACATCTGCCTATGATTTTTATTAGTTTCCTTAACACCCAGCCTGGAGAACCCTATTAAAATCAAAAGCTTACTGTGTAGTTTTGTGATGACCCCAATAAACATGTTATGCTATTGTCAATGAGGTTTTTTTCCCCCCTAAAAAAACCCTACATTGTCTATTTGCATATTTCTTACAAAAGCCAAGGCCTCTGGAGAGCCTTTACACAATCATCTTTTCAAACCAAACCAACCACTGCCTGGTCAAACCAGATATTCTTGACATACCAGACCAACTAACCCCTAAATTCATTTAGAAAAACTAATCAAAACATTTAGCCACTTCAACTGCTTTATATGCCAGGAATTCTTTGAATACACAATGATCCCACATCAACAACACTGTTCTGTGACCACAATGCAGTTTGCAGTTTAAAATGTGTAATTATGCCAAATAACTGGTATCAGCACAATTCTGGCTAGTTTTCTTTGGCCCCAAGGGAATGGGTCAGGATTTTTCAGGACTTAGAGCTATCCTAAGTAGGCCCTTTTGAGGAATGGTTATAGTGTTTGGGGGCTCTTCAGCCTATAATAAGACACAAGGGGTTAAATCCATAGCAGTTACAGATCCACACAGTTATGTCACCCACTAGTGTTATCTTATGGAAAGTCATACTCTGCTCCGGATTAAATGACTTAATTTCACTTTAGGATATAGGCCAAGGATTCAGGTTGGACAAAGGAAGTCTTGGTTCACAAGTACAGGTAGCCTCCGCTTTCTGATGCTTTGTTTTCTGATGATCTACTCTTTCAACACCTTTCAATTATACCCAGAACTCTTTCACTCAATGCATGTTCTGCTCTTTCAACCTCTCTCTGCTGTTCTAAAGGCCAAAATAGCCCTTCCCATGTTGTAGGTCCTGGTCTAATTCCATTCCTGAAATAGTTAATGAGAACCCATTTGCAGAAATCTCTGTGTGGGGATAGGATTGCCATACTTCTCTTCCATAAAATCCAGACAGGACCCTCTGTCACACTTGCCAGTATGTGGACACAATCCCCAAATATCAGGAGTGTCTCTGTTTTCAGGACATATGGCCAATGTCTGGACATATTTCAGGACATATGGTTTTCAGGGCATATGACCAATGGCAGGAATTTGCAAGATCAAAGGGGCATTTGCAATTTGCTAGTTATAAAACAATGGATGCAACATTT
The DNA here is from genome assembly GCA_030015325.1 of Cryptoblepharus egeriae. Classification (NCBI taxonomy): domain Eukaryota; kingdom Metazoa; phylum Chordata; class Lepidosauria; order Squamata; family Scincidae; genus Cryptoblepharus; species Cryptoblepharus egeriae. The sequence goes on along the minus strand of JAREYC010000018.1, from coordinate 10,867,145 downwards.
ATAAACTAAAAAAGAACAGGTTCCACTTTTCAACGGTTTTCACTTTTGGACAGTGCTCTGGTCCTTAACCCATCCAATAAGGGGGGATGCATGTATTTTGAGAGCTGACTGCCCTAACGTGTGGAGATGAGTGTGGGAAGCTTCAAATCCATGGACAAGGAGAGACCTTACAAGAGTTTTAATAGCTAAATGAAACTCCATTGCCAGGGGCTGCGTACCTCTGAATGCAGTTGGGGAGGGAGGAATTCACCAGTGGAACTCACAGTCACCAGCTATGGTTGGCGGCCATTGGTTATGATGTATTTAAAAGGGATTAGACAAAATAGGGAGGAGGAAGGAGACATTTGTCACTGACTATGGTAGCCCATGTGGAACATCCACATGCAAAAAGCATGTTTATAAACAGTTTAATATAATATAAATATATAATAAAAATAATTATATTAAAGCAGTTTATATCTAGTTATGAAAAGACAGATAGCAGGGCAAGATTGGAGTTTGTGAGCTTCCTTGAAGCGTCTTCTTGGCCTCCGTGAGAAACAGGCTGCTGGATTAGCTTAATGTTGGTCCTGATCCAGCAATGCTTTCTCATGGCCAAATCTTTATTTGTTTTGTTTCTGACGGAAACGCTAAAGATGACACAACACAGCTGCTACCCAGAGACAAAGGCTGCAATCCAATCTGCAGTTAGGCCAGCCTAAGCCCTAGTATAGATCCTATGCTGGCCAGGGGGTGTCACAAAAGCATCGTAAAACACATCTGCCTCACTCTTGCAGGGGTTAGGCTAATGCACAGAGAGACACTGACCTCCCCACACCACCACCGGAAGATAGCCCAGGTAAGTTAGGCTGACCTAACTTACCTGGGCTTGTGCCAACAGTGGCTGGTAAGGCCTGCTTTGTGGATAGCACTGAGTGATCAGATCCTAAATTCACAACCATAGCCCAAATTTTGAATGATCACACCTTGCAATAGGTTGGAGACTTTGGATCAACATCCACAGTGGCCAAGTAATCTGGCTTTCTTATTCCTGTGTTCCTGTAGATGCAAGGCAGGTATACAATCTCTTCCCGGGGACCTTTAAAAAAATATAATTCATAAATTACCAGGGGAAGAAGGAGTGCTATGATTCATACTTCAGATTGTGGTTGTGGATATTGAGAGCAAAATCCAGAGTAACTATGGGGAGTCCTTGCTCTGGTGTAAGAACAACTTACTCTGGATTCCAATACGAATTTCCCATAGGTTTTCACTAGGTGGTGCAGTAACTTTGGGTGCATGTAAAGTCTCTTATGTGCTTCTATAATTACTCTGGATTTGGGGGTGAGTCAGACTCTTAGTGATGTCAAGGACAAGCAACAGATCTCCAGGATTCTAGACTGGGCTCAACCTGGATAAGCTGGAGACTGAACCTTGGACTCTCTACATACAACCCTGGGGCTTTTTCCTAATCAGAGGAGAGGCATTTCTCCCTTCCCTACATGCATACCCAAAGAAAATACCTCTTAGAAAGAACATCTCTTTTAAGCAACCCACTCTTAAGCAGGAGACTCCATATACCATACTCTTATCATAGGTCACACCCAAGATTCACTCATTAAATACCCTAGACTGGAGGTGACTTGCTCAATGCAAGTCAAACACATCAAGTCCTTCTGCTAGATAAGAACATTTCAAGAATAATCACATATTTTGTTTAATAGCAGAAATGAAAGGCTCTTATTTACTCTGTCCATACAAGGATACCAATAAAACATTCCAGACATAAAACTGTTTCCTATGGCTTCATGAGAGACTTGAGTTATAGGGACTGACCCCCTGTGGAGACCATGTCTTTTGTTATTTACTCAAAACTCCTATGAATTTTATTAAATTTAGTAAATATTTAGTAAATATTTAGTAAATACAGTTGCCCCCCTCTTATCTGGAGGTGCTGAGCCTGTGAAGGATCTCAGAGGACCTAACAGTGATTCTGACACCCCCTTGGATTTAATTAGCCACAAAATTAAGTGGGGTCATGTATTGGATCCCCCACTCATACCCACGGCGTGTTGTAAGTGAAAATAAACAGTGTAATTTGGTTGTGAATGTTCACAAACTGCATGGCAATGGCATTGCATGGCAAGGAAGATATTTCAGATGACTGGAAAAAATATCCTTACCTTTCATAGCATCCAAAGGAGTTTTGTATCCAGGACCACATTCTCCACATTTAGCTGCAAATCCAAAAGATGGAGAGAGGTTAATATTCTGCAGGGAGAGCTGGGTCGATCTCCATGGAATAAATCCCAGATATCTGAGTCAGTGTCAATCAGACTAGGAGCTACAACATGGTGGAGGGCACTTTTGGCCATTAGTACAGCAGAGAGAGGTTGAAAGAGTGGGACAGGCGTTGGATTAATAGTTCTGGGTATAGGGTGGGTCAGAAAGTGGAGGATACCCATTCTCTCAGCAGGCCTTTAATCGGTCATCCCTTGCTGGGTTTCCATATGGCTTCAGTTTGGTCCCCCCACCCCTGCCTGAAATAGAGGAGGAGGATGGAGGAGCACCTTGCACGCCACAGTGAGGTTCCCTCCAAGCCTGATGTCTCCCCCCCCTTTAACTACACCCCTGCAGCTGCCATCCTGACTCTTTGCCTTGTAACACTTTCCCCTAAATTGCCCTGGTTCTTTGTAAATTTCTTTACAGCGTCTGTCAACATCCTAGTTTAGTGCAATCATCACTTTTTATGACAGGCGGACATGTTCTGCAGTGTGCATACTTTTCCTGCTGCATTTATGAGCGGTGCTGCTCTGTAGCAAAGAAACTCTGGGTGTTTTTGTTAGATCTTTTAAGATGAATAATTGTGCTTTCTGCCCTAGACTTGTACCGTTACCTGCGGGCAGCCAAGTTTCATAAGACTGTTTGACTTAATAAGTAATATATTGAACACAAAAAGAAGAACCAAAATGACAGAGGACAACAGCAATGAGATACTATTTGCAACAGTTTCCTCCAGGGAAACGTGAAGAGATTTAGGGTGCAGTCCAGAATAACTATGAGGAGTCCTTGCTCCGGTGTAAGAACAATTTGCTTTGGATTGCAATATGAATTTCCCATAAGTTTTCACTAAGTGGTGCAGTCAACTATGGGTACACATAATTCCCCAAATCCAGAGTAACTATGGGTGCATGTAAGAGACTTTATGTGCACCCATAGTTACTGCACCACCTAGTGAAAACCTATGGGAAATTCATATTGGAATCCAGAGTAAGTTGTTCTAACACTGGAGCAATGACTCCCCGTAGTTACTCTGGATTTTGCCCAGTGTCTCTTATGTGCTCCCTTAGTTACTCTGGATTTGGGGGTTTGGCCAGAAAAGTGCCATTTAAGCTGCAATCCTGAGACTTGCTTTTGAGTAGACATGATGAGGATTGTGCTCTACGGCTGCAATCCTACAGACACTTTCCTGGGAGTAAGACCCATTGAACACAATGGGACTTACTTTTGAGTAGACATGATGAGGATTGTGCTCTACGGCTGCAATCCTACAGACACTTTCCTGGGAGTAAGACCCATTGAACACAATGGGACTTACTTTTGAGTAGACATGGTTAGGATTGTGCTCTACGGCTGCAATCCTACAGACACTTTCCTGGGAGTAAGACCCATTGAACACAATGGGACTTACATTTGAGTAGACATGGTTAGGATTGTGCTCGAAGGCTGCAATCCTACAGACACTTTCCTGGGAGTAAGACCCACTGAACACAATGGGACTAACTTTTGAATAGACATAGAGCACAATCCTGAGTAACTATGGGGAGTCCTTGCTCCGGTGTAAGAACAATTTGCTCTGGATTGCAATATGAATTTCCCATAGGTTTTCACTAGGTGATGCAGTAACTACAGGTGCACGTAAAGTCTCTTACGTGCTCCTGTAGTTACTCTGGATTGTAGGGATAGTTAGGATTGTGCTCTCAGTCCATCTTTAAGGTCAGAGCGGGAAGGAAAGCAGGATAACAGTGTTTGGAGCAAGAGGGAATAACTTAAGAAGTTATAAGTTAATAACTTAAGAAGAGCCATTCTGGATTCGGCCTAATGGTTGCACCAATTGCAGATTCCTTCCCAGAGCAAATAAATAACTGGTGAGGGTCTGGAGGGTGTGCAAGAGTTTAACTCCCCACCCCCTGGCATGCCACAGATAAAGGACAGCAATGTATTCTGAGAATAACAAAAATTGCATAAGTTTGCAACTCTGAGCAGAGAAGTGTTTGAAAGTCTTTTGCCTCATAAACAACTCAAGTGCCTTCCTTCTTTCCCAATTTCTGTATAGAAAATAAAGGTTCAGTCCTTTAAGGCTGCGCAAGGAGGGCATGAAACTCCTCTGGTGTACAGAAAGGAGTTTGCTTTTGCAGGCTCAGGAAAGCAGGGGGAGAGGAGGGCGTTTTCTTACCCATGCTGGCTTCTTTCCTCGTTCTCAGACTCTGAACTATCCTGTCACAGGCAGTGCGACACACAAACCCAGTGTTGCTTCTGAAGGGTCAAATACAGTATATATACCAGGGCAGGGGGTGGGATAGAGGCGGGCTTGGCAGAGCAAACGGCTCAAGGAGGAACTTGGCAGCGGCTACGAGTGGGACACTTTCCAGACAAGCCCTGTGCACTTTCCCTCCCAAGAAGCAACACAGGAGAGTTTGTTTTTTTCCAATTTAAATGACACTTTTTCATTTCCCACCCAGGATTTTCTGCAATGTAAATGCTTCGTCATGCGCTATGCAAGGCAGAGGAGCATGATGTGTTTCTTGGGCCCAAGGCGAAGGAAACCACTGAGGCTGATCCACGCTTTTGGCTCAAGGAGCCCTGTTTTCAAACACATGCCAGCTGGAGCTTGCTTCCTCTTTGGCATCCATTCTGGTCTTCCTAAAAGATCTATGCGCTGGCCTGACACCAGCAGAACTGCCCTCACCTCCACAGGAGGCATGTGCATGAGGAAATCTGGTCCAGATCCAGATGCGCCCCACAGCAAGTACATTTGACAAGTACTGTTGTTGAAAAGCACGCTATAAATATTATTCAGAATATTCTGAATATTATTCTGAATATTATAATGAATAAATACATTCAGAATATAAATATTATTCTGAATATACATTTGGCAGAAACAAAATATTTTTGTCTTTTATTTATAAATTAAAAAAGAAGCTATTAATACCCTTAAGAAGCAATTACAGTATTTGCAATTAAAAGCTTAAGTGAAATGCTCTTTACGTGAAGAGGATTTTCCCATAGGAAATAATGGAAACTCAGACGATTGGTTCCACAACCCCCAAAATATTCATATAAAAATATTAACTGGATGTCAAAATGATGACAAAACACTGGAATTGAATTCAAAACATGCATTCAATGTGCAGGATCCTATGACGTCTACTTAGGATGCAATCCTAAAGACACTTTCCTGGGAGAAAGCCCCATTTAACACAATGGGGCTTGCTTCTGGGTAGACATGATTAGGAGGCTGCAATCAAAGACACTTTCCTGGGAGAAGGATCCATTGAACACAAGGGGGCTTACTTCTGAGTAGACATGGTTAGGATTGCACTGACGGTTTCTCAGGCTCTTTTCCTTTGCCTCCTTTACATAGACCAATGACTATAATAGGCTTACTTTAGAGTAGTCTTGACAGAGAAGGGGTACATCTCTCCCCTCTTGATCCTCCCTTCCCTTCACTGACTCCTAGTCCCAACCCATATTCCTGGTTCTTCCCCACTTACCCCACATCTCTTTCTTGTTCCCCCCACTTACCCCACATCTCTCCCTAGTCTTCCTCCATCCCTCTGACCCCCCAACCCTGGATCCCACTGCTAGCCCTTGATCCTCCTTTCCCTCACTCACTCGCAGGCCCCCATCCACATTCCATGCTCACCCCACGTACCCCCACCTTTCTCCCTAGTTTCCCCCCTGCACTTTGCCCCAATCCATGACCCCCTGCCAGCACCCCAGTCTTGACCCCCCACCCAGCCACCCACTCACTTCCTCTCTCAGCCCCCACCCTGTTCTCCCCAGTCCAGCTCCCACTGATTCCGCTTGCTACCCTCCACCCCTACTTAGAGGGGGAACACTGGGGGAGTTCCAAAAATGTTACCTTCCGGCATCGCAGGTTGGACAGTCTGCCTGCCGTCAACCCTGTGTCCGGGGGACTTGCAGGGTTACTTCTGAAGTAACCAACAACCTGGGTCCAGGTTGCACTGACTGCAAGGCCTTCTGCTCCAGAGTTTGGACGGAGTGCACGTGGACTGCGAAGAATCAGCCCCTCGAGCTCTCAGGGGTGTCCTGAGCATCCGCACGGGGGCCGGCTACAGCAGGAGACAAGGCCTTGCAAGCATGGAGCGGAGCTGCGCCTGTAACTCACATCCATACATCACAGTGGTTGTCGTGCCCTGCTGGTCCCAGTGAGCCACCCGAAGACCTTCACACGGGACACTATTCCAGAGGACCCTTGACTCTCTTCCCTTCAGCGCCTTGGACAGCGTTCCTGCAATCCCTGCACTGGCCAGAGAGGGCGACAGAGGACTGTCCTGACAGCGCCATGCACAACACCCCCTGCAATCCCTGCACCGGCCAGAGAGGGTGACAGAAGACTGTCCTGTCAGTGCCAAACACTTTCCACGCTGGCCATGGGGGGCGTCCAAGAACAGCTTCCAGCTCACTTCAGCACCGAGGACAGGCCAAGCAGGTGGCGCTATTCCCTTTGGCGCAACAGACAGCACCCCCCAGTCTTGCAATATATTTTATATTTTTCTTGGTGTTTCTACATTTTGGGGGGTTCATTCCCTGCTGTTTCGAGGTGCCAAATGGCAGGGTGCGCAAAAATAACCCTGCACGGCGGTGCCCTCCTTGCCGGCCCCACCGCATCCAGGGGGCAGACAGTCTTGCCACCCGACTCCGGGCTAGGCGATGACCAGCCAGAGGCCGTCGCTCCTCCCCTGGGAAGGGAGCCTTGGTCTCTGAAGCCTTGAAGAGCACTTGAGCCTTGGTCTTTCATGCAACTTTCACATTCCCATGCTGCTGATGGGGAGCAGAATGGTCACATGGAGAATGCACACCTTCTACACTGACACACACAAATCTCACATACACACCTGGCTCAGGGTGCTCCACTGAATCCGTGTCCCCCCGTCCCTCACCCATGAGTTGCCTGGCCATCGAAGCCTATTTCAAACTTCATCACAAGTGCTCTTCATTCAAGACAGTGCCCTTAAATCAAGTCAAAATTTCTGAGAAATTCTGCTCTTAATACAAAACTCTCTTTATTCAAGTCAATCTTTAATCAAAGTACCACTGTATGTACATTAGTGTGTGTATGTCCACATCCATTGACCACCAACACCTTTTGATTCTAATGTGGGTGACCAATTGCTGACCTCAGTGTGGGTGATGTGAACCCAATGTGAGACATGTAGAGGATATAGACATGTATAATAGACATGCAGTATTGTGAGTTACATGTGAATAATATGATAATAAGTTTGTTATAATTTTTATCTTACCCTCAATGGATTTATGTTATTTTTTATTACAAACTATTAAACTCAATACTGACCTAGACTTATAATCAAAATACTATATTTACTCAATTCTAATGCGCCATCGAATCTAACGTGCACCATGAATTTGGAGACTAAGCACAATCCTAACCATGTCTACTCAAAAGTAAGCCCCACAGTGTTCAATCGGTCTTGCTCCCAAGAAAGTGTCTTTCGGACTGCAGCCTTAGGGCACAATCCAGAGCAACTACGGGGAGTCCTTGCTCTGGTGTAAGAACAATTTGCTCTGGATTGCAATATGAATTGCCCATTTCACTAGGTGCTGTAGTAAGTACGGGTACACGTAATGTCTCTTACGTGCTCCCGTGGATACTCTGGATTGTAGGGTTAATTTTGCTGGAAAAGGTGAGCATTACATTTGAGTAAATATGGTAATACCAAGTGCTTCTTCTTTCCACCCAGGCAGTTAAAAATCACTTCCATTGTCGAGGAAGTGATCCATTCACACTGCAGAAACTGAGAGGGATCCCATGCCTTTGAAAGTGGAACCAGTTTGCCCACATGTATTTCCGTGACCGCAAACCACATTGGCCTCAAAGGATAAAGTGTGTGAAAGTGAAAGGAGGACTTGCTCTGGGCCTTACCTTGGAGGGTGCAACACAACCGAAATTAATAACCAAAAGGCCCAATCCCTTCCAACTTTCTAAAGAAGCCTCAACATATGAGAACAAATGTTCTTTGACCTTGAGTAGGCTTCAGGCCAGGGCTGCTTCTTCACTGCAGAACACCTATAGGATATAGTGCCTATAAAATCCTTACAATGCAAATCTTCAAATACATAGGATGATTTGAGGGCAAACAGTACCTTTTCATCATTGGCACAAACTTAGTGGTTGGAAACCAAACACAGCCTACCTGTTTGTATTCATTCGCAGTTTTGTATTCAATTTATTCATTTGCTGAGTGTCAAATGGCAGCACAAGACTGTCTTCAGAACCTGCTGGAGAAAGAGAACAAAAATAAATGGCAGAGAATTATTAAACAAGCGCCAGCATCACCGCTCTTGAGTTGACGAAGGGATCTTGCTTTTTCTCACAGAATTACAAATAGAACCCATTCATACCCATAATATATATAATTTCTTAATGTATGCAGATATTTGGTGTGTGTGTGTATATCTATATACATAAAAGAGAAAAGTCACTGACTGACTCATCAACGCCCTGCCAAAACCGGTGGGCCTAGAAGAGTGAAATTTGGGGTGGGTGTTCCTTCCGTGACGGAGGTAAGAACCGGTTTTTGGAAATTGCAACTGGAAGGGAGTGAAAAGGGGCGCAACGCGTATTCCTCCCTATACTTTGCATTGGAGAATTGATGACTCCTCAACATTCCTCCCCAACTGCTGGGCCTGAAGCATGGAATTCTGGGAGTTCCTTCTGTCACCTGGACTCCCACCAAGAACCATCTGGAGAAATTTAACCCTTCAGGGGCTGAAAAGGGGTCAATGTGTTTCTGTCCTATACTTAACATGGGGGACTGAATAACATCCAGCCAATCTGGTGCTCTGTGCTTGGTGCACTGGGAATGTTGTTCGGAGGAAGAGGTTGCACTGTGGACGATGCTGCGCATGGGGGGATGGTGCGCATGGGGGGAAGTTGCACATGGGGGGTTGATGCACAGGGGGGACGTTGCGCATGCGGGAAAGTTGTGCATGGGGGTTGATGCGAATGGGGGAAGTTGCGCATGCAGGAAAGTTGCTCATGGGGAAAGTTGCGCATGGGGGAGGTTGCGCATGGTGGGTTAATGCGCATGGGGAAGTTGCGCATGGGGGAAGTTGCACATGGGGAGAGTTGTGCATGGGGGGTTTATGCGCACGGGGAGTTTATGCGGATTGGGAGAGTTGTGCATGAGGGGTTTATGCATATGGGGAGAGTTGTGCATGGGGGTTGATGAGCATGGGGGGTTGATGTGCATGGGGGGTTGATGCGCATAGGGGGTTGATGATGCGCATGGGGGTTGATGCGCATGGGGGAAGTTGCGCATGCGGGAAAGTTGCTCATGGGGAAAGTTGCGCATGGGGAAATTGCGCATGGGAGAAATTGCGCATGGGGTGTTGATGCTCATGGGGAAGTTGCGCATGGGGGGAAGTTGCGCATGGGGGTTGATGCGCATGGGGGTTGATGTGCATGTGGAAAGTTGCGCATGGTGGGTTGAAGCGCATTGGGATTGATGCGCATGGGGGGTTGATGTGCATAGGGGAATTTACTCGTGGGGAAGTTGCACATGTGGGAAAGTTGTGCATGGTGTTGATGCGCATGGGGGAAGTTGCGCGTGTGGGAAAGTTGTGTATGGGGGGTTGATGTGCATGGGAGGTGGATGCATAGGGAGGGATGGCATATGGGAGAATTTAGTTCCGCAACGTGGGTACGCTTTTCGCTAGTATATAATATATATATTTGGGTGTGTGTGCATATGTGTCTGTATATATAAATATATGTATAAATACACACACACAAAATTATAACAAAATTATAAGCATAGGCTGCAATTCTAAAGACACTGTCCTAGGAGGAAGACCCATTGAACACAATGGGGCTTACTTCTGAGTAGAGATGATTAGGTTTGTGCTCATATATAAATACCAAATATATGTATACATTTATAAAAATATATATATTATGGGTATAAATTAGTTCCATATATGTATTTTATATGTATTTTTAAATTATATAGACCAACAGTATCTACTTTGGAGTCTTTGTTGCCTCTGAAATTGAATTTTCTGAGGTATGGTAATTTTCATTCACCTCATTCTGAGATAATTTTCATTAAATATTGCCTTTTAAAATATGATATATACACACATATATACATACTCTGGCTACAATCCAGAGTGACTACGGGACCTTTTACACCAACATAGTTATGGCGCCACCTATGAAAAACCAATGGGAAATGCATAGAGCAATCCAGAGTAAGTGCCTCTTACACTTCCCGTAGTTGCTCTGGATTGTAGGGTATGTGTGTGTGTGCGTGTTAAGTTTATATCATATGTAATAATATAATATATATTATGATACACCTATAATAATTAGAGTAACATAACATAGTTTTTATATAATGTACACTATTTGAATTTTCAATACATTCGAACATATGTATTGTTTAAACATATATTTAAACATAATACGGAGTTACAGTACACACACACAAATATTTGTTTGTATAAAAGAAATATGTATAATATTGTATGTATAAAAATAACTCCCTATATTGTAATCTAAAAGTAATATATTTTAAAATACGGCGTTACGGTAGACACACAAATATTTGTATGTATAATATGTAGACATATACCTACTAATCTATACATATACATATGAAATATATACATATGAATATATGTGTGTGTGCATTTGTGTGTGTATATATATATATACACACACAAATATATATATATACATATCTATATACATACACTTATATATATGTAAATAATAAATAATAATATATTATTTATTAATTAATATATTGTTGTGTGTGTCTCTCTCTCTCTACATCTGTCTCTGGAGGGAACAGAATTTATTTCTCAGCCAAACTTCACTCAGAGGTTGTGTTTGGGTGTGCCAGGCAGCCCGTGACGTCACGCCTTCCGCCCAATCAGGAGGCTGGCGGAAGTGACGTCACGTATCCCTCCGCCTGCCTGCTGCCAGGACCCTTTTTGTGTGGTTCTCGTATCCACCCGCAGCGCCCTTTAATAAAGCGAGTGAGGCTGCAGGCGGCGGGGGGAGGGGCGGCGCGCGGGCTTCATGCGAGGCCCCTTCCCTCCCTGAGGGGTGTGTGTGTGTGTGTGTGTCTGTCAGTCAGTGCGTGGCCCTTTAAGCGCGTGCACGAGCCCGGCCTCGCCTGCAGGGGAAGAAGGCGGTGGCGGCGGCCAGCCTGGAAGGTGAGTCCGTTATGTGTGGGGGAGGGGGACAGGCGCGCGCACCCCTCCTCCCTCCTCTCCCCACTCCCCTCAGGTGGCGACCGTTGGGAACCGGTTCGAACCGCCCCCGTCACCAACGTTCTAGGGGGGGCAGAGAGAGAGAGAGCGCGAGCGCGCTCCCGCACACAAAGCGAGCGCGAGACGTTCTGAGCGGGGGGAGGAGGGAGGGAGACGGCGCGAGCCTCGGGAGCCCGCTGATTGGTCCGCTCCTAGGGAAAGGGGCGTGGCTTCGCCTCGCGCGCTCTCTCCTTTCCCCTCCCCCTCCGCTAGGCGGCGGCATACCTGACCTTTTTTTTTTTTAACGCGCGGAGGGATATGCCACCCCCCTCCAGCAGGTTATCCGCCTCTCCCTCTTTTTTCCCCCCTCCTCGTCATGAGGGGGAAAAATGAAGTGAAAGCTTTGGTTAGCTCCCTCCGCAGCAGTCCCATCTTTTAAAAAAGTAGTCCCTCTCACCTCACACACCACCGCCCTGTGGGGTATTTTAAGCAAAATGACACAAAACACAACACTCAAAAACAACAAATACACACCTATTAGCCACAGGGCAACTTTTTTTACCTCAGCTCTCACCTCCCCTTGACATAAGTTTTGGATGGGCAGCCATGTTGGACTAAGCAACTGCTTTTTCTTTCCCCAGATACGTAGTGACACACAACACACTTCTTTAAACCAACAAAAACACATATATTTGTATAGATATAACCAAAAAGCAACATTTTTTACCTCAGCTTTCTCCTCCTCTTAACATATGTTGTGGATGGGCAGCCATGTTGGAGTAAGGAACTGCTTTTTCTTTGCCTCAGAAAAGTGATGACACACAACACACTTCTTTAAACCAACAAATACACATATATTTGTATAGATATAACCAAAAAGCAACATTTTTTACCTCAGCTTTCTCCTCCTCTTAACATATGTTGTGGATGGGCAGCCATGTTGGAGTAAGGAACTGCTTTTTCTTTGCCTCAGAAAAGTGATGACACACAACACACTTCTTTAATCCAACAAATACACATATATTTGTATAGATATAACCAAAGGGCAACATTTTTTACCTCAGCTTTCTCCTCCTCTTGACGTATGTTGTGGATGGGCAGCCATGTTGGCGTACGGAACTGCTTTTTCTTTGCTTCAGAAAAGTGATGACACACAACACACTTCTTTAATCCAACAGATACACATATATTTGTATAGATATAACCAAAGGGCAACATTTTTTACCTCAGCTTTCTCCTCCTCTTGACGTATGTTGTGGATGGGCAGCCATGTTGGCGTACGGAACTGCTTTTTCTTTGCTTCAGAAAAGTGATGACACACAACACACTTCTTTAATCCAACAAATACACATATATTTGTATAGATATAACCAAAGGGCAACATTTTTTACCTCAGCTTTCTCCTCCTCTTGACATATGTTGTGGATGGGCAGTTGGAGTAAGGAACTGCTTTTTCTTTGCCTCAGAAAAGTGATGACACACAACACACTTCTTTAATCCAACAAATACACATATATTTGTATAGATATAACCAAAGAGCAACATTTTTTACCTCAGCTTTCTCCTTCCTTTGACATCAGTTGTGTCAGCCATGTTGAGCTAGCCACTAAGGCACTATTTTTTCTTCCCCCCCCCCCCCATTAAAGTGATGACACACACCACACCTCTTTAAACCAAAAAATGGATAAATATTTATATAGATATAGCCAAAGGCCAACATTTATTACTTTAGCTTCCACCTCCACTTGACATCAGTTGTGGATAGGCAGACATATTGGACTAAAGAACTGCCTTTTCTTCTGCCAAATAAGTGATGAGCCTCACCACACCTCTTTAAACCAACAAATGCACACATATTTATATAGATATAGCCAAAGGCCAACATATATTACTTCAGCTCTCATCTCCCCTTGACATAAGTTGCGGGTGGGCAGCCATGTTGGACTAAGAAACCGCTTTTTCTTTGCCTCAGAATAGTGATGTCACACAACACACCTCTTTTTAACCAAGAAATGCACACATATTTATATGGATATAGCCAAAGGCCAACATTTTTTACTTCAGATCTTACTACCCCTCGTCATAAGTTGTGGATGGGCAGCCATGTTGGGCTAGCCACTAAGGCACTATTTTTTCTTTCTCCCCAATAAAAAGTGATGACACACACCACACCTCTTTAAACCAACAAATACACATATATTTGTATACATATAACCAAAGAGCAACATTTTTCACCTCAGCTTTCTCCTCCCCTTGACATATGTTGTAGATGGGCAGCCATGTTGGACGAAGGAACTGCTTTTTCCTCGCCTCAGAAAAGTGATGACACACAACACACTTCTTTAAACCAACAAATACACATATATTTGTATAGAAATAACCAAAGGGCAGTATTTTTTATCTCAGCTTTTTCAATACCTTGACATTAGTTGTGGATGGGCAGCCATGTTGGGCTAACCACTAAGGCACCATTTTTTCTTTCCCCACATAAAAAAGTGATGACACACACCACACCTCTTTAAACCAGCAAATGCTTACATATTTATATAGATACAGGCAAAGGCCAACATTTTTTATTTCAGCTCTCACCTCCCCTTGACATAATTTGTGGGTGGGCCGCCATGTTGGACTAAGGAACTGCTTTTTCTTTGCCTCAGAAAAGTGATGACACACAAAACACTTCTGTAATCCAACAAATACACATATATTTGTATAGATATAACCAAAGGACACCATTTTTTTACCTCAGCTTTCTCCTTCCCTTGACATAAGTTGTGGATGGGCAGCCATGTTGGGCTAGCCTCTAAGGCACTATTTTTTGCTTCCCCCTATAAAAAAGTGATGACACACACCACACCTCTTTAAACCAACAAATACACACATATTTATATAGATATAGCCAAAGGCCAACATTTTTTACCTTGGCTCTCACCTCCCCTTGACATATGTTATAGGTGGGCAGCCATGGTGGGTTAAAGCAATACTTTTCCTTCCCCCCCCCCCAAAAAAAGTGATAACCAGAGATGATTTTAAATTTAAAAATATAAGATGTGGTTGTGACGTGAGGAATAATGAAATTTTTGTGGCAACAGTGGTAAATTGGTGGCGGATTCTCTGCAGCTTGTTGGCGGAAATGATGATGGAGGACCTCAGAGGAATTGGAGGACCCCTCCAGAGGACCCCTTTGTCCTCTGCAGATATAATGCAGATATAGCGGAGCACAGAAAGCCATCACTGCCAAGGGGAAGGCTTGACCAGAACTCTTCCTGCCTTTATCTGTTAACTTCCTACACACAAAATGTTTGGTTCACATAGAGCACAATCCTAACCATGTCTACTCAAAAGTAAGCCCCATTGTGTTCAATGAGTCTTACTTCCAGGAAGGTGTCTTTGGGATTGCAGCAAATAGTTTGGGCCAGCTGATTCAAGGAAGAGGCAGCACAGATAGTTTGTCTCCATTAATCTGACTGGGCATCTAGTCTGGTCCAGAACCTTTCTATACCTAATGGGCTCAATATCCAGTTCTATCTTATCCCCTTGAACCTACACCTTTGAACCTATCTGAGATTTCTCTGTCTTACAAACCCACCTGTTGACCTCTCAGGAATCCTACTCTGATTCTAATCAGTGGGTTTGAATCATGAATTTCCACCAGGTAGCCTTGGAAGGTGACAATCAGCAGTATTTATACACCATTTTTCAACAAAAATTTCACACCAAATAAAATACCTAATACACACTTTACTTGAATCATGTTTTTCAGCCGAATTTAGTCTCCAAAATCAGGGTGTGCTTTAGATTTGATGTTGCGTTACATTCAACTAAATTCTATATTTTGATTATACGTATAGATCAGTACTATTTTTCTATACTATATTGTAATAAAAATGTAACATAAATCTATTGTTGTATGGGCTTTATCACCTAGTGCAATTAGGTAAAAATCATAACATAAACCCCTTACCATATTGTTGTCATATAACTCATTGTTATATGCAGTAAAATTAAATTTTTACCTGCTTTGCAGCAGCGCATGACAGTCACCAGTTAATATTTTTTTAATCTCAAGTTTATTTTAAATTGGGGTGTGCATTAGACTTAATGGCACATTAGAGACAAGTAAATATGGTAGTTAATGGCTCCCTGTCCCCAAAAGGTTCCCAATCTTCAAAATTGCTCTAGGTTGCCATTAGGAGGGAGAATGGATGTATCTGGGTGAAATTTCTTTGCCTATCCTATTAGAATCTGAATTTCCAGACCCAAAATCCCAGTTAGAGCTGTAAAAATATTTTCCAGATACTGCTTTGCTGTGCTCAGAACCATCTTGGTTCTGGTTAGGAAAGTCCTTGGTTATTGCTATTGGTTTCCAGGATATAATATTCACACTGCATGCAGGTTCTTTGCTGGTAACCCTTAGATGACCAAACGGATTCCTTGACCGGCAATTATAATTTATGCAGATTAGGCTATTTTCAGATGGTCATCTAATTAATACCATTTATCCACATAAGAGAGGGCAATGGAAAGAAGCCTGAGAGACCTAGAGCACAATTACGGAATGAATTACATTCGTAAACCAAGATAGCACTGTACTTAAGGTTGAGTGGCAGTCCATTCCCTAGACCAGTGTTCTCTGTGGGGTTGAGAGTGTTTCCCTTGAAAGCACCAAGAATTTGATGCAGGGAATCCCCTGGATGTGGCCTGGATTTCATTGGGAGCAAGTGTGAAACCACTTTGTTAGACAGACCTGCTTGCTTCTTTGCTTAAGAACACACATCAACACAGTTCCATTTTTTGAAAAATTTATAGGATGGCGGACACGGACCTGTTTATGGAATGTGAGGAGGAAGAGCTGGAACCATGGCAGAAAATCAGTGACGTGATCGAGGATTCGGTGGTTGAAGACTACAGTTTGATTGACAAAACTTCAACTGGTAATGATCCTCTTCCTTTTCTATTCCTTAAGTATACATGTGGGGCAATGATATTTGCAGGGGGTCTGTTTTTGGGAAAATCCACTCCCCATACTGATGTACATCAAAAGAATAAGAATAATATGTGAATAAGCAAATCTATGGTTTCAAAGGCCACTGGAGCAGTGCACAAGTTGCCTCTGGAGTGCTTTCTGAAGCTGCATAAAAGAGCTCTGGTCACCTTTGGATGGTTCAGTTGGGGCATTGTCTCCAAACATCAAGTAAATGGCACAGTGTTGAGGGCCCGATAAAATATTTTAAACTAGCGAAAAGTGTACCCGCGTGGCGGGATTAACATTTCCCCATGCACAATCCCCCCACAGCGCAACTTCCTCCCCATGCGCAACTTTCCCCTCATGTGCAACTTTCCCCTCATGTGCAACTTCCCCTCATGTGCAACTTCCCCCCATAAGCAACTTCCCCCATGCGCATCATCCCCCCCATGCGCATCATCCTCCCCATAAGCAACTTCCCCCATAAGCAACTTCCCCCATGCGCAACCTCCCCCCATGCGCAGCATCCTCGCCAGTGCAACCTCTTCCTCCGAACAATATCCCCCCAGTGCACAAGGCACCGAGCACCGAATTGGCTGGGTGTTATTCAGTCTCCCATGTTAAGTATAGGACAAAAACACGTTGACCTCTTTTCAGCCCCTGAAGAGTAAAATTTCTCCACATGGTTCTTGGAAGGTGTTCAAATGACAGAAGGATCCCTCCCAGAATTCCATGCTTCTTAGCCCAGCAGTTGAGGCAGAATGCTGAGGAATCAATTCTCCAATGCAAAGTATAGGGAGGAAAACGCGTTGCGCCCCTTTTCACCCCCTTCTGGTTGGAATTTCCAAAAACCGGTTCTTTGTGCATCCCTCAGTCACGGAAGGAAAACCCACCCCAAATTTCACGATTCTAGGCCCAGCGGTTTTGGCAGGGCGGTGATGAGACAGTCAGTCAGTCAGTGACTTTTCTCTTTTATATATATAAATTTAAATATATTTGAGATTAATGAATAAATGGGCTTAAATTTTTTTCTGCAAGTACTGACATACAGCACAGAAATAAAGTACATACTTAGTAGGACCCCCATTTCCCTACCATACCATCACAGCTCCAACTGGATCAGAAGCTCTTGGGGGACTAGAGGCCCTCCATGGGCTGCATCTGATCCTCAGGCCAGGGTTTGGGGACCCCTGAGTTCAATTTTGGACCAGGAGACCAGAATTGAGCCAGATCCCTAGTGAGATATGGAGGTCCCACCTGTACATCTCTTCAGTTTGCATTGCTGGGCATGTCAGTTTGGTGGAAAATAGTAACCTTGTGTTGTCCATGCCATTAAAATTTGAGAACCATAATGAGATTCTGTTGAAAGTACCATCTTAACCAGTCACAGCCCTTCTAACCTGTGCCTCAAAATTGGAGACCTCCCTCCTACTTTGTCCCTTTTTCTGCATGCTTCCGGAAGTTGGAAGGTGCAGGCTTGTCTGTTGGTTGTTGGGTGTGTTTTTTTGTTGTTACCATGTTTTGAACTTTCAATGTGTTCATGATTTGATAGTTATTTATTTAGTTGTCAGTATTGTGCTGTGCAAGTCTTTGAAATTGAGCATTGGAATTGTGTGTAAACACCTCTTAAATAAATACTGATAAGACCATTTAGCAAGTGTTTTAAGTTTAGCTGTAGGACACACACACACACACACACAGAGAGAGAGAAGGACAAGGGAGGCAGTTTGAGAAGGAAAGAGCTGAGCTGGAGCAAGCAGATAGACGTTGACAGAAACATCCAGTGTGATCTTCAGCCTGCTTACTCAATGGTAAACCCTGCAAGCACAAAGGAGCAAAACCAGAGACTTAGAGCACAATCCTAAACATGTCTACTCAAAAGTAAGCTCATTGTGTTCAATGAGTCTTACTCCCAGGAAAGTGTCTTTAAGGTTCTTTAAGGTACTATCTATCTACAGTATTTGTGCTCTTAGAGCACAATCCTAATCATGTCTACTCAAAAGTAAGCCCCATTGTGTTTAATGGGTCTTACTCCCAAGAAAGTGTCTTTGGGATTGTAGCCTTAAGATTGCAGATTTAGGGTGCAATCCTAAGCATGTCTACTGAGAAGTAAGTCCCACTGTGTTCTATGGGACTTACAGTTCAATCCTCAAGACACTTTCCTGGGAGTAAGACCCATTGAACACAGTGGGGGCTTACTTTTGAGTAGACATGGTTAGGATTGCACCCTTACTCTCAGGAAAGTGTGTATAGGATTGCAGCCTCAGAACTGCTTCTTAAATGTAGCTCAAGGTGCAGGAAATGTTGTTCTGCATAGAGAGTTAGACCTTCTCAAGCCAATAAGGGATAGAAACTTGATCTTTACATTGACTGCAAGGTTCAAGTGGAATTTCATTGTATGCACAGCCCTGACCATATGTATTGCAGCCCATTCTATGTAACCCATGGTTGACCACAATAAAGGGGAGAGTGGGTTTTGAAGGGGGATCTGGGCTTGGGGGAAGTGAACACCCTGTCCCTCGTTCAGGCCATGGTTGTGCTGCATCTGTGTTTTGATTTGCTTAAGGTGCCGAGCTAGAGATTTAGCAAACATTGACTCTCATTCTTTGATTCATCCCATACTCTTGAGTCTGGCATGTAACAAAAAATAAAAATAAAAAATGCTTTCTTTGCTATTAATATTCTTGTGGGTGTAGCAGATTGAAGGCTTAATCTCTTGTCATCTTGTCTGGCTGTTTGGTTTGCTGTTTCTTGGCTTGTGGTTGCTATCAAGAATGGTTCTCTGCTGGAGGGAATAGATTCCGGCCTTGTTTTTACATTTGGGAGACCTGATAGTCCACCTGTGCCACGACAGGCGGGGGCTTTGCATGAACAAATGGTCCCAGGACACCTGATGTCTTGCTGAAGCTATGTCTAGGTTTGGACAAAGTACCCTGATGGGGCTTGCCAGGAGGTCACCCAGTAAGCCATGATTAAAGAAGAGAACGAGTCTGTTGGGGGAGCATGACTTTCTCCTGATATCCTAGTTTTCTACCTCAAAGTTTGCATTCAGGTAGAAAACTACCTGAGTAGTTTTACCTGATTTTGAGCTCAGTTTCAAGTGAAATTCCACTTGGACCTTGCAACCAAAGACTGAGCTTGGAGCTGCCTTCCCAGTGATTGAGAGTCACATGTAAGGGGCAAAATCATTCAGATAGCATAGGCTACAATCCTAAAGACAATTTCCTGGGAGTAAGACCCATTGAACACAATGGGGCTCACTTTTGAGTAGACACGGTTAGGCTTGTGCTCATTGTTTTGTTCTGAATTGTACCATGTTGAAGGTGATGGTGGTGGGTGAATTTTTCTTTAAATAAGGTTTATGAAAGTGATGATGATGACGATAATAATGTGAATGTTTCTGGGAAGGGAATTACAGCCTTTGGACATTGCCACCAAAAGGTACCATGGGTGGGCAACCTCCCACTTTGCTTCCAAAAGCAAGAGTACCAGAAAAGGGGAGCCATGTCCATGTGGAGACCGTGTTGATGAACCACTGCATATTTTAATAGGGAAAAACTATCCCATGAGGGTCGGGGGAGACGAGATTCTCTGCAAGGGTGAACTAACCATTCTGACTTGACTTCCCAGCTGTTTCCGTGAGTGTGCAGCCAGTCACAGCCCCGATGCCAATTGTCGCCCATGCGTCCATTGGCAGCAACCTCTCAACGCCCACTTCTGTCAGCAGCAGTGGGCCGCCCAACAGCGACAGCGCCAAGAAGACGCTTGTGACGCTCTTTGCAAACAACAGTGGTAAGACCAGAGGTTTTGTATAGATAGCTTTGTGGTAAATGCAGGTTTCAGGGATTTTGACATCCTCACCACCAAAACACTGAAATATTCAGATAAATTTGAAATTGTTCAGAATGTTTTTTTACATTTTTAGAGGATGTAAATAACATTCACTCAGTAAAATATTTATTGTGTTGGTTTTACAATGCAAAATTTGTGTGAAAGTAGCACACAGATCCAAAAATAAAATAACAAAATAATAACTTGGAAATGGGGCATCTAAAAATACGCAGTTCTTTTTGGAGCCAATAAGGTTTTTTCCAACCTGGCCAAGTTTTTCATTCTGACACCACTTTTCTCCTCAGCTGGCACCCCTCTCGTTCAGCAAAGTGGGCAGCCATTGATCCTCACGCAGAACCCAACCTCTGGGCTGAGCACTGTGGTCACTCAGCCAGTCCTCCGGCCCGTACAGGTCATGCAGAATGCCAACCACGTCACCAGTTCCCCCGTGACCAGCCAGCCAATCTTCATCACCACCCAGGTGAGGGCACCTTTTCAAGCTCCTTGTGCATTCACAAAGTGGTTTACAGAGAAAATGAAACACTCAAAAATTATATGAACTGAATGGAAGAGGCTGTCCAGGGCCTTGCTCTTATCCTGCTACTGGGTTATTCCTCCTGCAAAGCATGGGCTATGAGTCCTTCCCAGTCAGCTGTGCTCCATTCCAAGTCCAGTCTCCCTCTTGCCACACAGCTGAAAGTAGAAGGATGTGAAGCTTCCTTAAGCCTGTGAAGAGGGGAGGCAATGAAAAGAGCAAATCCTGAATGTGTGAGAGTGTGGGGCTGATTATCATTCATGCCCCAGGTGCAGATGAATTATTTAAGGCTGCATTCCCGGCTCAGCAGGAATTCTGGAGCTTACTATCTCCAATACAGTGACCTCCAATCAGCACAGATTTAATCACATCCTCTTTGCCTTTGCTGCATCTTCTCTCCTAGACAGCCTCTCCCTGGGGAGGAGGTCAGCACCTTCTCTGTGGTAGATGAAGGAAGCTGTGCTGTGGCAGGGTGAATTTGTTTCTCCAAATTAAATTACTGAAACTGAAGTAAAATTTTTTTTAAAATGTATGCAGATTCTCCTTATCCATGGATCCACATATTTCAACAGCTGTAAATGCTGAGCCTGGTGCTGGAGAGTCTCAAAGGACCTTCCAGTTTGCACCAGTGACTTCCAGCCACTTCGGAGGTGTTCTGGGGCCCTCCAGCCAGAGATTTAATTATCTGTGGAACTTGTTGACCATGAGCGGTCCATCCCCCCATGGATTCTGAGAACCCACTGTTTATTGTACAAGGCTGGATAACGTCTTTATTTTAGAACCTGTTGTTTTTATTTTGCTGCAATCTTAAAGACACTTCCCAGGGGGCAAGACCCATTGAACACAATGGGGCTTACCTTTGAGTAGATATGGTTAGGATTGTGCTCTTTGTCCCATTAATTTTGGTTTGGTTACTCATTGGGAGGGGAAAGTCACTATCCAGGTTGTGTCTCATTGGCTTATGAGATGCATTTCAGGAACCTCCAAGCATTTCTTCTCAACCATGTGGGCTAGAAACTTAGATTTTTATTCTAAATTTCAGCTTTAGAAGCTGAATTACATTCAGTCCTGATTGCTCGCAGTCCTGGCTGTTAAGATCAGCCTGCTGAAGCTGCTTCTTTTGTTCCCACGCCTCAGGGTTTCCCAGTACGGAACGTCCGGCCTGTGCAAAATGCCATGAACCAGGTTGGGATTGTCTTGAACGTCCAACAAGGCCAGACAGTGAGACCCATTACCCTTGTCCCAGGTAAGGACATCACAGGTAGAAAAGGGTGTTTAGAGGAGACTGAAGTATTGGGGACTGATGGGCTTTCTGTCCTTTTTCCGTAGCCCCAGGTACCCAGTTTGTGAAACCCACAGTGGGGGTCCCTCAGGTTTTCTCCCAAATGGCCCAGGTGAGACCAGGTCCAACCATGCCTGTCCGACCGTCCTCCAACACATTTACTACAGTCATTCCTGCTACCCTGACCATCCGGAACACAGTACCACAGACCCAGTCACAACCGCCAAGTAAGTCCCCTTCCCACCATCTCCACAACTCCTACTTCAAAGCAGCTAACCACACTGGGACAGTTAACTGTACAACAGCCAGGGCAGGACACTCAAGCTGCTAACCCCAAATTAGGTAAGACTTCCCATGGGGAGGGAAACATATATTAAAAAATAAAATAATAATCACCATTTGGATCTTCATGGCCTAGAGCTCAGGATGGAGGTACTGGGGACACCAGGAGCTGTATTGTATGGGTTCTGTCCTATTTATTTATTTGATTTATATCCCACCTTTCTTCTTAAAGGAAGGATTCCTATGTTGCATGAGCAGGTAATAAGCAGTGGGTGAAAAAGTTAGGCCTAAGTGTGCCTCAAAAGCTTCCCAGTAACACCAGTTCCCACCCACCCCCCAATAATGAAATATATGCTCTGGTTTCCCAGCCCTCTTCCTTTGGGAATGAAAATGTTTATCTTCTTCTGGCAGTGAGCATTGCAAGCTTTGTGACTGTGAAGAGACCTGGGGTGACAGGTGAGAACAGCAATGAGGTGGCAAAGCTGGTCAACACCTTGAACACAGTCCCCTCTCTAGGTCAAGGCTCGGGCTCCATCGTGGTCTCCAACAACAACCCTCCCCACGGCTCACAGAGACTGGGCCTGGCAGAGTCCTCCTCCCACAAAGGTAGGTTTTTCTGGCTTCTGACATTTACATGCCTGCCCAAGGGAGGTGGTGTTGTATTCTTGTGGTGCAGCATGTTGAGGTTAGATTAAATGGATGGATATGGATGGATAGATTGATATGGAAGGAAGGGATAGATGGCTGGCTGGGTGGATATAGAAGGAAGGGATATGAATGGATAGATGATTAGATGGTTGGATAGACAGATATGGAAGGAAGGGATAGATGGAGGTGGATGGGATAGGTGGGTGGATGGAGGGGCAGGATAGTATGTGAGAGCAGGAGCAAAGGCAAAAGGCTGGGAACTTTCTCGCAAGTGCTTCGGTGAGGTTGGAGGGCTTATTGCGATCACCGGAAGCTAGTCTGAGGGGTCTCCCTCTTGGCATCTCTTGGTTACACCGTGTGCTGTTTGGGGTGGGGGCCTTGCCTGCTTTTTGTTTCCCCTTTTTGGCATTCAAAGCACAAATGGAAAATGTTGAGCAGTCTTAAGAAGTTGAGAGCAGGGCCCAGGGTGGCTTTCGGCTCCCACCCTTGACAGTCCTCCTTCCTCTTGCTTTCTGTTGCAGTCAGCTCTTCACCTCTCCCCAGCTTTGATTTGCAAGACAGTGGGCGGAAAGTCTGTCCACGGTGCAATGCCCAGTTTAGAGTCACTGAAGCTTTAAGAGGCCATATGTGTGTAAGTAGCGTCCTGTAGGAGACGGAGGGTTCATGTGCTGTGCTCTGTGGGGGGCTGGGAGGCCAGAGAGGTGGAAAATCAGTCTGTGGGCCACAGGCTTGAATGAATGTCAGTGCAACTGCTTTCCTTGTTGTTTCTACTATTCATTGCCTTCCTTGGGAATAATTTTTTAAAAAATCCTTATGTCTTATAGTATTGCTGTCCTGAAATGGTGGAATTCCTGAAGAAAGGGAAGCCCATGGAATCTGAACCAAATATCCAATCCCCTAAGCCCCCTTCGCCTGAGAAGTCAGCTGCCATCGCCTCGCCACCCTCCTCCACCCCCATACCTGCGCTATCGCCGCCATCCAAGATCTCCGAGCAGAGTGACGGGATGGCTGACGGCTCACAGAGCAAGCTGATCATGCTGGTGGACGACTTCTACTACGGCCGGGATGGTGGCAAAGCGAGCCAGCTGGTGAACTACCCCAAGGTGCCCACGTCCTTCCGCTGCCCACACTGCACCAAGAGGCTCAAGAACAACATCCGGTAAGGCTGGCAGAATTTTGCGACAAGACAGGGAAGGGTGGCAGGTAGTGCTGCTTATTGTGGTCTCTGTGCTGGTATTCTGGAAAGAGTTCAAAGCCTGAGATTATCCATCCTCTCCCCCCAACAAGGCCAGCAGCCTGACTGCCTACTTCCTCCCCCACAGGTTTATGAATCACATGAAGCACCACGTTGAGCTGGACCAGCAGAATGGCGAGGTGGACGTCCACACCATCTGCCAGCACTGCTATCGGCAGTTCACCACCCCTTTCCAGCTGCAGTGCCACTTGGAAAGTGTACACAGCCCCTATGAGTCGACCAGTAAGTCAAGCCCTGTGGTGGGAGGAAACATTTTGCAGTGTGGGGGTCCAGGCAGAAAGGAACTTTTGCCCAGTTGGCATGTCTTAGTGCTTTCCTTTCATTTGGGGCAGGTAGCATAGGGGAGAGGGTGACAAACACTCCTCTTTCCTACACAAGACAGTTTTGTGCTTGGTTCAACTCCCCTCCGGCTTTGTTTGTGTTGCAGCAAAGTGCAAGATCTGTGAGTGGGCATTTGAGAGTGAACCCATGTTCCTGCAGCACATGAAGGACACCCACAAGCCAGGAGAGATGCCCTACGTCTGCCAGGTATTGCCCAGTCCCATGGGGAAGGTGGGATCCCTTGGTGGCCAGCTCTGGAAAGGCCAGCTCTGGAAAGGAGGTAGTAGGTCCCCCTAGTGGCCTTCATGCTGCCACAAGATGCAGTTGATCAGCTCTGGTGTAGATGCTTCTCAGGGGAAAGGGACAGATCTGCAGTGTCCAAGGAGGAGCTCTGGGTTCCAAGCAGTGGGCACAACTCTGGCCAAGGCAGCCCTCTGCCACGATCCAGCAGAGCTGTAGCACCTCCTCATGCGCTTGGCTCTTCCCAGGTCTGTCAATACCGCTCGTCGCTCTACTCTGAGGTAGACAGCCATTTCCGAATGGTCCACGAGGACACCCGGCACCTCCTCTGCCCATACTGCCTCAAAGTGTTCAAGAACGGCAACGCCTTCCAGCAGCACTTCATGCGACACCAGGTAGATATCCCTAGGATGGTTCTTGCACGGGTTGCCCTCATCCTACCTTCCCTGTAGCTCTGGTGCTATGCTGGGTGACAGAGCTCTGCTGTGGGGGGAGGTAGGCTCTTCTCTTTTGGCCTCCCTCCTCCACTTCATTTAACGTTCCCTACGTCTTGGGGGGCGTGTGTGGGCTCTGCTCTGTTCCCTCCCGCAGAAGAAGAGCGTCTACCACTGCAACAAGTGCCGGCTGCAGTTCCTCTTCGCCAAGGACAAAATCGAGCACAAACTGCAGCACCACAAGACGTTTCGCAAGCCCAAGCAGCTGGAGGGGCTGAAGCCCGGCACCAAGGTACAAGCAGCTTGTGTGGGGGGCCGGTGGGGGCTTCCTCAGAACATCCCTTCCTCTGTTTTTCTGCTCAAATTCAGGCCGACCCTTCCTGACATGCTTGATTTCTGCATGTGGGGAATGTCACAGTGTAGAGAACTCCGCTGCAGTTGTCCAGCCCAGCTCTGTGACTGGTCAGCTTTTTCTGGGTTACCTTTACCTTTTATTGGGAGTGGGGGGAGGAAATCTATGCCCTGGCAGAGCCTGACAGTTACATTCCCCCCTCCCTTTGGTTTCAGGTTACCATCCGGGCCTCCAGAGGGCAGCCGCGCACAGTGCCCCTCTCTTCCAACGACTTGACCCCAGCTCTCCTGCAGGACACCACCTTGCTGTCGGCCTCCTCGGACCCCCAGCCCAACTTCTCCTACCCGCCTTTCCAGAGGAACATCCAGAAGAAGGCCGTCAGGAAAATGTCAGAGCCTCTTGATGGGTTTCAGGCTAACCTGTTATATAGGCAGGAATCTGCTGGGCTTCTCCCTGGCCCTTGAACCTAACTCAGTTGGTCTCCCTTGGGGGGACAAATAAGCCTTCACTGCAAGGAGGTTGTGCCCAGGGACAAGTCAGGCAGATTCTGATTGGGGGCACAACCCCCACTTAGTGTTTTGGTGAGAAGAGGGACTGGGTTGATGCCATGGGATTGATTGAACTCTCCCAAGGGAAACTCCCCTGGTAGGTGCTTCTTTCTCCCTCAGCAGCCTGGATCCTCAACAGACTGTCCCCCTCTGTCCACAGGAGCGTCCTCGGCAGGCAGACATGCCTGGAGTGCAGCTTTGAGATTCCAGATTTCCCAAACCACTTCCCCACCTACGTCCACTGCTCGCTGTGCCGTTACAGCACATGCTGCTCACGCGCCTACGCCAACCACATGATCAAGTGAGCGCCGTCCAGTCAGGGAGGGATGCAAACCAGAGCTAGCTGGGTTTCCAGGGCTTGGGTGGTGGCTGAGGCCTGGGGCTGCAACAGAACGACAGAAAGCAAGGGCAATAGTGGACTTGTGGGTTAACAGGTGGCCAGGCTGTTCTTCAGGTCTTTGGTGCAGCAGCTACCCTCCCCTTTCAGCTGGGAGGGGGAGGGGATTGAGTATTTTTATAGTTGTAAAGTGGTATATAAATACTGTAGATAGATATGTGCAGAATACATTGTGCATAAACCACTGTGGTCTGGGGTGGGACAGTGGTCTGGTGTCCCTACATAGGGGTCTGCATTGAGCTGTGTGGACTCTGCAAGTTGGATCATAAAGTCTCTTCTTCATAATTTCTCTTCTTTGCCCCTCCCTCTCTTGTTCACAGCAACCATGTTCCTAGGAAGAGTCCGAAGTACTTGGCCTTGTTCAAAAACTACACTGCTTGGTAAGCCAGATTAGCTGTTAGAAATCCTCATCCCCAGTTGGTCCCCTTCAGTCTTAAGGTGTGCACGCTGATCTGGAGTGACACCACCTTCTCTCCACAGCGGGGTTCGATTAGCTTGCTCTGCTTGTCACTTTGTGACGTCGGAAGGTGACGCAATGGCCAAGCATCTGGTCTTCAACCCATCCCACGAGTTCAGCAACGTCCTTCTACGAGGTAAGGAGGCAGGACTGCTTAGCACAGGTTTGCCTTCCCTTTCCTCTCTACTTTGCCGGACTATGCAGGGCAACGAGTCTGAAAGGACCCCTCCTCAACATGTCCTTGCTTGTCCCGAGAGGTAGATCTCTCCTCTGTCCCCTAACAAGGGGTGACTCGTTCTCATCCCATCATTCCCGGATTGCCCCACACTGGCTCTGTACTTGGGGACCTGCATCAGGGCTCAATACAGGGGCTGCACAGACTTAAGAATATTTAGGGTAATCATATGCTTATATTTAATAATCATATAACCATATAATACATAATTATATAACTGAAAAAGGAGACAAGGAACACCCAAATTGTAAGACACTCACCCTTGAAAAATGTAGGACAGGCAAAATAAAAGCTAAAAACACTAATATATATTGCTTTCATGTGCTTAATTAAACACTATTAAACTTACTGGTTGTGGTCTTAACCTCTCCTTCTATCTTTCCTTTAACAGGTTCTACCTGGAGTTCACAATCAAGGTAAACATTTATCTGCTTGTAGTACCCAGACCCTGCCCCTGCCCAGAACGTCTGTTTCCTCTGAACTGAACTAACGGAGGTCTTTCTCCTCCCCCCCCCCCCAGGCCGCCCCAGCCGTTTGACAGAGGCACAAAAGCTCCAGGCGCCACTTACCCCCCTAGCAAAGCTGCTGCTGTGAACACGTTGTTTCCCCACCCTGAGAACAAGAAGGATGAGGGGGTGTCTGTGCCCGAGGCAAGCAAGACGCCTGTGGCCATCAAGACTCCAGTGGAGGAGGAGTGCTTAAATGTGGACGATCAAGATGAGGAGCTCCCAGCCAAGGAAACCCCTGAGCCTGCTGGGAAGAAGGAGCAGCTGTCTGTGAAGAAGCTCCGTGTGGTCCTCTTTGCCTTGTGCTGCAACACTGAGCAGGCAGCAGAACATTTCAAGAACCCTCCAAGACGGATCCGGCGCTGGTTAAGGAGGTTTCAGGCCTTCCAAGAAGAGAACGTGGCATCTCTGTCGGAGGGCAAGTACCTCAGCTTGGAGGCTGAGGAGAAGCTGGCAGAGTGGGTGCTCACCCAGCGGGAGCAGCAGCTGCCAGTCAACGAGGAGACCCTTTTCCAGAAGGCCACCAAGATCGGTCGGTCCCTGGAGGGGGGTTTCAAGATCTCCTACGAATGGGCCGTGCGGTTCATGTTACGGCACAACCTCAGCACGCACAGCCGCCGGGCGGTGGCTCACCCGCTCCCCAAAGACGTGGAAGAGAATGCCAGCTACTTCATCGAGTTTGTGCAGCGGCAGATTCACACTCAGGACCTGCCCCTCTCCATGATTGCGGCCATCGATGAGATCTCCCTCTTCCTGGATGTGGAGGTGCTGTGCAGCGATGACCGGAAAGAGAACGCCTTGCAGACGGTGGGGACCGGAGAACCCTGGTGCGATGTGGTCCTGACCATCTTGGCCGACGGCAGTGTCCTACCCACGGTTGTCTCCTACCGAGGCCACATGGAGCAGGCGGCGAATGTGCCAGAAATGATAGTCCTGGAGACGAAGGAGAGTGGCTACAGTGATGATGAAATCATGGAGGTCTGGTCCAGCAAGGTGTGGCAGAAGCACATCGAGAGCCAGAACAGCAAAGGCATGCTAGTCTTGGACAGCCACCGGACGCACCTCTCTGACGAAGTCCTCGCCATGCTGAGCGCCTCCTGCACGCTGCCGGCCGTTGTCCCTGCCGGCTGCAGCTCCAAAATCCAGCCCTTGGACGTTTGCATCAAAAGGACTGTGAAAAACTTCCTGCACAAAAAGTGGAAGGAGCAGGCCAAGGATATGGCAGATACCGCGTGCGACTCTGACATCCTCCTCCAGCTGGTCCTCTGCTGGCTGGCAGAGGCCCTGGAGGTCATCAGCGACTGCCCTGAACTGGTCCAGCAGTCGTTCTTGGTGGCCAGCGTCCTGCCCGGCCCTGACGGCACGGCCAACACGCCCACCCGCAACGCCGACATGCAGGAGGAGCTCATCGCATCGCTGGAGGAACAGCTGAAGCTGAACCAGGAACCGCCAGATGAGACCGAGTCCCAGGATGGCACTCCGGCCGAAGAGGCTGCCAACCCTGAGATCCTTCACCAGCTCTTTGAGGGGGAGAGCGAGACGGAGTCTTTTTATGGCTTTGAGGAGGCTGACCTGGAACTGATGGAGATCTGAGCTGCCTCAACATCGGACAAGACCCTGTGGATTGGTTGGGCGACAGGAGAGTGTCGGTGAACACAACTCGTAGCCAGCCCTCCTTGCCGTTTGGTTCTTTTCTCTTTTGTGCTTAATTTTTTGTTGGTTTTTCTTAAAATCACTGTGTTGGTATTTTCTGAAGACAAAATTGTGGGTGAATATTTTTGGTTTTTTGCATTTTTTTCTTTTACCTCACTGTATTATAGTTTCTGAGTTTTTGTTTTGTTTTATATTGTGCAAAAAACAAACAAAACAGGTTTTTAATTCTACTACATCATCAATGTGACTTGATTTGAAGACGAGGAAACCTTTATGTAGCTAAATGAACAGAATATCTCTCAATTGCCTCCTTTTAAACAAATACACGTCGTTAACACAGACCTTTCTTCTCTTAACACATTGAACCCAGAGATGTAGGTTTTCAAGGTAACCTTTTTCGGTTTTCCTTTCCGATTACTTTAAAATGCGGTTCTGTAGCCGCCCTTGGAAACTTTGGGGGAATTTCCAAGTTGAAAAGGAAAGCGGCAGCAAGAGGTGGTTGTTGGGAAGGGGGGAAAGTGGAGCCCACCCGTTTGTCACCAGCAAATGGATCTCTGGACTTGTTAGCACTGTTTTAAAATGGGTTGAAGGAAGAGCTGCTTCTGGGTCTTGTGCCCGTCGGTGTCACCAATTTCCCTGCCAGGCCAGTTTTCCACCCGTTCTGTCGAATTGCGAAGACGGAGAGATCCGTGCCCAGCATAGTGGCTGGTCCAGGCAGGACATCCCGGGCGGATTTTTTTTACCCTGGACCAGCGGACTCAAACCTCGTTAATGCTTTTGATCAATAGCTACTAATTCAGCCTATTTCCTCCAATAGCATCAAGACCTTGCGCACCACACACAGACACACAAACACACACTAAGTTCCCTGAACCAATCGCTCCCGATTGAGCCAAGCTGGGACATGCACAAAAAAGAGGGAAGTTACTTGTTATTTTTCACTGCCAGCATCAAAAAGAAGGAAAAAAAGTTTTTTCTACTGTTTGCATGTTTGAGAGTTTTGTTCTTTTTTAAAAAGAAGTGTAACGTATTATGGTCTAAAACTGAAAAGCGTTTTGACATGACGTGACAGCGACAAGTGGAAGCCTCCCCCTCCCCCCACCCAGCCCGGCCCCCCGTTCCAATTTCTGTTTTTCCGTTGAGGTTTCAAGGTGCCTCCTTTGCCCCTCGCCACATCCCCAGTTACTTGAAGGAGGAGGCTGGCTGGCTGGGACCTGTAAATGGTTATCCTTAAAATGTACATATGTGGAACATTTAATAAAGCCAGGGAAATGGATTTATAAACACGTGTTTTTATTATGGAGCACAGGCAAGGTCAGACTCATCTACCCAGGCACTGGGGGGATATCCTGGACACAGATGTCCACGATCCCCTTTGTGATCTGATCTTCCCCTTTTGGACTTCAGTCCCATTTGACAGCACAATCCTATGCACGTCTACACGTAAGCAAGTCCAATTATTTTCAGTGGAGTTTATTATACATAGGATTGCAGTCAGAGCGTTTTTCCTAGTATATCTTGGTTTTGTGGGGCTGCAGAGGACATCCAAAACCACAACCCCCTGCATCCTATTGCGACTCCCTTGCATCTGGCCTTCAAACCAGGTGTCATTTGCCCATTGAAACCTGTCGCGTATGAGGGTTTTTTCCTCCATGGCTCCGTCCAGTTTCAAGGCATCGAGCTCACCACATCTTGTGGCAAGGAGTTCCACACATTAATGACATCCTGGGTCAAGGAATATTCCCTTTTGTTCCCCCCCCCACACACACTATATCCCTGCTTCCACTGTTACACTAAAGGGCAAAAAACATCTCTGAATAATTTTGTATGCTTCAGGCTGCAATCCTAAACACACTTTCCTGTAAGTCCCATTGAACACAATGGGGCTAGCCTTTGAGTAGACATGGTGAGGACTGTGCCCTCAGCTGTGCCCCCATGTCTTTACTAGCCCCAAACACTGCTGCTTTTCCTCATAAGTGCAAACAGTTGGGTGCCCATTGAGGTGCTAGTTTTCTGCATGCGGGGCATTTGAGCTGCAGGGGGTACACCTCTGAACAAACACTGCCCCACAAAACATTCCCAAACTGCTGTGTCTAAAGGACTATTTCCTAAGCAGAGGAAGCTGGACCCCTCTGCAAAAGTAGGACTGGATATTCCGCCTGCAATCCTATCCACACCTGGGATAAGCCCCACAGACTTAACCATAACGGGGGCTTACCTTTACATGTATAGGATTGCACACTCAGATGCACACAAGACACAGGTAGAATCCCAACCTTTTATTTTGTTTACAAAAAAAACCCACAACTCCCCACAAAACTTAGAACAACCACCACTTGGATGCCACATCGCATCAGAAACGGAGCCAGAGCTGACCAGGAACATCCAGATTCATTCAAAGCCGCTAGGAGGGGAGAGGAAGAGAGTTAGTTCCCGCCACACCACTAACTCAAGAGTCCAGTGGTGCCTGGGAAAGATGTTTAAGATATATGTTGCTTTATGTACACATGTGCTATATGTTGCTTGCAGGCAAGCATTTGCCCACCTCCACCATGCAGGAGATGTGGGATTCCTTTGCTTAAAAAGTGGGGAAGGGGCTGCTCATGCTGCAGTTTAGGACCCAGCAGCCCCCTAGGCTATGCACTAGGTGACCTAGCGCCACACTGTCCCCACAGGGGCATCTTGTTCCCCACAACTGTCACAGCCTCACCTGACGAGATTGGCGATCTCCCAGTTGGTCTCCAAAGTGAGGGGTCCTTCCACTTCCACCCCTTTGTCCGTGACTGTTGTGAGCTCGAACTGCAAGAGAGGAGGAGGAGGGTGACAAGCCAGTTAGGACCCCCAAAGAGCTGGACACCCCACAGATATGGTGAGAGCTGTGTGGATCTGCAATAGCAGCCTTGTAGAGGGCTGATAGTCCTGGGTTGGTGGGCAACAGCAACCAGACCCCTTATCTCTGCACCCCTGCCCTGTGGGTGAGCCACCCTGGACAGGGAAGCCCCAGGGAACAATCCAGCAGGGCTTCCCTGATGTTCTCAGTTACAACAAAAGGCCCACCTAGAAAGACATTCAAACCATGACGGGCCCACCCAGTTGAGCCCATCTAACACCCAGCCCTGGTTTTTGGGCCCAAAGGTATCTTGGGCATCCCCTGCCCCTTGCCCAGCCACACACCCTGTTGAAGGAGCGGGCATCTCTGTAGTAAAGGATCTTCATGCAACGCTCAATGAGAGCCCGGGCTTCTTCCTTGGACAGGTTGGGGTTCTTCTCAATGGCATCTCTCATCAATGGCTGCGGTGGAAAGAAGGGATGGTGCTCAGTTCCATGGTCTTGTGGGGGGAAAGGGGTGCCCTTTCCCACCATTCTCAATGGCTGCTCCATGTCCCCCAACCGATGCCCAGTGCTGCTCACCTGTGCCACGTATGAGCCGTATCCGGTCGCAAGCGAAGAGGCTTCGTATGCCACACCCAGCATGTCGACATAACCGAGGAAACTGAAAGAGAGGAGTTAAGTTAGTCCCCCTTCTCTAGACCTCATTCGCAAACCCGTGGCATCGGGGCATGTGGGTCTGCGCAGGCCATGAGAAAGGCTCTCAGATGAAACTGATGGGCCTTTCTGTGATTAGCTGGACTCAGTGG
This sequence comes from Cryptoblepharus egeriae, assembly GCA_030015325.1. Taxonomy (NCBI): domain Eukaryota; kingdom Metazoa; phylum Chordata; class Lepidosauria; order Squamata; family Scincidae; genus Cryptoblepharus; species Cryptoblepharus egeriae. The sequence continues at coordinate 10,834,054 of JAREYC010000018.1, read as the reverse complement.
ACCCAATCCAGCGGGCTCTTGTGACATCCCCATGTTTTAAATCCATTTATTTAGTTAATTATTCATTTATTTAGTCGTTTATAGCACAATCCTAACCATGTCTACTCAAAGGTAAGCCCCATTGTATTGAATGGGTCTTACTCCTAGGAAAGTGTCTTTAGGATTGCAGCTTTAATCATTCATTCATTTAGAGAACAATTCTAACCGTGTTTACTCAAAAGTAAGCCCCATTGTGTTCAATGGGTCTTACTCCCAGGAAAGTGTGTTTAGGATTGCAGCCTGAGTGGGGAAGGAGTTCCACTAGGTAGAAGGGGGGTGCCACCCCCGGGAACGCCCTGTTTCTGGCCACCATCCTTGGATTTGACCCAAAATGGGTGAAAGGCTTGAAGGACTTCCCAGACACGAGGGGAACAGAGTGAGGAGGTGTTTGAGGATGTCCATGGATATCAGATGGTCAGGCTGCAATCCTAAACACACTTTCCTGGGAGTAAGACCCACTGAACACAATGAGCTTACTTCTGAGTAGACATGCACAGTTCTTAGACTTACAAACCTGAGAACCCGCCCCCCCCCAACCCTCCATTCAAACAGGAATAAGATCAAGATTGACAGTTCTTCAACCCGACTTCCAGCAGAGCTGGACTCTATCCAAAGGTGGACAAGGCTGGGCTTACCTTTCTCCGTTGGCAAAGCCGCCAATCACGACCGTGTTCCAGAGCGGGTTCATCTTGGACCGGCGGGAGTACATGGCTCGGGTCAGCCAGGAGTGAACGGCCTTCGGGCTGTAGCCATGGCCGTCCCCCAAGAGCTCCTCGTCGATCCTGGGGGGTGGGGGGAGCAAAGGAAAACATTATGGGGGGGGGGTCTGAAACACATGTCTCTCAGACAGCTCTACAGGGTGAACCACCAACCTGCACGGGCCAGGTGGCCTCTCACTTACACCATCTGCTCGATGACCTGCTTGAGGTACTGGAAGTCGGCGTAGTCCCCGGAGGCTCCCAATACGGTGCTGTCGTTCACCTTCATGATCCTGGAGATGTTTCGGAAGCGGGCCAGAGACCCGTAGGAGCCCAGCATGTCCGCTGCGATCATCACCCCGCCGTCAAACTTCAGCCCCAGAACGGAGGTGCCGGTCACCATGGGGCTCCTGTGGAAGCAGAACACCAAGGGTCGGGCCTCTCCCCACGGGGTGTGGGGTCTGAAACCCCCACAGACCTGATTTGTTCCTCAGAGGTCCAGCCTCCCCTCCCCTATATGGCATTGTATAGGACCTGGGACGGTGGTGATGTCACATTGTTTATATCATAAAGCATCAGGTATGAGTGCTGTCACTGTCCAGGTGCTATATGATGGCACCAACACAACACTGTTACCCACATGCCACATGACATCACCAGGGTCAGTGTCAGCACTACCTGGACTCAATACGATATCTACAACCTGACATCACCACTACCCAGGCGCTATATGACATCATCAAAGTGAAAACACTATTATTCGGATGCTATGACATCATCAATATGACATCACTGCCACTTCTGGGGTATGTGATGTTACCAACACTACATCATTGCTAACCAGATGCTATGTGAGAGTACAGCATATATGATTTTATATATAACATATAATAAGTATACACTATATATATTTGATATAGCACATATAATCATATGCTATGATGTCATTGGCATGACATCACTGCTCCTTTTGTGTTGTGATGTTATCAATGACATAATTGACAGCAGTAACATCACTGCTACTCAGGTGCTGTATGACATCAGCAATGCAACATCACTGCTATTTAGATGCTATTTGAGGTCATCAACATGACATCACTCCCAACCATATGGTAGGACATCATCAACGTGACATCACTATTCAGTCACTATGGCATTGCTATTCAGATGCCATTACACCACTGACATCACTGCTATTCTGGGGTATGTGATGTCACCAACATTAAATCACTGCTATCCACTGCTATATGATGTCATCAAAGTGACATCACTGCCTCCCAGATGCTGTGATGTCATCAAAGTGACATCATCAGTCAGACTCTGCGACATCATCAAAGGTACATCACTGCTACTCTGGGGTATGTGATGTCACCAATACGACATCACTGATCCTCAGATGTTATGACATCATCAACATGACATCACCACCACTACTCTAGCGTATGTGATGTCAGCCACATGACATCACTGCTGCCCTGATGCCATATGACATCACTGTGACGTCACATAAGCCATATGATGTCATCAAAGTGACATCACTGCTCACTTCTGGGCATGTGAGGTCACTAAAGTGACGTCACAGGCACTCATGAGTTCTATGACGTCACCCACGCGCTGTGTGATGTCATCCCCGTGACGCCACAGCCACCCACCCTCGAGGGCCCCCCTTACATAGTCCTTGCGACGGCTCCGCCCTGGTCCTGGAAGGCGCTGCCCGGGCGGGGCGGAGAGTAAAGCCCCCCCGGAGCGGGACCCCCGGTCCAGAACGGCGGCGGCAGCAGCAGCGGAGGCACCTCCATTTCTCCAGCAACCTGAGTCACTCGGCAGGAAACACTCCCGACTGCGCATGCGCAGAGCACGGAGAATGTCCCCTTCCGGACACCGTACCGGAAGTAGTGCGCATTACCGGAACTGGGGCACAGAATGTCTTAGTCGCCATATTGGGTGTGGCAAAAGCGGCTCTGCTTTAAACGACGCCTTTTTCAAGCTCCTGGGAGGAGCCCCTGAAAGGCCTGTGCCTCAGTCGTCCCCTTGTGCCGCCTGCGGGTGGTCCGCTTTCCTGGAGGGAGGAATCGGAGTTCTCTGCAGGGGCCGCCATCTTGAATGCGGCTTTCTAGGAGCACAGAGTAGGCTAGGGCGGCGAACTTCCGAGATGGAAACGGATAGAGCGTCGTCACTCTCTGGAAGAAGGCCGTGTCCACAGTGCGCGTGCGTGTGTTTGTGGGCGAGGCCTCATGGGAATTGTAGTCCAATATAGTGGAAGGCTCCCCAGGTGGACCAAGCCCTTTGCAGGCTTTTGAGTTGAGAGAGTTTATGTCACTTGCCATCCCTGCACTTGCAGAACAGTTCTGTGGAACTCCTTGCCACTGGAGTTCTCTTTTATTTTTCCTACTGTTAATCTATGGAACTCCCTGCCACTGGAGTTTTTTATTTTTCCTGTAGATAATCTGTGTAACTCCTTGCAACTGGATTTCTATTTAATAATCTATGGAACTCCCTGCCACTGGAGTTCTCTTTTATTTTTCCTGTAGATAATCTGTGTAACTCCTTGCAACTGGATTTCTATTTAATAATCTATGGAACTTCCTGCCACTGGAGTTCTTTTTTATTTTTCCTGTAGATAATCTGTGTAACTCCTTGCAACTGGATTTCTATTTAATAATCTATGGAACTCCCTGCCACTGGAGTTCTCTTTTATTTTTCCTGTAGATAATCTGTGTAACTCCTTGCAACTGGATTTCTTTTTAATAATCTATGGAACTCCTTGCCCCTGGAGTTCTCTTTTATTTTTCCTGTAGATAATGTGTGTAACTCCTTGCAGCTGGATTTCTTTTTAATAATCTCTGCAACTCCTGGCCACTGGATTTCTTTTTTATTTCACAGCCTCAGGTAAAGGGGGTCAAGAGAGTATGGAGTATTCCACTATCTTGGAATCTGGCACTGGACTTTCCTGGGAGTCAGTCTCATTTATCAGAACAGGACATACTTCCAGGTAGACATGGAGGAGCATCCTGGTAAATTTGACAGGGGGTCCTGGACTGATATTTAAGTTTGAAAGGAGATCCCAGGCTGAAACGCCTGAATACCACTCATCTAAGATGGTCAGGGTATATGGTGTATACACTTTAATCCTCACAACAACCCTGCAAGGTAGATGAGGCTGAGAAAGAGTGACATGCCCAGGAAGCTTTGTGGCTGGTTGGATTGAACCTGGCTCTTTCAGGTCTAACTCCTGAATCTTCCCCCCAAGACAGATGGGCCTCAGCAGAGTCTCCCTGGGGAAGGGGGTGTCTTGCTTAGCCTCCAGTTAAGGGCCACCCAATGAGAGCAGGCTCTGCAATGGGATTGTCCCTGCAAGTGGCATCTCCCCATGTTTAGTGGAGTGTGCGCATGAGTATGTGTCCCACCATCCCTACGCAAGCATAAAAGAACATGACAGTCCTTTGATATGATGAAGGTTAACAAGCTGCTGATTACCCAGCAGAGAGCATAATTTGCAGTGCTCCCAAATGACTGGGGTGCTGGAAATGCCTCGGAGGGGTGACAGGCAGGGAGCGAGCTGGTTTTTCCAGGACAGATTCACTTTCTAACCCCAAGGAGCAAAAGTCCCATGTAGATTTGTGGTTGGACTTGTGTTCCTACAGCAGATCCGAGATTACTTTCAAGGTAGCATCGCAACATTATTTTTCATTTCTCTGGCAAAGAAAGTGCTTCGCAATTAACAGAACAAATTGTTATATGGTGACTCACCTTGCGTCCAGGGTGGTGGTTGGGAATGTGCGGGATCCGAGGAAAGAGACAGGATCTGACAGCACCCCGAGGTGAGAGGTTGCATGCGCTCCTCATGCTGATGCCTGGAAGGAGAGTGGTCACGGTGAGCTTGGAGATCTGGTGTCGGGAACTGTTAACTCTTAAGCCCGGCTTAGGCGACAACGTTGTGCATAGCTACACACAAAAAGACACAACTGTTTAAAATGGAGAACTAATCCACTCTTAGACAATTATGAGCGCAATCCAGAGTAACTACAGGGAGTCCTTGCTCCGGTGTAAGAACAATCTGCTCTGGATTGCAATATGAATTTCTCATAGGTTTTCACTAGGTGGTGCAGTAACTACAGGGGCACGTAATGTCCCTTATGTGCTTCTGTAGTTACTCTGGATTGTGCCCTTAGAAAATGGTGCAGTTACAACATTTTGAGGGAAGAATGTCGTTTTATTAATGTAATTTATCCGCACCCTTGCACAGGATTCTTTTTTTCCTGTAATTAATTGTGGAACTCCTTGCCACAGGGAGTCTATTTTTTAATAGAAGTGTGAAAAATAAAATTTAAATAAATTTAAAATATAATAATAATGCTAATACTAATAAAAATAAGGAAATCAACTTGCTGGTTGAGTCAGGCGGTGTCAGGAAGGATCTCAAGTTGGAAAGAGGAGTTGGTCAAGATGTCTCTTGAAACTCTGGCGTCCCCGTCAAGGGTCCGATTGGATCTCTTCACGGTGCCTTCAGAGGTGGCTCAGGGCATCTTGTTCTGAAGTGCCGGGTTTGCCAGCCAAACAGGAACTGACACGCTTGGCGAAAGGGCAGCTCTGGCTCTGTCTGGAGGGGAATCTTCTTGCCATGTGAGAATGGAGACATCGATGCTGAGCCGAGCAGGCAGGAGACAGTAGTGGCTGGAGGAGGCATCTTGCTGGCCCTTCGGGGTTGGCTATCCTGAAATACTCTTTGTGCGGCCACCGTATGAAGATGGTTTTCCTTTGCTGAACTCTGAGTCTTAATAAAATAAAAATCTTAAAGTGGGTTCAGTATCTGGATAAAGCCTGGCACATAAACGGGCTGCCACCTCGCCACTGGATGCCACCTCGCCACTGGATCCACTGGTGCCACCATGCTCTCTTGGATGGGATGACCAATGTTTTATTCCCCTCTGTAGCTATGGCCCTATATAAAATTGGCTGGACCCAGACTTGGTTTCCAATTCCACCTGCCCACACACACAATACTTGTGATGTCTACAGAGCACCACCTAAGAAGATGGTGCCAGCCTTGAATCATGACATCACTCTGAACTGGTGGGATCACCAGTCCCCAGCTTGTGATGTCACCAGGCCCTTCCTATAAGACTTGTGACATCAAGGAGTGACATCGTTGGGCCTCTCTTGGGATGACCCCAGTGAAATCACACCAAATCTGTGACATAACCTGTTGCCACACCGTGAGGTCAGCAGGCCCCAATAGTGGACATAACCGATTGTCATCACAAAAGTGTGACATCACCGCTCCTCACCTGTGATGTCACCAGGTCCCACCTATAAGACTTGTGACACCTGTACGGCTCAAAGAGTGACATCAGTGGGCCTCCCCTGTGACGACACCAGTGACATCATGCCATACCTGTGACATCATCAGTCTCCACACTGTGATATCACCTGGCCCCAATACCAGACATAACCAGCTTGTGATTTTAATATGACTAAACCCCAAAGTGTGACATCACCTATATCCACCTATGATGTCACCAGGCCCCACTTATAAGACTTGTGACACTTGTACGTCTCAAAGAGTGACATCACTGGTCCTCCCCTGTGACGGCACCAATGACATCATGCCATACCTATGACATCATCAGTCCCCCCACTGACGTCAGCTGTCCTCAGCAGTCCTCAATACTGGACTTAATCAGCATGTGGTTTTAATGTCAATTGACCCCAAAGTGTGACATCACCTTTATCCACTGACCTGTGATGTCACCAGGCCCCACCTATAAGACTGTGACACCTGTAGGGCTCAAGGAGTGACATCACTGGGCCTCTTCTGTGATGGCACCAGTGACATCATGCCACACCTGTGACGTAATCAGTCCCTACAATATGATGTCACCAGACGCCAATACCTGACATAACCAGCTTGTTTTGTGATGTCAGTAGACCCCAAAGTGTGATGTCCCCCACCTCTGAAATCACCGGATTTTGGCCACACCGAGCCCGGCGTCCATATCTGTTAACAAAACAAGCAGCTTTGGGTAGACTTTCCTTGACCAAAGTTACGCCATGTTGACCAAAGTGTGACCTTTTGCTGTAACTTCAGCTTTTACAATTTTTTTGTTGGTGTTTGGTTTTGTCAGGCCCCAAACCCAGCCTTTTTGGAACATGTGAACCAGGGAGAGCCTCTGGGCATATGCAGAGTGCTTTTTCCCTACACAATCTGTATAATCAGTAGTGGTATGGAATCCTTTGTGGAAACGAAGGCCAAAGGTCTGATGTCACTCCTCTTATTTTTTGTTATTTGATAGTTATTTTATTACTTTGTGTTTTTTGATGGTACTTTGTTGTTATTTTATTACTTTGTGTTTTTGTTGTTATTTTGTTGTTTTTTGTATTTTTTGATGGTACTTTGTTGTTATTTTATTACTTTGTGTTTTTGTTGTTGTTATTTTGTTGTTTTTCTATGGTACTTTGTTGTTATTTTATTACTTTTGTGTTTTTGTTGTTATTTTGTGTTTTCTTGATGTTACTTTGTTTTTATTTTATTACTTGGTGTTTTTGTTATTTTGTTGTTTTTTGTGTTTTTTGATGTTACTTTGTTGTTATTTTATTACTTTGTGTTTTTTGATGTTACGTTGTTGTTATTTTATTACTTTGTGTTTTTTGATGGTACTTTATTGTTATTTTATTAATTTTTTGTTGTTTTTTGATGGTACTTTGTTATTTTATTACTTTTGTGTTTTTTGTTGTTATTTTGTTGTTGTTTTGTGTTTTTTGTTGTTACTTTGTTGCTATTTTAGTACTTTGTTTTTTGTTGTTATTTTGTTGTTATTTTATTACTTTGTGATTTTTGTTGTTATTTTGTTATTTTTTGTTACTTTTGTGTTTTTTGTTGTTCCTTTGTTGTTTTATTTCTGTTTCTGCCCCTTTTTTCCACAGGAATCTCCTCTCCTCTCCTGGAGTTCCAGTAAAATAAGTATAAAAAGTATATCTTTTAAAAAATCTGAGGTAAAAATTCAATTTTCCTTCAAAAACTGTCATTTTCCCCTCAGAAAAACTGAGGCCTAGCCTGGTTGCTAAGGAGGGAGCAGCCTCCACTCTGGTTGCTAAGGACTCCTTCAGGCCACGCCCCTTCTTCAAATTGGGCGGCCATTTCCCCCCCCTGCAATCCCCCCTTTTTCCCGCCTTGTTTCCCTCAGGTGACGCTTCAAGGCTAAGGCCACGCCCACTGGGGGCGTGGAAAAGGTTTGCCAGGGCGGGTTGAGAAGGAATGGGCGTGGCTACAGAGTGGGCTGGGCTTGTGAGTGAGCTTGGGCCAACGGGAAGCGTCGTGGGCGTGGCTAAGCCTCCAGGCTCAGGTAACAGGTTGAGCCTGCCCGGGGCGGGGAGCAGAAGGTGTTCAGCGGTGATCGTGAGCGGGTCAGGCTGTGCAGGAGCCAGGTGGGTGCGCGCGCCCCCTGATGGTGAGCCTGGAAATTGCACCTTCTTCCCTCTGCTCCTCTCCTATGCAAGGTGTGCTCCACTCCCTTTGCCCCTGCCTGACTCCTACCTCCCTTTACCCCCCAGTTTCCTGGGGTGTACCTTGTGCTTCCCCCAGTTTTCTGGGGGGACACACACAGCCATGCACCCTCTGACCTGCTCTTCCAGGGTCAAGGCTTCTTTCCCCAGGGGACCCACCCCCAGCTCCCTCCTGGGGATGCTCCAGAACTCAGCCCCACAATTAGATTTAGTGCCCTAGATATGTGCCCCACTGCTGCCCCCTAACCCTATGGGCATGTGGCTAAACAAGCCCACTTCGTTCCCACCCATCCCTTTTTGGTACTCTGAATCTCCACCCCCCTAGCTTCCCCCCCCCAGATCCTACCCCCCTCTGCTGAATGACCCTAGATACATATCTATGGATCTGTCTGCTGAATGACCCTAGATGCATATCTATGGACCCATAGATTTGTATCTATGTAGACCCATATCTACCTATCTATACATATCTATGGTCATTCAGCAGAGCGGGGTAGGATGGGGGGGGGGAATTAGGCACTAGATTTAGTGCCCTAGATATGTGCCGCACTGCTGCCCTCTAACCCTATGGGCATCTGGCTAAACAAGCCAATTTCATTCCCACCTGTCCCTTTTTGGTACTTTGCATCTCCACCCCCCAGATCCTACCCCCATCTGCTGAATGACCCTAGATATGTGCCCCACTGCTGCCCCCTAACCCTATGGGCATATGGATAAACAAGCCCATTTCATTCCCACCTGCCCCTTTTTGGTACTCTGTATCTCCACCTGCACCCCAGATCCTACCCCATCTGCTGAATGACCCTAAATATGTGCCCCACTGCTACCCCCTAACCCTATGGGCATATGGCTAAATAATAACTCTGACACTGCCCCAATCTAAGCAACAGGCCCCCTCCCCAGTTTTGCCATAAGTAAATGCCTCCTCACCCCATGGGCACTGTCCCCACTACCCCCTTCCCTGTATTCTCTCCCCCGTTGACTGTGTGATAAATAACCCATATTTCCCTCACCCGCAAACTTCACATTATGGACGCGCTTTTGCAGACCAGTCCATTGTGTGGGTCTGACCTCTTTTTAATTGGGTGAGCTCATTTATACCGTTCTTTTTCCCATCCCAATTAAGATGGGAGCAATTCCAGCTTGTCACTTACTCGGAGGCCTAAGGGTGAGATTTATTTCTCCCCCCTCCAGCTTTGGTCTGCAAGGGAGTCGAGGGTTGAATGAATCTTGCAGGTTCTTAGAGTCTAGCTTGGTTTTGAGTTCCACAGAGATTTGGGATCTTCCAGCTTGCTGGGATCCTTGTGTGTCTGATGCCTTGCTGTGCATGGTTGTGCGTCGTCTGTCATCACAACAGGGTGGGTTGTGATTTAGAATATCCAGTGAATCCACGCCTGCTACAGGATGGGGTCTTCTGTGGCCTTTGAGGACATTATTTTGGAAACGTTGGAACCTTTCAGGTAAGAGGGTGCAAACTTTTGGGGTCCAGAGAACGCAATGCCAGGCAGAACCTGTGCCAAAGCAGTGCCAGGTGTTGGAGTCCAGTGGTGGTTGTATAACTGGCACAGCAGGGTCTGATTCCATATGAAAACCTTGCTGGGAAGCTCATTAGTGGAGCCCCGAAGGCAACAGATCCTTCAGTGTTGTTTGCTGCCAATATTCACGTCCTCAGGGATAGACTGCTCCTGCATGTGGAGGTTCTATCTGAGTTGTGTTGAATTGGTAGAGCCTTACTAGTCTGGCCTTCTGCTTTTCGTAGTGGTTTCAGGAGTCAGAGTGTGACAGTGAAACCCCTCCTGCTTTATTTGTTTGTTCCCAGTTCCTGGTATTCACAGGTAGACTGCATCCGAAGGTGGAGTTTCCATTTAGCAGTTGTCAGACCTGCTCTCCATCATCCTGTGGTTATCCCTTCTTCCTTCTCCTTTAAACTTCCTCCTTTCCCCCCTCCCCATATGGGAATGAGCCATTGGAGTGTGGGATTAAAGCAAAATGTGTGTGAATTCTTGGGAATCTCAAGGGGGTTTTTAAGATCCTGTTGCCCCCCCCAACCCTGTGCATGACCCGTCGTGAGTCACTGGGTGAAGCTGTACAGGCCTGGCTCAGCCCGAAAGAATGCAAAACATGAGTTTCGGAGCCAGGTTCTGGCCAGAGCCAGTTTACACGGGCATTGCTGATAACGCATTGGGAGTGTCCGTCCCCAACATGGCTATTTGTAACTCTTTGTCTGCAACCCGTTGTAATCGCTGAGTTTCCCAAGTCTCTGAAAGGCTTCATCTTTTAATTAAAAAGTAAATTTGTTTCTCGGAGGCACAGAATGACTTTTCTAAGTGGTTTGGGGAGTCTTTGATTCCCAGGCCTCTGGTTTTCTTTTACACCTGGACTGTGTGTGCCTTTGCCGCCCCCCCAGTCAGCTGATTGAAACTGGAGTAAAAGAGGTGAAACTCCAGTTTCTCTTTTTTCTTCTCCCCCTCCAGCCCCAGGCGATAGAACAATATTTCTCTGTTGCCCTGGAGGGCCGGGAGGGGGCGGGTAGGGAATATCTGCTCTACATCCAGTTCAGAGCCTTTGTTGTTTTAATTGTCCGTTGTTGGCAGGAATCAGAGAACGTGAGAATGGAGAGAAATAGAGACCTCTCCGAGCCACTGACCTCCTTTCGTTCCTCCTTTCGTTGTGGCACAACGACTTTTACCAACAAGCGTTACTTCTAAAACCATATAAATATGTTAAACCAGGATTAAAATAATCAAGTTGCTAGTCCTCACTAATTCTGTATATTCCCCCGTAATCTAGGCTCCTCACCCTCTTCTGACTGTTTTTTGAAATTGGGTCTCTGTTATTTTGCCGTCAAACACAGTTCCACCCGCCTTCAAGGATGAAATCTGCCTTCTAGAGTAGACGAGGGGCACAATCCAGAGTAACTAAAGGAGCACATAAGAGACATTACATGCACCCGTAGTTACTGCACCAAGTGAAAGCCTAGAAATTCATATTGCAATCCAGAGTAACTTGTTCTTACTCTGGAGCAAAGATTCCCCATAGTTACTCTGGATTTCACCCTAGGATCCAAAGCACTGAAATTTCATCCATGAGGTCTAGCACCTTGATTCTTTTTAAACGGCTTCTAACTTCTTGAAGAACTAAGGCTGCAATCCTGAACATACTTTCCTGGGAGTAGGCCCCATTGAATACAGTAGGACTTCTGAGTAAGGCTTAGGATTGCACTGTAAATCCTATAACTCCAAGATTTAGCACTTGTGTTGTGGGTATGGGTTTTGTGTAACTGATTAATGTTTCCAATGGAGAGACTTTATCCCATCTGTACATTGGGTTCTTTCTCAAAACTGCACTCTGTACATGGTCAGGAGCAGAGGCCTTCATTTTGACCTCTCTGGTCCCTGCACCGGCAGGAATTAAACCCTTGCAAATGTGAGGCGAGGCCTTTTAAATGTTAATGTTCCTCTGTTTTTGTTGCGAGCCAAGGCACCTGAGTGATATCCTAGAAGCGGAAAAAGAACCTGACCCTTCGGTGCTGCACAACTGCCTGAAATGTAACAACACTTCGGTTAGGAGCGGGTCTGGTCATTCTGGTTCCGGTTGGCGCTGATGTCAGGCTCAGGGTGGGACCTCCGTCTCTGTCAAGTACCTGTCACTTGGCCTTCCCTCCCAACCCTGGTGACACCTGTTGTGTCACAAATATACCTGTTTTTTTTAATGCCCAACCATATATTTTATAAATACAGGTGTTTCCAACTGTAAACCACTTCTAACCCCCAAATCCAGAGTAACTATGGGAGACATTACGTGCACCCGTAGTTACTGCACCACCCAGTGAAAACCTATGGGAAATTCATATTGGTATCCAGAGTAAATTGTTCTTACACCGGAGAAAGAAATCCCTGTAGTTACTCTGGATTTTGCCCTAAGACTGCCTGTTTTTGAAATGGGTGAAGGGTTTCTATTGGCAAGGCCAACTCCAGGCCACTGGGTCTCCAAAGGGGATGCACCCTTCCCAATATCCCAAACATATGGGGCCGGTTTGTCACAGGCGCAGCTCTTTCCTTATTTACACAATCTCTTCTCCCATTTCTCTTGTTTCCTTGCCCCTCTTTCTCCTTCCACCCCAACGAACTAGTTTATCTGGTTTTTTGGGAGGGGGGCATTGAGTTTGCGTGTGTGAGGATTCAAGTTTCTTTTGGAAGAGCCAAATACTAAGTGCCAAGACGTGCTATTTGTCGTTCTTGGCTGCCTGATTTCCAGATCCGAGAACTTAGATTTTTAAAACAGCGGGAGGGAGAGTTTTATACTGATGAAAAATGTCAGATCTGCGGTACACTGAATTAAGCAGGAAAAGAAAAACAGTGGAAAGGGGGGTGTGTGTGTTAATCCCAGTGATCCTCAACCCTTTTGGTGTCACAACCCTGATAAGTACAACCCTTCTTTGCAAATTAAATTCAGAATCCTTTTGGGGGGGAGTTTTGTTTCATATCTAGAGTGTCAGTTTTCTTGCAGACACCATCTTCACAACCTGTAGCAAGGAGTTCCACAGATGAATGACATGCCGGGTTAAAAAATATTTTCTTTTTATTTCTTCTAACTCTCCCAATGCTAGTTTTTAATGCTGTTTCGGGTGCTGTGAGAGGGAAATGAACATCCCTATTTTTGTGTTCTCCACCCCTGCCCCCCCCCCAGATAAAATAGTGACGAAGTGCTGCAATGCATATTTTTTCGGATCAAGCCCTCAGATCCAAGTAGATCTTTACTATCAGGGCTGCTCTTACAAGAGACATAGGAAGAAGCAATTTAATTGAATGTTGTAAGAGGACACCTTTGGCTCTGTTTCTGGGACTCCGTACGTGCGCAGTGCGCTGGAGGTGATACTAAGAGATCAGTGAGCATGCTCTGGTTTTTGTTCCTGGAGTTTGGCTTCTGATTAACTCTGGAATTAAAAAAAACTCTGCCTGTGGAATTAGAAACCTGAAAGATTGAAGATGAAATCTGTCACTACTGCAGAACAAAGCTTTGGATCAAGATATAAAAATACATTGAGGTGTGCCAGTGGAGGGGGGGGGGCAGAGGTTGGCAATTTGGACATCTTTGGTGCACATATTTTTGCAAACCACCTTTGGATCTAGGCTTGTGGTCCTCATTCTGCTGTTGGGTGACCAAGTATGGGTTGCTTGGTGTGAGCAAAGCCTTGTGTGCTGGTTGTGATTGCCAGCAGAGGGGGTGGCAGCAGTTTGTATGCGTCCCGCTATTTGGTACCCTACTTTGGTGTGACCCACTTCCATTAGTCTTCAGATCTTCAGCATGGTGTTGGTGTTTTGGGTGGGGAGGCACGTTGCACAGGGAGCTTTTAGAGTCCTTGCACTACAGCATTGGAGCCTTAGCAGCAACATGCCTGTGCCTTTAATAATTGTTTACCTGGCGCAGCCTGGTCTTGCGCAAGGGACGAAAGGTCGTGCCTGCACCCTTGGAATTCCACTCCATTTGCTACACCTGCCGGGATGTATGGTAAGCAGGCCAGTGATGTAAGTGCAGGTGTGGCCAGTTTCAGCTTTCTCCATGGCCGTCATGCACTAAATCGCTGAACGGTGCCATAACTTGAACATTGGCTGCTGTTGGATACCTGTTGATAAAAAAAGCACACATACCCATGACGTCTTCTGCAAAACCTGTGGCTTGATTAAGCTGAGCCATGTAAGAAAAGTTACAAGGGCGGGGGGGGGGTCAGGATTCTAATGTTTGAAGATGATCACATTTCCAAAAGGTGCAGTCAAGTAAAGCAGGACCTCCATGTCCATGGTCTTGACATCTGCGGTTTGAATATGGTGGTGGCCATTGATGGTGGCCATTAAGAGGACCATATATGCTTTGCTGGGGCACTATGGGGCAGTTTTGCTGCTAAATATAAGGGAGGTGCCAGTTGCAAACCCAGAGTTATGTGTCTTGAGTTGTGCCTCCTACACAAAACTCTTTCCTCCCATCCCAGAGACTGGTCCTTCCTGTCTCTGATTTAATTGGCGCCTCGGCTCAAACCCTCTCATGTGGAAACTGGCACCATCAGAACCATTCCTTATATCTGGAAATGCTGGCACACTAAGTTCCAAATTAACATTCTGGCACTGAACGATAGTAGGGACTAGAATGAAAAAGGCCTCCGGCTTTTCTGCTTCTGTTTGCAGCGTGGAAATAAATGGGTGCCCAATAGAGTTTGCTCTAAACCTCCAGTCGAGGTTTGATTAGCCTGTGGAACTCCTTGCTGTAGGATGTAATGTAAGGGAGAAAACATATGGGGGGGAATGGGACAGGATGGCCAGCTGTGTGTAAGGAGAACTCGCATGACGGCTTATATTCTTGTAGATAATTTCATCTTATTAGCGTAATGATCTTTAGAGGATTTAAATAACAAGATACGGATTATGGGATTGACTGCAGGCCAGCATCATCTCCTCTCTCGCATTCCCAGGAGGCAGCCGGTTTCCTAGATATAAGCTCCAAAGGATCTCAGGTGCTGATCGGAGAGAGATTTAAGGTATTCACACTGGCCACTCATATACATTTTCGAGTGTAAAATAGTTTGATCATGAGGTCTAGAAACTTAATGTGTACATTCTCCCCCTTTCTAAATTTTGTAGTCAAAGGTGGAGACCTCAGGATGCTGCATTTGGACCCCAGTACTAAATCTGTTAATGCAACTTGATGCTAAAAAATTCTCTTGTAAATTGGTGTTCAGAGTTAATGCCTCATGTCTTGTGGCAGTGAGTTCCAATGATGCCTTGCCTCCTAAGGACTGGCTCTCCCACCTCACTGATTGCGGCCTTTTATCCTGCATGTTTCTCCCAGCTTGTGGGGACGGAAGCAGAGGAAGAGCAAGTTGGCTGGGAATGTCACTGTGATGGGGAAAGAGAGAGATCTGTCTTTACCAGCCAGACCATCAACCCATAGCATCTCCCTGCAACCTCAGCTGCTCCTCCTCAGGGAACGTGGTCCTAAAAACCATCCTCATGTGCTCTCTGATGTCTCAATCCCTCCAGGATTTCTGCTTGCCACCTGCCCGCCCCCTGCCTCCAGCTGATTCCAGCCAGCCTGTGAATTCTGCATCCATCTAGCGGGACAGCTCATAGGGCTCGCTCACCCCGCCTGCCTCCGCTTGCTTCTCCTTTTGTCCCAGCGGCGTCCGATGCCCTCCGCTTCTGTCTGTGGATCCGGAGGTACAAGGCAATCCTTTTTCTCACCAGCCCCCCAGATCTCTTGACCAAGTGTGCGTTCAGAAAGGAGGGGAGGTAGGGAGGTGATCCGGCTGTCCACCAGCTCAAGGACATCTCTGGCCAGCCAGCCTCTCTTCCTCTCCCAAGAACTCTGCTCGTTCCAGCGCACAGCCTGCAGCAGGGAAAGAGCTGGCTACCCCAGTGATTCTTGGCTACTGCCAATGCCATGATGCAGCCTGGCCAGCTTTGGGCACCCCTATTCCAGCCATCCCCTGCATGCCACGTTAAAATGTCAGGGCTGATATCCATCGGGACACGAACTGGCGAAGTTCCATCTGGACACCGGCTTTTATTCTAGCCCAAATCACTCCACGCTTGTGTGTGTGGTTCAGGAATATTCCCTTCCTTTAAATTTTTCCCTCCTCTGGATCTTTAATTTTTCTCTCTGGCTAATTTCTACGGATGCTGCACACCCATCTCCCAGGGGTCACCCCCTTCTGCACCCCCCTGTTCTCGTCGCAGTGAGTATGCAGCATTTTTTGCTGTTGGGAAAGGGGAGGGTAGGCTAGGGTCATGGGCTCTCCAAGAGTTTGGCACAGAGACCCTCGTGTGCCACTGGAGAAGCTCAGTCTGCAACCTGGTAGCACCGCAGTGAAGCAGTGTGCCCCCTTTCTCCCCCCCAGCTTCCCGCTTTGTGAGAATTTTTCTCCTGTTGTCCGTCTTTTTGCTGACGCCACGCGGATTTTTTAATTGGAGTTCTTTTCAGCCCCCTGGCCGCATGGCTCTAATGAGTTCCGAGAGCCAAAGGGACCTCTGCCAAGCATGGATGCAGGGAATGGACTTACTGATGTTTTTGTTACTTGGTCATCCAGTGGGGTCTCCCCCCCTCCATCCTACAAACTCAAGCTGGGCCACCCTCCATGAGTCAGAGATGGGGGAACTGGCTTTGAGCCAGATTTGCTACCCCATGAAGTTGTCCCACTAGAATGAATGTATAAGATTTGTGAAACTGATCTGCTGGAACAGATATTGGTGTCTGTGGACAGGAAGGAACCAACCCCCCCTCCCCATGGATACCTATGGCTGTAATTTGCATCCTACAGGCAGCTGAAGCCGACCCATTTCATATATATCTCCCTGTCCCATCACTAGTATCCCCAGCATAGGCGTGGATCTGGCCCTCCTTCTCTCCACACCCTTTCCCTGCTTGCGTCGTCATTATCTCTTCCCCGCTTTCCAAGTCAGGCACACGTCGGCTCCCAAGGACAGGGGTGTTTCCGAGCGCCACATTTGCCATTGTGCTCTGTGCCATTTTGTTCCAACAGTGCTGTTTTGTTTGTGTATTTCCTCCCCCCCCCCCCGGCTTTGGCAAAACCGGTTTGCGTGTTTCATATACACACACTATCCCAGCAGATCCCAACTGGACACACTGCAGAGGTTAAAGGGCAGATTTGCTGTTGCCAACTTGGTGGAAAGAAACCCCGGGTAAATTTGGCACTCGGAGTGTGTTTTTCCCAGGAAGCAGCAGGCAGCATTTAGGTGGACTGTTCCCTGACTGGACTGAGTTTTCCATCTCTGTAGGACCTCTGGGGATCTATTCCTGGACCCCCATTGATACCAATTTCTGTGGACAATCAAATCCCGAGGACCTGTTTCTATCTATACTACAAACATGCCCTACTTAACTTGGCTGTGCCCCCTCCTTTCGCTCCTCCTATCTATCCTGAAACTCTTTTCTCTGAATTAATGTTCTCTGTTGCCTCCCCCCTTCTGCAGGATCCCATAAGAACCTGAAACCCCGGGGAATGGACCATCCCACGAATGGCGCCATGTCTGAGAAGCACAGTCCCATCGACTATGGGGTGCAGATCCGCTTCATCAATGACCTGAAGGAGCCCAGCAAGTCCCAGAAGATCCGTTCCAAGGTTGCTAGACCAGGGTCCTATGGCGTGGCGGTGCGGGTCCAAGGCATTGATGGCCAGCCCTTTGTGGTCCTCAACAGTGGCGAGAAAGGGGGGGACTCATTTGGGGTGCAGATCAAAGGCGAGAGCAAATATGGGGCACCTGCTCGGAGTCCACAGTCTGAGGAGCCCTTTCCGGGTTCCCCTAGTGCAGCATCGTCATCCAAGGAAGCCTCAGGCTCTTTTAGTTCGGATTCGGATTTGCCGGAGAATCCATACGCAGCAAAACTGCCCCGTTACAATTCCCAGTACAGCACCTCAGATGAGGAGCAGGGACCAAGGCAGGTGCCCAAAGCAGACAGCCTGGATGCGGCCCCCTCCAGTCGTCTCAATGGTTCCTCCCTCCCTAAGACTGGCTACAGGACCCTGCCTCACAAAAAGAATTTTGGGGAACAGCTGAGGCGGACTCAGTCTCAGGGCTCCCTGCTCAGTCCAGAGGCGGATGAGCCCACAGAGTCCAGCTCCCCCAAAATGCTGCCCTCTAGGCCTTCCCAGTTCCGTCCTGCAGGGGGCACTGTGAGGAGCTCTAGCATGATGAACCTTGCCAGCCGCAAAACTCCAAGCCCTCGGGAGGAGTCTGGCTTGCGACCTGTTGGCAAGTTGGACGAGGAACCCACAGAGCCTCCCCCGGTGGTGGCAAACACGGGCGGCGGTGACATTGACACCAAGCCACTGTCTTCAGTGGACTCTCTCATCCACAAGTTTGATGGTGGGAAGTCCCAGCAGAGGGGCAGGTCTGCCCGGCGGACCCGGGTCTTGCCAGATGAGCGGAAACGTTCGCAGAGCCTCGATGGAAGGCCGGTTTGCCACGACACGTTGGACTCTCGGGAACTTGGCATGGACAAGCTCGCTGAAATCCACAAGGACAGACCTCGGACCGCTGTGACGAAGCAACTCAGCGTGGTCGATTCCTTGGGAACAAGAAGCCTTAATCGAGCCACTGGACACCCGCTGAAGGAGAACGGAGTGGACAAGACGAGGCTGACCCTAGACTGGGTCAACAAGACCTTGGAGGAGCCTCTGGTGGAGAAACAGCCCAGCAAAGTACAATCAGACCTGCAGGTAATTTGGGGGGTTCTATACTGCTTTGTAGCTAAAAAGGTCACAACATGAAATATTAATGGCTAATGGGTCTAATTAATGGCTAATGGTTTCACTCCCATACATGGGGGTGAGCAGGGACATGATATAACACACATTAATTATGGTTTGATTCTTTAACGCGGCCTGCAGTCAAGCTTGGGCTCCCTCCTCTTTCACATGTGAGGGGTGGAGATTGAGACTTCCTGTTGAGATTTGTCATAAGCCACAGTTTCCTGTAAATGTTGAGGACTATCAGCCCTGATTTTATCAAAATCACAATTTGTTCACAAGCCTAGCTTGCAAACTCAAAGCATGGTTTGAGATCCTGGTTTGTGGGCTAACCTTGGTTTGATTTCCTGTATCGGCATTAGCAGGAAGTTGTGGAAAGGCACCCAAGCTGGATAAGAATCTCCCCTGCCCCGATCATTAAGCCGTCCCTGTTCTTCAGACGTGACATAATTGTGCCTAACCAGTTGCTTTATAGATGACGCTCATGAGTTCTCCAATCTGCTGGTTATTCTGGATTTTCATCCAGAAATTATAGTCTTCCTGCCCCCAATTGTTCCATTTCCTTTCACTTTCAGCTGAAGTCCACCCCAGACTTACTCAAGGATCAACAAGAGGCAGCTCAGCCAGGGACCAGCGAGTATACCAAGGAGTTGATCTACAGTATTTTGAAAGACGGGTGAGTGTCAATGGGCAAGGGTGGGATCTATCGATCTGTGGGTTTGGGCTCCTGCTTACCCGTCCTTCTTTTTGGAGAGGGTTGGGGCCCAAACTGGACCATCTACAAAGGTGTGGAAGGTTCAGAGGTTTGAAATTTTAAAAAGAGGGATTTAAAAGTCCTTAAACTATCCAAAGACCACATGAGGGTCCCTGGTTTAAGCCATTGTGGAGTGGAAGATCTTTTCAAGCAGTTTTAAATACATCAGAGACGTTTAAGGCAAACAAAACTAAGCTATCTTGATTTTTTGTCTTAACAGAAGCCCGGAAAGTGAAACGGCGGTAAAGAGAAAAACGAACCTCATCTTTGAGAAAGTCCAAGCGCTTGCGGTAAGCCTCTTGACCCAATCCACGCTGCGCGTTACTCTCTCCCCTGCAGGCTGACGGTCAGTCCTTATGAGGTTGATAAGGCTTGTATGTGTTTCTGGGTCACAACAGGGAAAGAGAAAATATTTCTTGACCCAAGTGTTTAATTAGTCTGTGGAACTCCTTGCTGCAGGATGGGGTGATGCCCTTAAAAGATGGTTGAACAGGTTGATTCATTGGTGACAAGCAATGATGGGGATGTGTCTCTGAATGGCAGGTGTGTCCCCCCCTGAGGAGTCTGGGTTCCACTGTGGGGTGTAGGAAGCTAGACTGGATGGGCCTGATCCAGCAGGGTTCTTTTACACATCTTTCCCATAAGTTCTTCTCTGTTTCCTAAGCCCCAGATCTTTGATCTCAGCATGAATCCTGCCTGTCTGCTCCGACCAATTTCCTGCTCTGGCTCTGGAGGCCTGATTAGTGCTTTTCCTGACAGAGGCGCAAATGATTCCTTCTGTTCTGTGCCGACTTCAGCAGTTCTCAAAAAAAGAGCCTTTCCTGCCAGATTTGTCAGGCATTGCGCCTTCTGTCTCGTCTCTCTGCCTTCCTCCCCACCCCGGCCTCCTGCTGCTTTTTGACAGAGATGTCAGGTCTCTATATCGGAATTGGCAGCTTCTGGGGGGGGGGGTTGGTGGAGAGAAATCTGGGGGATGAAGGGATATTGCTGCCTCTGGCTCGAGGCCGTTGCTGACCCGAGCTGAAATAGAGCCGGACAAGAACTTTTCAGGGTCAAGCTTCTTTCTCTAATCAAGAAAAACCTGGTTGATGCGCATTGGGGAGATGATGCGCACGGGGCACTGATGCGCATGGGGGATGTTATGCATGGGGGATTGATGCGCCATGGGGGGATGGCGTATGGGGGAATTTTACTTTTTGCTAGTAGTTAAATATAAGATCACTTTTCCTTCTCTTTTCCTGTTTCTCGATGCCACCTCCCTTGGGAAAGCTGTTCTTTCAAAGCAGTAGCTGTTACTCTATGGGGTGTTTTGCTTTCTCTTTTTGGGGGGAAAGGCTGTCCCGTCCGCAGAATCGAGAACATCCCTTTCCCGGGAGCTGAAGCAGAAGGTGGAGGAGCTGCAGCAGAAACTGGACGAGGAGTCGAAGGTAAAAGTTGGTGCCTGTTGTACGAAGCCCACAATTTGCACCACGCACTTGCCTGATAAGTGTTACAGTAAAAACATGGGTTGAGAGTGACTTGAATTGAGTTTTTGCAAGTGTTTCTAATTAGCAAGTGTTTCTAATTAATTTTGACTTGATTTACAAATGATGGCTTGATAAACAAGTGGAAAAATAGTCCCAGCCAGGATATATCTGGTTTCAGAGCTCCACCAGTACCTGCACAGCCTCTCTTGAGAGACCAGCCTATGCATGTCTACTCTAAAGTAAGCCTGTTACAGTCAATGGGGCTCACTGCTGAGTAAGGAGGCAATGAAAAGGAACAATGTCCTACAATCCAGAGTAACTATGGGAAGACTTAAGAGGCACTTACTCTGGATTGCTCTATGCATTTCCCATAGGTTTCCCATAGATGGAACTGTAACTACATTGGTGTAAAAGGTCCCATAGTTACTCTGGATTGTAGCCTAAGAGACCTAGCCTTGCATGTCTACTCTCAAATAAACCCTGGTATAATCAGTGGGGCTCACTCCTTTGTAGGGGGGCAGGTTGCAGCCTGAGAGACTAAGGCTGCAATCCTAAAGACACTTTCCTGGGAGTAAGACTCATTGAATGCAGTGGGGCTTACTTTGAGTAGACATGGTTAGGATTGTGCTATAAGGCTGCAATCCTAGAGACACTTGCCTGGGAGTAAGACCCATTGAACACAATGGGGCTTATTTTTGAGTAGACATGGTCAGGATTGTGCTCTAAGTGCAGGTTAAATTGTTTTATTTTCCTTTACTAAATTTGGCTGGGAAAGGTTAGTTAGATTCGAGTAAACATGGAATGTCTTGACTCGCATTTGCGTGAACAGCTCCGTCAGAGGTTGGAACTGTCGCAGGACCACCGCCGAAATGGCGCCCCTCGCAACCTGGAGCTGCGCCTGGAAGAATCGGAGGAGGAATGTCGACGTCTCCGGGAAGCTTTTGAGAAAAAGAGCCAGGAACTGCAGAGGAGCATTCAAGAGTGAGTTGTCTTGGGTGGTCTGCAGCCTGAATGGGCAGGGCTTGGAGGAAACAGAGGGCAGGGTGAGGTTTGGGCCCCCATCCTCTCTTCTGCCGCTAGAGGTGATTCACCTATAGCAAATATATAGGCGGTGTGTGTGGGGGGGACCCAAAGGCAAGTGGAAGATAAATAAAAATATATCTTTTCTTTTTTTGCTTCTTCAGGCTCAGGGAAGTGAAAACGGTCAAAGAGCAGATGGAAGCCAAGATTGCCGACCTGGAAGAACAGTTGATGGAGATGCAGGAGGAACTGGACCGGTTCCGGGAGCCTGAAGGAGGCAGTCCAGATAGGGATGCTTTGCTCAAGGTGATCTCCTTGCATATCTCTGTAGTCACTGGAGAGCTATATGCTAAGGCAGGGATCTCCAAATCCCAGCCCTGGGGCCAGTTCTGGGCCTTGGCAAGCCCCCTCCACCTGGCCCTTGGTTACACCTTGGGAGAATATTTTGAGGGCTGTGCGCACCTCCTCGCTCTGTATATGAAAGTGCTTATGTACTGGTTGGAAGATCACCCTCTCTCTGCATGTCGTGAACTGTTATGATTTGAAATCATTCATTCACAAGTCCCGTCAATAACATTCATTTATATAAAATTATTCCAATTTGAATTATAAATCAATTCTTTTTTTCTTGCGGTCCCTGACACAGTATCAAAAAGACGATGGTTGCAATCCTAAAGACACTTTCCTGGGAGTAAGACCCTTTGAACACAATGGGGCTTACCTTGGGGTAAAGGTTTGCCAGGAGAGAGATCTTAAAGGTCCTGCTTTTCCTTCCTCCTTTCCTTCCCGGCCCTCAGGAGCTGATGGAGACCAGAGAGGAGCTGGATGACATCTTGGTGGCCAAACAGAAGCAGGAGGAACAGTTGCGCCAGCGGGAGCGTGAATTAACCGCTCTGAAGGGGGCGCTGAAGGAGGAGGTGTCCAACCACGACAAGGAGCTGGACCGGGTCAGGCAGCAGTACCAAGAAGACATGGACCAGCTCCGACGCAACATGGAGGACGTCTCACAGGTGAGTGTAGCATCCTGAACCATCATGGTTCCTCTACCACGACTGCCATCTTGGCTTGGGCCTCATGCGACACCCTTCTGGCATGGTACCTGTGGTGAACTGGAGTGCCTGTGTGGTGAACCCTTCATGCTGTGCCTCTGAGTGAATGAGTTTCCAGTATGGCCCCTTCAGCCCAACCTGTTTCCCTTTAGTCAAAGGTCTTCCATCAGAGCATTACAGGATACGGGAGCAGAGAGTTACGGAGGAGCAAATGTACTTCTTAATGCTGTTGTTTACTACTTCATGCTGTTACCTTTTCCCTGACTTCTCTTCCTAGGACCAGGCCAGCCTGGAGTCCGAGCGGCAGAAGATCAACTCGGTGGTGAGGAACCTCCAGAGGGAGCTGGAGGAGAGCAGTGAGGAGTTAACCCACTGGAAGGAGATGTTTCAGCGCAACAAGGAAGAACTGCGGAGCACAAAGCAAGAGTAAGGCCTGTTATCCACCCAGCTCTCACTTCTCAACAGGGATCGGTTATGGGTAGTGGTCCCCAAGCTTATTTTGGTCACATTTACTACTAGTTTAATCAGTGTTTTAATGTAGATGTTCTATATTTATTTTTGTAGATGTTTTATATTTATAGATGTCTGTTTTAAATGTTTTAACGAATTGGATTTTATGGATTATTTTCTGTAAGCGACCTTTGTGTAAGCGACGTGTGAAAGGCGTGGTATAAATAAAGTTTATTATTAGTAGTATTGGTTTACTAAACATTTCCTTATCTTTCCTGCCAGGCTGATGCAGGTGAAGTCTGAGCGCGAGGAGTTTGAAGAGGAGTTGAAGGAGACGAGGGGACGTTTGACGGCATTGCGCCAGGAAGCGGATCAGGTCCGGAATGGCGCTGGGGACGCTGGTGAGGCCGACACCCTCCGAAAGGTATGCCGAGTGGGGCAGAACTGATGGGTACCTTGGGGGAGAAAGTGTGGTAAGATGATGCTGTTGAAGTGTGGGGAATTATGCATGAGATTTGATAGATGTTGTTTTTCCTCCCAGGAGCTACGGGAGACTCGGGAACAGCTGAGGGAGTTGACGCTGGAGAAGCAGACACAGGACGAGCTGCTCCGCCAACGGGAGAGGGAACTGGTGGCCCTCAAGGGCGCGTTGCAGGAAGAAGTGGCCAGTCATGACCAGGAGGTGGAGGAGCTGAAGCACCAGTTCCAGGAAAACCTGAAGCGGCTGCAGAAGGATTACGAGGAGGCGTATAAGGCAAGGATTTGAAAGAGAATAAGAGCACAATCCTAACCATGTCTACTCAAAGGTAAGCCCCACTGGGTTCAATGGGTCTTACTCCCTCTGGCTGCAATCCTAAAAACATTTTCTTGGGAGTAATCCCCATTGAACCCAATGGGGCTTGCTTTTGAGTAGGCACAGTTAGGATTGTGCTCAAAGGTTCTTTTCCTTCTCTCACAGCGCCAGGACCAGGGGGGAGCTTCTAAAATTGAGCTTTTGGGGAATCAAAGCAGACAGTCTCTACCCAGCCTGAAATTAATCTGTGGAACTCCTTGCCACAGGCTGTGAAGCTTCTCCAAGTTTTTTGTTTAGCTAAGTCTGGATTGGGGCCTCAGCTCAAAAGTTGTCCTCCCAATCCAAAAAGGGATACCAGCAGACAGGCAGCGGGAAGGCTGTGGTGGTAGCCATGTTTTAAAACTTCCTCTTTTTCCAGGTTAGAGCTGCCCTGGAAGGTGAGAAGGAGGTGACCGAGCAAACCAAAAAGGCGGTGGAGTCCACCCTGAGGGAGACGCAGGAGGAGAACGACGACCTTCGGCGGAAGATCTTGAGCCTGGAAACCCAGCTGAAGGAGTACCGCCATTTTGCCGACAACTGGCAAGGCACGGAGGCCCGGCTGAAGGAGAAGATTGCTAAGCTGGAGGTAGCAAAACATTGGGATTGGTTACCTTAGGAGTGGCAATAGGATGGGAGTCTTTTGTGGTCTAGTTTGCCCAATACCTGAGCTGTCTAATGGGCCACTATGAGACACAGGAAGCTGGACCATGGGGACCCTCCGCCTGATCCAGAAGGGCTCCTCTTAGAGCTGGAATGTTGGACAGAGGCTCCTGTCCTGATTTTGTGGAAGAGAATTATGGCAACCTAATTCAAAGGCAATGTACCATTGGATGCTGAAGACAACAAGGCTACTGCCTTCATGCCCTACTTGGAAGCTTCCCCGGCTGAGGCTCCTGTGGGAAACCGGATCCTGGCCTCACTGGAGCTTAGGTCTGCAAGAACAGTTAAGCGAATAATCTTCTGCTTAAACAATGTCTCCAGCTGAAGCAAACACTTGATTTCAGACAGTGGACTTTCTGTAGATTAATTTATCTATGGAAGGCTATCGACTTACATGCAGCGAGAAGGAGATCCCTGCCCTGAGGGACTTCCAATGTACATATTGACACAAAAGATATGAGGTATTGTGGTATTAGCAAAGCATTTATTCTTAACACTATAGATCCCTGAGGTCTCATGAGAGCTGTTTTTTCCCAAAGGAGGTGAACAGGGGAGTATCCCCCCCCCCCAGGTGTTCAGGGCAACATCTCCAGAAGGCCCCTGTCCACTTCATCATCCTTAAGAACATAAGAAGAGCCTCCACTGGATCAGGTTCAGGCCCATCTAGTCCAGCTTCCTGTACCACAAAGTGGCTCACCAGATGCCTTATGGAGCACATATGACACCTGCATCCAGGGCTGGAAACCTGCTTCAGTACAGAGTTTGTTTCCAGTAACGGCTCTTAAGAACATAAAGCCCTGCTGGATCAGGCCAAGGGGTGCCCCCCTAGCTTCCTACATCTCTCTGTAGCCCACCAGGTTGCCCTGAAGACCACAAGAGACCAGCATCCTGTTGAAACTCCCTTGCATTTGAGATTTCAAGGCTGTCCTTGAGGTTGCGTATTCCCAGCATGGCTTGTACTCTTGATGGACTTCCCTCAGTATGTCTGTCCCTCGTCTGTGCAAATCTGGCATCTCGGCTTGGTGCCGTCACTACATCCTGTGGCAAGAAGTTCCACAGATTAATGACACACTAGATAAAGAAATGCGCAGTGTCGTCCTGAAATGCGCCCCTCCCTTGAAATAACAGCAGCTTCACTTTCATTTGCTAGAAAGATTTGCTGGCAATAAGACAGCAGGGGATTGTCCGAAATGTTAACTCTTTCTCCCCCCCCCCCGGTTCAGGCTGATCGCAAGCAGATGGAGGAGTCATTGGGGGATGCCACAGACCAGGAACAGGAACTGCTGCTTGTGAAGAGGTCCCTGGAAAGCCGCCTGGAGGATGCCCAGAGGAGCCTCAACCGGCTCTCGCGGGATCACCAGGACCTGAACGCCTCATATCATGAGGAGCTGAAGCAGAAAGAGCAGCTCAAGAGAGCCAAGGCCGAACTGGAAGAGGAGAAGCGCTTGCTGGACAAGAGCATTGGGAAGCTGACAAAAGAGGTGGGTGGGTTTGCTGGGTCCCTCTTGATTAAATGCAGGAGATCCTTGCTATGCCCAGGTGACCTTCCACAAATACTTGATTCCATGGCTAATTAAATCTGTGGCTCAAGGGCCTCCTGGATGTGGCTTCCTAGTTGAGAGAGCTCCATAGAGATAGGTCAGAATATCGGTTGGTGCTGTGCCTGTTAACCAGCAGGCCAGGGTTCGAGACCTGGGTCGGCCCCACAAGACAGGTTGAGCTCCTGTCCTTAGCCCAGCTCTGCGACACCAGCTGGACACCAGTATTGGCCCTGCCTTTCTATTGGACTAATTCAGTGGCGTGGAGAGGGGGGATTTGCTGCTTGAGTAACAGCCTATCCTCCATAACAATCTAACCCAGGCTTTTATGCTTCGCATGCAGCATATGCAGCGCCAAGCACGATATCATAGTCTTCCAAGACTGACGGAGGCCTGCTTTGCAATTAACCAAGAGCTCCTCTCCCCCCTACAGTTGGATCAGATGGCCGAAGAGTCACACAGTGCTCTGGCCGATCTGCAGGCGCAGCTGGAAGAGTACAAGGACAAGTCCCGCAAGGAGATCACGGACTCTCAGAAGCAGGCCAAAGACCGTAACGCAGAAGTGGAGAAGATGCAGTACAACCTGGGCCGGCTGCAGGATGAGGTAAGGGGCGTGTGGACATGACAGGGTGGTGCCAACCCTAAAGAAAAGGGTTGTGTAGGTAGTGGTGACAACAATTCGTTTTAACCCACATGACATTCTGCTCCCCCCCCCCAAGGTTTTGCGGCTCAAGCAGTCTCTCCAGGAGACCCAGGCTGAGCGGGACACCGCCATGTTGGACAAGGAGCTGCTGGCCCAGCGCCTGCACAACCTTGAGCAGGAGATTGACTCGAAACGGCGGTCGCAGGACGATCGCTCACGGCAGGTCAAAGCGTTGGAGGTTGGTAATTCTCGACCTTCCCACCCCGTTCTTAATCCTTTTATTACCTTCAACTGTGTTCTTGGCCTTCGCTGTTCACACACCTGTTCTGGCAGTGCCCCCAGCCTGGCACGGAGACTTCTTGCAACGCCAGGGGGCAGCACCGACATTACCAATGCATCCTCATATTTGTTCCTCCTTTGTCTGCTTTATTCCATATGTAAAGTTTCCTCTAGTCTGGATGGACAGACAGAAGCATCTTTCCTACCCCGTTGTTAGTTGCAAACACATTTTTCTGCCCACTTCTTTTAAAATAATCTGTCTCTGCAAGTACATGGCCGGGGGCGGGGGGGTCCTGGAAAGAATTCCCATTAATACTAAAGGCTTATTATACAGTGGTGCCTCACATAAAGAGCTTAATTCGTTCCGGAGTCCTGCTCTTTAAGTGAAACTCTCTTGAAATGAAGCAGATTTTCCCATAGGACATAATGGAAACTTAGATGATTGGTTCCACAACCCCTAAATAGTCATATGAAAATATTAACTGGATGTCAAAATGATGATTAAAACACTGGAATTGAATTCAAAACATGCATTCAATGTGCAGGATCCTATGAAGTCTATTTAGGCTGCAATCCTAAAGACACTTTCCTGGGAGTAAGCCCCATTTAGCACAATGGGGCTTACTTCTGGATAGACATGGTTAAGAGGCTGTAATCCTAAAGACTTTCCTGAGAGTAAGCCCCATTTAACACAGTGGGGCTTACTTCTGAGAAGACAATTAGGAGACTGCAATCAAAGACACTTTCCTAGGAGGCTTACCTGGGCTGCTGCTGGAGGTTCAAGGTGGTTGGTGGGGGCAGTTGGGGACAGTTAGGGGCAGCTGCCTCTGGCACCCCAAGTTGGGGGCAGTTAGAGGCGGCAGCCCTGTTAAACAGCCTCCATGCAGAGCATCAGGTCTGCCTAGCACGCGTGCCCACGGCATGCTTGCTTGTTAAGTGAAGCAGAACTTGTTATGTGAAGCAAGATTTCTTGGAAATTTTTGCTTGTTGGGTGAAATGCTTGTTATGTGAGGCGCTTGTTAAGCAAGGCACCACTGTTTTTGGGGTTCTTGTCACGAGCTGGTGCAACACACACATTCTTCTTAACCGCAGGACAAATCAAAACGGCTGGAGGTGGAGCTGGATGAAGAGAGGAGCACAGTGGAGTTGTTGACGGAGAGGATCAATCGCACCCGAGACCAGGTGGGTGGCTGCAAGGCTTCGGGGGCTCTGACTTGACCTTAGAGCAGCAAAAGGTTGGAATGGTGTGGAGAGTTGGCCTCTTGGCTCAGGTGCTGCCTGTGGTTTCCAGTCCTGTCCTTTAGAAGCAGCAGGTGTGGTTGGCAAAGGAGGCACACTATGAGAGAGGGGGCAGCCTTGTGTCACCACAAAGCCTCCAATAACAGTATATAAATACTGTGGATGGATTGATATGGAAGAGAGGGATTGGCTAAGTAGATGGTTAGATAGATATGGAAGGGAGGGATGGATAGAGATATATATGGAAGGGAAAGATAGATGTAGATATGGGATGGACAGCTATCCCCAACGATGCCATATTCATGGGCAGAAGACCTGCTTCCGATCTAGGCACAAGACACCATTTTCATAGAATCCTAGAGTTGGAAGGGACCCAGTAGGTCATCTAGTCCAACCCCCTGCCTGTTGCAGGAAATCCTCCCAGAGCATCTCTGACATGTTCTGGTGGATATCTCTGACATGTGCTGGTAGATCTCCTTGAAGATCCCCAGTGAGGGAGAGTCCACCACCTCCCTTGGCAATCCGTTCCACTGCCAAACTGCCCTCACTGTCTGGAATTTTTTTTGGATATGACCGTTTTAACGGTCTCCAGATCCTTCTCTTAAGCAATTACTATTAATACACTCATAATGCTGGTAAAAGAACTTGAAGCTTGAAGGCTTGAAGCATTCCATCCTGCAGTTGGGGCCCAATCCTAACCAAAATTATGCAGCCATGCGCAGTGAGGTGTGTAATGCATCCTGTGGTGCAGTTTTTGAGGTGCAAAAGTTTGAGCGCTGAGCATCTCTTCCCTCCAGATTGACCAACTGCGAGCCGAGCTCCTCCAGGAGCGTTCGACCCGCCAGGACCTGGAGTGTGATAAAATCTCGCTGGAAAGACAGGTGAGTTTGCCATCAAGTGGCTGAACATTTCCCAGCAATCCCACCAAAGCCTGCTGGGAAATGCCTCCCTTCCTGTTCATTCAAAACATCCCCTGCCCGATAAGAGACCGAGTGAGGAATTTGAGCCACCCGATTTGCAAAGAACCCTCTGACGCCCATTGGAAAATATGTCCTTTCCGTCCCCACCCAGGAGAAACTGCTCGCCCTTGCATTCCAGTGGAATATTGATCACTCGGTTTCAGGATGCTCTTGCTTACTCCAGAGTAAATGAGCTTATCCAGCAGGCTTGGTTGGCAGCCTCCCTGCAATTGGTGACCTTGGATGGGAGCTGTTTGGGGAGAAATAAATGTGTGGAGTCCAATCTTTCTGCTTGCGGCCAAATTAAACCCTTGTTGTAGGGCATCTTCTGGTGTAGGTGTGCTTATAGTGCTGTCTACTGGTGGCGTAACTAGGAGATCTGGCAGTGGGGGCACAATAATTAACACCCCCCAGGAGTCAGATGTGGGCAGGATCCTTGTGCCTTGGAAGGTCTTCTTAGGCCTTCCAGCAGACTTAGGGCACAATCTTAACACTAACTTGCCTGGCATAACTTCCATGGTGGTGTGGGGAGATCAGCATATGCCTGTGCATTGGCATAACCTCCCCAGGAGTGGGGCAGAAGTGTCTTATGGCACTTCTGTGACACCCCCAGGTCATCATAGGACTTATGCCAGGGCTTAGGCTGGCCTAACTAAAGTTAAGGATTACAGCCTTAAAAAGGTACTCTGGTTTTCACTAAAACCCAAAGTGTCTTTTTAAGGTCTCTGCAGGTCTTTTGAGGGTGGGGGAGGCTGTGCGTGGCCTCCCCAGGCCTCTGAAGATCTGCTGTGGGTACCCACCACCATTGTATGGGGTGCAGATTGGCACCTCCTTGCTTGTACCCTCCACTCCCCTTAGCTACGCCACTGCTATCCGCAAGCCTTGCAGTGTTTGAGGAAGGCAGCCTTGTTTACCAACAGGGTTTTTTGGAGCACCCCAAGCTCCTTTCCACGCTTTGCTCTGCCTTGCCCGGACTTGCAGCGGAAAGAACATCTCCTCTTATGCAACCCACGCATCGCTTCGAAGAGCAGAACCCCGGAGTGATTTGAATAAACGAGTTTCCCCGAGCGGTTCTTGTTCCCGCTGTGCAAGGCAAAACAAGTTGATGACACTGCTGGGAGGCCAGCATGGCTGGGGGGGATTGTGTCAGCTGGAGGGGGGTCATGGCAGTGCTCTGCTCAGTCAGGAGGACTCATTCTGTTCGGTCAGCTTGTGTTCCTCTCCCTCCAAGACTGGCTTTTTTTGATCAGTCATGTTACTCCCTGCCTGTCTTACTTCTGTGTAAGCTTAAGAAAATGATGGGCAGCTGACAGTGCAAGAAACAAGCATGGTGATCTTTGACCCCCAAGTCTGGGAACTAACCAAGTATTTGGGGGGGGGGCAACAAACATCATGGCCCTGATTCTCTTTGTGCAGCCATTTGGGAGATACCGTGTGTAACATGTTTGAACACAGAAAGGGGGGGTGAGAGTATGAGCTCATCATGCGCCTCCTGGGATTCTGGGCTCTCCCTTCAAACACTGTTTTGGTTTCTTTATTTGGCGATGCTTCAGTGCAAGGGGAAAATTATAGTTATGTAACTTTCTAGGTAGGAACGTGGCAGGGGGTGGCTAAGGGGTGAGAGGATTTGCTGCCACCTGGTTTGGGCTGTTTCGTAACCTGGCTTGTTTTCTGCAAGAGGCTGACTCAGCCAAAAGGCTGCTCCTGGTGGGATTGTAGTGTGCAGGCTTGATCATAACAACATCTGGTCCAATCTTTCCTACCCCTACAGTCCCAGATCGTGGGTTCCAGTTTGGGGTGAACTGTACCTCTACATTGGTGAGGACTAGTAACTTGCTCTTTAGGTGGTTGTGACCCCCACCACCTCCTTGCATCAAACGTGGCTTTTAAAATGCTTCTTTCCAGAACAAAGACCTCAAAAGCCGCCTGTCCAGCTGCGAAGGCCTTCAGAAACCAAGTGCCAACGTGTCGCAGTTGGAGTCACGCGTCCAAGAGCTTCAGGACAAGCTCCAGTCTGAAGAGAGGTAAACGAGGCTCCGCATCTCCAGGGTACAAGAGATCTGGCCACCTTGCACCTGCTGAAGATAACTTAATTGGAGCGCTCTCCTGGTTCACAGTGTCCCAAAGGTGTCCCTGCTGCTATACTCCGTCCCCTATAGGCTCCTAAGGTGGAGCTGCTGAACCTGTGCCTGTCTCCGTTGCAGAGAGAAGAGTCTCTTGGTGTCCTCGAACCGCAAGCTGGAGCGAAAGGTGAAGGAGCTGACCATTCAGATTGATGATGAGAGGCAGCACGTCAACGACCAGAAAGACCAGGTGGGTGGCGGGAGGCAGGATTGCCTTCTCTGGTTGCAGGGGATGAGCTGGAGGGGAGCTGCACCTCTTCAGTGCCCATAGTGGTCATGGGCACCTTTAATGACCTTTAGTGGTCATGAATCCCTGGAATATTGGTTGTGGGATGGGCCCAACAGTGCAGACAGCTCCCTTATCTGAGGGCCTTGCTAAATCTCAAGGACTTGGGATTTCTGAGGTGCAGGGAGGCCTACCTCAGAATCTTCCATCTGGGGTGCAGGATGGCCCCCCTCAAGTGGTGCTATCCAGGGCAATGTATTCCCCCTTATGCCCTCCCTTAGCTATGACACCACCGTGGCTTCACATCCTTTCCTTCCCCCTGAGCAGCTGAGCCTACGGGTCAAAGCGCTGAAGAGGCAAGTAGATGAGGCAGAAGAGGAGATCGAGAGGCTGGAAGCGGCGCGGAAGAAGGCTCTGCGAGAGTTGGAGGAGCAGCACGAGACCAATGAGCAACTCCAGAGTCGAGTCAAGGCCCTGGAGAAGGACCTCTGGTAGGAGCAGGGAGTGGAATTGCCACTCGGTACCTTCTAGGCCTCGTATGGGGGGTGGCTGCGAGGAGGGCATTAAAATGCTGTTGGGTATTGGATTCCTTAGCTGCGCCTCTGACCCACAGGCAAAAAGAAGTCCCTCTTCTCTCCAAGTTAATTTAACTTGTGGAACTCCCTGCCACTGGAAAAGCAGTCACAAGAGGTGGGAGAGGAGAAGTTGGATGCCCATTTTGTCACCTTGTCTCCTCTTTCTCCTGATCCAGGCGCAAGGCTGCCCGTTCTACAGCCGAGTCATCCCTGAAGGATGACCACCTGAGCTCGGACGAGGAGTTTGACAGCGCCTACGGCCCTTCCTCTATCGCCTCGCTGCTGACCGAAGGGAACCTCCAGACCAGTTCTTGCTAGCAGCACCTGCCTTTATTCGGGAGGGGCAGTGGGTAAGAGAAGTGCCCCCTCTCTGGCCTTCGTCGGAGCACCCAGGCAAACCCTTATCAAATCCAACGAGAACACCGCCCCTCATTAAAAAGTCTGCAGATCTCAGCGAGGACTCCAAAATCATGCGCTGCGCCTTGTTCCTGCAGATGAGGGAGAAGCCATGTGAAGGAACAAGTTCTGTTTTTGCTTGCAGAGGGACCTGAGTGTAAAACAGGAATAGAACAACGATCTGTAACCTATATATATATATATATAGATATATATATTTCCTTTCTCCTCTTGATCTGGTTCTCAGGGCATTGGTGAATGATTAAGAAATCAAAACTTAATGTTTTTTAAATCACCAAATTTTATTCCCCCCCATGTGTATATAAGGCCTATATATGTCTGTATATCAATGCATGGATGTGCAATGGAAGTGCAATAGTTACCGAATAATCTGAAAAGAGATGAGAATGTGTCGGGGTGGGGAGTGTCCCGTCCCTCGTTCCACACCCCTCTCCCAGTCTGGTACATGTTGGGGATGTTGAGTAGAAGGAATACGAGCTGGCCTTATCAGTGTGTCCTTTTGTAGGTTTTCTGTTATTGAAGTTACAGGTGGATGCAAATGGGGCCAGTGATTTAATCTCCAGCCTATACTCCCAGAGCAAACCAGATCTATTGTGGACTATCAGTATCCTTTGGGGGGGATGTGTTCCCAGATCCTTGATAATTCAATCCACAGAGAGCTCCCCCACCCCCCATCGCCCCCCCAAAAACCAGCAGTGCTTTTTGGAGCTTTCTGAGGTATGTGGAGTTCACGCATGACCTTCCTGCACCTCAGAAGACTGAGGTGTTGGGATCTTCTGAAGGACTCTTTTGGTTTGGTGAAAATGTGCCTTTCAGACACGCTGAATCTAATCTGTGGGTCCCCAACTTGTGGGCTAAAATTGGGCCGCTTTATCTACGCTTGGGCCAGTTTCAGAAAGAGGGTTTTGTGGTGCCCAAATTGCAGAGAGAAGGGAGGCTCTATGACTAGTAGACACTGCTTGTGATCTTCCTACCCCGACAGTTGATTTGGTGGTGGCAGAAATTGGCCTCCACCCTGGTGTGTTGCCTGACAGTCGTTGCCCGCAGCTGTCAACGTCCCATCAGCTGATCATTAGAGATCTATGTTCGCTTCCGACAAAATGGTAACCTCTACTTATGCGGAGGATATACGCGGAGCATCTCTTGCCTGAATGTTCCGGGATCTGTGTTCGAAACCGTCCTGATGGTGGGATTAAGAACTCTGAAGACCAAAGAGAGAAAATATTTGAAATTGGAAAGCCCTACGACTTTTATTGCGGGAAGAACAATGGCCGCACCACTGATTTTTTCCCCTGGTCAGTTGGCCATCCTGAAGCATGCTTGCAGTGTGGATGCTCCCACAAGACCTGCCCTGCTCTACAGAGATAGTAAAGATATGTTACAAAAGGGCTAACACCCACATCTGTCCTTCTAACCTGTGTGTCACCGCACATTGTGAGATCCTGGCAGCCGATCTTGGGACAAGTGGTCTGGGAGACGCTCTCCCATCTTCCAACGATCGGACACCTGAGAGTCACATGGAAGTGTTGGTCAGAGTAGGAGTCCTGCTGGAATAGTTGCATCAGGACTCTACCATCCTGTCAAGGGAACTCTCCCACCCAGAGCTTCCTGCCACAAATCGGGAGCATATCCATAACTAGGAAGATGGGCATGGCGTGCGCGGGAGGCCTGTGTCATCATCTGTGTCATCAATCTTTCGTAAGGGCTCAACAGTACCGAGTTCAGGTTTCCCTCTGTAAACTTTCCAGGTCCGCCCACCAAGTGCCTTATTTCCCGTATGACCCAAGAGAGCGGTCTCCTTTGGCACATTTCTGACCGGGTTGTGGACTCTGCCACTTGTGCTCCAGAACACCCTCTGACGAGACACGTGGCTTCGCTGTGGCATCCTATCAACATAGGTGTCTCCGTGCTCTGAAAAGGGTGCCCACCAAGATGTTTCTTAACATGCTTCTCCACCCCCCCCCCAAAAAAAAGCTCGCTACGCACAATCAATCTAGGGCACTCGGCTCACTCCTTGACTCAATCACTCTCGTTCAGAAGTGGAAAGCTAATTTTCCCACAGGTTTGGCATCTCCCTGTATTCTTCAAGACCTGTTTATTCTTGTTTGAGGAAGGCAATGTGGAGGACCTTCAGTTGGGCCACCAACTCTCCAGCCCTTGTCCAACTGAGGGGTTTGCAGAGCCCTCAGTTGGGCCACCAAATTCTCCATCACTTATCAAGGTGAGTGGTTTGGCTCCATTCTGGATCTCTAGAGATAGACCTTGCAAGCGTTTCCAGAGCAGACCGAACCGAATCCGCGGATCCACCACGACGAGATCTTTTTTGAACGCTAGCAGAACGGATCATGAAAACCAATCTCGTATCCAGAAATGCTGGGCAAGGGACAATCCGCTGCTCGCAGACTATGGCCAAAATAATGAAATTGCCACAGATTCTGGCAATATACAGACTCCCTCTGCAAAGATCCAGATCAACTTATAATAATAAACAATAAATTTGGCACCCATCACAGCCCATCCTTCAAAAATGGATGTCTGACAAACAGGCAGAGTTTCTTTAGGTGTTCAGGTTTCATGTCCACCTTCTTTCCCAGGGTGAAATTTGGGGTGGGTTTTATTCCACCAAGCCCTCCAAAGCTCTGCTCTACTTTTTACGGTAATGCAATAACGTAGATGCTTTTGGGGGGGGCGCCAGACTGGGACCCGATCCATGTGGAATGTTTAATAGCGACCGTGCGCACGTCCCACCGAGGGGCGTCTGGTTTTTCAATGGCTGCTATAATGATCTGAGTCCGTTTTTATCATTTGTAACCTCTAAATTCCTTCCAGATTTATTTTTTTCCCCTTTATGAAAAGGGGGAGAAAAAATGTTGTACATTGATTTTTAGAATAAAAGTCCTCTATTGATTTCAGATGCTTTCGGACTTTCTTTTGGTGCATGTTTGCTTTCAGAGACGTATACGATTCCAGGTAACTGGACTAACCCTATAACCCTAGGCACCACCTAGTGAAAACCGATGGGAAATTCATATTGCAATCCAGAGTAAATTGTTCTTACACCGGAGCAAGGACTCCCCATAGTTACTCAGGATTGTGCCCATAACCAGTTTGCAGCTTTGCAACCTTCATTTGCATCTTATCACTGAGGCTTATGCAACCTCGGTTATTATCGCAGCAGTATTGCGGTTGCAGAAATCAAGGCGGTTTTTGTTGCGTCACCTGAGACGGCGCAATGAAAAGGACAAGGGGTGACTTGAGAACTAGGCCAAGCGCATGCAAATAGGGCCTCTGCCTTGCCCTGAGATCAGCTTCCACCCTTCTGGCTTTTTCCTGGCAATCCTGGAAGGGCGGTCGCCCTGTAGATACGCCTTCCTCACCCACCTGCATTCCTGGTACTTTCCCCTGTCCTGGGTTTGGAAAGAGGGGCATCCTGCCCTGTCACCTGTGCAT
Organism: Cryptoblepharus egeriae; assembly: GCA_030015325.1. Taxonomy (NCBI): domain Eukaryota; kingdom Metazoa; phylum Chordata; class Lepidosauria; order Squamata; family Scincidae; genus Cryptoblepharus; species Cryptoblepharus egeriae. The sequence continues at coordinate 10,797,873 of JAREYC010000018.1, read as the reverse complement.
TGATCCAGCCCAGTCATCTGCTTATTGATTGAATCTGGCTACAGTCCTATACACTCTTATATGGTCCTATGCACTGTTTTACTTTTGAGTTCACACGCATAAGATTGTGGTGTCTTAAATTTGTACCCTGTTCTTAAGCTCTCTGATTCAAGGCCAGCTGTCCCTAACCACTGACCCATGTTGTCCCTCAATTATTTGAATCCTAACCACGTCTACTCAAAAATAAGCCCCATAGTGTTCAATGGGTCTCTGTCTTTAGGATTGCAGCCTTTTGTCGTCCTTGATTCCCGCAAACCTTTCACACCCTGACCACAAGTGTGCCCCTTTCCATTTACACCCTGGGCTGCTCTTCCCTGCTTTATGGGTTTACTTTTAATTTACCAGATCTTTGTGGTTGCGCAGCCCCAACCACAAGTTATAGATTAACTCTCCCTCTTCCTCACCTCTGTGTTTACTCTTGGTGGGGCAGGAGCAACAGGACGCACCACTGAAAAAGTGCGCTATCCAGAAACATGTTGGTGGATTAACACCTTATCTTTTAGGATTTTTTAAAATTAACTTGCAATGCTATTTCATTTGGTTTCGTTTATTTTGGAGGTGATTCAATCTCTCCAGGAATTGGTGCTTATTAATAGCATCCGGGCCTGGACACCAGTAGCTGCTCGGACTGGTTTCCACAGCAGACTGGATTCTCTTGATCGGCAACTCGGCCAGGGTGTCCCCCCCTCGGGCATCTCCAGGACAGCTTTGTTTCCTCTGCTCTGTAATTGTATTTTGTGGCTGCATCCCTAAACACACTTTCCTGGGAGTAGGCTCCATTGAATACAATAGGACTTACTTCTGCGTAGATATGCTTAAGATTGCACTGTGTGTCTATTAACCACTAGGTCGCCAGATCAATGGGTGTGCCGTGGCACATCAGTGTGCCACAAATGGTCTGCAGGAGTTTGGGAAGAAGCATTAATAGGGCCACTGGAGGATGTGATTCCAATGGGAATCCTGGGGGCTGACCTACAATAGAAGCAGAAGATAATCCAGGGCTTTGGGGAGTCTCCCTGCATGCTTTCCTTTCATTTATAATTAAGTTTCTAGTCCCTATTATTTGGAAAATTGGGGGCAAGGCAGAGTCAGGACTGGGACTGCGCTTGTGGACATGTCGGCCATATGCGCCACTTAAAAAGTGTCCATGCACCACCATGCCATGGGTTGGCCACCCTTTTATAGATAAATGCAGCTGCACATCTGCCACCGTGGCTAATTATCAGAATGTTTAATTACATTTCTGTCAGCGTCACAGATTTATGTCTTCCTTTTCAGTCTTCCTTATGTGAAGTCCACGCTAATTAAAAGAATAACTAGTTAGCTTCCTTCTAACTAGTCTAAATTGATGAGAAGGTAACCATTTGTATGGCTCTAGCAGATCTTACTCCAGATCTCCACAAAAGTCATGTGTGTTTTGCTCAAATCTAATGCGCCACCGAATCTAATGTGCACACCATACTCCTAATGCATTTGCTCAAATCTAATGCGCCGCTGAATTGAATGCGCACACTATACCTCTAATCAAAATACGTCTTTACTCAAATCTAATGCGCCATCGAATCTAATGCACGCCCTGTACTTCCAATCAAAATACAGCATTTGCTCAAATCTAATGCGCCATCAAATCAAATGCATGCCCTGTACTTCCAATCAAAATACAGCATTTGCTCAAATCTAATGCGCCATCAAATCAAATGCGCACCCTCTACTTCTAAGGTATTTGCTCAAATCTAATGCGCCATCGAATTGAATGCACACACTATACCTCTACTCAAAATAGATCTTTACTCAAATCTAATGCGCCGTCGAAACTAATGTGCGCCCTATACTTAGAATCAAAACACAGCCTTTGCTCAAATCTAATTTAATGCACACCCTGATTTGGGGGAATGAATTTGGCTGAAAAGGGTGAGCGTTAGATTTGGGTAAATACAATATATTTGGGGAATTCATATGGGAGAAATTCTGAATAAAGGGATGCTTTTTCTTTAGCCTTCTATGAAGTTGTCACCGTCTCTGCCACTGACTCGCTGGGTGTCCTCGTTCATGTCACCTTTCATTAATTTCCTGTATGTGCTCATCAGTTATTTGTAATTATTTCCCTAGAGGGTTGATGGGAGCACCTCGGTTGTGTGTCAGAGGCCTGAGGTGGTGTGGTTTGCTTCCGATCGCGCTTGCCCGTCTCCCTCAGGGCTACGGCACATGCTTCGGACGGCGTCTTGCCACATCCATTGCTTGGGTGTGTCTTTTCCACATTCCTTACTTCCCGGGCTTCTCCATCAATACACTTGTTTATCCAAATTGGAAAACTAAATGCCTACCTCACAGGGTTGTTGTGAGGACAAAAAATCCTTAGCGCAGTAGAAAAATCTGAAAAAATATTGGTGAGGTTTGTGAGATAACTGGGTCGAGCCTCCACCTTCAGGAGCAGTCTATCCGACAGGACAGCCAATGGCTCCATTGCTCTGTGGTTGCTGGAGGTCACCTATAGCATCCATAGGAAGAAGCCAGCCCATGGGAAAAACTCCCCACGGAGGATGTCTTAATTCTTTCCAGGTGATCCCCTCCCCAGCAAGGCTTCCCTACTGGTCCCCAGTGAGCTCACAACCTGGGAATGTAGCAATTACCTTGTCATTTATGTAGGGAGGAGGAGGGAAAGGCACACCTTGTTTTGCGCAGGAGAGGACCTGATCCTCAGTCCCTTCAAGGGCGAGGACAAGTAGGTGTTTTCCCAACAGATGCTCCTTGCAGGAGAGGAACCATGGCTTTCCGGACCCACCGGGCCCGTAGGCTTTCGACCCCGGCTGCAGTGGGGGTCCCCTTCCCATATTCTTACTCTTGGGGAAAGGACGACTTAGAGAGGAGGTTCTTCTACACCCAGGTAAGCTTCCCAGCAACTAGAACTCTGACACTTGCAATCATATGGCTGCCACGTTTGGCCTGTGGAACTCCCGGCCACATGAGATTCAACCAGCAACTGATTTCATTTCCATAGATCCTGTTTTACTGTGTATTTTAGACTGTGGATACTTTCTCTGTACCTTTTTCTGACTTTTAATTTCCTTTCTTGTTTTAAAAAATTGATTTTATATTTATAATTTTTTAAATTATTGCACTCCATTTTTCCATTTCCATGTAAAAAAGAAAAGTAGGGAATTACAGTTTTAATTTAATTAATTTAATTTAATTAATTTTTTTTAAATTGCAGAAATATCTACAGGCATCCCCCATTTATATATGTTGCCCTGAGTATAAAATCTGAAATATTAATATACTGGTGAAACATGATTAGGTCAAGCCTCCACCTTCAGGAGCAGTCTACCTTAGGAGCTCTATAATGTACTGAGCAATTCAACTCTCTGAACTTTTTAGTTGAAAAGCTGTATATTAATAGATTGTATTATAAATAAATTATATATATAATAGATTATAAAAGCTGTAAATAAAGCTGCAGATAGATAGATTATTGATAGATAGATTAGATTATTGGATGTATATAAATAGATAGATGATTGGATGGGTTAACTCCTTCGGGATGGGATTGGACCAGGAGCTACAACATGGGAGTGGGCAATTTTGGCCCAGAGAGAGGTTGAAAGAGTGGAACGTGCATTGAATGAATGAGTTATGGGTATAATTAAAAGGTGTTGAAAGAGTGGATCATCAGAAAACAAACCGTCAGAAAGCAGGAGTATAATCAGGATCTGTTTCAATGTGAATGTCTATATTATATATAGTTAGATTTAGCAATACCCTGTCACTGCGCAGGATGAACGCAGAAGAAAAAGAGAGTTAGATACCGGTATATCTATAGATATAAATATTGATATTTATATATAGATCCTGATTATAAATATTGATATTTGTATCTGTATCTATGATCTGGATCTAGATCTGTATAAATGTTTGTATTATATAGATATTTAGAACAACAGATATATATTGATATTTATATAGATCCTGATTATAGATACTGATATTTGTATATGTATCTATGATCTGTATCTGTATAAATGTTTATATTATATATAGATATTTATAACTACAGATCTATAATACTGATATTTATTGAGATCCCGATTATAGATGTTGATATTTGTATATCTGTGATCAGGATCTGGATCTATATACATGTCTATGGCTGCAATCCTAAAGACACTTTCCTGGGAGTAAGGCCCATTGAACACAATGGGTCTTACTTTTGAGTAGATATGCTTAGGATTGTGCTCTATATTATATAGCTAGATATTTATATCTATCGATATATAATCCTGATATTAGATATAGATCCTGATTATAGATATTTATATATCACCAAGCAGGATCTATATCCGTAGATATCTGTGTCGTGTATCTAAAGATATTGGTATCGTGCACCTATAGATATCAGTTTCGTATATCTATAGATATCAATATTGTATTATAGATATTTATATATCACTGAACAGAATCTACCATATATCTATAGATGTCAGTATCATATATCTATAGATATCAATATCGTATTATAGATATTTATATATCACTGAGCAGGATCTATATCTATAGATATCAGTATTGTATTACAGATATTTATATATCACTGAGCACGATCTATATCTATAGATGTCAGTATTGTATATCTATAGATATCAATATCATGTATCTATAGATATCAATATCTATAAGCAGGTTCCAAAATCTGCAGCATTAGGATGAGCACCAAGATCTCTTCCTCCTATAATAGCAATATCAATTGGTGGATATTGATCCATCTGAAGTTCACATCCCAGTGAGTTATAGATGACCAACCGGATGCATCGACCGGCAATTATAATGTATGCAAATTAATTATAATTTATGCAAATTAGGCAAACTATGGTCATCTAAGGGTTTTATCCATGTATATCCCGAGTGCATTTTCCAGACATGGAGGGACTCCCATCCTACCCAATATTTAAATAGAGGAGGAATGTATTTTTAATTTCTGACTCCAGCAACTCACCGGAAACAAAACAACCTAAAGCAATAGACTTCAAAGTGGCCTGCACATGATCCCGCGCATGGTTGGAGGCCAGATACGTATCTGAAGCTGAAATGGCTTATCGGAGGAGAGTCATGTACAGGTGGCGCAGAACCGGTGGACATTTATGCACCGGAGGAATGTGCCGACGGGGAATATTTGGCTTTAAAAATACCTTTAAACCCCAAGGGGGTTTTAAATAATCCCTTAAATTAGAGAGGCTTGTACTGCACGGAGGGCTGGTTCAATTAGAATTATTTACATTATTATTTACAGTACGTTACGTAAAATTATTTACAGTACATGCGAATTAATGACAAAATGTGTGCCTTTGCGGGTATTTGCAACATCATCCCCCATCTGTTTTTACAAAAAAACCTGTTTTTTTTACTGTTGTAGTGAGACAGTCACGCAAGCAGGGGGAAGGTGTTGCAGTCGCTGCTGTGGCTATATGTTTTCCAGATCTGTGGTGTTGAAAAAAACAGGGCCCGATTCAAAACAAGGTTGTGTTGTTGTTTGTTCCAACCCTTGCGATCACGGCAAGGTCGACACCTGTAATTTGCACAAGGTGTGTCTCCCACCCGGGTGATCATTGTTGCCGCACCAAACGGCAGGCAAAGTGGGTTACCAAAGCTTGCACTGGCACAAGGAAGGTGGGGTATAAATAAATAAATAGTAAATGAATGAATGAATGAATGAATGAATGAATGAATGAATGAATGAATATTAGCTAGTAGTTAGTACAAGTAGCGGAGTTAATGACGAACTTTTTCATAATTGTGAACTTTGAGTTGAAAAGTGGTACACAAATTCGGCGAGATTCGATGAACGGCCACTGCAAATCATTGTTTGAAAAACTGCTTTTACTACTGTTGTAGTGAGACAGTCATGCAAGCGGTCGTTCCATTTTTGGGTCTCAGTCAAACCCCTGCAGGTATTGAGGCACTAATACTTGAAAGTGGGTTGTTCAAACCCATTTTTCCGTTGTATAAATAAGGAATACATATTGATTTTTTAAATCCATTGGAGGTTCTGGAACGGAACTTGGTGGATATCAATATATCAATATTGGGTATCACCTATAGTGGATATCACCTATACTAGATACATATCACCTATATCAATACTGTTCATAATAGTATCATATCATATTGTTAGTAGATAATAATTTATAGCAAACTTACTGTAATTAATTACCAAAATTAATAACTATAATTTACTATAATTACACAGATTATATATGCAATATAAACATATATATGTGCATGTGTGTATACACACTCACACATAGGCTGCAATCCTAAAGAGACTTTTCTTGGAGTAAGACCCATCAACACAATGAGGCTTACTTTTGAGTAGACATGGTTAGGGTTGTGCTCATGTACACAGACACGTGTGTATGAATGTAGATGCCATTCCACACAAGAGGACCCTGCCATAGTGCAGGAAAATTGCTAGTAATATGTATACAGTGGTACCTCGCTTAACAAGCGTTTCACATAACAAGCAAAAATTTCCCAAGAAATCTTGCTTCACATAACAAGTTCTGCTTCACTTAACAAGCAAGCACGCTCTGGGCACGCGTGCTATGCAGCCCTGATGCTCCGCATGGAGGCTCTTTAAAAGGGCTGCCGGCCAGTGCTGCTGCCTCCAACTGCCCCCAAGTGCCCCCACCGAACACCTTGAACCTCCAGCAGCAGCCCAGGTAAGCCTCCCAGGGAAGTGTCTTTAGATTGCAGTCTCCCAACTATGTCTACTCAGATGTAAGCCCCATTGTGTTAAATGGGGCTTACTCCCAGGAAGTCTCTTTAGGATTGCAGCCTAAGTAGACATCATAGGATCCTGCACACTGAATGCATGTTTTGAATTCAATTCCAGTGTTTTGTCATCATTTTTACATCCAGTTAATATTTTAAATGACTATTTTGAGGGTTGTGGAACCAATCGTCTGAGTTTCCATTGTTTCCTATGGGAAAATCCGCTTCACGTAAAGAGCATTTCACCTAAAGAACAGGCCTCCGGAACAAATTAAGCTCTTTATGTGAGGCACCACTGTATACATACACTAGCGAAAGGCGTACCCGCGTTGCGGGAGTAAAATTCTCCTGTATGCCTTCCCCCCATATGCATCAACCCCCATGGATAACTTTCCCCCAGGCGTAACAACCCCCCATGCGCAACTTCTGCCATACACATCAACCCCCCATGCGCAACTTCACCCATGCGTATCAACCCCTGCATGCAGAAGTTACCCCATGCGCAACTTTCCCCATGCACAACTTTCCCCCGTGCGCAACTTTCCTCCATGCGCATCATCCCCCCATGCGCAACTTCCCATATGCGCAACTTTCCTCCCGTGTGCAACTTCCCCCGTGCGCATCATCCCTCCGTGCGCATCATCCCCCCATGCGCAACTTCCCCATGCGCAACTTCCTTCCATGCGCAATTTTCCTCCCATATGCAACTTCCCCCCTGCGCAACTTTCCTACATGCGCAACTTCCCCCATGCGCAACTTCCCCCATGTGCAACTTCCTTCCATGTGCAACTTTCCCCATGCGCAACTTCTTCCCATGCGCAATTTTCCTCCCATATGCAACTTCCCCCCTGCGCAACTTCCCCTCATGCGCAGCATCCTCACCGGCGCAACCTCTTCCTCCGAACACCATCCCCCGGTGCACCAGGGTCTGAGCACCAAATTGGCTGATGTTGTTGAGTCTCCCATGTTAAGTGTAGGACAGAAACACGTGGCCCCCTTTTCAGCCCCTGAAGGGTTAAATTTCCCCACATGGGTTCTTGGTGGGTGTTCAGGTGACAGAAGGAACTCCCAGAATTCCCTGCTTCAGGCCCAGCAGTTGGGGCGGAATGTTGATGAGTCAGCAATTCTCAATGCAAAGTATAGGGAGGAAAACGCGTTGCGCCCCTTTTCACCCCCTTCCCGTTGGAATTTCCGAAAACCGGTTCTTAGTGGATCCCTCCATCATGGAAGGAACACCCTCATCAAATTTCATGCTTCTAGGCCCAGCGGTTTTGGCTGGGTGTTGATGAGTCAGTGATGATGATGAAGATGCCTTTTATATATATAGATAAGCGCATGCACACACTTATACATATATGTAGATAATATATAATTAAATAAATTGAACCTATCAATAAATGTATTAGCAAATTTAAGTTATTATATAAATAACTATTTTTAATAGCTGACTGTAATTAATCACAATTGGTAGACAATTAATTAGTTATTAATTACCTATTAATTAATAACTGTTATGAATTAACGGTAGGTATAAATTAATATTTATGTTACTGTATATAAACTAATGCATTAATTATTTTAATAAATAAATATTTATTTTATTAAATAAAATAAACTATTTTAATAAATAAATACATTAATAAATAACTTAGTTAATTAATTAATGCATTAATAAATAACTTAATTCATTCATTCATTAATAAATAACTTAATGCATCAATAAATTACTTAATTGATTGATGAATTAATAAATAACTTAATTAATGCATTAATACTTAATTAATTAATGCATTAATAAATAACTTAATTAATTAATACATTAATGCATTAATAAATAACTTAATTAATTAATGCTTTAATCAGTTAAATGACACTTAATAGGAACAGGTGTCAACTGCCTGTGCAGAACATGGGAAATAGGCAGGAGACCACCTGCCCTTCTGCGCCTGCGCGGGGGCCTGGGCGAAGGGGGCGGAGTCCTGGATGAGGTGGGCGGAGTTAGAGGCTCAAGAGGGACTCGAGCCAAAGTTGGGGGCGTGGCTTCGTGCAGAGCTTCAGCGCATGCGCAGAAGAAGTGTCTAAGCGAGGTGTCCGAACGCCCTAGGGGAGGGGGTGTGGGCGTGTCCAGAGGAGTGGGCGCGTCCAGTATATAAAGGGCGGGCGTGGCCGGGGCGGCTTCCAGTCTGAGCGGCGCGTCGCCCGGAGCGGAGCTGCTCCTGCAGGAGGATGAGCGTCACGCGCGTCCCCTGCACGCTGGTGGAGCTGCAGCAGGAGGACCCCCAGGTGAGCCCCCGAGACTGGCTCTGACTCTCCCCAGAACATAATACTCACCTATACAAAAATCTAAAAGAACATTTGTGTAGATTGTATTCATCATCTTTCTATAGGCGTTGACTGTGGAGGACCCTGTTTAGACAGGAATAACACTAACAGTGCCACCCTAAGCAGGTCTACTCAGAAGTAAGCCCATTGTGTTCAGTAGTACTTACTCCCAGGAAAGTGTGGTCAGAAATGCGCCCTAAGATGATGATGGTATTTATTATTTATTTATTAGATTTGTATTCCACCTTTCTCCCTGAAGGGCACCCAAGGTGGATATAGGAGTATAATGTTATCTGTACATAGTTATATATATGTATAAATCCCTATGTACAGTACACAGATATATAGATATATGTATACATTATACTATACTATATATTAATATTATATGTTATACTATATTATATACTATACTATATGTTATACTATATGGATATAGGTGTAGAAGGTAATCTATACATAGAGATATATAAAATCACTATATTGTATACAGTACATAGATATTATATGCATATACTCTATAATACTATATATTATACTATTATATATATTAATACTTTATTCACCTATGGATATAGGTGAATAATGTAATCTATACATATATATCACTATATACATCTTCTGTATATATAATATCATATATATGATATGATATATATGATATGATACTGTATATATGATATATATACGATATATGATTCTATGTATAAATTACATTATACACTTATATCCACCTTGGGTGGATATAAGTATATATATATATATATATATATATATATATATATATATATATATATATATATATATATATATATATATATAAAAATCTATATATTCAAATAGAGATTATATACACACAATCTTTATATATGATTGTATAATTTTTTATGTATCTTAGCATTTGCTTTATCATGGAAAAAGCATCCCATGCTTTGGCAGTATGTATACAAAATCTTATAGATTATAATTATATGTTGTGATTCTCTGTGTTGGCACAAGAGATTTTTATGACACAGCAAAAAAACAACAACAAAAAAACAAGGCAGGGGGTGGGAAATGGATGCTGATCAGAAAGTTGTTGAATTGGGGGCAGAACAAATCCAATGGACTGAAATAGTCCACTTAATTAGTGGCTTTAATTAGTGGACTTAATTAGATTCATCAGTGAGTCTTGAATTCAATGGCTTATGAATTTGTAAGTTAGTGAAATTCAGATTTGAATTAGTTAACAGATCCGCGATGCAAACGTATCCATCTGTGCCTGAAGTTAAACAGCAACAATAACAAAAAGTTACAAAGTAATAAGTTACTTCGTAATGCATTGTAAGGAATAAATTATTTTGCATGTTTATAATACCCTTTGTAACAACAGAGCAATTTTAGAGGTTTCAGAATATTTATTCGCCTTTCTTACGGAAACCCAAGGTGGCTGTTAATTAAAAGCACAATCTTAAAACCATGTCTACTCAAAAGTATACCCCATTGTGTTCAATGGTTCTTACTCCCAGGAAAGTGTCTAACATATGTCCCGTTGTGTTTAATGGTTCTTACTCCCAGGAAAGCTGGAGCCACAGGCTGCGATCCTAAAGACACTTTCCTACCTGGGAGTAGGACCTGGGAGTAGGACCCATTGAACACAATGGGGCTTACTTTTGAGTAAACATGGTTAAGACTGTGCTCTAAGAGTATTTATATGCTTTTCACAACTCCCTCCAAAAAAAACCTTTTCTCAAAACAGTTTACAGAGACAAGAAAGGTTGCAATCCTAAGCACATTTTCCTGGGAGTAAGATCCATTGAAAGCAACAGGGCATACCTTTGAGTAGACATGGTTAGGATTGCACGCAAAATCTCTTGCTATACAGCTTTTTATTTATTTATTTTTTGCAAACTTTAGGTGGTATCTGCAATTTAAATATTTTGGATTTGATTTTCTTGACTCTTATATTTATAAGGTGCTCACCTGTTGGCTTCAAATGCGCAAAGGCGATAATTGTGGAACACACACAAGCACATGCACAAAGCCAAAGGAAATAATCTGAATTATGGAATGGTTTTTCTAAAGTGGTTTAATGCCAAACCAGTGACCGACCTGGTAAATAGGATGTAAATGAAAGCATGGCCGGCAGGGTTCAAAAGGTCTCATGTTGGTCTTTTGCATCTTCCGGGGCAGGAAATCTGTGACACATTCCAGTTGCTGCCGGCCTGTGTTGACAGCCAGACTGCCCGGTGGTCTGACACAAGCGCATAATTGAGTTGCTTCTCAACACAACCCCGAAGCAAAGGCCAAAGGGTGTGTTGTGTGTGGAGTGCATCGTGACAGCAATCCTGGGTGCATTTGTGGGCAGTTGGTGGCACTGCCTTCTGTGAGTCAGCAGAGATGTGATGGGCCTGATCCTCACGCAGGGTTGCTCAGGCAGGGGCTAGAGTGTGTTTCTGAGCATGCGTGCGCGCTCAGAAGCTTCAGGGAACCACAGGTCTGTTGGAGGAGGGAAGGATCCATGTACCCCAACCTTAAGCTCCTTGGAGGAAGGTGGTACATAGAAGAAATAAATAGTATTTATTATACTTAAGCAAACATAGATTTAAACTTTGATGCAGGCTGAAATCCTAACCCCCAGTTAGGTTGGTACAAATCCTGCGCTGGCCTGGGGGTGTCACAAAAGTGCCATAAGGTGGGGGGGCTAGGCTAGTGCCAAGACATGTGCCAGCCTCCCCACATCCTGGGAACAGGGAACGGGTGAGTTATGCCAGCCTAAATTGGTTAGGGTTGTGTCCACAGAATGTCCTATGAGTGCCCTTCAAGTTTCCCACGCCTGGGGAGGTTGGCAGTCTAGTTGTGTTGGAAGAGCGAGGTTGGAAGAGCGAGGCCAGGATGAAACAATCTCCTTAAGGCTTGCCTCTGAGTTTGCGGTGGCAAAGGCATGACTTGAACCCGTGACTTCCTAGCCGACGCTCCTAAATTGTGCCTCCCTCACATGTGTATTTGTGTGGTTTTAATTTTGGACATGTGCGGAGGTGATCTGGTTCCTCCGCTTGGAGACCAGCCTCTTTGGCTGCCATGATGGGACCTATATTGAGGACCCTTAAACTTTTTTTACCACCGGGGAAGGTGTCCCCGTTTCTGTAAGAGCCCCCCACTTCTTTAAAAGCGAATTCTGAGAATATTCATAGGCTGCCCTGAATATTAACCCTCCTTAACTGGTTTTTTTTGGGGGGGGGGATCTTTCACTCTGGTGCATCATTAATGGCCCCGTTGATCCAGGAGTTGAGTCATCCTGGCTTTTAATCCCATTTCCATCGGCATCCACAGGTCTCGGGAGCCATAGGTCGCTTCTCCTATGGGAGGAAGATGTAAACAAGTGTTGCAACATATCTCTTTGCGTTGTCACAAGGGGCTGACGTAATGTTGTCACTTTTTTCTACCTGTCGAGCAGGAAAATTATAGGGGTGTGTACCCCGGATTTATTGGAGGAGGGAGCTTGGTCGGAGAGGAGCTGCTCGGTCAGGGTCACGGTGATCTTGGAAGTGGTTTCCAAAAGGAGGAGCTACTCTCCAGCCTCATCTATAAATATTGTATAGCCTATAAATGCATCTTAAATCAATGCGCAACCAAACTCAAAAAAGGAAAGCTAAGAGCATCTCATTATTGTGATTCAGTGACCGTTGGGTATTTTCCACTTATAAAGAATTATATGGATCTGCGCATTGCACAGTAGATACCAGCGTTCCTTTCCAAGATGTTTCCATCTCTCTCTCTTTTATTTCTTTATCTTGATCCCTGCCTTCTCCTCCCCACCCAAATTCTTGGAATTGCCAAGCTTGAACTTTTATAGTCTTCCAGATCTAATCTTCTTCCAGAGACTGGAATAACAGTACCTTCTTGACCTTTGTTTCTCCAATCCATGGAGCCCACCGATAAGGAGGGTCCACCATTCTGCTGAACTTTTACTGCAATAAAACAGGGATTATCTGAGTTCTGGCAAAGTTTGGTAAGGTTTGTTTTTTTTTAAATGTCAGTGACTCACTCTATAATTCAACACGCTCGTTCTGGAGCCCTTCTGATTCAGCTGATTTTTCCTCCGTATCTTGTTTCTTCCACCCCGGGGGCTAGGAGTGGGTGGGAGAGCCAAACCCCCTTTCCACGGGACAATTATCCCCAGCATAAAATGATCTTGGCAGTCTTGCTCTGCCTACTACTCGGTGTTTACAAAGATGGGTAATTCTTAAGGGAGTTTCCTCCTACACACCTCCAGGGTGACCCTTATCCCTCTTATCTGTTGCCCTTAAGAACTTCGCTTCTCAAGAGAACACCAAAATCACTCTTGTCTTTCTAGTGATTTGCCTTTTATCTCAATTTTTTTAAAATTTCCCAAAACATTGTGCCCGGAGATACCCCCTCCAAAGAGGCATCATTCTAGGACCCTCGATAACCAGGGCCCCTATATGACCAGGCCCCTATTCCCCTTGCCCTTCAAGACCCAAAGATCTTGAACACCTCTCTTGAGAAGAACCACTCTTGGTTCTGTGCACTTCTTAGGATGTGCCGCCCAGCCACGCGCCTTCAGAGGAGACTGCGGAGTCCGTACATTGCCCATTAGCATGTAAACTATTTATGTTTCTTGGAAATGACAGTGGTCTGCCTGCGTTCTGTCCTACTCCACCAAGTTGGGAGGGGGGGGTGGCAAGCAAATGGGTCTGGCTGGAATATGTCTGGTATGATAATTGCACGGCGGTGGCACACTTGATGGGGCTCTGTTCTTTCTGCCGCATTTAACGTACCCCTCGCTGGGCGGATAATTGCGCCAGGGACTCGGGGAGGATTGGCGTTTGTGTAACACGGCTTCTGGCGGGGCTCTTTAACGTGGTGTTTCTTGCTTTAGTCATTTGTATTACAACACAGCCCCAGGGACTTGCCGTCTCCCTCTCGCTTGTTGCGAGGCTTGGACTGCGCACTCCACCCGATGGTATCTCTGATGGAAGTGTCAGATAGGGAGCGCTTGACAGCTCTCGCCATCCGTCTTTCAGGTTTAAGATCCGTCTGAGAGTCAGTTGGGCAGGAAAGGTATGCCCGCGGTTAGCCTTCTGGTTGCTTCTGAGAGGTCCTCTGAGACCCAGCAATAGGGGTGATGGCACCCGAAGGCCTAGATTCATCAAAAAGGGTGTTGGCCAGCTTGATGGAGGAAAAGTCCACCCCCTGTTAGAACCTGTGACAGGTACGTGTAAGCTCCTAGGAGTCATCTATCCCTAAATGCCAGATGTCAGGGAGTGGCAACAGGATACAGGTGCTGGTTGTCCTTTGCGCTCCCCAATGAAGTGTCTGGTGGGATCCAGGAAGCTCAACAAAATGGGCTTTTGACCTGATCCAGTGACACTACTCCCATGTGGAACTCCTTGCCATAGGATATGGTGATGGCACCAGGACACACATCTCGTTGTCTTGTGTGCATCTGGTGAGTCATTGTGGGATCCAGAAAGCTGGGCGAGATGGTCCTTGGGCCTGATCAAGTGACACTAATCCTGTGTTTCCTATGTGAATGGTCTGTGGAACTCCTTGCCACAGGATGTGGTGATGGCACCAGGATGCAGGTCTTTTGTTGTCTTGTGTGCCCTCAGAGGTATCAGATAGGCCATGAGAGATCCAGGAAGCTGGACTAGATGGGCCTTGGGCTCTTCTTAGGATCTCCAAGGCAGCCCAGAATAACAAATAGCTTTGGCCACTAACAGGTACCCGAGTGCGAATCTCTGGTCCTGGGACAGTTGGCTAGACTTCTTTGGGGTAGGGAACAGGGAGGTACATTCTAATAACTGTGAAAGCTTCTTGTGTGAACTGTTGTGCTTTGTCATCAACGGGCAAATTTGGTGGCTCATATTCAAAAGCCGTTGTTTGTTGTTTGCTCAGCTGACATTGCCCCGTTGCCGTCTCTCCTTCCACTTCCTCCTTGCTGGAATCTGCCCCCATCACCTTTGTACCAGTCCCCGGATATCTCCAAAGGGAGCGAGAATGACTCACCTCTTGGATGCTCCGCATAACTCTCACAGACGGTTCCCCCTCCTGCGACGCTGCCATATATGGAGCGGTTTCGGGAGAGCACATGTCTGCCTGGCGTGCTTATGTGACATCTGTGGCTACCTGTGGATACCTGAGCCCTGGAAGCCAAGATGATCATGCATTCATAGTTTCGTGAGGCTGACAAGGCCTTTCTACAGTTCAAGTGGTGGTCTTGGTTTTTGGAGGTGGCATGGCTTGGAAAGATCATGGCTGGAGTGCTAGGAAACTGTACGTTATCCATAGGAGGTCCATTCCACCATTGCAACCATGAGATGTAGGCTGTCTCTGAATGCCATATAAAAGGGAGTAGCAATAGGATGTGTGTCTCTTATGGGCCACTGTACGGACCATTCTTGCTGGTTCCAAGCAAGATCTTCAAGCAGAGGCTTGGCGGGTATCTGTTGGAGATGCTCTAGGAGGATTTCCTGCTACAGGTAGGGATTGGACTAGATGACCTACTGGGTTCCTTCCAACTCTAGGATTCTATGATCCAGTGGGGCTTTTTGAATATTCTTAAAACCCTTTTATGCATGAAACTTTTCCTCTGTCTGTCAGCCACCAGATCCTTGGTCTGCCATGAGTTTCTTGAACTAAGCTTAGGGTAAGATTGTCTCTCTGCCCCACCCACCATCATCCGCTTATAGGGATCAAGGTGTACTTTCCTCGGAGGGCTGATGCGAGGATCCTTGCAAGATGTTACATGAAGGTATTTTTCCCCACTAAGCAGTGCTGAGTCAGAGCCTATTGAAGACATAAGAAAGAGCCCCCCTTTTGCACACTTGAGGTTGCACTGGTGGGTGCACAAACGGGCCTATATTGGAGCCAGGAAATAAATTTTAAAAATCCATCCAGGTTTTTGGGAACCCCCCCACCCCACTTGTCACATACAGTCGCATTCCAGTAAGTCAGTAATCTTAAGGACTAGCACCTTTCCTCTTTTTAAAAACCACTTGGAGATCCTCAGGGACCCGAAACCTCCTCTCTGTTCCACATACTCAGGGATTTCTCTGCTCTGCAGGGTAAGGACGCCGAACTGGTTTTAGCCACCGTTTGACAGGGAACTGGTTGAGACTTGCCGAGGCTCAACTATCTGTTCCAGCACATGGGCTTCTGTTAGTGCCACGGCACATTTTTCAGAGCAAGATCCAGATTTTCCCAGGCACGGAAGGGGCCATGCAGCCTCTGTTGTGACTTTTTGGTGTTTGTTTAAAGGCAGGCGTTTCAGTTTGTCCCAAATCTTTGGTTAAGACTCGTGGTTTTTTTTTACCTATGGTGGACGTTCATCCATTTGTCCAATTCCATTTTTAAGGCCTCTAGTTGCCTTCAGTACCATCCTGTGGCAGGGAGTTCCACAGATTACTGACCCACCAGGGAAATAAACATTTTATTTGATCTGCTTTAAGCTTTTAAAAGTGAGGGTTGGGATTGAAACAGTGTGTGTTAATCAGTGTCTTGGTGTGAGCCGGACCTGGATGTTGTCTCCGTCTTTGTGCTACAAACTGTCTTGCATCGACATGAACTCCGGTACTTAACAGAGGTGCTACCGGGTAAGGTACACATGGACAGGTCGGTGAGGATGATACTTAATAGGGCATGGGAACCTTTTCCATGCCAAATAAACTCAGACAACGCCTTTGCCATATGGAAAAACCGCACACCTTCATTTTCTTTTTCTCCTTCCAAAGATACCCTCCTGATTTTCTGCCTCTCGGCAGCCTCTAAGAGCGGCAGTAGATGTTTCTTGTGCTTTTACAAATTGCTGGCAATGAAGCAACGGTATACGGGCCGGTCCTAATTGCGGCCCTAGAGGCGCATAAGTGGCAGAAAGGCGCACTGAAAGTGGCATTCTGGAAGAGTGTCGTGGAGCATTTAGTGATCCCTCCCCTTCTTTAATTCTTTTTCTTTTCGTTGCACGTGTTTGGGGTTGAAATCTTGGGATCTCCAGGTGGGGCCGAGGAAGACCCACTTGGTCTAAGCTCTTCCTTTCTGGTAATGCATATCAGGCTGTCGTGTTCATGTAGTGTTCCCTAAAATCTGAGTTCGAATGATCCCAGCAACCAGTATTGTGGTTTAAAAACAATTTTCTCCTCTTCAGCCTACAGAAGATCAGCATTTGAGGCTTCTTCCTGGAGCAGGTTTTTTGTCTCCAACAGAAAAAAACATGGGGGGGGGGAAGAGGAAGCGGCATGCCCACGTCAGTGTTTCCACTGCACCTTCGGGACATCTGCCTGCTAGCGATGTTTTAAAAGTGCGTCTCTCTAGCGCTTGTTTACAAGGCAAAGAACAAGACACTGAACTTGTTCAGCTTGGGGGGGGGGGGGAAGAGAAGAGAGAAATTGCTGTCCCTGTTGGTTAAATAAAACCATGTTAAGCTATCTGCGTGGCACAGGGTGGCGGAAACGGATTGGCCGCGCCAACTGCTGCCCATGAATTAAAGATGAGCGTCTGTTGTTGAGTTTGTGCCGAAGGATTCTGGCATCGTGATGGAGTGCCGTTCCTCTGGGTGACTCATCGGGGGCTAGTCCCAGACCCCCATCGTCAGCTACCTCAATGGAAGTGGCAATGCGAGCAGGGCTAGCCTTCAGAGCTGTGGGAACCCAACAGGAACATGTCTTTGGGCCTCCAAATCACAGCCAAGGTCTGGAGAATCCTGGAGACATGAACAGATTTATGATAGAACTAGCGCAATTAATCCACAGTTGCAGGTGTAAATTTCAAGAATACTGTTGGACCCCAGGCATGGCTGGGCACAGGCGGACACTGTTGGGCTCCACTGTGCGCCAACAGACACCAGGGAACAGTAGCGGGCACTGGACATTGGCAACCATTGGGCACTGGGCACCATTATGCAGTGGGCTTCACTGAGCACCACCAGGCAGTGAGTATCAAGTGGCACCAGGCATTCCTACAGGGCACCAGTGGGCAGCAGGCACCCTACTGAGTACCTGGCGTTCATGCCGCCACCATTGTGCTTCAGGCACCATTAGGCTCCATTGTGCAGTGGGCAGTGGACCCCACTGAGCATCCCTACCAGACACCAGCGGACAGTTGGCACTACTGGGCTGTGGGCACCAGGCATCCTTAGTGTACACCACCAGATGTGCCCTAGAATTTGAGCTTCTGGATGTGATCAGAGGTTGTTATATGGGATCCAAAGCAAGCTGTTAACTGCCTCTTTTATTCCGTCTTCAGGACAGTGTGAAAGTCTTGAGGCTGACTCTCCAGAATGACCTCCCTGGTGACAGACGGGATCAGCTGAAGCACAAGGTGAGCATTGTGTACATGTTCTGTCTCTCTCCATGCCAAGATCTTGCTCATGAAAGTGGTTGCATGGGAGGAAGCCAGCAGCCACAACGAATTGGCTGACAGTACAGTATTTTGGATGCTGCAAGGAACGGGAGAAAAATATCCTAAAAGGTGGTTCATATTGAGATAGCCCAGTGCCAATCAGCTTGTTCTTTCTTTTCTCCCCATAGCCCGTGGGCAAGGCCTTCGCAATGGTGGCCAGCCAGCCCTCCAACGGCTCTGCCTTGTCTTCGGAATATGTCCAGTCAAACGAGGGCGAGGAGGAGATAATCAAGGTGAGTTTGGGCCAAAGGATTTTTGACTCCCTGACGGAGCGCCGAAGGCAGAGGGTGGTGGTCCCAGGTCCCCAAGGTGGGCTACCTCTATGGAGATGGGGATGAGAGAAAGTCCACCAGCTCTGGAACAGGAAAATCAATGAGTTGCACCAGCCTACGTTGGGACTACACCCTAAGTTTAGCAATGGGCAATGGGGGGGGGGGGGCTTGCAATTCATGCAAAGTGATGCGAAAGCCTAGTATATGTTGCACTCCCATCATCCCTATGGGAAGGTTCTTGGAACCCCAAGAACTTTCTGAAGGTAATCAGTGCACCGGGACCCCTCTACACTCATAGAGTGTGAGCCTTAACCTCAGCTTGCACAACTATTCCTGGAGGTTATCCGGGAAAACTTGAAACTTGGCTCTTGCTTTTGCGATGTTGTGTCACAGTTTCTGCTCTCTGACTCAGGTGTACCTGCGAGCGCGGGCCGAAGACAGAGGCAAGCACGAGAGGAGCTTCCATTCCCAGCAAAATGGCAGCTCTAATCTCCAGGAGGTAAATGAGAGGCTTATGGGGAGAAGGGATGCATCTTTGCCACTATGTCAGGACATGTGGCATCCTTGCAAGGCAGCATGGAGGAATAATAGGGTTGAATACAGGCATCCCCTGTAATGTGAGGAACCATGCATATGGTTTAAATGATCTATGGTTCAACCCGTCCATCACACAAATGACTGATCTGGCTGTGATTGTAGCCTTCCTGTGCCTTGCCAGCTATTTTGTAGGTCCTGCATGTTGCAGGGTATGGAGGGACTCAGGTTGATTCCTCTTTAATTGTGTTTTTCCTCCTTTTATCTTCAACGCAGCAACCACTGGAAAAACCAAATGGGATCCGTCCATACAGAACTACCTCCTACCGGAGCGTCTCCGTAAGCCAGGTTTGTGCGGGGTTTGGGTACCTTGGGGCCATAGGGGTGACACAACCCTGGTCCGTACTTGTGTGAATACACAAGTGCACACAGTCTCACTTCTCACCACTGACCAGTCTTCCCCCTTCTTCCCGGTGTCACCAGGACGAGCCACTATATCCTGGTGAAGACATCTCCGTCATGCGCGAGACCACCAAGAAGCTCTTCTCAAAACTGCAGGAGGCGGAGAAGCGGCACCAGTCGGACAGAGCTGCCTACGAGGTCAGCTTGGGGTGTTGGTTGCCAGATGGTTTGGTCCTATAGGGGTTACTTACATTTTATTTTATTTATGGGAACTGTAGATATAAAGTTTTATTTATTTTATTTAAGGGATTTGTATCCCACCTTTCCCAATTTTTCATATTTTTATACTACAGGGAGCTCAGGGTGCCATACGTTGTATAGGGTGCCCCAAATTTGGCAACCTGAACCCAGTAGTATGGGGTGTTGGGTAACATGCCAACTCTGATGCATGAGTGACTTTCCCCTTCCCCCCATTAGACTTCCATCTCCCACTACCGGCGAGAAGCAGAGCAGTCGAGCATGGCGCTGGCACGGGCTGAACTAGAGGTGCAAGAGAGAGACGTTAAGGTGGAGGAGTTGCAGCGGCTTCTAACGGGGATGGAGAAGGTAAGCCAATCACTGATCATATAGTGGGCCAATTGGCTTTCATGGGATGTGCCAAGGGCTGGAAGTTGATATCACGAGGCAGAAAGTGATGACATGATGCAGAGGACAGGGTGCAACGGGATGTGTATGATTTCCACAAGGTGCTCACAACTATATACAGCTCTCACAGCTGTGACCGTGCCATAGGTTCATACGACTTCCACGTGGCTAATTCAGTCCTCAGCACACGAGATGAAAAGGCAGGCAGACTCAGGTTTTTCTCGGCTCTTCCTCACCAAAGCAGGCTGGATCCGGAACCTTCTCTGGGCGTGCCTCCCGTGTTCGGGACAAGCCCTGCCGTGGGAGGTGGCAGCCATGCCGATTCTCCTGGTTTCCTTTCCTTGCAGGAGCACAAGGCCCTGCTGCAGAAGATGGTGGAAGGTGAGGCAGAGCTGGAAGAATTGAGAAGCCTGCGGCAGGACAAGGTTGCTGAACAAGAAAGGTGAGGGTGAGGCGGTGGCTGTCAAGATGGGGTAGCAACTGTGCCAAGGTGTGGCTTTTCGAAGGACCACAGGATTCTGGAAAGATACCATGGAGGGCCTTACTCGTCCATGGGGTTGGCATCTTTGAATACCTATGGATGCCGTGTCGTGACTGGAGGGCCTCTAAGGATCTAACCAGAAGTGCCTTCCAGTTGTGTCTTGGAGGTATTCAGTCTCCTGGAGGCTTCTGATAGACACTTTGGGTTTGCTGCCATGGGATCTATCTATCCATCTATATATCTTCCTAATCCTAACCAATCTTACTGCAATCCTAATCTCCAGTTAAGCCAGCCTAAGCCCTGGTATAAATCCTGTGCTGACCTGGGGGTGTCACAAAAGTGCCATAAGACACTTGTGCACCACTTCTGGGGGAGTGCTCTTGCCTCCCAACATCACCACAGGAATGAGAAGATCCATGAGTTGTGCCGGCCTAGGTTAGGATTGCACCCTGAGAGTAGCAGAGGTGTTTGTATCTTGCAAGCTGCATCAAAATTAAATTGATTTTACCTCCTCCTACCTCTTCTCCCTCCTTACCTCTTCTACCTCCACTCCAGGTCAGCTCAGCTGGAGAAGGAAGTGGCCACCTTGCGGGAAAAAATCCACCACCTTGACGACATGCTCAAGAGTCAGCAGCGCAAAGTCCGACAGATGATCGAACAGGTTGGGGATGGCTTTTGAGGCCTGGGTCTCGAGGGTGGTGGGAATTCTCCCCATTGCTGCTTTAACTGTGTTAAGGAGGCAAGTTTTCCCCTAGGAAAGGCCATTAAGATTGCAATCCTAAGCACGCTATCTTGGGAGTAAGTCCCATTGAACACAGTGGGATTCACTTCTGAGCAGACATGGATAGGATTGTAGCAGAAAACAGGAGAACTGCCTTGTCTTGCAGCTCCAGAACTCCAAAACGGTGATTGCATCCAAGGACTCCATTATTCAGGAGCTGAAGGAGCGGGTGGCCTACCTGGAAGCCGAGGTAGGTGGAGGGACGTCTTCCACCCCCTGAGGAAGGGGGGTGGACTAGATGACCTTGTGGATCCTCTTCCACATCTAAGATTCTATGATGGGGCAGGGATGGTTGTGCTCCTCTGCTGCACTCTGGTGGTCAAATACAGAGTTGCAGGAGTTGGATGAGTCCAGCTCCACAAGCCACAACCTTGAAACACCACTGGAATTGCACCCAGATTGCAGATGGGGAAAACTGAGGATAAGGCAAAACCCCAAAACTGGGCTCTTCCAGTGTCTCAGAGTTGCCTCCATTCTGGCGAGAAACGGGAGTAAATTCTGAAAGGTGCACGTTCTCCTGTTACTGATGATCTCCTTCTTGAATGTCTCTAGAACCTGGAGATGCACGACCGCATGGAGCACCTCATAGAACAACAGACCAGCCCTGCAGGGCACAGCAACGTCAGACCCCGTTCCAAATCAGAGTACGTGGGCAGGTGAGCTGGTGGGAGGACGGAATGGGGCTCTGTTGGCACCTTCAATGGGATTGTGAGATTGCTGTGTGATGCTGGATTAACAATTAATCATTAATTTGTTAGAAACTCATTAATCCTTTTTTCTCCTATAGCAAATGGAACTCCAGATCTCAGGGCCCCAAACCTTTGCCTCTCATCCGAGTGGTGGAAACATGAACTGGCTCTCCTCCTCCTCCTCTATCCCCCTCCTACACGCTTGTCCCAGAAAGAAACACACCACAACTTGTTGAAGCTGGACACTTCGCCCCGCTGCTCCTCGATGCCCTTCCTCCTTTGGGGCAACCTAACTCCCCGTAGTCTTCACAGTCGCTGTGCCACCGAGCGGGGCCTGCTCGGACTGGAGAGCCACAGGCGGTCTGGATGGTGGTACCAAGAGCTGGGAATGTATAGAAGACGCGCTTTGCCTTCACTCGGGGAGCTGGAAGGAAAAAAGTGACCTTTTTAGTATCTCTCTTGCAAGAGATCTTGAAGGCAGGTCACTGGGAAAGAACTTTGGCCTTAAACTCCCTCTACTATCCTTGCTGGGTTGTCTACTGGAAATTCCAGTTTGTCAAACTGGTTTCAGGTGTACAATGGGAAGCCGGTGTTCCTGCCTTAGGACACTGTCTTTTAGTGAATGGTAGCTGCTAATAATCTTGTAGGGAGGGGCCTGAGAGGTGGTGAAAGATGTCCCCTTCCCCGCCCTGTTACTGGCTCCTTTACCTCCTATCCGTCTGTTAAGTTGGGTGCCAACAGATTACCAGTCAGCAGTTAGTCCTCTACCCTGTTGTATGTGCCAGACCGTGCCGTGTTGGTGCAGGGAAGATAATCTGTTGCGTTAGGCAGCATGTTTAGTCTTAATACCTATTAATATTCATAGGATCGTTGGATGGGACCCAAAAGGTCATCTAGTCCAACCCTCTTCCTCAGTTTTGATCCTTCCCCCCCTTTTCTAATATTATTTTTTAAGTAGTCAACTAAAAAGAAGCTGTTCCTCATCCCCCACAGGTTTGTAATCTCACCCATATCTAGAGATTTTCCAATGTACGTAGTGGCGCTATTTTAACTTGTAATACGCTGAATTAAAAATGGGCATTAAGTTGAAAGCATGTCTATTATGGCCAATGGGTGTGCGCCCCAGAATTATTTAATTTTAATGTGACTGCTCAACATTAAGTACTAAAATGTAGGAAAGACACTGATCCTTCACTGCGATATTATTCAGTATAGGGCACTCCTTCCCTATAGTTGGCATTCCTTCCAACTGGTGGCAATAGGGGCCAGGTTGAGGCCGTTGTATGCTCACCACTGATGCTTGTAAGGGGGGAATCTGTTCCCAGCTAGGGCACCCGCTATTCATTCTGTAACTTACTACCAATAGCAGCAATTCAGAAATAATTACTACTGGAATACCTTGCACTTTCATCTGATTAGGAAACCGGAGCATGAATGAATGGCCAAGCAGAACCTGATTTAACTTGAAGATTTAAAGCACAATCCTAACCGTGTCGACTCAAAAGTAAGCCCCATTGTGTTCAATGTGTCTTAGGGTGCAATCCAGAGTAACTACAGGGAGTCCTTGCTCTAAGAACAATTTACTCTGGATTGCAATATGAATTTCCCATCGGTTTTCACTAGGTGGTGCAGTAACAACATTGACGTAAATGTTTCTTAAGTGCTCCCATAGTTACTCTGGATTGTAGGGTTACTCATAGGAAAGTATCTTTAGGATTGCAGCCTTTATAATTGCAGCCTTAGGCTACAATCCCAACCACACTTTCCTGGGAGTAAGTATTGAACACAACTGGAATTACTTCTGAGTAGACATGCTTAGGATTGCACTGTAATTCTGGCCAGAGGGAAAGTGAAAAAAGAGCCTGGTCCTATGTATGTCTACTTAGACATAAGTTGCATTATAATCAAAGGGGTTTAGTCCTAATAAGTGTGGATAGGATTGTGGCCTAACATGTGAAGTCCAGAAGGAAGAGAAGAAAGTTGAGAAATATTGCGGGAGGCTGGATGAGTTTGGAAAAGAAAAGGTTTGGATGAAATTTGAAATGTGATAATAAAAATGCTTGAAAGAGAATAATGATGAAAGTGGATGAAAGTCAAGGTTACTTTTGTATAGTGAGTGTATCACCTCAATCTGCCTTATATTGTGTGTGTTTGTGAGTGGCGTGGGGGGGGCTCTGCTTTGTCCAGCGCAATCTCACATGCTGGTGCACCGAGGAACAGTTGAAAGGCTGCTGTCTTTGCACCGGTGTAAGAAGAAGGACTGAGTTTTCAACAGACCTGGCGGCAGAGGTCGAAGCAGGGATGCTTTTTCAAAAGACAGGTTGGGAACGCATCTGCCTTCAGTGTGTGTCTGTGTCCAAATCTGTAAAGAGCAGGTTGAAATAAAATTGTATTAAAGTTTTGGAATGTGTCGGGTTTGCCCCCAAACACCTGCTTCTACCCTTGTAAAGCCTGGCTGATGCTGGCTGAGCAGCCGCCTTAGTCTCCCTTCCACCAGTGCAGCTGCGACTGTTTGCAAACATGGGGGCTGGTGGTTGTGCGTTAGCCCATATGTGTTGACACACAAGCTGCTTCCCGCCCCCACGTCTCCTCTCGATAATTGTTGACTCGCCTGCTGCAGTTCTTCCCAGCGTTGTTCCCCCCTTTTACACACAGCCCCTGGTTTTCAGAGGTGGTCTCCCATCCAAGTGCTAACTAGTCCTGACCCTGCTTAGCTTCCAAGTGTCAGAGAGACCAAAACACCTGCCCAAAACACCCTGGTGTAGTGTTAGGGAGACCATCTGCCCTGCTTTTCCTGTCCTGGATTTTATGTCCTGGATTTTAGCTGTATGTCCAGGAAAAAAAAAAAACTTCAATGCCTTCTATTTTTTTGTAAGCATATAGATGTTTTGTAATGAGTTATATGTAATAGTTTTATGTAATAATTATATGTATTATATACTATTGCATATATGTATATATTAAGTTTATATTTAGTTGAAAAGTGGTATGAAAATACTCTAGATATTACATATATGTGCCAGTATATGTGACTATATAAGTGATTTATAATAAGCAATAGTGTTTAAATTAACCACCTCAAAGCAATGTGTTTTTAGCTTTTATTGTGTCTTGGCCGTCCTACACTTTGAAGGGACTTGTCTTTTTTTTTTGGACATGTCACACTATGTATTCCCAGGAGATTCGAGTTCGAATCCCTCCTCCTGGGTGACCTTGAGCCTGCTACTCCTCCTCAGCCGTGCCTACCTCGCAGGGGTGTTGTGCTGCCGGGAAGAGGGGAGGGGAGGACCTCCAGCTCTGCCAGCCTCCTTGGCCCCCAGAAAGCTCCCTGTGGAGCCCCAAAGGAGTCTGTGTCCTCTGGAGGCCATACAAGGTCTTGGTGGGAAAGACCACCTTTTGGTCCATCTGAGCATCCCTTCTGAGCATCCTTCATCCCCTAGGAACCTGGTACCCAAAGCCTTCCCACTAGAACTACACTTTCCAGAAGCCTCTGCGCGAAGGAGGCGCGGCTCACCTTCCATGAGACGGGAAATGGAGGCCTGGAACCTCTTTGAACTACACTTCCCAGAAGCCTCTGCCTGTAGAAGGCGCGGCTCAAGCTAAAAGACCCTCAAGAAAAGCGAGGCTTGGAACTACAGTTCCCAGAAGCCTCTGCCTGAGGGCAAGGCTCACTTTCTATGACACACTTGGAAGATTCCCTTTACAACTTCAGTTCCCAGAAGTCTTTGTCCGCAAAGTGGCTCCCTTTCCATGAGAAAAAGCGAGGCTTGGAACCTTCCCCTAGAACTACAGTTCCCAGAAGCCTGTGCAGGAAAAAGGCGTGGTTTACTATCTTTGAGACATCTTGAGAACTATATTCCCCAGAGAGCATTGCGCGGAGAGACGGAAGTGCAGCGAGGTAGCCTCGCGCATGCGTATTCGTCACCACAAAAAACTCCAACTCCCGGCAGCCCTGAGGAAGGGTCGGGTCGGAGCATGCGCATAGCGGGTGTGCGCGCGAGGAGGGGGCGTGCCGTGTTGCGCGCGCGCTCCCGCTCGCCCGCCCTCCCGCCGGCCTGAGGCGTCGGTGAGGGGAGCCGCCAAGATGGCGGAGGAGGCGAGCGAGGGGCTCCCGCGCGCGGTGCTGCCGGGGCCTCTGCGGGGGGGCGGCGGGGGCGGCGGGGGCTCCTCGGGGGGCGCTCCCTCCCCGCCGCCCGCCTCCCCCCCGGCCCAGCCGCCCCCCTCAGGCCTCCCGGGGCCCCGCGTGGTCCGCATCGTCAAGTCCGAGTCCGGCTACGGCTTCAACGTCCGCGGGCAGGTCAGCGAGGGCGGGCAGCTGCGCAGCATCCACGGACAGCTCTACGCGCCCCTGCAGCACGTCTCCGCCGTTCTCCAGGGAGGCGCCGCAGAGCGCGCGGGGGTCCGCAGGGGGGACCGCATCCTCGAGGTGTGAGTAGGGGGAGGGGCCTCGGAGGTCACGCCCACTCGCTCTGGGGGAGGGGCCTCAAGGGACACGCCCACAGCACGGGGAGGGCCAGGGGAAGCCACGCCCACTGTCCTCTGGGGAGGGGCCTCAGAGGACACGCCCGCACGCATGGGGAGGGGCCAGGGGAAGCCACGCCCACACTGCAGGGAGGGCAGCCCCTCCACTATCATTAAGAGGAGGGGGCTCTAAGAGAGGCAGCCCCTCCCCCTTCCTTTCTGGGGGGCACCCAGACAGTCCCACCTGTTGAGGGGGAGGAGCAGCCAGGAAGCCCCTCCCTCGTTTATTAAGGGGAGGGGTCTCTATGGGGAATAGCCAGGAAGCCCCTCCCTCCCTCATTAATAGGAGAGGTCTCTAGGGGAGGAGGGTATCCAGACAGCCCCTCCCCCTTCCATTCTGGGGCGTGGGCACTAGAAAGTCCAACCCCACTTATTGAGGGGAGGGGTCTCCAGGAGGGCAGGGGGAGAGTCCATGGGGGTCCTGCCCAGGCAGCTCCACCCCATTAATTCAGGGAGGGGGTTTCTGGGAGGGGACTACCCAGGGCACGCCCCACACTGAAGCCCCTCCCCATCCATTCAGGGGAGGAGGCACCAAGGCAGCTCCATCTTCTGGGAGGGGTCTCTGGGGAGGGGGATCCAGGACGCCCATCCATGCAGGGAGAGGGAGCTTCCAGGCAGCCCATCCTTCATCCAGGGGGAGGAGCATCCAAGCAGCCCCACCCCCTTCCATAGCTCCTCCCACATATTTAGGAAAGGGGGACCACCAGGCAGCCCCATACGTTTAGGGGAGGAGTATCCAGGCAGTCTTTCCCTTTTTATTCTGGGGGAGGGGCTACCTAGGCAAGGTGTAAATGTCATGGGGGGGGTGATCCCAATGGGTGTATCTGCCCAAAGTGTTTGTTGGGAACTTTGCTGTGATTGCCTCCCTACGAAGTATGTATGTTACCTTTCTATATGTTAAGATCTATAGGTCTTCTTAAGGTGGACTTTTCTAGATCTGGGGAAGGGCTGGGGACAGGGGAAAAAGCCCCTTCACCACCACCCCCCACAACATTTAGGACTGCTGTTCATGCAGGCTGTGGAATGAGAGGAGGACCCCCTTTATGGTGCATCACACCCATAATTGTATAGATGTATCTTTAAAATGTGAAAATAAAGAAACTTTTTTCCTCCCCCCACTTGCCACTGTAATTCTATTATTATTATTATTATTATTATTATTATTAACAACTTTATTTATATCCCCCCTTATTCATAAAAGACTCAGTAGAGGTGTTCTGGTCAAAGAAGGTGTACCTGTGGCAGGGTGGCCTGAATCTGGCCCCCTCCCCAATAAATCTAGAGGGACCAACATTTAAGCCTTGCTATTCTCTGACTTGGGGGGGCCCCGATCCCCCAACCTCTGCCGTAGGGCACCAAAGAATATGCGGCTCTCAAATGTGTCTGAAACTGATAGCTGTGCTGTGCATGAGGCATGTGTTGATGCGCCTTGGAGTTTGCACCGATAACTTTGAGCGTCGGGGTGCTGGAAGGGGACGACGTGTACTCTCGGTTGGACTCCGGTGCCTGCCTCCTCCCTTGGCCCTGCGCTCCAAGAAACACTTTGGTGTGTAGGAGGACTCCCTGGGATCAGTTATCTTTGGAGCAATGGGTTCGTTGCGCCTGGATGTTGGTGTGCGGATTAGTGGCAGGGAAAAAATGCGCCCTCGTTTTTCAGTTGGGAAAGTGTCTACCTGGTTTTTGCACTGTGTATGATTAAAAGTTGCGGTCTCCATTTGGGAACGTGGTTGAAAATATAAAAAATTTAGGTCAGCTGTTTGGGTCGCAGTAGCGCCGCTTTTGGCTGTGTTATTGGTTTCGACGGTGGCGCAAGAGTGCGCAGACCTGGCAGAACCAGCAAGCCCTGTTGGAAATGTCACCACATCATTCAGGTTTTGTTGTCGTTCCAGCTAAAGCGTTCCATTACCAACCCGTTGCCCCTTTAAAGCTGGCGCACCTTTTGTCTTGTGGTCTTATGCACGGCACCACTTGGTTTTGCATTGATTTTAATACACCAACAGTGCAATCCTAACCCTGGTTAGGCCGGCACAAGTCCCGTGGGGGTGTCATGAAAGTGCCATAAGGCACTTCTGTGCCGCTCCTGGCGGTGGGTCAGGCCAGTGCGCAGACATGCGCTGGCCTCCCCATGCCACACTGGGAACACTGAGATGGGTGTGTGAGTTGTGCTGGCCTAAATTGTGAGGGGTGAGTGTGACTGGCTGGAAAAAAACATGCTTCTGTATTTTCTGTGCATGACTGGAATAAATGTCAGTTCTGACCTTGTC
This sequence comes from Cryptoblepharus egeriae, assembly GCA_030015325.1. Taxonomy (NCBI): domain Eukaryota; kingdom Metazoa; phylum Chordata; class Lepidosauria; order Squamata; family Scincidae; genus Cryptoblepharus; species Cryptoblepharus egeriae. The sequence continues at coordinate 10,768,762 of JAREYC010000018.1, read as the reverse complement.
ATAATTTATATGAGAAACTGAAGAGCATGTAGTGTGGAAGTAACCTGTGGAAATATGGTCTTGTTCTTCCCTCTATGGCTTATAGGGTTGGCTGTAAGGACCACAGGTGATGTCTATGATGTCAGGGGCACCACAACCACCCCATAAATGGCTGCCGTCCGTTCAGTGCCATAGGTATACCCTCGTCTGTGGGACTCTGTGACTCGGTTTAAGAGTCCTTAAAGACAAAAGGGTTTGAGAACCCATGGCAGGGACAACACTTTTTGTAGCTTTGTTGTGGGAGGTTGTGCTACTATTTAAGCTGTCCGCAGGGCCCAGGTACATGGGCCTTGGCGCAAGTTGCACCACCAAGATAGGAAAAAATATTTACCCAAATCTAATGTGCCATCAAATCTAATGCGCTCCCTGATTTTAGAGTCTAAATTTGGCTGGGAAAGGTGAGCGTTAGATTTGAGTTAATGCGATACTTGTTTTAAAATAGCTTTGATTCTCCATGGATTTTGGCACTGTGGGGATCCAGAAATGGAACCCCTACAGGTGCCAAAGGACCCGGGGAATCTGAAAGTGGCCCCATAAAGAGCCACTCCAGTGTGCTTCAATTCATGCGCGTCCAACATGAAATCTGCCTGTTCCAGCCAACGCTCCTGGTCCTGTCCTTGGTGGAGACGGTGAATCATGAAGTCACATGCCTGCCAGCCTGTGGGACGGAGCACAAGGCCACCTTCTTTATCTTGCAGCCCAAAGATACAAATTCCTAAAAGGGTGAGGTTTAATTCTGCCATCGTTGTAGAGGAGCCTAGAGAGCAGATCTATAGGGTGCCCAACTGGTCTCCATGATGTATGGGCATAGTATAGTATTCCGTTCCATATTGAGCATGCTGTGAATACAGGCACTGTGATGTGTCTGGACTTTTTCCAGGCCTGGCACTTGGCAGAAGGTCCCGGAAAATTGTTGTATGACCAACCGGTGGGCCAACTGGGCCAAAGTCAGTGTCTGTCCTATAATTTTTTAATTGCTCTGCAGGAATCTGGGCTACAGCTCAATGCTGGGCACAGTCCTGATACAACGTGTGGCCGTTCCTGTCGGTTCTTGCTAGCTGGCACCATCCAGCAAGATGGATGTGGGAAAGCAGAAGGAAGTTGATTCATTTATTTGCAGTGTGTCCCCCTTATTCACGGGTTTGGCACCCCACGGATCTCACTCTGGATCCTGACCGTCTCAAGGACCTCTTAGATGTGACTGGAAAACACAGATACGTCCAGGAGGTTCCTGTGGATTGGATTATCCGTGGCAATTGGTATCCACAGGAGGTCCCAAAACCTTTTCCTGGTGATGCATCCAAATTTCTTGCCCCTCCTGGGCTGATTTCTGCCCCCAATCTGTTGGTCTGAAGTATTTTTTAAACTTCTGGGCTTTGCTAACACAAATCTGAGCAGACGCTTTTTAAACTACTCAGCGATTAAAGGCTACGGAGCGGCAGTGAGGAATTAGGACTCATTTCCTCCTGTGAGGCCGCAGGATTAGCACTTCCCCGAGTATGATTCAGATCTCGCAAGTCAATTTTAGACATGAGTTCTGCAGAGAGCCGGAGCACAGCCTTGGGCCGAGAAAAAAGAAATAGGATAAGGGTTGGGCACGCAGATATACATAGATATAGAATAAGGGTTGGGGCACGCAGCGGGTGGGCAGGCGGACTTCAAGTGGAGTCTTATCAAAGGTGGATCCTTACATCGTGGGAAGGAGGATGTTCCCCAAATTTCATGCTTCTGGGTCCTGAGGTTTGGGCTGGGTGTTGATGAAGTAGGTAGATATAGATATGGAAGGGGGGACAGACACAGAAGAGAAGGATGGGTAGGTAGGTAGATAGATATGGAAGGGAGGGGACAGATGGACAGACACAGAAGATAAGGATGGATGGATGGATATAGAAGAGAAGGACAGATACAGAAGAGAAGGATGGGTAGGTAGGTAGGTAGATATGGAAGGGAGGGGACAGACGGGCAGACACAGAAGATATGGATGGATGGATATGGAAGAGAGGGACAGACACACTGGGATAGGATGGATGGATAGATAGATATGGAAGAGGGACAGACACAGAAGAGAAGGATGGGTAGGTAGTTATGGAAGGGAGTGATAGGTGCGAGGAAGAGATGGTTAGGTAGGTAGTTAAGTAGATAGATATGGAAGGGAGGAACAGACACAGAAGAGATGGATGGATATGGAAGAGAAGGATGGGTAGGTAAGTAGATAGGTAAATAGATATGGAAGGGACAGACAGACAGACACAGGATGGAGGGATAGACAGACATGCTTGGATGCATATGCTTTGCTATGCGCTATTTAAGCGCACATTTAGATTGTTTTTCATTTTCCTCTGTGGCCCCATAAGAAATGTTTCCAATGGGGACCCCAGCTCCAATTGGGCCCCACAGCTCTTAAGGCCAGCTCTGTCCCTAATTGGAAGCTTCCTGGGGCAATTTAGGTTGTGATCCTAAGAGCACTTTCGTGGGACTAACCCCCACTTAAAGCAACGGAACTTACTTCTGAGTAGGTATGAATAGGATTGCACTATTAGTTGTCTAGAGCAGCTCAGTAGGGCTGTCTGACCCCCTTGGAGATCTCTTGACTTGCACATAGGTAGCAGTTGGGCTCAAGGTCATGGTGCCCATGTGGTGACCTTGCTTGGCCTGTCCAGGCGCTACCAGAAATGGTGATGATGGGCACTGGTGGGCAAGGTGTGGTCCTTCAAATGAGGTCTCATTCGCATAACAAGGATGTGCTGTAGGGGTTTCTAACACTAATGAAGCCAAGTTCCTTGGGAATTGAGCATGTGGGAGCCCGCGAGAGGAGTATGTGCATTGTATACTATTGCTTATCTGGGTCTTGGAGTCCTGATTTTGCGGGGGGAAGAAAATGAGCAGAGGATCTAGAGCAGCAGGCGAGCGAGCCATCCCTTGTGGATGTCTGCTGCATTGCTTGGACGGCGTTCAGGCTGCCGAGCTGCAGAGAACGTCGCTGGCAGCCTCCAGCCTTGCGCTTGCTGGGCCCATCCCAGTGCCAGAAATGAGATCTGTTTAAATTTAAAGTTCCTTTACGTTGAGAGTTCTGAACCGGGATTGCTGTCGGTGGAGAAGATGCTTGGAGCCTGTCTTAGGAGTGCATCGCAATGAATATGAGATGGTTGGGTGGGTTTGACGAATACAGAAGACTACAGGCTGTTCCTGGACCACCCCTGGTTAATTGAATCTATGGATGGGGTGCAGCTGCCATGTCCAGAAGGTAATCTGAGCCCAGCACATGGACTTAGGAAGCCTCCTGAATGTGACCGCAAGTTCATATCTCATGCGCACACATGAGTGTGTACATCCCAGGCTAGTTAGGAGTCTGTTAGGAGTTCCTCTTCCCAAACAGGAAGTTCTCACGCAGACACTTGCGCACACACGAGTGTGTATGTACATCCCAGGGTGGTTAGGAATCTGGAGCTCCTCTTGCCCAAACGGGATGATCTCATGCACACACATGTGCACACATGAGTATGTACATCCCAGGCTAGCTAGGAGTGTGTTTGGAATTCCTGTTCCTCAAATGGGTTAAGATCTCACGCACACCCATGCTCACACATGAGTGTGTACATGCCAGGCCAGCTTGGAATCTAGAGTTCCTCTTCCCAAACGGGAAGATCTCATGCACATATGTGCACACATATGAGTATGTACATCCCAGGCTGACTAAAGGTGCAATCCAGAGTAACTATGGGGAGTCCTTGCTCCGGTGTAAGAAGAATTTGCTCAGGATTGCAATATGAATTTCCCATAGGTATTCACTAGGTCATGCAGTAACAACGGGTACACGTAAGGTCTCTTATGTGCTCCTGTAGTTACTCTGGATTGTAGGGTATGAGTCTGTTTGGAGTTCCTCTTCCCTAAATGGAGGAAGATCACGTGCACACACGTGAGTATGTACCTCCCAGGCTAGCTAGGAATCTGTTTGAAGTTCCTCTTCCCCAAAGGAGGGATGGTCTCGTGCACATGCATGCGCAGACATGAGTGCGTACATCCCAGGCTGGCTTGGAATCTGTTTGGAGTTCCTCTTCCCCGTCTCCTGGGACGGGCAGGTCTGCTGAGACAACAAGAAGTTCCTTGTGGGAAATAACTGTGAAGAGATCTCCCGGCCAGCCGGAGGCAGGAAGGCGAAACTGTGGGGCTGGCACCGAAAAAGGAAGCCAGTCAAAACCACCATTAATTTATTCAATAGATGCCACAGTCCGATCACTGACTGTGCCGCTCGAGAGGCTTCCAGTTTTGGTCTGTGCCGCCTGATCCTATGCCAGTGATCCCGGTTGAGCCTCCCCGTCAGCGAGGCCTGGGCTTGGTTCAGATCTGGTTTTCTTCATCCCATCAGATATTGTCTGGCTAGCCGAGAAGGGAAAAAACCTTTCAGCTGCTGTAGAAACAAGTCGGATGTTTGAGATTCCCATCCTCGGCCAGATCACCCCCCAAGATCCTTCTGGCTGCAGACACATTTCTAAATTTAGTGCGCGGAGTATAATCTTCGGCGGTTAGGAGGGAGCTGTGTGTGTGTCTGATTCGCTGCCGTGGTTGGTTTTATTGGGACCCGTGTCCGGGGAGCAGACCTCCCAGACCTGCTCTACTTAGAATCATAGAATCCTAGGGTTGGAAGGGACCTAGCAGGTCATCTAGTCCAACCCCCTGCCTGTAGCAGGAAGGGTTGCAGGGACGGGATTGCAAACCTCTGCACCTTGCAGGTTGCTGGATAGGCAGCATCTCCCAGTTAGAGTCAACACCACCAGACTGGGAGGACCACAGTCCAGCTCAAAGCGTCCCCCTCTTGGGTGTGATTTGAAAAACCAGTGCCTATAGATTTCACAACATCAGTGGGTTCTTTGGCAACAAACCTGGGTCCTTCCTGTACGCTTACAAAAATAATCCTTCAACTTCCTTGTTTTAATGGGGCTGACCTGTTTTACATCAGTATTGATGGTTTTGCTACGGCGGTTCTGCATCAGGGGCCCTTCCGGCTTGGTTTGGACCCCCCACGCACATTTGACCTACCCCCTCCGTTCAGTGGCTGTGGTCCCCCATCTCTTTCAGATGGTCCCCCATCTATTGCACTCATTGTAACGCTTCCCCCCTTATCCCTCCAAGACGGATCTAGAAGAATTAATCCACCATCTTCTCTCCGCCTGGCTCTCTCGCTCGCCAGATCTTACCGTCTCCCTTCTCCTTGCCAGGAATGGCGTGAACGTCGAAGGGGCGACCCACAAGCAAGTGGTGGACCTGATCCGTGCCGGGGAGAAGGAGCTGATCCTGACTGTGTTGTCGGTGCCGCCGCACGAGGCGGACAACTTGGACCCGAACGACGATTCCTTGGGACAGTCGTTCTACGATTACACCGAAAAGCAAGCCGTGCCCATCTCCATCCCCACCTACAAGCATGTGGAACAGAATGGTGAGAAGTTTGTGGTGAGTACCGGCCTGGCTGGGGCTACTTCTGAGTGTCTGGATTTGGTCTTCCCACTCCCCTCTTATCATTACATGATGGTTATTACATGATTATCATGGTCTGGTTCATTGATTACAGCGCCCACCAGGCCTCCATCAGTCTTGAGAGACTAGGGTATCGTGCTGGGCGCTGCAGACGTTGCATGTGAAGCACGAAAGCCTGGGTTAGATTGTTATGGAGGATGGGCTGTTACCCAAGCAGCAAATCCCCCTCTCCACGCCACTGAATTAGTCAATGGAAAGGCAGAGCCAATACGATTGGATCCAGCTGCGTCGCAGAGCTGGGCTACGGACAGGAGCTCACCCTGTCTTGAGGGGCCGACCTGGGTCTCGAACCCTGGCCTGCTGGTTAACAGGCACAGCGTCTTTCCCGCTTGCGCCACCCACAGCCCCCACCACCTGTCAAGGATTTGGCAGGTTAAAGAATTAGCTGACATGTGAATTATTAATATGGATACAGATAACGAGGACTAGGAACTAGGATGTATAACTTAAACATAAAGCATACCAATGTTTTCCCAGTAAGCCTGGTATTTGTTTTTGCAGTAAGCCTGGGTCCTAATGAACCCAGTGGGCTTACTCCTGAGTAAGGGGATCCACTGAATGCCTTTTGAGGCTGTCCCCGTGCCGACCTACACCTCTCCTTGCCCTCCCTCCTCCCTAGGTGTACAACGTTTACATGGCCGGGCGGCAGTTGTGTTCCAAGCGATACCGGGAGTTTGCCATCTTGCACCAGAACCTGAAGCGGGAATTTGCCAACTTCACTTTCCCCCGCCTGCCGGGGAAATGGCCGTTCTCGTTGTCGGAGCAGCAGTTGGACGCCAGGCGACGGGGGCTGGAGGAGTACCTAGAGAAAGGTATGTGCCTGGTTTTTTGGGGTGGGGGGAAGGCTGTGGGACCCCTTGATTCTGCATGGAAGTGTGGATTAGGCAGACTACTACAATTTTCCTTCCACCCCTTTTCTGTTTCCCCCCCACCTCATGCTTCCACAGTGTGCTCCATCCGGGTCATTGGGGAGAGCGACATCATGCAAGAGTTTCTGTCCGAGTCGGATGAGGTAGGCTGACAAGGATTTTAATGTGCTTTGATAGTTCAAACCAGTATACCACTATATACTGGTTTCATGAGATTTAATATGGTGGCATCTGTCTGAGCTGGGGAGCCTATGAGGGCATCATGGCCCGGGTAGGTTTGGAAACCACTATCCTAGAGGATAACTGAGCACCAACTTGGGTAAGCCTGGCGCATAGCCTAGTAAAGGAGGAACCATCTTTTGCGTGTCCGAGTATATCTCTGTGTCTCTCGCCTCCCAGAACTACAACGGCGTCTCGGACGTGGAGCTTAGAGTGGCGCTTCCAGATATTACGACAGTGACTGTCCGTGTCAAGAAGAACAGCACCACTGACCAGGTCTACCAGGTGAGGAGAAGCTGGCCCTTCTGGAGACCTGCCTTTTCCCCTTAGTAATGGGGGTCAGAGAGGAGAAACTTCTTCTCGGGGTTTTGCCTTCAGGACCCTTCATAACACAGCAATCCTAAGCTACTCAGAAGCAAGTCAATAGGGCCTCCTCCCCGGAAGGTATATTTAGGATTGCAGCCTGTGTCTCCCTCTTTCTCCAACGAGGCTGACTCTCCAACGAGGAGTTGGACCTTTGACCGGTCAAATAGTTTAGAACTTTAATCCTCAGTAAGTTTTAAACTTGGGTTAATTCCAAAGTAAAGAACTAGTTAATGGTTACGGCCGAAGGAATTTTTTACCCTTAAAAAAGTCAAGAATTCAGAATTAGAATCCTTACTCATTTTGGGGATGTGAAATGAAACCCATCCTCTTCCTCATTTATTGTCCTCCAGGCCGTGGCTGCCAAAGTTGGGATGGACGGCACAACAGCTAACTACTTCGCCCTGTTTGAAGTTATCAATCACTCCTTTGGTAAGACCCTGGGTTTGGGTGGGCAGAGAAGGAGCCTGGATCGCTGGGACCCCACTGCAGACCAGTTCTTGGTTGTCCTGGGCCAGTCCCCAGATGGGGTGGGTCATGTGGTGGGTGCCACCTTAAGAACATCTAGAGAGAGCTGCTGGATCAGGTCATTGGCCCATCTACTCCAGCTTCTTGATCTGACACTGACCCAACCAGATGCCCACAAGACAACAAAAGACCCACAACCTGTTGCCACCTTCCTTGCATCTGGCATGTTGGAGATGTCCTACTAAAAACCCATCATGGCTTGTAACCCGTGATCTCCTCCACAATGGCATCTTGCCATTCCCCATCCTGTGGCAAGGAGTCTCACAGGTTACTGACACGCTGGGTCAATTTATGATTTAATAGGGTGTCCCTTTGCCTGTGTGACATTTATTCCTCACTTTCCCCCTAGTGCGGAAGCTGGCACCCAACGAGTTCCCCCACAAGCTCTACGTGCAGAACTACACCTCGGCTGTCCCGGGGACCTGCCTGACCATCCGGAAGTGGCTCTTCACCACGGAAGAGGAAGTCCTACTGAACGACAACGACCTGGCTGTGACGTATTTCTTCCACCAGGTGGGTATTATGGGCTGGTTTCACTCATGCGCCAACCGGGATCCAGAAATTTTGATCCAACCAACATGAGGGCAGCATATTGAGTTGAAGGGAACCAACACTATTGTGAGCAACTGGAACCAGTATACCAGCATAAACTGGCTCAAATTAGAGCCCTATGGGGAGGGGGCTGCGATCCGCCAGGACCCTGTCTCTGATTTCTTGTGTCTCAACCCAAGGCCGTTGATGATGTGAAGAAAGGATACATCAAAGCCGAGGAGAAGTCCTACCAGCTCCAGAAGCTCTGTGAGCAGCGGAAGATGGTGATGGTAAGGTGGTCCTTCTATGGAGGACATGCTTAAGACCATTCTGGGACATGGGGAGGGTCCGGGTCTTGCCCAGTGGAGACATTCTGGGACACGGGGAGGGGTTGTGTCTCTTAATATAGTGGACATATAAAACGTTCAAGCGGTGCCTCATTCCCAAATCTCTCTCTCTCTAGTACCTTAACATGTTGCGGACCTGCGAGGGTTACAACGAGATCATCTTCCCACACTGTTCCTGCGACTCGCGCCGGAAAGGTCACGTGATCACAGCCATCAGCATCAAGCACTTTAAACTCCACGCTTGCACCGAGGAGGGGCAGCTGGAGGTGAGCGTTCACAGGGCCTGCAGTTGGGGTCCTTCCTCCAACCGCTGCAGTGGGGTGGGCTGAGAGAGAAGATGGTCTCCTCCACGGGGTGGTCTCCTTCAGTTTATCTGAACCCGGGCTGCCTTCTCCGACTGGCATCGGAGGTGTTTCGTCACCCGACCACGTCTTGACTGTGCGATCCCAAATCTCATCGGGATCATCACCTGATCCCAAATCACATATCCTGTTTCAGAACCAGGTAATAGCCTTTGAATGGGACGAGATGCAGCGATGGGACACCGACGAGGAGGGCATGGCCTTCTGCTTTGAATACGCCCGGGGAGAAAAGAAGCCGCGATGGGTTAAGATCTTCACCCCTTACGTAAGTAGGGAGCTTGTGCTGGAGTTGCCATGTTGATGACATCACATCCTTCTTAATGACATCACTTCCTGCTTAACGGTGCCACTTGTGCCTTCTGCGGGCATCGTGAATGATAATCTGCCCACTCTATTAAATTAATTTTACACTCCTGGTCTAGTGTGATGGTTCTGAGTGGCCACCAGGGGGCAGCAGATGCACAGCAGTGGTTCTGACCTTATTTGACATGGGTGGGAGTGTGTACATGTGCATGTTCGTGCGCAGTTTGGGTGTCCATACATAGGGAGACCCCAAACCTCAGAGCCTCCATCTTGAAACGCAGCCACCATTTTTTTTCCAGTTCAACTACATGCACGAGTGTTTCGAACGGGTTTTCTGTGAGCTGAAGTGGCGGAAAGAGGTGAGCATTTTCCAGGGGTGCGCATGGGATGGTGTGAAGTACCTTTGGGGGGGCCCTTAGCGAGATACGCCACTCTCGGCAGGCAAGGAAAACGTTCAAGCCCCCTTTGCCTGCCGCCAGATAGCAATGTAGACTATGGGCACAATCCCATCCACACTTTCCTGGGAGTAAGACCCATTGAACAAAATGGGGCTTACTTCTGAGTAGACATGGTTAGGATTGTGCATCTCTGTAGTATTTTTAAGGTGGTTCTTTGCTTTTGAAGGTGGAAGAGGAAGCAACAGACAAGGATAATAAAAACTGCAGTAAAGATAACATGTGCAGCAAGGTAAGGGGGGCACAAAACCCTTCTCTGTCGGCCTCGGCTCCCCCCAGGAGCTCAGGGGGTGGGAAGGGAAGGGGGTGGAAAAAATGTGAAATAATAAATACGTGAAAATATTTCATTTGTTTGTTGGATGTTACTGAATACAATTTAATTTAATAAATTCACAGTGCAATCCTAAGCATGTCTACTTAGAAGTAAGTCCTATTGTATTCAAGGGGGCCTGCTTCCAGGAATGCGTGTTTAGGATTGCAACCTTAATTATGTAATTTATTAAATTAAAATAAATTTTATTTATTTAAGTAACGGTGCAATCCTAAGCATTTCTACTCAGACGTAAGTTCCATTCTTTTCTATGGGACTTAGGCTGCAATCCTAAAGACACTTTCTTGGGAGTAAGACCCATTGAACACAGTGGGGCTTACATTTGAGTAGACACGGTTAGGATTGTGCCCTTACTTTCAGGAAATTTAGGATTGCAGTCTCTGTCTGTCTGTCTGTCTGTCTGTCTGTCTGTCTGTCTGTCTATTCCTTCGATATCTATCAATCCCTCCCATATCTATCTATTTATCTGTCTAATTAATCTATTCCTTCGATATCTATCTATCAGTCCCTCCCATATCTATCTAGTTATCTATCTAATTAATCTATCTATTCCTTTGATATCTATCTATCTAATTAATCTATTCCTTTGATATCTATCTAATTAATCTATCTATTCCTTCGATATCTATCAATCCCTCCCATATCTATCTGTTTATCTATCTAATTAATCTATCTATTCCTTCGATATCTATCTATCTAATTAATCTATCTATTCCTTTGATATCTATCTATCTATCTAATTAATCTATTCCTTCGATATCTATCTATCTATCTATCTATCTATCTATCTATCTATCTATCTATCTATCTATCTATCTATCTAATTAATCTGTCTATTCCTTCGATATCTATCTATTCCTTCAACATCTATCCTTCCCTTCCTTCCATCAATCCCTCCCATATCTATCTATCTATCCATCCATCCATCCATCCATCCATCCATCCTTCCATCTACTTCATAGTAGACATGCTTAGGATTGCACCTTTAATTTATTTTGGCAGAGTTTGGGGGCGGGGGGGCAGCTGTGTGTGGGTGCTTTGGCCTCCTTCTAATTCTTCCTCCTCTTCCTCGCTCTTCTCCCCAGAACATCTTTCAGATGATGCGGACACAGCACAGAGACATTGCGACTTAGCCTCCGGACGCCACGGACAGAGAAGCGTATCATCCCTTCCCTCCCCCACCGACAATTAACACTTTTGAAACAAAAGCAAAAAATAAAATAAAACGGGGTAATGGTCGGTTGTATTAAAGCCCTTTCAACTAAATATTAATAATACCATTTGTGAATTTCCATGTTAAGCAACTCGGGGTGGAGAGAACCAGTTGGAAATAAAGTGGGGGGGGGGATTGTGTGGCTGTCCTGTTTCCTTCCCAACAAATTGTGACTTCTTCTCATTTGTCCCTCCCTCCCGTTGTTCAGAGATGGACTGTTCCGAGAGATTTGTTTGTTTTTCATTTTTGGTTTATTTTTATTTTTTACAACTGGATATTAGAAATGTACATCCATTTGCACTGTTCAGACATATATATGTATGTATGTAAAAAAGCTAAAAAATTATATATACAAACTATCACCCACGTATATACATATATATAGAGATATAATTTTTTTTCATATCGGCGGCTGTCCCCCCCCCCCTTTGGATTGCGTTTTCATTTTTTCACGGAATTGTCTTTCCTCCCGGATTTGTGGTTGTCGTCGTCCGAATGGGACAGAAAAGGGAGAAACTGCGTCGAAGAAAATTCCCCTCTTGAGTTGGAGACGAAAAGGAATAAGTCTGAGCATCCTCTGAAGCCTTAAGTTTTGGGATCTTCACAGTTTTGGAAAACTTGGGGTGCCTGTACTGTTGTGGGGTACGTGTTCACGTGTCACAAATATTTGGGGAAGCACAACTTTTCTTCCAGCTGAATCAAAGTCGACCCAAATGTGAATTTTTAACGGTGAATTTCCATTTTAAAGATTTCCAGTGTTTAAAAAATACTATTCAACTCTGGCTTTCTCAGTCTTCTGGGTTTAACTTGGTCCCCCCCCCTTCTCCCCCACCACTGTCTGGCATTAATGATGCTTGGCTGTTTTATGGTTCACGTTTGGGATGGGAGACTAGAAGAAGAGGATTTTTTTCTTATGATGGGCATTACAATCTGAGAAACTGCAGATTTCCCCTCCCCGAGTATCTTAAGTCACAACCATTATAACTTTTTTTCCCTTTCTTAACTAGTACTGGGGAGCCTGGGTTGGCCTGGAGGGTTTATCTAATCTCCCTTGAGTAAAGGTATGTGTTTCCGGTGAGTAAGGTAGGATTATAGCCAAACTCTCAATGCAGCGGGCTTACTTCTGAGATAAGAAAAACCAGGTGTGTGTTATCTAGTACTAGCGCTTTACCTGAAGCACTGGTACTTTACCTGAAGTACCTTTACAGGTGCTTTACCTGAAGCATTGAAGGACTGGCTATATTTATGCCAGTGGGCACCCAGTTAGAATGACTTACTAGTCAACCGTTAACGGTTGACTAACTAGTCAACCGTTAATTTCACACTGTTAACGTTACCAGAAACACATTGGGCCACTAGATGGGGATGAATGGAAGAAAATTGCCCCGTCTAGCAGCATCAAACCCATACACTAGTGAGAGGATACTATGGCCAGGTTTCCCCTTTTAATGTTCTGGCTGTGTCCCCCCAGCATCTGGCTGTCCCTCACCCCCCAAAAAAAAGCCTGTTAATAAATGGAAGGTAATAACCCAGGGGCGGGGGCCGTGAAGGACCACGGTTGGGATGCCTGTGTTTGTAGTATCAAGAAAGAGGGCTCAGGGGTATAAGGATTTTATTTGCTGATCTCCATTCCTATCAGTTGATTGATGCAAACCCGATTAACTCAGAAACGGGACGGCCATCCGCATTCACCGCCTTGTATGCGTGTTCGTCTCCGTCTCCCCCCCTTGAAGATGGTGCGGAGAGATATTTGAAAAGCCCCCTCCCGGCAATCTTGAATGTATCTCGGTTTTCCAGGGTGGTGTCTTGCCTCTCAATTTAGGAATTGCTCATGGAGCCCTTCGTGCCACGTAAACCAACAAGGGCTTCAAAGGGCTTGGGTTCCCCCCCCATATAGTCATGGAGGCTTCTTTTAAACTCTGGTTTTGCAGTACAATGAGATCTGTGGGCTCAGCATCCACTGATTTGAAGATCCGTGGGTGCTGACCCTCTGGGGGGTATGCCCCCCTCCCCTTCCACATCCTTGAGGACTAGCAACCTGATTGGGGCTGTTCCAAAAAGCTGGCCACTGAATAATAGGTCCAATCCCAAATCCAGCCTTGAGTTGGAGACCAGCTAAACGAATAACCACCCATTCACTTCCTCCCTGTAGTCCCTCCTTGCGTCCCGGAAGCCCGGCTCCTTCAATCCGCTTTACCGGTTGAACTTCCGAGGATGCTTTTAGACCTTTAATTCCTGAATCTTGGCCTGATGAACAATAATCTGCTTTTCCCCCCCGTGTTGTATCAATCCAGTGCTGTCCCCCCTTCTCCACCTTGACCTTCTCCAGACCTTGATTTGAACCCTCCTTTGAACCCACCACCAGCAAGGAGACATGTTTCCGAGCGCATAGCATTCCTCCACATCTGTGGTTTCCATATGGGATGGGGGGGGAACACGATCCCCACATGTACAGAGGCACACCTGGTTCTCTTCCAAGGACGGATTTCATCAACCCATCTCCAAAACCTACGCCCCCAAATCCCCCCCTTCTCTGCGACTTTTTTCCTCCTCATTTCCTTTGAAGAAACCCCTCGTTTTCCCACCACCGCGCAGGACATTTCTCCCCCCTTCTCTCTAATTTATTTGAATTGTAATTTTTTTTCCTTGTAGTATCTTTTATATTTTTATTTGTTTTTCAAGAAATGTGAAGGAGGAGAATAAAAGGCCAGCGAGGGGAGATTTTTTTTTATTTTAAAAGACAATTTCCAACAGTGTTGCATACTTTTTTTTCTTTTGCTTTAGAGCTAACCACTCTAAAATTTGTTTGGTAAAGGTCAATTAGTGTAACTAATTGTAACATATTCTTTTAAATAAATTGATTTATTGATGAAGCGGCTACATCGTTCATCCTTTTGTGGCGGGGCATCATCCCAAGTTCTTTGAATCTAGCGATGGGGGCTTTCTTCTAAGGGGCTAGATGGGTTCAGTGGGTCTACTCAGTGCAAGGTGATTTCATATGGAGAAGAGGCCGTGAAAACCCAGTATCGTGCTGGCCGTGATCCCAGCATCCTATCAATGGGATCCCATCTGTGGGTTGAGCAACCCATCAATGTTGGTCAAGCCTGTAATATTCTGTGTCTTTGCTTCGGAGATGGATCTGGCACTGCTTTCAAATCTATCCTCCTGCTCGTAAGGACTGGGAAATTAACTGGGAATTATAATTAATAATTAGTAATTAATAACTGGGAATTTAGCAAAAACAAAGTTGGGAGGCCAGAACCGAAATCGGATTGAACCCCAAAGAGGTTCTTAAGCTTCTTGATCAGAAGCGGCTCTTGAGGGCCCTGCCTAGCTTTTGACGGGTTAAATGTGAGTCAGATTCATCCATTGGAAGGGAGTGTAGGGTCAGATTCATGTGGGTCAGAGTCATCCATTGGATGTGGGTCAGATGCTATATGGGTTGGATTCATCCATTGGAAGACAGTGTAGGGTCAGATTCATCCATTGGAAGGGAGTGTAGGGTCAGATTCATGTGGGTCAGAGTCATCCATTGGATGTGGGTCAGATGCTATATGGGTTGGATTCATCCATTGGAAGACAGTGTAGGGTCAGATTCATCCATTGGAAGGGAGTGTAGGGTCAGATTCATGTGGGTCAGAGTCATCCATTGGATGTGGGTCAGATGCTATATGGGTTGGATTCATCCATTGGAAGACAGTGTAGGGTCAGATTCATCCATTGGAAGGGAGTGTAGGGTCAGATTCATGTGGGTCAGAGTCATCCATTGGATGTGGGTCAGATGCTATATGGGTTGGATTCATCCATTGGAAGGGAGTGTAGGGTCAGATTCATGTGGGTCAGATTCATTGCTGGATGTGGGTCAGATGCTATGTGGGTCAGAGTCATCCGTTGGAAGGGAGTGTAGAGGGCAAAACGCACCTGGGCTTGGGGGTAAGAAAACGGGGTACAGGCACCAAAGGTTGGGGGCTCTAAAATTCTCATAACTATCATGCTTGTCCTACAAATTTTGGGAATCGTGAGGTTCCCATAACTTGCCACAGTCACGACACCCCTTCTTGGCACTCGCAGTGCGGCATGATTTTCATGCGCTGGTGCAATCCTAGATAGTGGTGCTCAGGAGAACCTGGACGCCGTGACGCACTGTTTGGGAACCTCAGTGTGGCGCATGAAGGATTCCTTGTGGGAGTTTTTTGTTTCGCATCCGAGCCCACACGCTCAGCCACACATGTTAATTTAACATTAAATTTAATGATGCCCCGTTGGTTACATCGACGCAGAAAATGGCGTGGAGAGTGCGCAGTTTCCAGGCGTCCACAAAATGTGTTCGTCCATTAAATACTTGCGCACGTCTCTCTCTTGGGGCTGGAGAAAATAGGCAGTGAAGAAAACAAAACCAGATCCTCAAAATCATTATCCTGCAGTGTTTCCTCCAGGCCTCCGTCAGTCTTGGAAGACTCTGGTATCGTGCTCGGCGCTGCATGCGCTGCATGCGAAGCACAAAAGCCTGGGTTGGATTGTTATGGAGGATAGGCTGTTCCCCAAGCAGCAAATCCCCCCTCTCCACGCCACTGAATTAGTCCAGTGGAAAGGCAGAGCCAATAGGATTGGATCCAGCTGGCAGCGCAGAGCTGGGCTAAGGACAGGAGCTCACCCTATCTTGTGGGGCCGACCCGGGTCTCGAACCCTGACCTGCTGGTTAACAGGCACAGCGTCTTAGCCCCTTGTGCCACCCACAGCCCAGTGTTTCCTCCATGCACCCCAAAAACTGGATTTTTACACTAAGGGGTCCTCCTTTGGTAGTTTTCCAGGCAAAAATCCATGTCCCCCCAAATCCACTCAGGAGTGGGCTTTTTAGCGTTAGGGGAACCCCCATGTTACATTTCCTGTGTCTCTGCAGTGTTTCCTCCATGCACCCTGAAAATGGGACTTTTACACCAAGGGGTACCCCTTTGGTATTTTTCCAGCCGAAAATCCATGTCCCCCAAATCCACTCAGGAGTGGGCTTCTTAGAATCAGGGGGACCCCTGTGTTACACATCCTGTGTCCCTGCAGTGTTTCCTCCATGCACCCTGAAAATGGGACTTTTACACCAAGGGGTACCCCTTTGGTATTTTTCCAGCCGAAAATCCATGTCCCCCAAATCCACTCAGGAGTGGGCTTCTTAGAATCAGGGGGACCCCTGTGTTACACATCCTGTGTCCCTGCAGTGTTTCCTCCATGCACCCTGAAAATGGGACTTTTACTCCAAGGGGTACCCCTTTGGTATTTTTCCAGCCGAAAATCCGTGTTCCCCAAATCCACTCAGGAGTGGGCTTCTTAGAATCAGGGGGACCCCTGTGTTACACATCCTGTGTCCCTGCAGTGTTTCCTCCATGCACCCTGAAAATGGGACTTTTACTCCAAGGGGTACCCCTTTGGTATTTTTCCAGCCGAAAATCCGTGTTCCCCAAATCCACTCAGGAGTGGGCTTCTTAGAATCAGGGGGACCCCTGTGTTACACATCCTGTGTCCCTGCAGTGTTTCCTCCATGCACCCTGAAAATGGGACTTTTACTCCAAGGGGTACCCCTTTGGTATTTTTCCAGCCGAAAATCCGTGTCCCCCAAATCCACTCAGGAGTGGGCTTCTTAGAATCAGGGGGACCCCTGTGTTACACATCCTGTGTCCCTGCAGTGTTTCCTCCATGCACCCTGAAAATGGGACTTTTACTCCAAGGGGTACCCCTTTGGTATTTTTCCAGCCGAAAATCCGTGTCCCCCAAATCCACTCAGGAGTGGGCTTCTTAGAATCAGGGGGACCCCTGTGTTACACATCCTGTGTCCCTGCAGTGTTTCCTCCATGCACCCTGAAAATGGGACTTTTACACCAAGGGGTACCCCTTTGGTATTTTTCCAGCCGAAAATCCATGTCCCCCAAATCCACTCAGGAGTGGGCTTCTTAGAATCAGGGGGACCCCTGTGTTACACATCTTGTGTCCCTGCAGTGTTTCCTCCATGCACCCTGAAAATGGGACTTTTACTCCAAGGGGTACCCCTTTGGTATTTTTCAAGCCAAAAATCCATGTCCCCCAAATCCACTCAGGAGTGGGCTTCTTAGAATCAGGGGGACCCCTGTGTTACACATCCTGTGTCCCTGCAGTGTTTCCTCCATGCACCCTGAAAATGGGACTTTTACACCAAGGGGTACCCCTTTGGTATTTTCCCAGCCGAAAATCCGTGTTCCCCAAATCCACTCAGGAGTGGGCTTCTTAGAATCAGGGGGACCCCTGTGTTACACATCCTGTGTCCCTGCAGTGTTTCCTCCATGCACCCTGAAAATGGGACTTTTACTCCAAGGGGTACCCCTTTGGTATTTTTCCAGCCGAAAATCCGTGTCCCCCAAATCCACTCAGGAGTGGGCTTCTTAGAATCAGGGGGACCCCTGTGTTACACATCCTGTGTCCCTGCAGTGTTTCCTCCATGCACCCTGAAAATGGGACTTTTACTCCAAGGGGTACCCCTTTGGTATTTTTCCAGCCGAAAATCCGTGTCCCCCAAATCCACTCAGGAGTGGGCTTCTTAGAATCAGGGGGACCCCTGTGTTACACATCCTGTGTCCCTGCAGTGTTTCCTCCATGCACCCTGAAAATGGGATTTTTACACCAAGGGGTACCCCTTTGGTATTTTTCCTGCCAAAAATCCGTGTTCCCCAAATCCACTCAGGAGTGGGCTTCTTAGAATCAGGGGGACCCCTGTGTTACACATCCTGTGTCCCTGCAGTGTTTCCTCCATGCACCCTGAAAATGGGACTTTTACACCAAGGGGTACCCCTTTGGTATTTTTCCAGCCGAAAATCCGTGTTCCCCAAATCCACTCAGGAGTGGGCTTCTTAGAATCAGGGGGACCCCTGTGTTACACATCCTGTGTCCCTGCAGTGTTTCCTCCATGCACCCTGAAAATGGGATTTTTACACCAAGGGGTACCCCTTTGGTATTTTTCCTGCCAAAAATCCGTGTTCCCCAAATCCACTCAGGAGTGGGCTTCTTAGAATCAGGGGGACCCCTGTGTTACACATCCTGTGTCCCTGCAGTGTTTCCTCCATGCACCCTGAAAATGGGATTTTTACACCAAGGGGTACCCCTTTGGTATTTTTCCTGCCAAAAATCCGTGTTCCCCAAATCCACTCAGGAGTGGGCTTCTTAGAATCAGGGGGACCCCTGTGTTACACATCCTGTGTCCCTGCAGTGTTTCCTCCATGCACCCTGAAAATGGGACTTTTACACCAAGGGGTACCCCTTTGGTATTTTTCCAGCCGAAAATCCGTGTTCCCCAAATCCACTCAGGAGTGGGCTTCTTAGAATCAGGGGGACCCCTGTGTTACACATCCTGTGTCCCTGCAGTGTTTCCTCCATGCACCCTGAAAATGGGATTTTTACACCAAGGGGTACCCCTTTGGTATTTTTCCTGCCAAAAATCCGTGTTCCCCAAATCCACTCAGGAGTGGGCTTCTTAGAATCAGGGGGACCCCTGTGTTACACATCCTGTGTCCCTGCAGTGTTTCCTCCATGCACCCTGAAAATGGGACTTTTACACCAAGGGGTACCCCTTTGGTATTTTTCCAGCCGAAAATCCGTGTTCCCCAAATCCACTCAGGAGTGGGCTTCTTAGAATCAGGGGGACCCCTGTGTTACACATCCTGTGTCCCTGCAGTGTTTCCTCCATGCACCCTGAAAATGGGATTTTTACACCAAGGGGTACCCCTTTGGTATTTTTCCTGCCAAAAATCCGTGTTCCCCAAATCCACTCAGGAGTGGGCTTCTTAGAATCAGGGGGACCCCTGTGTTACACATCCTGTGTCCCTGCAGTGTTTCCTCCATGCACCCTGAAAATGGGATTTTTACACCAAGGGGTACCCCTTTGGTATTTTTCCTGCCAAAAATCCGTGTTCCCCAAATCCACTCAGGAGTGGGCTTCTTAGAATCAGGGGGACCCCTGTGTTACACATCCTGTGTCCCTGCAGTGTTTCCTCCATGCACCCTGAAAATGGGACTTTTACACCAAGGGGTACCCCTTTGGTATTTTTCTAGCCGAAAATCCATGTCCCCCAAATCCACTCAGGAGTGGGCTTCTTAGAATCAGGGGGACCCCTGTGTTACACATCCTGTGTCCCTGCAGTGTTTCCTCCATGCACCCTGAAAATGGGACTTTTACACCAAGGGGTACCCCTTTGGTATTTTTCCAGCCGAAAATCCGTGTTCCCCAAATCCACTCAGGAGTGGGCTTCTTAGAATCAGGGGGACCCCTGTGTTACACATCCTGTGTCCCTGCCGTGTTTCCTCCATGCACCCTGAAAATGGGACTTTTACACCAAGGGGTACCCCTTTGGTATTTTTCAAGCCAAAAATCCATGTCCCCCAAATCCACTCAGGAGTGGGCTTCTTAGAATCAGGGGGACCCCTGTGTTACACATCCTGTGTCCCTGCAGTGTTTCCTCCATGCACCCTGAAAATGAGACTTTTACACCAAGGGGTACCCCTTTGGTATTTTTCCAGCCAAAAATCCGTGTTCCCCAAATCCACTCAGGAGTGGGCTTCTTAGAATCAGGGGGACCCCTGTGTTACACATCCTGTGTCCCTGCAGTGTTTCCTCCATGCACCCTGAAAATGGGACTTTTACACCAAGGGGTACCCCTTTGGTATTTTTCCTGCCAAAAATCCGTGTTCCCCAAATCCACTCAGGAGTGGGCTTCTTAGAATCAGGGGGACCCCTGTGTTACACATCCTGTGTCCCTGCAGTGTTTCCTCCATGCACCCTGAAAATGGGATCTTTACACCAAGGGGTACCCCTTTGGTAGTTTTCCAGCCGAAAATCCGTGTTCCCCAAATCCACTCAGGAGTGGGCTTTTTAGCATAAGGGGAGCCTCCGTGTTACATTTCCATGCACCCCAATAACAGGATTTTTACCCCCTTTGGTATTTTTAGCCCCCAGCTGTGTCCCCCAAATCTACCCAGGACTGGGTGTTTTCAGTATTCAGTACCAGCCTTTGTTTTATTTCTTGTTTGATCCTCTCTCCCGATCTACCTTTTCATCTACCTTGTTCTTTTGCCTGCGTTCCTGTCTCTGTGTGGACGTCTCCTTCTGCATACCTCCTCGGGAGTAAGTGAGCCTCACTTTCCAGATCCGACTCCCAGAGCTTGAACATCCCCGATTCCCTCTGTCTGGTTGGGTCTGCCCATCATTCTTTGTCCCTCTGTTATTTCTGATGTCTGTTTTTGTCTGCCTTTCCTAATCTCTAATGGGCTTTTAAATGGGGCTGGGGGGCAGTTCCATGTCTGTCTGGTCCGAGTCCCGTTAACGCCACCCTCTCCATAGGCTGGGTGTCAATTCATCCAGAGTGGCCGTGGAATAATTGAACGGAGGAGGGTTTGGTGTCCGGGGATATTTTATTTTCTCTCCTTTTCCTCCTCCTCCCTTCTCTGCCCCCCACCTTTTCTAGGCTAAATAAAGACTCTGGTTGCGTCCCTCGGTGCTCTGCGCATCTTTCGTCTGCCATTCCAAAGAGCAATGACGGCAAGGCTGGTCGGCCTCCACCGAAGGCTCCGGTGCCGTTTCTGAACAAGGAACATGGATTTGTTTGCCTGGATTGTCGCCCTGGGCCTCTTCTTTGCACTGCCAGGTAACTTGCTGCGTCCCTCTTTTTCCTTCTTCTATCCTTTTCCTTTCCTCTTTTTCCTCCTTCTGTCTTTTCCTTTTCCTTTCCTTTCCTATCTTTTCCCGGCACCCAAACTCAGCCTGATTTATTTCCAAAAATAAAACCAAAACCACCAAGCAGGGGCAGGTTAAGGTCCCGTTGGGTTGTTTGGAGACGGATTCCGGGACGGCCTGTGGATACGTCCAAATCCTCCCCAGGACTTTGAATCCCGACATGCTGAGTTCAGACCTTTCCCCCGACTGCGATTTCCATATTTCAAATATCACGGGGAAAAAAATGGAATGATTATAACTGGAAAATGATTTCTTATAGCTGGAGTCCCGATAAATCCCGATAAATCCCTTGCCAAGATTTGCAGCCCAGATTCTGCCTCTCTTTTAATCTGAACGTCTGCTCTTCGCCACATCCTATAGCGTCTATTTTTGCACTTTATACTTTGCAAGGAATAAAAAAGTCCTTAATGTTACGGGTCCGCCGGCTCTCTTTGCCCCCCTTCCAACCCATTTCATGCTTGAGTTCAATTTTATATACAGCCTCTTGTTTCCTGGGCTGGCATGTCACTTTCGTTCAGGATCTCGGGTTAAGAGGGGTCACCGGGTCCCTCTCGAACCCCCTCCTTGACTCTCAACCCCCATCACATATTGGGACGGATCCAGACTTATGTGCTTATAAGGTTATATGTTTAATGCATGGAATGGGCTCCCATGAGAGTGACTGAAAGGAATTGGAGACCCTCAAACAGGGTAGGATTGCTCAATGGTTAGAGTTGTTCTTAAATATTATTTAATCTTAAATCTTAAATAGGACAGATTTCAGGTCCCCCCCAATGCCAACAGTGATGTGATGCGGTTATATCCCAAGGGTGCATTGTTAGGCATCACCGTTGTTTTCAAAAGTGTGCTAGGTTTATGGTACAGTCTCTGCATGGTCTAGATTCAGCATGGAAGTGACATGTGGAACTCCTTGCCACAGGATCCTTAAAGATGCTTTTTAAAGTTATTGGACGGAGGAAAGTTGGACAGAGGGGATGCAGATACCAGTCCAGTTCAACCACAGCTTACAGTGTATTGGTGTGACTGGGACACCAGACACTGATTTGGCTGTTTAAGAGCCCCACTAATGGGGGCACACCTTTTCCTATCTATCCATCTATCCTTCTGTCTAATCCCTTCCCATCCCATCCATCTCTCCCTTCCATATCTATCTCTTCCATCCCATCCCCCTATATATTCATCTATCACTTCCTTCCATACCTATCCCTTCCATCCATCCATCCCATCCATCCATCTCTTCCTTCCATATCTATCTCGTCCATCCATCCATCCATCCATCCATCCATCCATCCATCCATCCATCCATCCATCCATCCATCGTATTTATTTATGTTGACTCCTTCCCGTTGGGGAGGCTGGGGCTGATTTTTCCATCCTGATCTGGTTCAGGATCAGCGTACCCTTCAGCTGTGCCTATAGCAGAAAAACTCCTGACGTATGCTTTGATGTAGGTGCCCATATATAGAGCACCCCAAAGGCCTCCAACCAAGACACACTGATTGTGTCTTCTAAGGCTGTGCCCGATCAGGTGCGAACGAGCAGGGCTTACACCCCAGAGGAGCGTGTAGAGGATCAGGGCCTCCACTAGGAAAACATTGCTACGTGCCGCACGCAGGCCTGCGTCTGCACATACATCTCTGCAACAGAACATGACGGGTGCGGCGGAGCTGTAGTTGTGACTTCACACCTATGCGCCACAGCAGGCCATGCGGAAAGGGATCTGGTGGCGCCTGGAAGATGATGGGATGAATTGTGACAGCCTGGTGTGAATGAGAACCCATTATGTGGGATGGATACCCATTGATGACCCATGTGCTGGATTCCTTCAGGTCTGATGTTGTTTTAGGTTCTCAAGGGGGGGTCCACCAGAGACAGCTACTGAAGGACTTGATGACGGACTACACCCCCCTGGAACGGCCCGTGGGGGACGACGCTCAGCCCATCACTGTCCACTTCACCTTGAGTTTCATGCAGATTATGGACGTGGTAAGCCGTGGACGGGGAGGGTTTGGATGACCTCTCCAACCCCAATTCCTGACCCCGAATCCTGACCCTGATTCTTTCACCATTTTTTTTCTATGTAGGATGAAAAGAATCAGGTTCTGACCACCAATGTCTGGCTGCAGATGGTAACATTTCGGGATGGGAGTGGAGAAATTTGGGGGTCTCTGTAATTAATATAGGGGTCTCTCACTAATAAATAAATTTTTGGGTCTCTAATATAGTACATTATTTGAGTAAATAGGGTATTTATAGGCATATTTATATATATATCTCCCTATAGTATTGGTACGATCATTACTTACAATGGAACGAATCTGAATACCCAGGTGTGAAGACTCTACGGTTCTCCGCCGACCAGGTCTGGACCCCCGACATCCTCTTGTACAACAGGTGGGAGCATTTCTTGCATGTCCTGTTAATGCTCAACCTTGGAAAGGTCACAGCAATGCACGAGACCATCATGGGTTACTAGACTCCAAGAGATGGCAGCAGGGAAGTATTTATGGGGCTGGGGTCCAGGTTATGCTCCTGATGCCCGAAAGATCCTGGTTGAGCCAAACCTCCCTTTCTCTTGCTTCCCAGTGCAAATGAAGACTTCGACTCCACGTTCCACACCAATGTCCTGGTCAACTCCAGTGGTTACTGCCAGTGGCTACCCCCAGGTGAGACCAGTTGGTTCAGGAGGCATTGGTTAGATAGCGTTGGCTGCCCTTGAGTGGTGCCATTTAATGCTGTTGATGTGGAAGGAACCCATGGAGGGGAAATATTGAAAATCACTGCTCCTATCCCTCCATCGTCTGTCTTTCCATTTGTTCCATATCCCTCCCTTATCTATCCACCCATCGTTTGTCTGTCCCTCCCTTCCATATCTATCTGTATCTATCCGTCCATCCATCCATCCAGTCCATATCTAGTTATCCATCCATCCCTTCCATATCTATTCATCCATCCCTTCCATATCCATCTCTTCCTTCCTTCCATCCATCCCTCCATCCCTTCCATATCTATCCATCCCTTCCATATCTATCCATCCCTTCCATATCCATCCCTTCCTTCCTTCCATCCCTCCCTCCCTCCCTCCCTCCATCCATCCCTTCCATATCCATCCCTCCATCCCTCCCTTCCATCCATTCATATCCATCCCTCCAGCCCTTCCATATCCCTCCCTCCCTTCCATCCATCCCTTCCATCCATAACTATCCATCCCTTCCTTCCATCCTTCCATCCCTCCCTCCCTTCCGTCCATCCTTTCCATCCATCCATATCTATCCATCCGTCCCTTCCATAACTATCCATCCCTCCAGCCCTTCCATATCCCTCCCTCCCTTCCATCCATCCCTTCCATCCATAACTATCCATCCCTTCCTTCCATCCTTCCCTCCCTTCCATCCATCCTTTCCATCCATCCATATCTATCCATCCGTCCCTTCCATAACTATCCATCCCTCCAGCCCTTCCATATCCCTCCCTCCCTTCCATCCATAACTATCCATCCCTTCCTTCCATCCTTCCATCCCTCCCTCCCTTCCATCCATCCATATCTATCCATCCGTCCCTTCCATAACTATCCATCCCTCCATCCCTTCCATATCCATCCCTTCCTTCCTTCCATCCATCCATCCCTTCCATATCTATCTATCTATCTATCTATCTATCTATCTATCTATCTATCTATCTATCTATCTATCTATCTATCTATCTATCTATCTATCTATCTATCTATCTATCTATCTATCTGCCTACTTTTCAGGGAAAGATTACCCACATCTCTTCCCAGCCACAGACTTGTTAGGTTGCTCTAGAGAAGCTCAGTCTCCAGTACAGGTATTTATAAGTACTCGTAGAATCCCATTTTTTTCTGGGTTGTCAGACCACGTTGTGCAAAATATTTGCAGTCCCAAAATCCTATTTCGGAGCCCGGCGCATGTTTCCATAAAGACGCATGTGACGGGAGAGGATGAAATGAATCGAGGGTTCCCTCTTCTGGTCCTGGAAGCAAACGTGAGAAATGTTTTCCATGTAAGATCTAAGAATTTCTCCCCTATGTCTCCTTATTGTTATTCCCTATTATTTGTTCACTTTTACAAGCACAGGATCTTATAATAACATTAAAATTAAATTTTAATTAAAATTCCTTATTCACACCATAAGGAATTTGCTTATGGAACTCCTTGCCACATGATAGGCACTGCTTTGATGGGCTTGAAAGAGGCCTTTCTATGGCTGATGGCTATGATGGCTAATAGAGCCTCCAGTTCTGAAGGCAGTATACCTATGAATTTAATAGGCTTTAAGGGCCTATTTAAGGGCTTTAGGGTGTCCTATATGTATGAGCTTTCTATGGTTGTCTGGTTGGCCACTGTGGGGAAACAGGAAGGATGTGGGGACATTGCGGGGACACATAGACAGATGTTTTGGTTGCTCCCGTAACCCAGATCCCATCCACCCCATGTCCAGTTCAACCAGCCTACAAGGCACTGGTATACCTGGTGTCCTCTGACCTTCTTCCAGGTATCTTGAAGAGCACATGCCGCATCGACGTCCGCTGGTTTCCCTTCGACACCCAGAAGTGCGACCTCAAATTTGGCTCCTGGACATACGACGGGTGGCTGCTTGACCTGCGGATGCTGGAGACGGACACATCTGGCTACGTCGCCAACGGCGAATGGGACCTTGTGGGTAAGCCACATCCGGAGTATCACATGCCATTCTTGTGGCCACGTCTCTAAAAGGACATGGTGGAACAGGAACGCTGTTGGGATGCAAGCGATGCCCACCGTTTGGGGAGAGGACACCATACTGCTCACGGCCCTGCTTTCCCCCCACAGGCATTCCCGGAAGCCAGAACAAAGTTTTCTATGAGTGTTGCCGGGAGCCCTACCTGGATGTCACATTTGTGGTGACCATGCGCCGCCGGACCCTCTACTACGCCCTTAACATGCTGGTCCCCTGCCTCCTTCTCTCCGGAATGACCTTCTTGGTCTTCCTACTACCGGCTGACTCCGGCGAGAAGATCTCACTGGGTAAACCTCTTGTTTAATGCTCTATAACTAGCTCTATAAACGGTTCGTTGCTTGTTAACCTTGTCCCGCCAACCCCGCCCAGGTATCACCGTTCTCCTCTCGCTCACGGTCTTCATGCTGTTGGTGGCGGAGGTGATGCCCGCCACGTCGGACTCCATCCCGCTGATTGGTACGGAGGTCTTGGGGTGGTTGTGACTTTGGATGGTGGGCCGTAGGTTGCTGACTGCTACTGCTCTCCCTTCAACAGGTCAGTATTTTGCCACCACCATGGGGATGGTGGCACTATCAGTGGTGGCCACGGTCTTCGTCCTCCAGTATCACCACCACGACCCTGACGGCGGTTGCATGCCGAGATGGGTGAGCCCCAAGTCTTTGCTATTGTCATCATCATCATCATCATCATCATCATCGTTTATTGGCATAAAACAAATCTCTATCACTGACGTCTTCTCTCCCTATAGGTCAAGGTGGTGGTGTTGCACTGGGGTGCATGGCTACTACGCATGCGCCAGCCTGGGGAAGAGCCGGTGGGACGGCCACACTGTGCCCCCAGCCTGTTGAGCTGCAGTTCCGACAACAGCAACAACAACGACACGCCGACCCGCAAGGCCCCGCCGGCGCTCACCACGGCCAATGGCAGCCTTCCTTACACAGGTGGCCCAACAGTTTTGCTACCCACCAAACCCCCGGAGGTGCCACGTCCTTTCCTTCCCTCTCCGGAGCCGCATCGGAGCCCCACTCCCGATGACCTGTTTGGTGTCCCCGAGCTGGGCCACATCTTGGAGGAGTTGCGGTACGTGGCCCGGCGGTTCCAGAGCCGGGACACCGCCCAGGCCGCCTGCAGCCAGTGGAAGTTTGTGGCAGCCGTGGTGGACCGGTTGTGCCTGGTTACCTTTGCCCTCATCCACATCGTCTGCTCCATCGCCATCCTCATGGCGGCGCCCAACTTTGCAGAGGCCATCACAAAGGACTTCCTGTGACGCCGCAGACTTCCCAGCGGACACGGTGCCGCTAAGGGCCTTCCCAAGGTGGCATCGCTGGAGGCAGGAGAGGCTTTGCAAGGCCAGTGGTTGTTGCATGCAGTGCCATCGCCAATGGTAGAGGCCTACCCATGAATGCTCCTTCCTGGGATCTGCCTGTACCACCTCCGACGTCAGAATTAATGGCTATAATTCTTTTTTACTATCTCCTTCCGGCACTTGAAACTGCGGGTTCTAACTGAAGATTGGATGCTCATGCGCGGCGCAGGGGAAATCACTGATACTGAATGAACATGGGTGCGCCCCCGGGAGGATATGCGCATCCCTGTCTGGTTCAGGGATTCAACTTGGGCCACCGTCGGCCTCGGTTTCCCCAACGGGAACTGCATCCCCTCCACGGAGAGGAGGGAGAGTAACAAGGCAGAACGCAATAAAGTTTCTCAAACACTTTGCACATGTAACAAATTGTTTTCCTCTGAAAACCGATGGGAAATTCATATTGGAATCCCGAGTAAGTTGTTTTTACACCGGTGCAAGGACTCCCCAAGGTTACTCTGGATTGTGCCCATACAAACATATCTTCCGGGAAAGGAAGGTGACTGTGAAATTGGATTCCCAGGTAACTTTTTTAAACCTATAATATAAACTCTAGTGGTGCCTCACAGAAAGAGCATAATTCGTTCCAGAGGCCTGCTCTTTAAGTGAAACGCTCTTTAAGCAAAGCAGATTTTTCCATAGGAAATAATGGAAACTCAGACAATTGGTTCCAGAACCCCCAAAATATTCCTATAAAAATATGAACTGGATGTAAAAATGGTGACTAAACACTGGAATTGAATTCAAAACATGCATTCAGTGTGCAGGATCCTAGGAAGTCTA
This sequence comes from Cryptoblepharus egeriae, assembly GCA_030015325.1. NCBI lineage: Eukaryota > Metazoa > Chordata > Lepidosauria > Squamata > Scincidae > Cryptoblepharus > Cryptoblepharus egeriae. The sequence continues at coordinate 10,741,039 of JAREYC010000018.1, read as the reverse complement.
CTTAGGCTGCAATCGTAAGACACTTTCCTGGGAGTAAGCCCCATTTAACACAATGGGGCTTACTTCTGGGCAGAATTGTTTAAGAGGCTGCAATCAAACTTTCCTGGGAGTGAGCCCCATTTAACACAATGGGGCTTACTTCTGAGTAGACATAGTTAGGAGACTGCAATCAGAGACACTTTCCTGGGAGGCTTAACTGGGCTGCTGCTGGAGAATCAAGGTGGTCAGTGGGGGCACTTGGGGGCAGTTAGGGGCAGCTGCCTCTGGCACCTCCAGGCAACTGCCCCTAAGTTGCGGGCAGTTAGAGGCAGCAGCGCTGGCCGGCAGCCCTTTTAAAGAGCCTCCGTGTGGAGTGTCAGGGTTGCATAGCACGCGTGCCCACAGCGTGCTTGCTTGTTAAGTGAAGCGGAACTTGTTACGTGAAGCAAGATTTCTTGGAAATTTTTGCTCGTTATGTGAAACGCTGGGTAAGCGAGGTGCTTGTTATGCGGGGTACCACTGTATATATAAACTATCAACTCTAATCCCCGGAAGTGGCCACATACATACATACACACATAAACACGTTGCATTTGCTTTTTTTCATTTATTTAGACAGAAAAAATTTAAATTATTAAAAGTAAACAGCAATAAATAATCAATAACTTAAGTGTTGATATTGTCTGAAACATATAATTCATTTTTAGTCCCTCCCGCTCCCCGCTAAAGAGTTCATCTGGTGTGTTTGTAATGTTTTTAAAACTTTTCTTTTTCTTGGATCTGTCTGTCCTTCTAAATAAAAGTTATAAACCCACTTCCCACCCCATCAGGGGAAATTAAAGGTCAAAAAGGGATAGAGAGAAAGAGAAAAAGAGAAAGAGAGAGAGAGAAATTTTTAAAATCTTCTAAAATCAGGAAAGGTAATGATCAAAAACCCTTTTTCTTTAGGATTGAATTATTTACAAGTAATTAGCAAGAGAGGCTGTAAACATATTCTTAATTTTCTTCTCTTTCTTTCCTCGATTCCGGAGCACTCCAGGGTGCGAGCGGTTTCTGAGCATGGACAAAGTTTTCTGGTTTTTACACCATTGCCTTATGGAGATGCCGGGGCAAGTGCGGTTTTAAGGGCCTAGGTCTATGGGGTTGGAGTGGTGAAGGAGGAAAGGAGCGTTCACACCTGCCGAGAGGTTGGTGCATGCGGATCGGGGTCAGGACAGTTTTCCTTATGAAGGGAGGCAAGAGGTTTGGAGGGCGTGGGGAAAAAATGGAGCAAAGATAAATACACCCTTAGAGGAGGACCCGGGTTATGGGACACTTAAATGTCCAGCTTTGGTACTAACCCTAAAATTCCGCTCCGGTCGATGAAGCACCAAGTCCCATCTTACTTGTGGTCAGGCCGGCCGGAGTTGTCACCTCTGGAATTTCAGCACTGAATTAAGTGTGATTAACCTGTGGAACTCCTTGCCACAGTATGCAGGAAGCAATTCTGAATGTGCTTCGGACTTCATCTGGAAGGGCTCTGCTTCGGTTCTTAAGTCCACTCGGATGACGTCTTACGGTTCTGTTCCAGCCAAGGCTGTTTTGAGATATCGAGAGGTGAAGTTGATCTTTTTCTAGGGTGACTGTGGTTGATCCTCCTTGTTTTTTCCCCCATAAAAAGCAATGGACAGATAAGGAACGAGTAGCACCAGTGCCTGAACTGGTCCTTGTTTATAGGGTTAACCCATTTCCTGACCCAATTCACCTTGTACCTGCCACCCTCCACCTTGTCCAGACAGGTGTCCCTCCAGTATTTCTGGATACTGGAGGCGAGTCGGGGCTCCCTTGTTTGGATTTAGGATTCTTAATGACAATGTAATACCCTGTGATTCCCAAAGGCGTCTGCCGGGGAGGAGGTTGTTGTGGACCACCTTCTGTTCGGTGTTTTGGGTGCTGAGAGTTTCGGTGCCTGTTATTTGGGGTTCCTTGCCCAAGATGCCCCAGTAGGATAGGTGGTGTTGGCCCCCCCAGTCAATCTAGGGTCGCTCCTCGCTTCTTAAAGATGTCTTGGAGATTGCAATACTTCAAGGCACAGGTATGCCCACCAGGACCAAAAGAAGCTGGTCAGTCAAATCTAGGACAAGAAGGGGGGTCGTTCCACCACCGTAGATGATGGTTTTGGCAAAAAACGGGGGTCTCTCTCCGACTCTTTCCATCACCAGCCACCCTTGGAAAACCTACAGATCTTCTCTACTTGAGGTCTGAGAAACCTACTACTTTCCCCGTTGACCCTAAAGTGGTCTTCTACAAGAAAAATCCCACCACCCCAAAGGTCTTACAATGCCCCCAACTCCAGCCATAGTGCTTGTATCCATCTGTGCCCCCCATTAGCACAAGGGTGAGGACCCCACAGGACGTGGGTTCCTGTCCGGATTGGGCCACGGTCCATCCTGTTGAGAACTTCTGCCGAAAGAGTATCATCCTTGCTGGTTCAGCTCTCAAAATTCGGGATGGAAAAAAGTTTGGCCGGCTTTGGCCGCTCCAGCGCCCGGAATCCAGTGCTCCATGGTTACATCAAAGGGGTGCGGGAGCAAGACTCAGTCACTTGTGGGGGGATCAGAAGGGGTACGGTGGGCCCATCTGATGGGATCCGTCCTCAGGAGAGGAGTTGGTTGGCGCAGCCAAAATCCTTCTGGTGGGTTAGCGAGGAAGTTGGGGGGCACGACGTTCTTGGGGGCACTTTCTATGGAATTATGAGGAGGAGGAAGAGCAGAGAGGGGAACTCGGGGAGGAAAGTAAAGGGGGTTGCTCTTCCATGGAGCTCCAGACCTGGAGAGAAAGGGGGAACAGAAGACAAAAAAAGAACGGAGACAAATTAAATCCACCCCTATCTGGTGAGGCCTTTTCTGCGACTTGGTGGTGTCCGATTACCCAAGACATGCAGTGAGAAGGGGGTCAGCCTGCCTGGAATCCTGGGGTCGCTGCTCCCCTCTCCACCCCCAAGAAGGTTCGGTCCTAACCCTTTATGGACACCTGCCAACTTCTGAGGATGCCAGTGAACCCCTCCAGTTCATAAACATGTCCGATCAATGCTCGACCCTGGGCCTCCGGGTACCCTGATCCAGCCGTTTACTTGGGAAGTCAAGAGGTGTTGCACAGATTTGGGTCCAACAAGTCAGGCCCTACATTAAGTCCGATCTCCAGATTAATGGACTCAAATAAGCTTTGCCTAATTGACTAATGAAAATCAGTTACAAATAAGCTTTGCCTAACTTGAAGGCCTCCAAATTAGAATGAATTTAAAGGGAATTTTGCCTAACCAGAACTGGTGCAAATTACCATATTTACTCAATTATAAAGCTCAGAATTTTCAGCCGGATTATGGCTGCAATCCTAAACCTGATCCTAACCATGCTTCCTCTTTTCAAGTTGGCAGGTGCAGCTTATTGAAGTGTGGCAGCCGGGTCAGTAATGGGGGGCAGAGGCCAGGTGAGATGGTGGGACCCCCAGTTTGACCAGGTTTATACCCAGCTTTGGCAGACCCCCCCCCCCCGGATTCCAGTTGTCGGCCCCCTTCCTGAGTGCAACACAACCGCACAGCACCACCCGACGTTCTGTCGTGATCTCCCAAGGGGGCCGTTGAGAACCAAGGTGGCCGTGGGGACCACCCAACCCTGGATGGGGCTGGAAAGAACTTACCGGAATATCCTGTTGGTGGAGAGGAGGGGGCAGCGTCCGAGGGTTGAACGTTTTGGCTTAATAGGGTTCTTTGTCCCAGGAGGGGAAGGAGACGGACACGTCATTACCTTTTCCAAATTCATAAAAGCCCCTCTCAATAGGAGAGGATTCGACACCTTTGATACTGAACTCCACTTTGACCCCCATCGTAGGACACTGCCCATTGGAGCCCACTATCGGGGGTGCCTGGTCTCCACAGGGCGTCACTGGCCACGCGGCCCACGATGCTTTTGGTAGCGACTGAAAATACGGACACACAAACTCACACGGACGACGACAACGGAAAAAAGAAAGCAAGCGCACAGGAGAGAACCCACAACGACACACAACGACAAACGACAAAAGGAACGGAAGAAGAACAAAAAGGCCTTTGGGAAGCTCGGAGTCAGTCCTCGTGCGCGGAACAGCAGCGCCAGGCAGCACAGCACATCCGCAGGGGAGATTCCGGTGGCCTCGACTGTCTCTCGCCAGGCAGGAATCTCCGGGACAGATGGTGGCAGCGATGGGTGCCCACACGGGCAGTGCCATGGGAAGGAGGGTCCATGCATGGGTTGGGTGGCCCAGGACTTAATGGAGGGTATGAAGTTGGTTGAAGGTGGCAGGTGACATGTGGCTGCGTGTCGTGTGGGGATTGGAGACGGGTGAATTGTGAGCCCTGTTGGGGGGCAACCTCTGGCACATGTAGTGGCACGACTAGAATATCTGGCACGTGAGACCCATCCACATGCCCCGTAGGGCTTCCTAGGACTTAAGGCTGCAATCCTAATCCCCAGTTTGGCCAGCACAAGGACTGTGGATGCCAAAAGAATGCCATACGGCATTTCTGCTCCACTCCTAGGAAGGTGCGTCCAGTGCGCAGACATGCGCCAGTCTCCCACACCGCCATAGGAATGAGTTGTGCCATCCTAAATTGGTTAGGAATTGTCCTCAATTGAGGTGATCAGTGGGTTTTGGGGAGGGGAACATGGGCAATACTCTGGCGATGCATGTTCCCCGTTTTCTGGATGTGAAAGGAGGAAACTGAGGAAGGGGATTCTGGTGCTGTTCCGGCACATGACCGGCACATGTGCTGTTCCAGCACATGACATGAGGTATGTCGGGAACCCATGTGGCAGAGTTGGATGGAGAGACGGCCCACGACATGGCAAGGCCACAGAACGGAAAGCACAAACCAACCACAGGGTGCCACCAGCCAACGCATCTCAAAAACAAAACCATATATATACAAAGACAGGCAAAAAACACAGCACAGGCAAGAGAAATCAAAAGGACGACCCACAGCAAGTACAAGGACGACAGTGCAAGTGGGTGTGCGGTGTGCGCAGGGCGCGTGGGCCGGAACGGGAAAAGCTGGAGACCATTGGTGGAAAGTCCGCAACGGATTCACGAGTCTCTTTTGGGGGGTTGCAGTGCGTGCGTGTGTGCGAGCGTGGAGAGAGGGGAGCGCGTGCGTGTCGGGGAGGGTGTCAGCGGGGACGGGGGGGGGGCACTTCACCAAACAAAAAAACTACGTTCCAGAAACTTCACGGCACATCCATTAAATGCTAAGATCACGCATGACGTCATGCAAAAAGAGTGCAACTCGGATCACATGACGTATTCTTGATTCTCTTTCCAAATAATAATAATAAAAAGGATCACAACCACTCTTTTTCTGGGTTTTTTTGGTTTTTTTTTTAAGGTTCATTCCATCGGATGCAACTTACAAGGGGGGCGGTTCTAGGTCTCCCACGACAGCGAAGGGTGCCTTAGCAAGTGCCGAGTCTCAAGACAGGATGGGGACCCTGCCGGTGGAGGGGGGGGAGGCGGGTGTGGGTTACGAGCAGCAAAGAGAAAAAACGCCATTTGGTTTCTTTGTGAACTTCTTGCTTGGTTATTAAAATAATAAATTATTATTATTATTTTGGCTTTCCTTAAAAGGGAAGACCGACATTCATTCGAAGAAAAACCGTCTTTACCACTTACACATGACAAGAGATGAGACTGGCAGCCTGTGGAACTCCCCACCACTAGCAAACCAACTTACTAAGGGATCAATACATAACAGTACGCCCATGGGGAATCCGTTCTAGGATTGTGGCTCAAGTCAACCGCTTGTGTAAGATCCTGGGGTCAGGGAAAATTTACCCCATTAAATATTTATCCCATTAAATTTACCCCATTAAATATTTCCCTTATATATGGGTGGTAATTCCATAGTATCCTGAACAAGAATGGGAACCGACAAGGTTTATCAAGCTTTATCAAGAAATTTAAAATTAATAATTAATTAAATTAACAAGTAATTAAAAATTAAAAGGTCTTCTATATCCCCCCCAAAAAGCCACCAATATAAATCATATAGGATAAAAAATTGATAAACTCACATCACAATAATTTTGTTTCGTTTCGAACCATATACGGGACACACACACACACTCATGAAAAAACAAGACAAATAATAGGGAAGACGGGACGGCTCAAGTTTAGGATTTACAGCATCTTTACCGGACACCATCCTGTGGCAAGGAGTTCCACAGATTAACTACACGCTGGATAAAGAAATATTTTGAACTCTCCTGACACGGGGTTTTCGTGGGGTTCCCCTGGCCCACCAGAAATCCTTTGGGAGTTCCCGAAAAGGCTGGTTGGAGGTTGTAGGGACGATTTTGGGATTGGACATAATGGGGGCAGAGATGCTAGGAGAGGTGGTGTTGGGGTGGGCAGCACATAGAGGGAGTGAACTATGTGATAGGTTTACCTATAGGAGCCTTGGAAATGCATAGGGGGGTATCGGGGGCCTGATCTGGATCACACAGAAAAACTTTGACTAAACCCCCCCCGTTATCTATCCCCTGTTGGTTTACACCACGAAGACGCGGAGGAGGTGCTCACCTGGTGGGTGACGGATTAATACGGCCGGTTGGCGTCTTTGGGCCGCTTCAGCTGCACCTTGAGACGCTTCATCCCGATCTGGAAGCCGTTCATGGCCTGGATGGCGGCCTGAGCGCTGGCGGGATTGTCGAAACTCACAAATCCTAAAAAGGGGGTGGGGGAGAGAAGGGGAGAGAAGGGGAAAGGGAAGAGGTACCTGCTGAAAACTGGTGGCACAAGGGTGGCACTCAGTCCCCTGAGAGCAAATATTTTAAAAGTCAAGTTTCTAGTCCCGCTGATATGTCCAAAAGTCTGGTTTAAACCACAGGGGCCACACGTAATGGGGTCGGAATTGGAGATAACTGCATATGGGATTTGTGGACATGGGGCTGGGGAACAACATCTGGACAGAGGAGCCTCAGGTTTTGATCTGGGGTGCTTTTAAGAGGACTCAACTTGCCCTGCAGTGAGTCCAGTCCTGTCTGGGGAAAGAACTCAGGCTGGAAACCCAAACACTCTTCTGCCTGAACATGGCGCATGACCCCCTAAAACCTCCTCCTGAAATGGCCCCTCTGGAGTGGAGATACTCCATCCTCCTGTACCCCATACCAAAACATCTGGAGTAGAGATACTTCATCCTCCTGTACCCCATATCAAAACATCTGGAGTAGAGATACTTCATCCTCCTCTACCCCTTATCAAAACATCTGGAGTAGAGAAACTGGAGTAGAGATACTCTATCCTCCTCTACCCCTTATCAAAACATCTGGAGTAGAGAAACTGAAGTAGAGATACTCTATCCTCCTCTACCTCATATCAAAACATCTGGAGTAGAGATACTCCATCCTCCTGTACCCCATATCAAAATATCTGGAGTAGAGATACTCCATCCTCCTGTACCCCAGATCAAAACATCTGGAGTAGAGATACTTCATCCTCCTGTACCCCAGATCAAAATATCTGGAGTAGAGAAACTGGAGTAGAGATACTCTATCCTCCTCTACCTCATATCAAAACATCTGGAGTAGAGATACTTCATCCTCCTGTACCCCATATCAAAATATCTGGAGTAGAGATACTCCATCCTCCTGTACCCCATATCAAAACATCTGGAGTAGAGATACTGGAGTGGCGATACACCATTGTAATGTACCCCATACCAAAAGATCTGGAGTAGAGATACTGGAGTAGAGATACTCTATCCTCCTGTACCCCACATTAAAACATCTGGAGTAGAGATACTCCATCCTCCTGTACCCCATATCAAAACATCTGGGGTAGAGATACTGGAGTGGCGATACACCATTGTAATGTACCCCATACCAAAAGATCTGGAGTAGAGATACTGGAGTAGAGATACTCTATCCTCCTGTACCCCACATTAAAACATCTGGAGTAGAGATACTCCATCCTCCTGTACCCCATATCAAAACATCTGGGGTAGAGATACTGGAGTGGCGATACACCATTGTAATGTACCCCATACCAAAAGATCTGGAGTAGAGATACTGGAGTAGAGATACTCTATCCTCCTGTACCCCACATTAAAACATCTGGAGTAGAGATACTCCATCCTCCTGTACCCCATATCAAAACATCTGGGGTAGAGATACTGGAGTGGCGATACACCATAGTAATGTACCCCATGCCAAAAGATCTGGAGTCGAGATACTGGAGTAGAGATGCTCCCCCCTCCTGCTCCATACCAAAACATTTGCTCTGGTTGGTGGCCCGGTCCACGAAGACTTTGGCGGAGATGACGTTCCCAAAGGGGAGGAACATCTGCAAGATTTCAGAGTCCGTGAACTCCTGTGGCAGGTGATAGATAAAGATGTTACAACCCTCGGGACCTGGGGGAAGAGAGCAGAAAAAAGTTAGCGCCGCTTCGAGGTCAGTGCGCTGTCAGCAGAAATGGGTGCCCCCAAAGTGCGAGGGGCTCACCTTCTCGTTGCTGTTGCTGCTGCTGCTGCGGGGGAGGCTGCTGGGCGATAATTGTGGCCGGCTGTTGCGGGAAGGCTGGGCTGACCAGTCCGTAGGCCGCGGGGTAGGCGGCTGCGGGAGGAAGCGGTATGGGGTGAATGAACCACAAGCTCCAGGCCTCAGCTATTGCCTGACCAAGGTGGGGGTGGGGACGTTTCCTCCATCACCCTGTCCAGTCCCTATCGAAAGGCTATTGGGGCCATCACCACATCCTGTGGCGAGGAGTTTCACGGGCTAATTTTGCGCTGGCTCAAGAAATATTTTATTTTGTCCCGACACTCAATTTTAGTCCGACATACCTGTATAGTGTTGCATCCCAGCATAGGCCTGCTGCAAGGGGTCCATGGGAGCCGCTGGGCTCTGTGCTGTGGCATTTTGGGGTGGGGATGGGGAAGAAAAAACATCACACACATGAAATAATATTCCAATTATCTTAGATATTCCAATATTTATAAATATTCTTTTGTATTCTGATTAATATATATAGTATCTCATATATTCCAATTATTAATATTTATCAAAATAAATAATTGGATAATATTAGAATAATTCCTCCTTAGCTACACCACGCTTCCTCTTGGCTTTAGAGGCTGGCGGCATCCCTGGCAATATAGGGTGAAGACCCCCCACAGCATTGATTGCCATATGATGTTGAATGACTGGGCGCCTGGGAAGGGTCAACGCTGGCGGCAGAGCTTGGGGGGGTGCCAGATATCCAGATACCTGGATACGGATGGACGCCATTTGTGTAGATGGCCTCCGAGGCGGACTGGCCCGTGCTCTGCGTGGGGACCGGGCTGTATCCGTTGACGCTGAGCGTGGCTGGGATGGCGGACACCGGCGTGGCAGCGATGGCAGGTGGTGTGCTGGTACCTGGAGAGGCATAGTAGGTGTTGGATGAAGGTCAGGAAAGGGGTGAATGTCCCACCAGGACACAACAGGTGGGGGTCTGTGCCAACGGGTAGGCACACTGTGCTCTTCGGAAACCCACACAGATTGGTCTGGCTTACCTGAGGAGGGCGTGATGGGGGTGATGGGGGTGGCGATGAGGCCGTTGGGGTTGATGGTGGCCATCTGCTGCATCTGGACGGCGGCCATGGTCGCCATAGGGTTGAGGTAGGCCGAGTGTGCGGCAACCAGGGCTGCCTGTTGCTGCATTAGCTGGGGGGGGGAGAGAAAAAAGGGGGGTCAGAAAGCAATGGTGATATTTGAAAGTCAAAATATTTGAGAACTTAAAGGGTTTTTTTGCCCCTGGCACGAAATCTCCCCACACGCAGAAGTCTAGTGTGTCAGGGAGAAAAGTCCGCGGTTGAGCCTAGCTAGCTTTCCACATGCAGGGCTTATAAATTCTGCGTACCATTTTGTGACGCTACTCTTGGCATCCCAAACATGAGGTCTCCCTAAACTCCCCACCTCCAGTTTTGAGTTCCCGGACCCTTACTGCTTGGGTGTAGGCGCTGTACGCCCCAAACTGCAGCGCAATGGGGCTGAACATGCCCAGCTGGTTGGCCACTTGCTGCATGCGCCGGAGACCCCTTTCCTTCTCCGTGTCGGCGAACTTCACCACCAGGCTCGAGGAGGCACCCTGTGGTGGGCAGGGGGGTGGAAGAAAGGGAGAGACTTTTGGGGAGATGCAGTAGCAGGCCGTGGGCACCAGGGGGCAGCAGAACCCAGTGGATTATTGCTGGGTTCAGATCAAGGGGAATTTGGGGTTCGGGTCCCCTTTGTCGGCATCACCGTCATCCCAACCCACAGCCTCACCGGCAATGTCCGGCTACCGTGCAACGTGTTGATGGCCGCCTGAGCTTCTGCGTGTGTCTGGAATTTCACGAAGGCACAGCCTGATAAGCAAGGAGACAGGAGTAAATGCACAGAGAAACCAAATGGCGAGACCCCGCAAACCCGTAGGCACGATCCATAGGCGGCAACCGCATCAGAATGTAATAGGTGCCTTTAACAAGGCGTCCAACCCCCTTTTACAAAGCGTATGGGTCTTCATCGTATGACATCACCCTGTGGCAAGGAGTTCCACAGGTTAATCACACCCTGGGGAAAAATATATTGTATTTACTCAAATCTAATGCGCCACTGAATCTAATGTGCACCCAATTAAAAAATTATATATATTTTTTAATTATATATACACACTCTCACATATACATACAGTGTATATATATATACACACACACATATACATACATACATATGTATGTATATATATGTATATTTGTATGTGTGTATATATATATATGTATATATGTATGTGTATATATATATATATATATATATGTATATATGTATGTGTATATATATATACACACACACACACTCACACACAATTGTAATGCGCAGCTATCCTTATAATCAAAATACCATATTTACTTGAATCTAATACGCCATCAAATCTAAATTACCCGCCCTGATTTTGGAGACTGTGCCTGCAATCCTAAATACACTTTCCTGGGAGTAAAACCCATTGTGCACAATGGGCTCATCTCCGTGTAAGACATGGTTAGGATTGCACCCTAAATTCAGCTGAAAAGGGTGCGCATTAGATTCGAATAAATACGTTTCCTCTTTCTCTCCCGCCACTCAAAGCACCTGCTTCTCTCCATCCCCTGCACAATTTTCTCCGCCGTAATCGTGTCCTGAGACCCTTTAATATGACGTCCCGTTCATACGGGAAGGAAAACCCCCCATTTGGGCTCACCTTTGCTGGTGCCGTCAGGTCCGCGCAGCACCGTGCACTCGTCGATGTTGCCAAAGGGCTCAAACATTTTCCGGACATCCTCGTCCGTCTGTTGCTTGCCCAGCATCCCCACAAACAGCTTCCTGTCTTCTGGAAAAGCGGAGAGAAAGTGGCTCAGGTGATGCTAATTCTGGCAACGTTCCCTAAATCGGAGACTATTTCACACTGTGTGTGTGTGTGTGCGTGCATGTGCGTGCGTGTGCGAGCGTGTGTATATACACACACACACACATACATACACACAGCTGAATTCAGTCTCCAAAATCAGGGTGTGCATTAATTTCAATGGTTAATTAGATTTGAGTAAATACAGTGTTTTGATTCAAAGTATAGGGTGCGCATTAGATTCGGTGGTGCGTTGGTTTCAAGAACATCCAGTATATTGCTTTCATGTGGTTAATAAGGCCGCAATCCTAACCACACTTTTGGGGAGTAAGTACTACCGAACAGAACGGGACTAGACATGCTTAGGATTGCACTTTAAGGCTGCAATCCTATGCACACTTTCCTGGGAACAAACCCCACGGGATACCCAATTTATTAATTACAAGAAGGCTACATGCTACCTGCTCACAAGGAAAAAGATGTTTTCCAGGACATAGACTGAAAAAGAGGACATGGGTCTATATCCTAAAGTGAAATTAAGCCCCTTGCTCCGGAGCAGTTAAGATAACCTTCCATAAGATAACACTAGAGGGTGACGTAACTGTCTGGACCCGTAACTGGTATGGATTTTACCCATGGTCACTCTATATCCAGAAATATATGGTGACGGTACCTCCTCTGCTTTCGCTATCCGCTGGTTTCACCTGGATGGGCCGGTTCATCTGCAAGTTGGAGAGGAGAGACAGGCCATTAAAAAGAGACCCCCAAAATGAGACGAGATTACAGAGCCCCCCACTCTCCGCATCCAAAACAGGAACATCGGGGTAAGAAACGCCCGATTATTTTTGTTGATTAATCGTAAAATGTTTGATTGATCAAATTAGCTGATTAATTGTATAATGTTTCAGGGATCAACTGGGGGTGGTTAATCCAAGGGAGCACTTTCGGACTCGAGTGCGGATTCCAAGGTGGCGCCGGCCAAGCGCAAGGAGGGCTGCGGCCCGTCGGAAAGCAACTCTCCCCGCTTGGAGGATTAGGAAAAGCAAGATTATCTCGGCAGGCAGCTGGAGCCCTTTTCTGGAGAAGCATTTATAGTCATATTAAAGGAAAAACAGCCCCTCCAGGAGACTCGGGAAGGCCCTCAGTTGGAAGGAGCAAGCACAGGATTGGAAAGGTGGCCGGATCTCAAGAAGGTCAGGATCATCTCAGGATCATCATCAGGAGTCCAGATATTAGGGCTTTGGGGCCAAGACCTAGATCTAGGAGTGGCCTCTTTCTTCCCACACTCAGTGGTGTCCGTCACCATCTCCGGATGGAGACCCCTTAGCCATTAATTGTTTTATTTACCTTTGTGAACTTTTAAGTTGAAAAGCGGTCTAGAAGTACTTTAGGCTGCAAACCTAAAGACACTTCCCTGGGAGTAAGACCCATTGAACACAATGGGGCTTACTTTGGAGTAGGTATGGTTTCGATTGTGCAGACAGATATGGAAGGGAGACATACCCTTCAATCCAGAGTCATGACAGGAGCACGTAAGAGACATTTACGTCGACGTAGCTACGGCGGCACCACCTAGTGAAAACCGATGGGAAATTCATGATGCAATCCAGAGTAAATTGTTCTTACGTCGGAGCAAGGACTCCGCATGGTTACTCTGGATTGTGCCCATAAATAGATAGACAGAGAGACAGATAGGGAAGGGAGAGATATCTATCTATCTCTCCCTATCCTTCCCTATCCATCCATCCATCCATCCATCCATCCATCCATCCATCCATCCATCCATCCATGTATCTATTCAAACTATCTATCCAAACTATCCATCCATCCAGCCATCTATCCATCCATCTATCCAAACTATCTATTCATCCATCTATCCAACCAAACTATCTATCCAACCAAACTATCTATCCATCCATCTGTCCATCTATCAGTCCAAACTATCTCTCCATCCATCCATCCATCCACCAATCCATCTATCTATCCAAACTATCTCTCCAAACTATCGCTCCATCCATCCATCCAAATTATCCAAACTATCCATCCATCCATCTATCCAAACTATCCATCCATCTATCCATCCAAACTATCCATCCATCTATCCAAACTATCCAAACTATTTATCCATCCAAACTATCCAAACTATCCATCCAAACTATCTATCCATCCATCTATCCATCCAAACTATCCATCCATCTATCCAAACTATCCAAACTACTTATCCATCCAAACTATCCAAACTATCCATCCAAACTATCTATCCAAACTATCTATCCATCCACCCATCCGTCTATACTTTTAAACTATCCAAACTATCTCTCCATACATCCATCCATCTATCTAGCTATCTATCTCTCCAAACTATCTCTCCATCCATCCATCTATCCATCCAAACTATCCAAACTATCCATCTATCTATCCATCCGTCCATCCATCCACTGTACACAGTATTGGACTGTCTCCCCTCTACACACTTCCCCATGAATTATCAGCAAACTATTATTTCAGGTGCTGGTGTTGTAAGAAGGTAATCCTAGACTAAAAGCAGTGCCATCTGGAAGTCCTTCCCCAGGGAAATCTGGCTGGCATGTTTCTGTTGAGATCTGAGCCAGTCCATCACCTCAATTCTCACCCATGAGACCCTCTGTGGATGGGGGGGGGGTGTCTTAATGCTTGTTTTATGGAAACCAATCATTGCCACTCCGGTGGGTCCGCTTTCCATGAAGCTGCCCAGGTAAGGTTGCCATATGTCCCAAAAAACAGGGGCAATCCTGATTGTCCCTGTTTTTCAGGACATGTGGCAACCCTACACGTGATGCCCCCTTCCCATAAATTCCAGCATCCACTGATTTGGGTATCCACAGGAGGGTTCCCTGCAAATACCGGTATAGGGGTCTGGTTGCCCCATTGGAAAAAGCTTGACTGCAAAGAGGGTAACCCCAAAATAGGTTCTCTCCGTGAAGGAAAAAAAAAAACACCCCAAGAACTTCCAACGTGATGTCTTTGGCACATCATCGGCTTATGGAACTCACTGCCACTAGATGTAGCAATGATAAATATATAAAAATAAATAAATAATAAATAAATAGAAAAAGTGGCATATAAATATAAATAAATAAGCTAAATAAATATAATAAGTGGTGCCAGAATATTTGTATACCGCAAGGCCTCTGTCAGTCTTGAGAGACTATGGTATCGTGCTCTGCGCTGCATACGCTGCATGCGAAGCACAAAAGCCTGGGTTGGATTGATATGGAGGAGAGGCTGTTCCCCAAGCAGCAGATCCCCCTCTCCACGCCACTGAATTGGTCCAATGGAAAGGCAGGGCCCATACGATTGGATCCAGCTGGCGTCGCAGAGCTGGGCTAAGGACAGGAGCTCACCCTGTCTTGTGGGGCCGACCCGGGTCTCGAACCCTGGCCTGCTGGTTAACAGGCACAGCGTCTTTGCCACTTGCGCCACCCACAGCCATATTTTTCTATACTATGTACGGAGGTACAGTACACAGTGAGTCCTTCTTAGCCACAAGCTTGGCAACCAAGGGTTTGAATATCCACATGTGCCAAGCCCATGGCTGGAGGGTCTCGGAGATCTCCAACGCACGGTGATAACACTAGGGTTTGCGTTACCTGGTGCGGGAGGCCAACGCATCACCCCCATGATAGAGCCTGTGCAGCGAGCAAGGCGACATCCTGGGCGATGGGTGTGGTGGTGCACCGTTCCACCATCCCTGTTGGTTTTTTGGCTAGAACCTTTGATAGAATAAAGATGTTTCTATGTGGCGTGGCGCATAAAATCCAGCATGAAATTACGCATTGTATGATATGTTACACGATGGTATTCAAAATACAAAGATTTTTTTTAAATGTTGTCCGTTGGTGGCCATAATTAACGTTTTAATGAGGGTTAATTAAAGTCTGTCCATCCTTCCAGATCCCCTTCTCTCGTTCCCATCCTCACACCGCCACGTGGTCTCGCTGACCTCTGGCCCTGGAGGGTGGGGGAGGGCCGAGCGCTCCCAGCAGCGCGATCAACGTAACGAACACTCTGCTAATTGACTCGCCGGTCGATGGTTGCCGCTAATGTACTGTGGACGGCGCTGTGTTGATCAAAGAGGATCGGCCTGCGGCAAAAGTCCTGGGGCAGAGTTGGCTGCGCACAGCAGCCTGGGAAAAAAACGAGGGTGAAGTCCGCGCATCTCCCTTTGTGGGTTGCGAACCGTCAGGAATCCTCTGTGGACTTTGAGGCGAACCCTACAATCCAGAGTAACTACAGGAGCACTTAAGAGACATTTACATTGACGCAGTTACGGCACCACCTAGTGAAAACCTATGGGAAATTCATATTGCAATCCAGAGTCCATTGTTCTTACGCTGGAGCAAGGACTCCCTGTAGTTACTCTGGATTGCGCCCTAAATCACATAAATAGGCAACAATTCTCCGGACCTCTTATTTTCCTGCAGAAGACAACCTCAGAACTCGTACAGAGTGCTTCTTCTCTCCCCCCCCCCCATTGAACATGGAACATTAAAGAAAGACAAAAGAAAATATTTATTTAGAGTGTAATTAGCCTGTGGAACTCCTTGCCACAGGATGTGTTGACAGCATCTTGCTGAGATGCCGGATCCCGTTGGGAGCAATTGGTCCGACCTACTTCCAACTGGCACCCAAAGGGGGAGACCAGCGTTGGTGACCCCTTTGAGGATGACTCAACCCAGTGATGACGGAGAGACCCATATCGGACAATGAGACCCATATATAGAGGACAACGGATGACGTATAAACCCATATAGGTTTTGGGTGTTGGGGGGACGTCTGAGCTCCCCTTTCAGAGGGAAGATGCTCCGAGGGGGGCAGGACTGCTCTCTGCGGAGGACCCCCAAACACCCCCCAAACATCCACGGCACGCGGGGACCAGGCGCTGTTGCCATGGCACCCATGCCCTATATCTTCCCTCACATCGCCTCCCTCCATCGCCCGTGGTTGCCAGGTGAGCTCTAGTTTCCACAGCAACCAGAGCATCGAGGGGACCAGTTTCCCTTCGTGGCTTCCCTTTTATTCCTCTCCCCCCCTCAACACCCTCCCCTCCCTATATGTATTGTTATTCCTCCCAATACGTGCCCCCCCACAAGTCATCCACTCTCTTTTTCCAAAAACAAGGCCCAAAAACTATAAAGAGATGGATAATACATACTATTATTATTATTATTATTATTATTATTATTATTATTATTATTATTATTATTATTATTATTATAACCATAAATAATTATTATTTGGACCAGAAGGACCAGAAGATGGACCAGAAGGACCTTTCGATGAAATCTTGGGGGGATCAGATGGACCAGAAGGACCTTCCGTTGAAATCTTGGGGGGATCAGATGGATCAGATGGACCAGAAGGACCTTCTGTTGAAATCTTGGGGGGATCAGATGGACCAGAACGACCTTTTGTTGAAATCTTGGGGGGGATCAGATGGACCAGAAGGACCTTTCGTTGAAATCTTGGGGGGATCAGATGGACCAGAAGGACCTTCCGTTGAAATCTTGGGGGGATCAGATGGACCAGAAGGACCTTTCGTTGAAATCTTGAGGGGGATCAGATGGACCAGAAGGACCTTTCGTTGAAATCTTGAGGGGGATCAGATGGACCAGAAGGACCTTCCGTTGAAATCTTGAGGGGGATCAGATGGACCAGAAGGACCTTTCGTTGAAATCTTGGGGGGATCAGATGGACCAGAAGGACCTTTCGATGAAATCTTGAGGGGATCAGATGGACCAGAAGGACCTTTCGTTGAAATCTTGGGGGGATCAGATGGACCAGAAGGACCTTCTGTTGAAATCTTGGGGGGATCAGATGGACCAGAAGGACCTTCCGTTGAAATCTTGGGGGGATCAGATGGACCAGAAGGACCTTTCGTTGAAATCTTGGGGGGATCAGATGGACCAGAAGGACCTTTCGTTGAAATCTTGGGGGGATCAGATGGACCAGAAGGACCTTTCGTTGAAATCTTGGGGGGATCAGATGGACCAGAAGGACCTTTCGTTGAAATCTTGGGGGGGATCAGATGGACCAGAAGGACCTTTTGTTGAAATCTTGAGGGGATCAGATGGACCAGAAGGACCTTTCGCTGAAATCTTGGGGGGATCAGATGGACCAGAAGGACCTTTTGTTGAAATCTTGAGGGGGGAGCAGGCAGGGTGACCAGATGCTAACCCCAAAATTCCTGAACCCCAAACCCAAAATTCCTACCCCCCAAAGCCTAAATTCCTACCCACTTAAAAAATTGCTAAAAATGTATTATATATATATATATATATATATATATATATAACCCATATATAGGTTTTTTGGCCATCACTTTGGATAGGGAGGAGATATCTGAAAACCGAGTTTTGCGTTGGATTCTGCTCTGCGATACGAATCCAACGATATATGACATGATGGGGTGCTGCACAAAGTGGTGCGCAATATGCAATGTGCGCAACATCCCCCAGGCTCATCATTCCGCCATGCGTAACATCCATACAGGAGGCGACAAATCCGGGTTTTTCCGGTGATACGGTCACCCGAAGGGCGAAAAGACACTCTGTCAGGGCTCACGTAGACTTGCCAGACTTTAACATAAATACGTATTTAGAAAGAAATAATATAATATTTATATTTAAAGACCTGCAAACATTTCCTTCCCTATATATACGCTTTAAATAACTAACCCTACAATCCAGAGTAAGTACGGGAACGCGTAAGAGACATTTACGTTGATGTAGTTGTGGCACCACCTAGTGCAAACCGATGGGAAATTCATATTGCAATCCAGAGTCAATTGTTCTGACGTCGCAGCAAGGACTCCCCAGAGTTACTCTGGATTGTGCCCTAAATAAAACAGTGCAATCCTGAGCATATCTACTCAGAAGCAAGTACCATTGGGCTGCAATTCTCGTCACACTTTCCGGGAAGTACCATTGGGTTCAATAGCACTTACTCCCAGGAAAGTGTGACGAGAATTGCAGCCAAAGCTTGCAAACTGCAGGAGCTCATCTCTTTGTAGGGTTGTTAATAGCTATTAACTAAGAGGCTTATACATCAAAAATTTGGCACAAGGGGGAGGGGAGGCAACTGCTAAAAGGGGAGGCAACTGCTAACTTTTTTTGGGGGGGGGGCTGTTTACACAGGGGTCTTTTTAAGGGGTTACTCTTAAAGTACCAGAACCTCTGTGGTTCCACAAGTAGACATGCCAATGATTACAAATAACCCCAAATTTATAACATTTCATGGTATTATTATTATTATTATTATTATTATTATTATTATTATTATTATTATTATTATTATATTTATATTTATATTTATATTTATATTTATATTTATATTATTAATATAAATGTAATATTAATATATTATTAATATAAATATAATATTAATATTATTATAATATTAATAATTATTAATAACCCTTAATTATTACTTGCTATTAATAATTACTATTAATTATTAATTATTAATTATTAATTATTAATACTATTATTATTATTAATGACGATGATAATACTAATAATACTAATACTAATACTAATACTAATAATACAAATAATAATAATAATAATAATAATAATAATAATAATAATAATAATAATAATAATAATATTTTTAAAGCACTGGGTTTATGTATTTATTGCCACCCTGCATCCTATTGCTTGCTGATTTTCAAGCTCTTACGATCCGCCGACGCTTATAGGATCGCCCTGGTTTTAGGATCGCACAGAGGGAGGAGGCATTAATTCCCACCCCATTGCAAGACATGGACGTAGCCAGAAAAAATAGATGTCTACTCAGAGAAGCTTAATCTCTGCCAAAAAATACATATACAGGAAAGAAAGGAAGGAAGGAAGGAAGGAAGGAAGGAAGGAAGGAAGGAAGGAAGGATGGATGGATGGATGGATGGGGGGAAGAGAAAGAAAGAGAGGAGCAGATCCCTAGTAACTATGGCAACCAGAGAATATACTCCATGGCAACCACCCACTTACTACTAATTTACTCATCCAGTTGCCAAGGGAACTGCGCTGACATCACTTATCTTTTGCGATGGATGGTGGTGGGGGGGCAGTGGGGGGGGCAGGACGGAAGCAAGAAGTGGGGTGCAAACACAAGGCAAACTAACAGGCATTAAGGGGTCCCATTAAAAATACTGGGGTCCTAGTAAATACAGTGAGATCCCCGTAAATCCCCGTAAGAAGCAATGCAAACTCGAACTCGATCCACGAACTTCGATGCACTTTTGCTTCCCTTTATGTCTTCAAAGTCAAGATTAGTGTTCCTGGGTGTGGATCTCAAAACAAGGTGGGTCCCGTTTCTCAAAGTGGGTCCCGGCGCTAAAAGGTTGTGCTAAGAAAAGCGCGATCGCTACGACACACCACTAAGTACGCTTCCAAATGTTCCCCGGCAGCTGCAGGGCACGGAACGGCAGGGCGCCTGGCCGTTCGTGCGCACATACGCTGACATGTGTCCACCCGCCCACACGGGGATTTAACTCCGAGAGGCTCCCTGGAACGGGAAGGCTGAACTCTGGAGAACGACAACGTTGGCAATTTTCCCAAACAACAAAAAACAACAACAAAATTTTAAAAATAACAATATACATTATTTTTTTTCAGAAATGGGTAATATCCACGAGTAGATGCGAGGGGCACTGATGGGTCTGAAAGGGAGGAAGGGGCACATGGAGCCTGGAGGCACCATTAAATCGAGCAAATTCTGCAAGGATCTGTGGAACTCCTTGCCACGAGATGTGGTGACGACTTCTAGCCTCGTTGCCTTGAATCGGATCAGACCGATCTGGATCGGACCGATTGACGGAGGAAACGTCAGCCCCGTGTGACAAGCCGTGGTGGATACCCACAACCTCTAGGTTTGGGGGGTCGCCCAGGACCCAGATTTGGGTCTTGGTGGCATCTGGTGGGCCGCAGTGAGATGAAGGAAGCTGGATTGATGTTCTGATATTCCTCACCCAATTGCCCACCGTCCCCAGGGGAAAAAATGAAAGTCCCCCCTTTCTCTCGTTCCTGCCCCCCCCTCCCTGAGCCCTCCCTGATCCCACCAGCGCCTCTGCTGGGGAGGGGATTAAGGCAGGATTACCAACATCCCAACACAGGTTTAATTTCCTTCGGCCATCTGGAGTCGGCTGACACTCCCAAGAAGGAGCGTGCTGTATTTTTCCTTGCGGGGCGAAGGAAGTGGGGTGCATAGAAATTAGGGTTACCATTTCAGGGTTACAATTTGGAACCGTGGATGTCTCCCTGCAATAATTTGGTTATTACTGGGGAGATCCCCAAACAACCCTCCGAGGAAATGGGGCGCCCCTTTGGTTACAACTTCCGGCCTCTTCCGCACCAAGGGCACGGCAGCGCTCCGAGATCAGAAGGCATCAGTCCGGGTGCCACACGCCCTAATCCGGCTTCCCTTCCCCCTTCTTTCACTCACACACACACATACATACAAACTGCTTGCGGCTTCGGAAGGCCTAAATCCGGGGATTATCCGACCCAATCCCAAATCTCTTTACAGCCCAGCATGCCCCGCGTGGGTCGGCGGCTGCTGTTTATATAGAACCCATGACCCGGGGGAGGGTGATGCGGCAGGCGTCGCAAGGTAAACGGATCCAGAGCGCTAACAGATCAATAGTCTCAAAATATCCAGGGATCAAGTGGTTCCCGAGAACGAGATCTACACAGAGCCTCATAGGCCGTCACGACATCCTGCGGCAAGGAGTTCCGCAGAGTAATTAAAACCGGATTTGAAAATTGGGTCTATGGTCTGAAAAAGATTTTCTTTTTAACTTTATTTCAGAGATCAGGTGCCACTTTTCCCCCGTTTGGGAGAACCGGCACCAGCCAAAATTCTCCCTCCGAGGAAAACTACCAAAGGTGTGAACGTGGCCATCCCTACGCAATGGGGGTCCCTGTAAGGGCCATCCCTATAGGGGGTCTAATCCGAGACCCAGGCTTTCTCCGATCCACTCCATTCCCAAGGAAAACCACCGTCACATCAGTCCAAACACGAAACAGTCGTGTGTCCCCCCGCCGGGACACACACATATTCCCCCGACCCACGAGGCAGACACCCCGATGGATGGGGTCGAGGCTCCCTGCTGTTGTTCATTCGGGCACCCCATAGCCTGGCGCACAACACCCCACTATAATTTCCACCGTGGGCCACGCCGGATGGTGTTTACCTGACAACGGCGCTCTTCTCGAGCCGCCAGTTACTTGGCAACGCGGCCACCTGGTGACGCGCTCCTCGGTACAGAAGTGGCTATATTTGTAAGAGATGTTTCCAGATGAGGCCCTGAACAAAAGGGAGGCGGGAGGCGGCAGGAAACGGGGAGCGGGATCCAGCAACGCCTTCGTTCCTGCCAAAGTTTCGCGCCTTACGAACTTCAATTCTGCGGCAAATGGGAGACCCTCACCCCAAAACTTCTTGCTTTTTTATTAGGACGCTGCGATCTTAAACAGCACTGATTCATTATAGGGGAATTTGCTAGTCGAGGCAGGAGGACGAGGCGGGCATGCAAAGCCACCCCGTCCCCCCCCCCAAACAACCTTCAGGTGTAGGATCCAACCCACAGATCTCCCAAGTTTTGCCTACCCAGGAGACTGAGCAGATTTTTATAAGGGGGGGCAGGGATTAGAGCGGAGGAACAAACAAAAAAAAGAAGTAAGCCTGTGGAACTCACTGCCACAAGATAACTCACCACTTTGGGCACCTGCTGTTTTACAGAGGAAAGGCGGGATATAAATTTTTTAAAATAGATAGATAGATAGATAGATAGATAGATAGATAGATAGATAGATAGATAGATATGGAAGGAAGAGATAGATAGATAGATAGATAGATAGATAGATAGATAGATAGATAGATAGATAGATAGATATGGAAGGAATGGATGGGCAGATGAAAGGAAGGAATACGTAGATAGATTTGGAAGGGAAGGGATAGATAGATAGATAGATAGATAGATAGATAGATAGATAGATAGATAGATAGATAGATATGGAAGGGATGGATGGATGAAAGGAAGAGACAGACAGACAGATATGGAAGGGATGGATGGATGAAAGTAAGGAATAGATAGATATGGAAGGGATGGGTGGGTGGATGGATGAAAGGAAGGAATAGATAGATATGGAAGGGATGGATGGATGAAAGGAAGGAATAAATAGATATGGAAGGGATGGATGGATGAAAGGAAGAGATAGATAGATAGATAGATAGATAGATAGATAGATAGATAGATAGATAGATAGATATGGAAGGGATGGATGGATGAAAGTAAGGAATAGATAGATATGGAAGGGATGGATGAAAGTAAGGAACAGATAGATAGATATGGAAGGGATGGATGAAAGGAAGGAATAGATAAATAGATATGGAAGGGATGGATGGATGAAATGAATAGATAGATAGATAGATAGATAGATAGATAGATAGATAGATAAGGCAATGGTCAAGGGCTAAATTGAGCTTCCAAAAGGTATTTATTAGATCAGTTTGTACCAGTTCAAGTAGTCCACCTCTTGGAAGTCTAACTGGAAATAACTGGTGATGACATCATTGCCAGTTTCTTTTGGGTTGGAAGACCAAAGGTGATGTATTGAACACCAGTAAGAGCACCCTTTGGCTGCGTTGGGTGAGAAGGTGGAATACAAACCAAAGGAATAAACGAATGAAAATGAATGAACGAACAAAAATGAATGAATGAAAAAATGAATGAACAAACAAGGCTCAGATTGGATAGGAGGGCTTTTCCGAGCTCCTGGGGTCCTTTTGACCCCACGCATGATGTACCCCACGCGTGCCCCACGCATGAGCCCTACTCCCAGGGACGGGTCGACAGGCATCAAGGCTGTTATGGTTCAGGTCAGAGGGAGCGGCAGCTGCACTACCTGAGAGGACAGAAGGGAAGAGACAGGCACACCTGTTCCTTCTTGGCAGCCCCACAACTCCTCCCTAGGCAAACAGGTGCCGGGAAACTGGGGAGAGAGGAGGCAAGAACCACACAAAGGTCTGGGGGGATCAGGTAGCATCGGCCGCAGAACGGCACGGCCACTGCCCTGGAAACAGGCAAACATCTGCTTTTGGTCAACACATTAAGCTACCAAGGGGAGCCCTGGAGGGAACAAGCCAGAGATCTCCAGTATCCCAGTTTGAAGTGGTCAATGGGTGGCCATAAACCAGCTTCTGGAACCCGGTGCTCAGAGGTGGTCAGGGTTAAGAAGAACAAGTGGTATAACTAAGAAGGATCAGGGGGTACGTTACCTCGGGGAGCACACCTCGAGGGGGTGCCAACCTGCACTCCTGGCAGCAGACCCATGGGGAGAAAGAGGCCTTCTCCTGGGGATGGATCTGGACCCCTTCAAAATCCCCCACTGGTGACAATGGTGGGGGTACAATCCTGACCCTCTCCACAGCCTCTGCCTTCCCAAAATGGGTGGGGGAAAGCTGCCCACATTGACCACATCTCAACCGGATAACCGGATAACCAGTCCCTCTATCCGAGGGTCCCTCTATCCGAGGATCCCTCTATCCGCAGCCATTCATTGGGATTTGGGTTCAGTGATTCCAGGGTGCCTTGAGTTGATATTGTTATTCCTAAATCCTGGAGCAAATAGGGGAATATTGTTCCCATTGGGCAGACCGGGTGGTGGAACGCTAGCCTGGGGAGGTCTTAAATTACACCTTCTTTACCCAGACAGACTGGAAGTGAATTTCGAGATCACGTGCTTCGGGACTCGGCTGCGTCCCTGTTTTTATAGGGTTTCAGTTGCAAGCCTGGGGAGTAGTGAGGCTGCTCCCCGAGCGCATCACCCCCAGGTTGTTGATGGAGCAGAGGGAACCCCCACTATGCTGAAGTCACACCTAGGCAAGGGGTGGATGGATGGCTAGGTGGATAGAGATGGAAGAGATGGGCATGGAATAGATAGATAGATAGATAGATAGATAGATAGATAGATAGATAGATAGATAGATAGATAGATAGATTATCCAAGCCAAGTATCCCCCATTTTATGCCTGTCTTTTTGGTTTTTATTGCCCACGTGCATCGAATCTAACGCTCACCTTTCCGGCCAAATTCAGTCTCCAAAATCAGGGTGTGCATTAGATTTGATGGTTAATTAGATCTGAGTAAATGCAGTGCTTTGCTTATGAGTAGAGGGTGCGCATTAGATTCAACGGCGCATTAGATTTGAGTAAGGAGGGTAATTAAAGGAGTAGCTAAAAGTTCCGCAGACTTCCCAGAAAGAAAAATAAAATTAAAATTGAACTCCTCTCTTGCGGGGGACCAGGCGTGATTAAAACCCCTCTTCAATGGGGCTTTCCTTCGGAGTAATCGGGGCAGGGGACACTCCTGCAAAAAATACACTGGACACTTTACAGCCCCACAAAAAAATTCTAAGGGTCGTCATCTGAATAGCTCTACATTGAAGAGAAAGGCAGGTGGTAGGATGGAGAGAAAAGAAAGAGCCTGGCCCCACAGACAAAGGGGGGGCTGTGCGCCACGCACCCCCCCGCAAAGGAAACAGCTGCTCCCACACCCACAAGGGAGACGGCAGGAAAACAAAGTCTGTGGGTCTCACATGCAGCCCACTGGATTTGTATGCCGGGGAGAACATAAGAAGTGGGGGGCAGAGAAACAAAGGGGGGCTTTCAGGGGGAGTCCCCCATCCTTTTTTGTCCGACAGCGCACTGACACAACACTTAAATTGTCGAGGCGCACCATTGGGTTTTGGATGATTGTCGAGGCGCACCATCCATGGTGCCGGTGGGAGGCTCACATCCCCCCTGGCTAATGTTCCCCAAACTCCCGCAGAACACTCACTGCACACCAACATGCTGGGGGTTGGACTAGATGACTTTGTGGGTCCCTTTGTGATGCTAGGAGTTTAGGATTCTATACATAGGGTCAGTACACATATTCATATCCCATGCGGTACCACTTTGTCTCATTCGTTGTGTTCATTTATTGTCATACTCCGTACAAGAAAAGTGGGTGCTTTCTCCCCAAAAGGCACCCCCAAAATACAGTACTTCCCCTGTATCTGTGATCCGGTATCCACGGGTGGGACTTACCCGGGAAATCACTTGGGGTGTCTTTCCTTTAAGGAAGAAAGACAGATATAAATAATATATATATATATATATATATATATATATATATATATATATATATATATATATATATATATATATATACATACATACTGGGATAGGTACTTCCGGTTCGCTCGTCAAACCGAGGCTCGACGAGCACCTGTCGGAGATGCTCTCGGAGGATTCCCTGCTACAGGCAGGAGCTTGGACTAGATGACCTACTGGGTCCCTTCCAATTCTATGATCTAATATGATGTAATATAATATGATAATAGTGAAATACAATTCAGAAGCATATTAATAATTATGGTGTCGAGCACCTGCTGGAGATGCTCGAGGAGGATTTCCTGCTACAGGCAGGGGTTGACCTACTGGGTTGACCTACTATGGGGTTGGGGTCAACCTACTATGGGGGGTTGACCTACTGGGTTGACCTACTATAGGGTAGGGGTTGACCTACTATGACCTACTGGGTCCCTTCCAACTCTAGGATTCTCTGGAAGTGGCTTGGATTTGCGTAACGGTGGAAGGGGATCTAAGAACGGATCCCCTATGGATAATGAGGTTGCACCTATATGGCCAAAGAGCACCTAAAGGTGCCTAAACTCACACCTGCAGCTGAGCTAGTGAGAAGGAGGGAAATCTGGAAGCCGAGCTGTACCGAAAGGGCACCAAATGGTTAATCCGCGGTGCCCGAACACAACGCATTCCTCTTAGGAGGGGGGGGGGAATCATCTTGTTTCCTGGAAACAAAGTATCCTTGGCAGGAGAGCCATGAACGTGGGTGGGTTAAATAGGAGTGGCGCACCTGTCGTTCCCCCAGCTATGCCGAAAAAGCGGGGCCATCTGTCCGCCGCACATGCTCCTGCAGGCCAGCCAGAGGAACAGACCGCGTATTAAAAGCTTTCCCAGCAGGGGAGAAGGAAGATCCAGGGGGAAGGTGGCAGGGCAAAGGGGGTCACAACCACCGACACCGGCCCACCCCTAGCACTTACCCCTGGCAGCGTTTTCTGTTCGTGTAGCGCGCTCTGGGCCTTGAGGGCGGATTCGCGGGCGCAGTAGGTCAGGAATGCGCATCCTGGAAGAGAATGCAGAGGAAATAGTTAATAACCGACCCTAAGGAGGGTGGTAGATGCTCAGCGCTATACAGAAAATCCTAAATTAAAAACCTACAATCCCCGTACTAGGAAAGCACAGCCAGATACCCACTGACGGGGCCGAATCTGGTATCACAACATTAAGGGCATGCATATATATATATATATATATAATCCTAGAGTTGGATCAGGTGTCCCATAAGGTCATCTAGTCCAACCCTCTGCTCAGAGCAGGAAGGCCTCGTAGACCAGCAGTGCTCAAAACAGTGATGCATAATAGGTTCGTTTATAATCTATTGGTGACGACACACTGTAGTCCTTCGGTCAGACATAGAAGGCATGGATGGATAGATATCTTTCCCTCCTTTCTTATCTATCTGTCCATCCATCTATCCCTTCCTTTGGTCAGAAGGATTTTATTAGGCGGTACAGAATTTATTTGGGGTCCCTTCTCCATTGCGACGTCACCGATAAGTTATAAAGGAACCTATTATGCACCGCTGTTTTGAGCACTGCTGGTCCAGGAGGCCTTCCTGCTCCGAGCAGAGGGTTGGACTAGATGACCTTATGGGACACCTGATCTTACTGTCGGATTATATGAAACGGAAAAACCATTTCCTTGGCAAGCACCGAGGTTCTAAAGTGAAACCGCACACGGGATTGATGCGGAGGAAAAAATTCTCCCGGTTAAATTGGGATTCAGAGCGGAGGAGCGGAATGGGGGCCGATGGGCTCAGCTCTCCTTCCCAGCCTTGGCATGGCCGTCCTTTACTCTGCCCCTCAGGAAAGGAAGCTCCTTCTGGCAGCCTTGGACGTGGCACCGTAAGACGGGCCCGCTGGAGTGCGACGGCCTTTGCTTTTCCACCTCGCTGCTCCCCGCGACAGGCTTGCTGGCAGGGAGTCTATATTTAGATTCGGTGCTCCGGCAAGGAAGAAAAGGAACATATTTTGCTCATACATTTTTGAAAAAGGAGGGTGGGGGAGAGTCAGCGAGATGTGGTGGAGTCACACTGGCGCATTTATGCTTGCTTTCTAGGCCGTTATGTACATTTATGGCATGTAGGGTACATGTATGGTATGAAACCGGGGCTTGAGAAAGGTCTCCGTCAAGACATCTCGCCTGGACTCCATCATCACATCCCGTGGCAAGGAGTTCCACAGATTAATGCCACTCTGGGTCAAGATGTATCTCCTTTCATTCACTCCCACCGCTCAGTTTTGGAACTCCTTGCCACGGGATGCGGCGGTCGCTTCTGAATATCTCAAATCCCGGTATACTTCCGGTATATCTATATACATATCTATATACAAATCTGAGCCTAATTCCAGCATATCTATATACAGCCAATGCAGATTTGTTGCCTCTCTTGATGGGGTTCCATCAATGCGCACGAGCGCACTGATGAAGCTCCACCACACATGAAAAGAAGCGGCATGAATGCTGCTGTTTTATTAATGTGCCTTTGGCATGAGTGAACGGCACATCAGTGGCACATTGGGGGCACCACTGGCCCCCGATGGCGCCCAGAGCCATGACTAACCCTAGAAGCATGTGACCTAGAATTAATAACAGTGACCTCACACCCAATTACTTCCGGGTCATGGTGTGCTCAGAGCATGGTGCGCACTGATCTGGAGGGGGGGGGGAGGACCAGGTTCTCAAGGTCTCAAGACAATCTTGGGGAGAGGACAAATAATGGCCACATCCAGCTCCCTGCTGGCTCATCCCAACCTAAATTCAGACCCTATATGGTAGACGACCATACTTAGCCATGATTCAACCATCCTTATCCATGGGTTCCTTATCCATGGGTTTGAGGCCAACCTAAATTCAGATCCTATATGGTAGACGACCATCCTTAGCCATGATTCAACCATCCTTATCCATGGGTTCCTTATCCATGGGTTTGAGGCCAACCTAAATTCAGACCCTATATAGTAGACAACCATCCTTATCCATGGTTCAACCATCCTTATCCATGGGTTCCTTATCCATGGGTTTGAGGCCAACCTAAATTCAGACCCTATATGGTAGACAACCATCCTTATCCATGGTTCAACTATCCTTATCCATGGGTTCCTTATCCATGGGTTCCTTATCCATGGGTTTGAGGCCAACCTAAATTCAGACCCTATATAGTAGACAACCATCCTTATCCATGGTTCAACCATCCTTATCCATGGGTTCCTTATCCATGGGTTTGAGGCCAACCTAAATTCAGACCCTATATGGTAGACAACCATCCTTATCCATGGTTCAACCATCCTTATCCATGGGTTTGAGGCCAACCTAAATTCAGACCCTATATGGTAGACGACCATCCATAGCCATGATTCAACCATCCTTATCCGTGGGTTCCTTATCCATGGGTTTGAGGCCAACCTAAATTCAGACCCTATATGGTAGACAACCAGCCTTATCCATGGTTCAACCATTCTTATCCATGGGTTCCTTATCCATGGGTTCGAGGCCAAACTAAATTCAGACCCAATATTGTAGACGACCATCCTTATCCATGGATGAGACCTACAGATGGACCATCCGTGGGTTCAAGACCTACAGATTTGACTCAAGGTACATGCTGAGTCCTCTTTTGGAGGGTCTTGAGGACCTCCTGGATGCAACTTTCAGGAGGTCTTGTGAGACCCCAGATAATTGGTAATCCGCAGAAATCGGGACCTGAAATGTGGATATTGAGTAGACTCGGTTTGAGCAGTCAGGATGGTTGCCCCAAATTGGGCAGGTCTAAGTTAATGGGTCCTCTTGTAGGACTGGCAGGTACCCCCAGTTTGGTTTCCACCACCCCCCACCTCCTCCCCACTGAACACCAGAGACTTTTGCTGATCAGGCCATCCTGTTAGCAAAACATCTGACATGTCACATCCACATATCTATCTGCAGGGCCAGCTTGGGATATTCTCTTGGGATGCCTGCTACGGTCAGAGAGACCAAAAAAAGGAAATATCAAGTGAAAGTACTGCGGATCTGCAGAAAAAACAACATTTTGGGGTTCATTTTGTCCCCTAAAATGTAAAGGAAAAAAAGTTTCCCGTTATCCAAACTTTACAACAGGACATGGCAACCTTTTTTGGCAAAGAGGCCGGAAGTTTGGCGATTACACCATCACCAAATCTTGGGGTTGCCGAGCCCCAAGCCTCGAGGTTGTGACTTCCCGCAAAGCGTTCCACGACACGGACACCGGCGTGATCAGCTCTTCCTCTCTAGGTCAAGCAGGCGTTAAGAGGGCGCAGGTGCGGGGAGTGTGACAAAGCTTGGCGACCCTGTTTCAACCTGGGCTCAGGCCCTTTGCCACCACATGACACATGGTAAGCTCCTTTCGGAAGAAGGGTGGGCGCTCCGTATCGTAGACTTGGCTTCCGTGGATTCAAAGACACGTGGACCTTTGATTAAGATGGGAAACTCCGGACTTGACCGGATGAATCCGGATGGTCCCGGGATGCCCAAACGCGGACCGTGGAAATAGGTGTCCGTGGGTATTGTATTCCTCATGGGTACCGTGGGCCACTGGAAATACCCACTGAGGGGTAAGAGAAGATGGAGATGATTTCTCAATTCTTCCCAGACAATTTAACCCCTAATTATTACTATTTACCCCCACGGTATCCAGATCTGAGTCTTCCACCGCCACCACTCGACAGCCTGGAAATAGGAAAATTAGGGTGCAATCCAGAGTAACAACAGGGAGTCCTTGCTCCGGTGTAAGAACAAGGATTGCAATATGAATTTCCCATGGGTTTTCACTAGGTGGTGCCGTAACAAACGGGCACACATAATGTCTCCTACGTGCTCCTATAATTACTCTGGATTGTAGGCTTACTCAACATCTACTTCCTTCGATCCTAGCAGCTGAACCTGAACGTAACTCCAAAATGTTAGCTGTATTATGGGGTCGGGAGTGGGGAACGGACGACCAGCTCTGGCGTGCCACACGCTGTAGGGTGCCAAGCAAACAGAAGCCATCTTCACACCTTCAAGTATTTAAATCATGCGGTTATATAAGGACGGGCACAAAGTACGTGGCCCGGAGTCCCCGTACCACTGCTGGAGTATTAAAGTATTTTCAAGTATACTGGGGGAAAAGAGCACTGGGCAAACTGGTTTTAAAACCAGGGTGGGTGAACCACAGAGAGAAATTCTCTTATAGTATTTTTGGGG
This sequence comes from Cryptoblepharus egeriae, assembly GCA_030015325.1. Taxonomy (NCBI): domain Eukaryota; kingdom Metazoa; phylum Chordata; class Lepidosauria; order Squamata; family Scincidae; genus Cryptoblepharus; species Cryptoblepharus egeriae. The sequence goes on along the minus strand of JAREYC010000018.1, from coordinate 10,710,234 downwards.
TGTCCCAACCGATGGCCCTCCAAATTCTGGGGAGAACAGGAGGGGTTCCGATGTATAGAATCAATGAGTACAGAAAATACAAGAGGTTGCGGGTTGTCAGATCGTTCTGCTTTTGATAGAGGAAAGATAGTCCTAAATACTATTGAATCCAATGGGATTACTTCTGAGTCAAGTAAAATAATACCGTTTGTAAACACCTCTAGCTGCTGGCTTCAGGAGGCCCTTTTCTGATCCTATAGAAATGGCACCTTTCAATTTCTACGCAACTATCTCTGGTCGTTCAAACCCTTTTCCCAGACCCGTCCCAAGACCAAAAATTGGGGTCCAGTTGTTTTGGCTGGGTGTTGATGAGTCAGTCAGTCAATGAGTGAATCAGTGAGTGAATGATGTTTCGGTTTTCATGATGATGATGATGAAAACTGAAATCACTCACTCATTCACTCACTGACTGATTGACTACTCAACACCCAGCCAAAACCACCGGGCCTAGAAGCTAGAAATTTGGGGAGCGTGTTCCTTCCATGACATCAACACCCACCAAGAACCAATGATGAGAAATTGAACCTTTAAGGGGGTGAAAAGGGGTGCAACGTGTTTTTGTCCTATGCTTAACATTGAAGACTGACTGATCAACATCCAGCTGATGCACGGGGAGGGAGAGTGCACTTAGGGGGACGTTGTGCATGGGAGTTTAATGGGCATGGGGGTTTGATGCGCATGGGGGTTGATGTGCATGGGGGTGTTGATGCGCATGGGGACGATGCTCATTGGGGATGTTGCACATGGGAGGAGGTTGCACATGGGAGGAGGTTGCACATGGGAGGAGGTTGCACATGGGATGGTTGATGCGCATTAGGGGGCGATTTGCATGGGGGGACAATGCGCATGGGGGGACAATGTGCATGGGGGGACAATGCGCATGAGGGGACAATGCGCATGGGGGTTGAAGCACATAGGGGGATGATGCGCATAGGGGAATGTTAGCATGGGGGACAATATGCATGGGATGTTGATGCACATGGGGGATGATGTACATGGGGTGATAATGCACGTGGGGGAAAATGCACATGGGGAAAATGTGCATGGGGTTGAAGCACATAGGGGGATGATACGCATAGGGGAATGTTAGCATGGGAGATGATGTGCATGGGATGTTGATGCGCATGGGGGACAAAGCGCATGGGCAGTTGGTGCGCATGGAACTGTTGTACAGTAGAGGGATGGCATACAGTGCAGGTATGTTTTCGCTAGTAAATATATAAAAGAGTTGGAAGGGAACCCACAAAATCATCTAGTCCAAGATCTATTTCCACTGCGTGGATGAAAACAGGTCTATATTGCATACTCTTGGGACACCCCAAATTTCCAGGCTTGGTCTCCCTGTCAAAGGCCACCCCATTACCTCTCACCCCATTAAACCCTGCCTGATGCTACTGCCTGGCACATGCCATGCTTGGAAACAGCCCTCTTCACATCCTTGTTGGATAGGATGGTCCTGTAAGATGGTACCAACCTCAACAACCCCAAGGGTGTGAAAGAGTGTAGGCTGTGCGCACAACATGGGGCCTAATCGAGTGCACATTTCCCGACATGTGCGTTAGGGATGAGGCGCATTCATGCTCACCCGCATGCTCTGAATTTAACTCATTGAGCTCCCCGGGAAGCCCAAACTTTGAAAGGTGGCCACGTTGCAGAGTCACACTCAAACTCTTAGCCCAGGTAGGATGGCCAGCAGCGAGAGATGCCTTGCATCTCCTAAGGCCAGCCTTGCTCAGAATGCTACCTCGCAGGGTTGTTGTGTAGGGAGAAATAAGGCAGGCTTCGGTGGACTTGGTCCCAGGGATGGTCACCTATCCATACTTACTTAGGGTGCAATACTAACCTATTTTCCCACTCCAGAGTAAAGGCAATGCTACTCGGAGGTAAGGGAACAAACATTGCCTTACCTTGGGGAGGCTTCTGTCTTTGCCCCCCGACTGACAGTGGGGCACGTGCTGGAAAGTTGCCCCGGATTGTGCCTTTAATTCATTCATTCAATTTATTGGGGCCGGGACCCTAAAAAGGTTCCTAATGGGATTAGGAAGGTGAAGATGGACGATTTGGGCAACTTCTGGTTGGAGATAGGCAACCGATTAAACCCAATTAAATAACAATAATGGGAAGTATAATAATAATCCCAAAATCAAACTTTGCTCCCGGAATAAAGGCTGGAGAATGAAATTAAATTGGCTGGAAAATTTGGAAAGAGATGTTGCCGAAGACAAGAAAGCGCCACTTGCAAACGCCAACATGTCCCAGGGGTTGCGTCTAGCGGGCAGATTTAGACTTGGAAACCCTCCCCCTGGCCGCGATTGTGTCCCCCTGTGACGGAGCTGGTGTGACCTAAAAATACATATTTCCTCTTCCCTTCCCAAAGGTGATATACTTATTTTTATTAAATATATACAAGACTCGGAGAAAGGTTAGCAAAGATTAGCATGTTCTTTTGCCATAACTGGGCGCAGAATTGGGGTTTGGGCTTGTTTTTTCAATGGGGAGGGCCAACTTCCTTTTTCTGAGCTGTGGAATAAAATGGGAATAAAAAATATTTCGGGGCTGTGGCTGCAGTTTCACTTTCCTGGGAGTAAGACCCATTGAAGACAGTGGGGCTGTGGCTGCAATTTCACTTTCCTGGGAGTAAGACCCATTGAACACAACCATGTAGACATGGTTAAGACTGTGCTCTGGCTCTCTCCAACCATTCATGCCAAGGATCTAGCCCCACCAGCTTCCCCCACCATTAATAAAAGTGCAGATCAAACCCCCCTTTCGTGTCTTCCGGTTGCCGCTTTCGAACCCAACGCCACCGCCTAATTAAATAGGAATATTGGAATATATAAAAGTCCACCCTCGGCCCCCTCTGACAGCCACGTCACCTGCTCGGCTCGCCCCATGGTGCAGGCATTTAAACATGCAGCTTTTATTCATGACCTTTTTTCCCTACATCTTCCTGGATTCTCCTGCCATCTGCCACTATTTCCCCACTCCCCCCGTCCTCCGAAAACGGCACGGCTGGGCTCCGACAGCTTCTCTTATCCTCAGCCAAAAACCAGCGAAAATGGAAAATTTGTGGACTTTTCGGTCCACGAATTTTACTCCACGAACTTTCGGTCAACGAATGCGGCTTTTCGTACAAGTTTTGCGGTGAATATTCGGGGATCTCCAATCTTTTCCTCCCCCCGACCTCCACCCCAATCCCGTCTTTGTTGTTTCATTTTTCATCCAAACCACCACCCGTAAACGTGCCAGTCTTTCCTACCGTACGGTCTGACGGTTGGTGTTGGTGGGGTGAAATTTCCCATATTTCACCCAAATGTGGTATTGGTTCGGATACCGATACCGAACCATGGATGCCGATACTCTTACCTTTATGCATGCCGGTATATTTATCCTTAATCACCGTCAACTCGTAGATTTTTCCAAACTGTTCGAAGATGGGCTTTAAGTCCTTCTCCTCTAAATTCCGGGGAATTTGTCCGATGAAAAGTTTGATAGCATCTGGTTCCTTCATTGGTCCAAAAGAGAGCAAGCTGGGGCGAGCCACGAATTCAAAAACGGTTTCTATATATGTATATATATATATATATATATATTTATAGATAGATTAATTTGTTTTTTTAAAAAAGAGACGCCGGAATAAAAATAAGTGGAATCCCAATTTGCACTTGACCGTCGTCGTCGTCGTCGTCTCCGCAAAACAAAGAGATCAAAAGACACCACCGGTTTGAGAGGCAAAAAATAAAAATAAAATCCAGTCGCCTCTTAATAAAATGGCATTTTTCCCAAATTCCCCCCCAAAACAGAGAGAAAAATATGATTTTTTTTTTACGATTGCCAAAAAATAAAACTGAATAAAATGTAATTTCTTCCTTCCTTCAAGCCAAGAGTTTCTCCGATCCTGGCCTTTATCCCCGGGTCGTGTGCAACCCCTGATCGCGCATCCTAATCCTTCTGATCAAGCAATTAGAAAGCTTGCAAGCAGTTAATTAGTTTATCGATTAACTTTCCTCGGCAAGGTTGGGATTCTTCGGTTTGTTGTAAATCCCCCCTTTCCCCCCTTGCTTATCGATTCATTCTTCCCCCCAGGTTGCTGACTTCTCCCCCTTCTTCTGCACCCCCTTTCTGGCTAGATCTCCTTTCCCTCCCCCCCAGCCCCACCTCAAAGCAGGTTTATTTTTTTCCAGCTGCTTTTGTGGGGTTGACGGTCCCTTCCTTTAATAGGGCTTGAGCTCTGTTTCAAATCCCTCTCTTTACCAACAAAAACCCTATACCACCAAACCCGCCCTCCTTTCCTCTGACTAATAATCATGTCAGAGTTAGGGACTGGCAACAAATTACCAACCCTGGATAGAAGTACCGGGGAGGGGGGGAATCAAAGATGATGGTGGAGCAAGAACGAAGCCGGTTCTTGATTTTCTTCCATCTCATCTATGGCTGGTTGGGGGGGGGGGCAATTGCAGGGGGTAAATTGTACCCTGAACTGGGATCAAAAAGAGGGTCTAGGAGCCAAAGAAATGCACCCCAAATTTACTGGGATCTTATGTTTTCCCAATCTTGCCTTGGCTGTGTTATGGGGTACGTTATATGGGGTATGTTGTACGGTGTACGTTGTACCAGGATCCTTGGTCCAAAAGAGGCCTAGAACCCAAAGGAGGGGAGGGTAAAAGTACCTAAAGATAAGGTGTCCCCATGATCTTATGAAATCATGATCTAATGGAGAAGAGATGGGACCCCCACAAAAAATTATGGGGTAAAATTCCTCTGAGAGGCCCTAATCTCACTCTGGAGAAATTTGGGTCTGATTCAGTGGGAAGCTATTAACTATTAACATTAACGGAACCCCCATTATCACCCCTTTAAATGGAAAGTGAGCCACGAAAAGGAAGCACCGAGGTCTAATCTTGACTGTCCCCACAACCTTGAAGCTGCCACTGGTCTCCGGCCTCTCATGTGCCTCTGGGGGAAATGATGATGTTGGCCTTCCTTGCAGTGTCGGTGTGCAGATAACCAAAATAATGCATGGTGGTTATTAGGAATGCTCTGAAGAGTGACATACTCCAGAACTCAGAGAAGTACGGATTGATTTCCAGATGGTAGCGCCGTTTGGGTTGAGCTGAGCTCCATCAATCTGGGTCCAAAATGGGTATACTCAGCGGATACGGAATTGAATGTTCTAAACTCCAAAATGTGGATACAGAACCGCAGGTACCATTACTAAACCGTGGATACCGATCCTGAACCGCAGATACTATAGCGAACCGTAGGTACCGATAGCAAACCAGGGATACTGATACGGAACTGCGGATACTGATACTGACACTGAACCATGGATATCAATACCGAACCACAGATAATGGTATTGACATCAATACCGAACCGTGGATAGCAATACCGAACCACGGATACTGGTATTGAAACCGAACCGTGGATACCAATACCGAACCATGGATAGTGATACTAACACCGAACCGTGGATACCAATACCGAACCATGGATACTGATACTAACACCGAATAATGGTTACCAATACAGAACCATGGATACTGATACTGAACCATGGATATCAATACCGAACCACAGATAACGGTACTGACACCGAACCGTGGATACCAATACCGAACCATGGATACTGAACCACAGATACTGATACTGACACCGAACCATGGATATTGATACTGAACCCATGGATATCAATACCAAACCACAGATAATGGTACTGACACCGAACCGTGGATACCAATACAGAACCATGGATACTGATACTGGACCCATGGATATCAATACCGAACCACAGATAACGGTACTGACACTGAACCGTGGATACCAATACCGAACCATGGATATTGAACCACAGATACTGATACTGACACTGAACCATGTTTACCAATACAGAACCATGGATACTGACACTGAACCATGGATATCAATATCGAACCACAGATAATGGTACTGACACCGAACCGTGATACCAATACAGAACCATGGATACTGATAATGAACCACGGATACTGATACTGACACCGAATCATGGTTACCAATACAGAACCATGGATACTGATACTGAACCGCAGATACCAATACTGAAACCGAACTGTGCATACCAGTACCGAACCATGGATAGTGATACTGACACCGAACCAAGGATCCCAATACTCAACCACGGATACTGATAATGACACCAAACCATGGATACCAATACCGAACCGTGGATACCGATACCGAACCGTGGATACCAATACTTATACAGAACCGTGGAAACCGATACCGAACCATGGTTCCTGATACTGAACCAGAGATACTGACACCGAACCGTGGCTACACCTTTGTGTACACAAAGAGGAAGGCTGGATAGCATCGGGGAAGTGGGAAGTGCACATTCTCTCTCTCACTGGGGCACTCTGTCTCCGCTGCTTTCTGTCCTCCCTCCATGGCCAACCCCCGACTCGGAATTTGATGACGGCCCCTAAGCTGCCTCGATTGCACTGCCCCATTGTTCGGCATGGGGAGCTGTCCGCGGTGCTGGAACGCAGCTGGCTGGTTCACAATTAGAAGAAAGCCTACCTTGGGGAGGGCGGGCAGGAAACGGTCTGGAGAGGAAGCCGGCTGAAGAAAGTCCCTCTCCAGCCACAGAGGGGGAAAGGGGGGAGAGGTTTAAACCGCCATCATCACCCCTTCCTCATGCGCACCCCCATCGCCCGCATTCAGCCGCACCAAGTTCTACGTTCCGCGCACGGGAAACAATTTACTCGAATCTAACGCGCCATTGAATCTAATGCGCAACCTGCACTTAGAACCAAAATGCATTATTTACTCAAAGCTAATTAACCACCAAATCTAATGCGCACCCTGATTTTGGAGACTGAATTTGGCTGACAAAGGTGAGCGTTACATTCAAGTAAATACAGGATTCCCCCATCACAACACTTTAGACCAGTTGTCTTCAAAGTGGGGGTCGGGACCCCCTGGGAGGTTGCAACCTCAGTTTCAGGGGGGTCGCAAGAGGGTGGGAACCACCGTCTTGAAATCTGGCACAATGGGACTTACTTCTGAGTAGACATGGAGGAACATCAGTAAGTTTGACAAGGGGTCCTGGACAGATTTTTAAATTTGAAAGGGGATTCCAGGCTGAAATGCTTGAAGATTCTGCCCCAAAGAACTTACAATCAATAATTTGCAGGGATGACCACAGAGGAAGGGGAAGGAGAGAGATAGTAATATGTTAGTAGTATAAGGTTAGTAATAGTAATAGGAAGCAGTGTCGATTCAAGTCTTGCGACCTGCTTCCGAGTCCTCATTAACTTGGACTGGACTAGGGTCCCAAAGCCATATTTGCACCCGAGTCGCTACGTGCATGTATGTTCTTGCTAACTTATTTAACCGGTGATCAGAAAGGTGGGAAAGCGGTGCATGACCGTGGCCAGCGACGCCGTGATGCCACGCCACGGCCGAGCATTTGCTGCCACGCCCCGGGTGAGCGTCTCCGCCTTTCTCAGCGTTCAGATGTGCCAAAACCGCCTGCGTTAAAACAGGCCCCCGGCGTTTTATGGGGACGGGCAAAATGCCCACCTGTGTGTAATATATATTGGCATCTGTCGGGAAGCGTGCGCGGTTTGTTGATATTGGAGATGACAAGATGATTTAAGAATCGGCTGGTTTTTCCACAATGATCTCATCTGCGCTGGGGGCAGTGAACGGGCTCTCTTCTTCCTTGCGCCGGGGTGTGCGTCTTTGGCGAGAACTGGAGCAAGAGAGCGAGATTAAATAATCCGTCCTATGTTTATTACGAGAGCGTCACACGTTGTCCCAACCGTACTTTTTCCCAGGGACAAATGTTTAAAAGGAGCATGGTGTGACATGCGCACACAAATTATGCAAGGGGTATGGGAAGCATGGAGAGGGACGTGCTTTCCCCCCTTGCACATCACCGGAAATCAGGGAATCACACTCCATCACACTTGGATTGAGTGGCGGCACTAAAAATAAAATAGTCCCAGACCCAGAACAGAGAAAATAAACTAGAATTTGTAGTTCTTTAATGTAAATGGCCTGTGGAACTCCTTGCTACTTTGTCAAGGATTAGGGTGGTGGATTCTATCTTGCTGGAGATCTCATGCTGTAGGTCTATGCCACGAGGATCCAAACTTTGGCCCAGGGGTCAAATGCGGCCCACGGCAAGCCTCAATGCGGCTCACATCAAGACCCCTCCATCTGACATGCGGACGAGCACTGCAGTGTATCTAATACACTCTTATATTTAAGTTTATGCAGTGTATTTAGATTTATTAGTGTATCTGATACATTCTTATATTTATGCAAATATATTTATTTATTTATGCAAATATAATAAATATTTATGCAAATTTATTCCGCATTGGAAATATTTTTCCAGCCCCCGACACGGTGTCAGAGAGATTATCCCCCAAATCCAGAGTAACTACGGGAGCATGTAAGAGACATCACGTGCACCCGTAGTTACTGCACCACCTCGTGAAAACCTATGGGAAATTCATAGTGCAATCCAGAGTAAATTGTTCTTACACTGGAGCAAGGACTCCCCGTAGTTACTCTGGATTTGGCCTTATTTGGCCCTCCTGCCAAAAAGTTTGGACACCCCGGTCTGGGGGGTTTTGAAAGGTAGGGGTGGACTAGATGACCTTTAAGGTCACTTTAGGATTCTCCGTACAGATAAACAAGGAACTGTATCCTGTGAGGGCAGATAATTTATAGATTCTTAACTGGCTATGTTTCATGCGTGTCAGAACATGGGGAACACATACGTGTGCATGTACAGGGTGAACGTGTGTCATAAGCAAAAAGGAGGAGAAGGCCCTTTTGGATATGGATGGATAGATATGGAAGGGATGGATGGATGTGCATGTGGTCACCCCGTGCATGTCCGAGCACCCATTTAAACCGATCAACCAAAAGGCCAGCGCCGGACGGTTGGAGGGGAGCATAGCCGGACCTGAACAGCTTGTGCCCAAACCGGCGTATGAGCGCCATGGGGGGTGGAGGCGAAGGAGCGGAGAAAGTGGGTCACGAGGCAGCCCGTGGCTTCGACAGCTGCTGGAGACGGAGGAGACAGAATTGCAGGTTCAATGGAGGGGCAACAGCAGAGGACGTTTCTTGGACTTGAAATGGAGACTGGAGAAGGGGAGTCTCAAGGGACTCTTGGAGACATCTGTGGTCAACGTCCCCCCCCTCCGTTGCCTCCTTCTTGGGGGGGCCCACATTTTCAAAACCACATTTCCATAAGCAGATTCCTACACACAAGGCGGTGAAAGACAACATTTCTATTTTAAAATATATGTAGGAACCAACCCAATCTGTCCCATTGCTGTCCACTTACCTGCCCAATTTCACAACAACCCTGCAAGGTAGCAACCTGGCTCCACAATTAGGTTTTGCTACCGAAATGGGGTCAGAAGACCCCAAACTCCCATTTCTTGAAAGGTTGCCTTCCTCAAAGTGAGGCTTGCATGGGGGAAACTGAGGCCTGAGAGGCCCCACAAACAGGTTTTGCTACAGAAATGGGGTCAGAAGATCCCTAACTGGCACATGGAGGCTGCCCGCCCATTGCGACTATGCCCACTATGCCAGTGCCTGGCAGGACTTACTAATTAGAGATGAGCAAATGGCTCTCCCCCCCCCCCAAAACACACGTGCTTGGGGGTCAATCGGCATGGAAAATAAGCTTGCTTAATATGGAAAGATGCAGCCCCAGGTCTGTGAGTCAGGGTGGACTAGATGACCTCGTGGTACCCCTTCCAACTCTATGGCTCTATGATTCCCGTGTCAGAAAGGAAAGGCAACTAGGCCAGGGATCCTCTCTGTTCCTTGCTACTTACCCTAAATCAAAACCTCCCCCAATCTGAAAAATTAGTGCTTGACCTGATGTGCCCCCCAGCAATTGCTGCCCCCCTTGTGCCTGCCAATCCATTGCTCACCCCCTGCCAGGAGGAGCGGAAGCAGCTGAGAACAGCCCACGCAGTCCCCTTCCCCCCCACTTGCACCCCACAGAGAAGGAGAGGCAAGGGTTGGGGGGCACATGTCAAGCTGGGTGGCGCATGAGGGCGGAATCCAATGGGAAGCCTCTAAATCTTTCTCCAAATCTCAAGCAGGCCTGCGATTCGTATCACACCATCCACACTCCATGCGCACACTCCATGTGCTCTCCATGCGCATTCTTCCCTCAAGCGTCCCATCCACACGCTTGGGTCTATACGGCCCTATAAGGTGGGTCTCCAATTTGATCTAGGGGTCAGCTGCATGTGTGAATAGGACACCCCAGATCCCAGCGCCACACCGGCACTCCGAACCTCGCGCACTGTTCGGCAGCCAGTCATTGCCGGAACAACATGCACCCACCATGAAGAGCGCAAGTCTTGGGTTGCCAATAGCCCCCTTCTCAAGGAGGGGAAGGCGGCTTTGCTAGCAGGCCATAGCAGCCCCCAATCATCAGGAATGATGATGATGATAATAATAGTAATAATAAATACAATAGAGCCAATTCCAGTCGAACACATGGCGACTGTGAAATAATAATAATAATAATAATGGACTATTATTATTATTATTAATATTAATAATAATAATAATAATGGACTATTATTATTATTATTAATATTAATAATATTAATAATAATGATAATGATGATGATGATGATGATGATAATAATAATAATAATAATAATAATAATAATAATAATAATAATAATAATAATAATATTTCAAACATCATACACAGCAAACAACTTCATGCTGGTTTCTGTCACATCACCAGTCGGGCCCTTCCCAAGTGCAGTCATTATCATTATCATTATTATCATTATTATTATTATTCATCACAAGTGTATTGAGACAACACCTTTGTGATTCCGAGTTCCTTGGTTAGGAACCAAATTACAACAGAGCCAATTCCAGTCAAACACTTGGTTTCTGTGAAATACTGAACAATAACAATACTTAACAATAGTATAGCATAGTATATATAATATATTGTATAATATAATAATTATATTTTGTCATGCTGAACTCACACAGCTGGGAGCATCTGCTGGATTGGGACCAAAGACCTTCCATCCCAGCTTTCTGGATCTCACAGAGGCCACCAGATACCCCGCAAGATCCCAGGGCATTCAGAGAGGGCCAACCCGAACCCTCGTCCCTCCTATCTTGCCGTCCTTACAACAGCCTTGCGAGGTAGACAAGGCCGAGAGCGAGTGACAGGCCCAAGGTCGCAAGTGGGATTTGAACCTGGATCTTCCGGGACTTGTTGTGACTAGGTGTGGGGGTGACTAGGTGTGGGGGAGCCCTTCTGCGCAGCGCCCAGTTGGCTGCCTGGGCGCATGCACCAAAGGAAGCAGTGTTTGTGACACACACGTGTGGTTTGCGTGTTGGCGGGGAGCGAGGAAACACGGCTGCAAGGAGGGGGATACGTGTGGAGTCTATATGAGAGGGCCCTCTCCACCCTGCCTGCAGCTGCCCAGAGGGAGACGGGCAGCGCTCCAACTCCGGCTCCCGGCTGCGGCCTAGCTGCGCCCAGCCCAGCCAGACCGTGGCGGCTGGTGTAACAACCATCCCCATGACAACAACAACAGCGGCCTGGAAGGAAGCGGCGGCAAGATGGACACAAAAAGAGGCCTGCAGTCTCTGGATTTCGACGCCCTCAACTCCGAGCAGCGCCACAAGCTGGTGGAGTACAAGGTAGGGAGGGGAAGGGCGTCCGTCTGTCCGTCCAAACCCCCTCTCCGGCCCCCAAAGAGATGCACCCCCTGCAGACAGTCCCTCATCTTTGGCTCGCGGCATCCTCCCAAGTGCATGCTGGGAGTTTGGTTCGGTCCCGCAAACAGTCGGGGCGATGCGGGATTGCGGGCAGAGGAGCAGGGCGGACCAAGGTCAGTTGGCACCCGGGGCCCAAAAATGGTTGACGCACACGGAGGGACAGATGGACACACTAACACCGCGTGACAAAACTGCTTTCGGTAATAGCGACGACCCAAAATGAATAACAATAACAGTCACAGAAGCAGAACAGACAGTAAATATTTCTCAATGCGATATTATTTGTCGAAAATACACATACATGTAAACACGTGTGCTTACTAACTTGGTAGGTTTGTATATTACAAACTTATATATTACATATATAATATATATGTATAACCTATTTATGTATAGGTTATACATACTGTGTGTGTGTGTATTACATATCTTACATATCTAATAGAGATTGTTTGTGTATAAATATACTTACATATATAAGTAACATGTGCATTTATAAGTACACAAATATAATGTGTAATGTATATTTGTGAGCACAATCCTAACCATGTCTACTCAAAAGCAAGCCCCATTGTGTTCAGTGAGTCTTAGGCGGCAATCCTGAAAACACTTTCCTGGGAGTGCCTTTCCTGGGTGGGATGATGGATGGATAGATGGATAGACAGACAGACAGACCATATGTACACATCATACACACACACACATATATATATACACACATATACATACACACAATACACGCATTACGTTATATAATTATAATTATTATATTATAATTATATCACACATATATAATACACATATATCATATATAAATATCATAGATAGTATCATCTCATGCATAATATTACATATGCTTATGTATCATATATAAAATATATAATATGGGGCAGAATACTAAACAATTTGGGTTGGCACAACGGACCCCTTCTCCATTCCCGTGCTGGCATGGGGAGGTTGGCACATGTCTTTACCCTGTCCAGCCCAACAGGAGAGGTGCACCTTATGATGTATGTATATATGTATGTGTGTGTGTGTGTGTATGTGTGTGTGTGTATCTATAGATATAGATATAGATATATATAGATACACACATATCTATATCTATAGATAGATAGATAGATAGATAGATAGATAGATAGATAGATAGATAGATAGATACAGGATGCAATCCTAAGCTCCAGTTAGGCCAGCCCAAACCCCAGTATAAGTCCTGTGCTGACCTGGGGATGTCACAAAGTGCCATAAGTTTAAGGGGTGTAGGCCCCTGCACAGGCATACACCGACCTCCCCACACCATCATAATAGGCACAATCCAGAGTAACTTCAGGGAATCCTTGCTCCGACATAAGAACAATTTACTCTGGATTGCAATATGAATTTCCCATAGGTTTTCACTAGGTGGTGCAGCAACTCTGTCGACGTAAATGTCTCTTATGTGGTCCCGTAGTTACTCTGAATTGTAGGGTAGGTGCGTTCGGCCAACGTAAATTTCTTCGGATTGTGTCCTTAGTGTCTTTGGTTACTCCTACCCCCTAAACCTCGCTTCTCTTCCTAGATCAACACAAGGATCGCCAACGAGAAGTACCTTCGTTCCCACAAGGAAGTGGAAATTCTCCTATCGGGGTTTCTCCGGTAGGTTCGAGTCCAACCCTATTAAATACCCTCTTGGTGTTGCTGGGGGTTAGGCTTGCGCCAAGGACTGCCAACCAGCAAAACAGTTCCTGGAAGTGACAGGGTGTGTCCCCTCCAAGTGGGGTCCACAAAACTTTGGGGTCAATTCCTTTATGGATCGCCACTCGGAAGAGGCCTTTCAAAAAATGGTTATGAACATTTCCCGGGTTCTTCCTTTCTTATGTACAGTATTTTTAATAATATATTTTAATAATATATTTTAATAATATTTTTAATATTATTTTAAAGAATATTTAATATTATTTTAAGAAGTGCCCTCTGCCAGAGGGCAACGCGGGCGTAAATTAAACCTCTGCTCCTGCCTTTGCTAATTGGCGTATCGATTCCCAATAGGGACCCAGTAACTTATCCATTTGTCTTGAGTACCTTTGACAAGGACCTACAAAAATCAAGGGGTGGTGGTGTGGGGGGGGGGAAGCTTTTAAATAACTCTTTTAAAGATTAAATGCTTTTTCTACCCCCCCCCCTTGCTATTTTCCAGAGAAGTCTTGTTGCAAAGACCAGAGGATATCCGAGAGTTCGCAGCAGGTGAGGATTTATGGGAACTGCGCCAACGGGGTGACATGGTTCAAAATGGGGGGGGGGGGCAGAGACTTGGGACTCAAATTGCAATCCTAAACACACTTTCCTGGGACTAAGCCCCACTGAATATAATCTACTTACTTCTGAGTAGACAGGGTTAGGATTGTCGACTTATTTCTGAGTAGACAGGGTTAGGATTGCACCCATAGATTGTCCTGTCCGTTCATCAGGCAGCAATCCTAAAGACACTTTCCTGGGAGTAAGACCCACTGAACGCAACGGGGCTTACTTCTGAGTAGACATGGTTCTGATTGTGCTCAGTCTATCCGATCCCCTTTTTAAAAAAATCTAGGCCATAATCACCTCATGTGGCAAGGAGTTCCACTGTTTAACAAAATCAAAGAAGTCCACACAAGTCCACACTTGATCCACAGTGCCAGCCCTGCAAGGTTGGCGCTCCCCACTGTTTCGCTTTGCCAAGGGAACATCTTTTCTAGTCGTACCCAAGTCCCCAGGATCCGACCCTGGGACTCAATACCTGTGAAACAGACGCCCTGTCTGTGGAATGTGGAAAACCGCTATTGACGAGTCTCGGACCACGTGCAGAGTGCGGTGACCTTTAAGTTCTGGATTAGAGGGGTTTCCAGGGGAATGATTCATAGAAGGCAGGAGGGGGGATCACAAATACACATAAATATAAATATAATTTTAACAAGATCTGGCATGCCGGGTGGTTGTGAAGGTCGGGAGTGTCTGGTGCGTCTGGACCCCCCTCCCCACAGCGACAGGGAGAACACGCAGTACAGACTGATTTCAATCAACGTGGGGGACATTGAGGCCTTCCATCTTGGAGGGCACACACCGGCGCCGTCCTTGGACAGAACTGAGGAGCCAATCCACCCCTTGTGAACTTGCTCTTCTCCATCTTTTGGTGATGGAGGCCTAAGGGTGGCCCTTTCTGGAGCTCGGTTCTCGATCGCTTTCCTGAACCCCCCACCCCCAATTCTCTTTTATGCCGTTTCAGACTATTTCACGGATCCGGAACTTCCAAAGGAAGTCCAGCAGAAGTTGATGGAGAAAAAGAACGAGAACCCCTGCTAAAGGCCCAGATTTCCCGCGGGGAGGACATCATCAACCATCTCTGCCTTCGAGACACCACCCTTGGGGAGAACAGAAACTCCCCCCAATACCACCACCACCACCACTGGGCATCCTGGAAGACGGAGCCACGTTCAGCAGCCTCCAGTATTTTGTACCCCCTACACACCCAAAGCATCCAATAAAACCTATCCCCAGCCAAGTTGTGTACCTTTATCTCTCCCACCTGGGCAGCCTAAAATGAAAATTAGATTACCCCCCCCAACCCCCAAATATACAGGTGTGATTTTGTGCTGCCACCTGGTGGAGAAACTCAGAACAGCCCTGCTGGATCAAGCCAAAGGTCCCTTCTGAAGGTTGGGAGGGGGGTGTGGGGTGCATGGGGGTAAAGGACTTGGGTATCCTTTCTTAAGAAGTGGGATAAAAATAAAATATATATAAATATATATATATATAAAAGAGAAAAGTCACTGACTCAACTCAACAACACCCAGCCAAAACCACTGGGCCTAGAAGCACGGAAGACTGACCAACCTCCAGCCAATTTGGTGCTTGGTGCCCGGTGAAGTGGGGGGGATGTTGTTCTGAGGGAGGGGTTGTGCTGCGGAGGATGCTGTGCATGGGGGGGGGGTTGCGCATAACAGTTGATGCGCATGGGGGAGATGATGCGCATGGGGGACTGATGTGCATGGGGGGATGGCGTACAGGGGAATTTTACTCCCGCAATGCGGGTACGCTTTTTGCTAGTAAATAAAAGGCATGGTCTGAGGTATAGGTCAGGTTCCTGTTTGACCCCCCCCCCCACATGGGTGGATGTGGGGGGAGGTCAAATCCATTGATCCTCAATCAGCAGCTAATGAGACAACTTGTATTCAAGGTAGACTGCTCCAAAACATGGAGGCTTGATTCCCCAACTACCAACACTAGAGGTTGTTGGATCCGACTAACAAGGCCCCATCTAATTATGGGGACATAGTGGAGGGTGTAAAGGCTACCTCCTGCCAGAATCCCCCCAATTCATACTCAGAGGTGTCTAAATCCACCCTGGCATTATCACCCATTTGGGACGCCCATATTAAGGGATGCAAACCTTCAGTCGGCTGCACCTCCGCCACTTTGCCAAGCCTGGCCAGATCCGCCTCCGACATTATCTCAGGAGTCACCTTGGCAAGGCGGGGATGTCAACCTTGCGATAACGGATGAGTGTCCTGTGACAAGTGCCCTGGCAAGGGCATGAATATTCAGTGCCTTCCTCTGACAGAGGAGGGGCCCCCTCCATCTCCTTCCCGCACCTGGTTCCCATCACGGTGAGGTTTAATGACACTTTTGGCAGCTTTTCATGGCCTGCTTTTAAAGGAGACCCCCCTCCCCTCTCATTTTCTGCTATCTTCCGGGAGGGGTACGGGTTGGGACCTTCCCCCTGAAATGCTTTTGTCATGGGGAAAGGACGCGCAGCTTTCCTCGGGGAAAAGAGTTATCCTTTAAGGAGTCACGGAGGCGCATCAATCACTTGATAGCCCTGGAAGTTATTCTATGGCGCTATTAGACATCATTGTTAATGCCGAAAGCACCCAAAATTGAGCGCAGGATGGCACAGGCACCGGTGGGGATTCGCCCAATTCCAAGATGGTAGCACCCAGCTTTCTGGTGACCCCCACTTTGAGAGCCCTACTGATCTCTCCGACAGCCAGATCAGTCCATAGTAGTGATGCCCCGTTACGGAACTGGACGCATGGACACCTTCCCTTCCCACACCAATTTGCACCCAGCATTAAGACAGGGAAGTTACGGGGTGCGCCTTCACCTCCGTCTCCGCAAGGGAAGTCCATGCTTACCTGTTCATCCCAACAAAGCCACAAATGCTTGACATACGGACCATTTTTATTTGCAAGGGATTCAAACCCGTTTCCCTGCTCACGAGGAAACATATATGAAAGGAAGCTGATGCAACAAGTGAATGAGAAAGAGTGAGGTTTCTTTTTTGGACAGAATAATGTACATTTTACCCCCTTTGGGGTATTGAATAATGTATATTTTACCCACTTCTGGGGTAAAGTTTACCCCCTTATGGGGAGGGTGCAAGAAAGCCTCTGGTCCAAACGCAGTTTGACGGGCTCCCTTCCCAGAGTTGTGTATTTCCCATAATCCTTTTCAGGAAATGTCAACTTCAATCCACGTCACTGCTCCGGAGTCGGCGACGGCTTTTGCCCAGCGAGCCACTGTAGGTCGCTAGTGCTTTTTGGTTTTGCGAAGTTCACTACCGACATGGGGACCCGGATGGTGTCAAGACCGTTGACCTGTAATGCACAAAGGAGGCAGAGATGGGCGAGGAGACCCCACTGTATGTACTGGTTCCCTCTAGTCCCCCCTTAATCCCATAAGTCCAACAATTCGGACCCTTCCCCTCCAGGAGTGGCCTTACGACACTTCTGTGACACCGCCAGGACAGCACGCGACTTATGCCGGCCTAAGCAGGGTTTAGGATCGCAGCCTTGGTGGAAAACCACCATCCAGATTGTGCATGTGCTTACCGTGACTTCACACCAATAGTCACCCAGTTCGGTGATGGGCTCGTCCAGCAGTGTCAAGGCATGATCAGGCACCACAACCTGGAGCTGAAAAAGCGCAGGACCTCGTGTGAACCCTCCATGATCCAGGTTATGATTGCTTAAGTAGAGCAAGGTCCTCCTCAAAGAAGTGCATCCTATAAAATTTCACGCAACCCTACATCTCCCACCCAAGACACGTTCGATCCAGCAGTTCTCCCCACCCTCAATTCTCCACACCACAGCTTTCTGCGGATTTTAGGATACATAGGGTGATCCCCTATGCAAGCTGGGGGTCCTATGTGCCCCACACATTCCTCCCACCAGGTAGCTCCCACCCCATGCGTTCACCCCCTTGATCACATATATGTATGCAGTGGGTGCCCCCCGATCATCCAATGGCAGGGTGACTCCTATGGAAGCTGATCCTGCCCCATACATTCCCCCCACCAGGTAGCTCCCACCCCATGGATTCACCCCCTTGATCACATGTATGCAGTGGGTGCCCCCTGATCCCCCAAAGGCAGTGTGACCCCTATGCAACTGATCCTGCCCCACACATTCCCCCATCAGGTAGCTTCCACCCCATGCATTCACCCCCCTGATCACATGCATGCAGTGGGTGGGTACATCCAAAGAGGTGCAGCCACCTCCCCAATTCTTTAGAAACCAAAACGGCCTTATTATATCCGACAGATCCTAATTAGATCCTTATTACATCCCAAATCCTATAGGCTTATTAGACTGAACCCCAATCTACATGGCCCAAGGATACCATATATTCTCCCAGTTCTCATGAGCGCAAGACGCAACACTCACATTGCGGAGGAAACTGCGCGCCACGATCTCCTTGGTCAGCTCCCACTCCTCGCGCTCGCCCACTCCCACCTCCAAGTGGCAGTTCTGGAGAAACCGGACGGTCTGAAACGGGATCATCACCAAAATTTGGGTCATCGAGGCAGGCGACGCCGCAGTTTGGCATTGCCAGGAGGTCAACCTTCCCCCCTGCTCCAAATTACCCCCCCCCTTTTCGGTTTCCAAAACTCACCTTGATGGCGGTGTGAGTTTGGAGTTTCTCCAGCTTCCCTTCTCGACGCAACTGGAAGGTTAAATTGGGAAGACGCATGTCAAGGGCGCAATCCAGAGTAACTACGGGGAGTCCTTGCTCCGACGTAAGAACAATTTACTCTGGATTGCAATATGAATTTCCCATAGGTTTTCACTAGGTGGTGCCGTAACTCCGTCGACATAAGTGTCTCTTATGTGCTTACTCTGGATTGTAGGGTAAGCCTGAATCTGATTCAGAGAGTGTTTCTCCCCAATGGTGTAGCTAGCGGGGAGTGGAGGAATCGCTCCCTTTCGGCTCCATTCTGCTTCCCCCACCTAGCTGGGGACCCCCCTAGCTATGCCACCACTGCCAGTTTCCCAGTGCCACACCCCCAGTTATTCCACCACCCCCCAGTACACAAAACCAACCACCCCCAGACCCCCTTTGGGGTACTCACTCGATTTTCCTCCTCATATATCAGCCTGTTTTCGGGGGAAGCGTAGACGGCCAGATTTTTGGCAAGGAGCCAGTTGCGACCGAAAGACTTCTCGACAGAGACGAGGTCCCCCTGGTTCCCCACATCTGCAACACAGACACACAAGGGGTTGTGGCGCACACCGTTCCCCCAGCGCAAGAGGGAACCTTTCCTTTACAACCCAATTATACATCCAGCAGGGATATCAGATTGAATTACGAAGCCTATACAAAAACCATGGGTTAAGTTTCTAGTCCTCATGACAGCAAGGTCCAGGGTGTGTTACTCATGTGTAAGCTACACCAGGTTTCTTACCACACTTTAGAGACAAACCCAAATAAAATCCCACCAAACACTGGGATTATTTTTTTCCGCAAAATACTGTATTTTCTCATATCTAATGCGCACCTTTTTAGTGGAATATACGCCCAAATCCAGATTAACTACAGGAGCACGTAATGGGCACCCCTAGTTACTGCACCACCTCGTGAAAACCTATGGGAAATTCATATTGCAATCCAGAGTAAGTTGTTCTTACACCAGAGCAAGGACACCCCGTAGTTACTCTGGATTTTGCCCTTAGTATGCCAAATCAGAGTGCACATTAGATTTGATGGCGCTTTAGAATTGAGTAAATACAGTATTTTGATTATATAAGTATAAGTATTTAGTTTCACAGTTTACTATATAATTAAAATCTATAACATGAACTCATTGTTGAATCAAAGTATAATTAGGTAAAAAAAAGTTTACTATATAATTAAAAAATATAACCAATTCATTGTGGTATCAAAATGCAATTAAGTAAAAATTGTACCTGTTTATTATATAATTTTAAAAAATTAAACTCATATTAAACTGCACTTAGGTAAAAATCATAACGTAAATCTGTTCTTATTATTCTTATTATTATTATTATTATCCATGAACACAACAAACAATTTCATGCTGGTTTCATTCACATCACCAGTCGGACCCATCCCAAGAGTCTAGGACTGTGTGATGACGATGATGATGACGATGATGATGACGACGACGACGACGACGACGATGATGATAATAATGATGATGATGATGATAATAATAATAATAATAATAATAATAATAATAATAATAATAATTTTATTCAAAATCAAACAGTAATACACAGCGAACAACTTCATGCTGGTTTCTGTCATATCACCAGTCGGACCCTTCCCAATTGTCTAGCAATGTGTGATGTAGCGGTGCATAATATGTACATAGCCTAGAAGAGTGGCTTATTATTATTATTATTATTATCATTATTATTATTATTACTATTATTATCATCATCATCATCATCATATATCTTGTATGTAGTAAAATTAAGGTTTACCCCTGCTCTGCATCTGTGCATTACCACCACTAGTAAATAATTTTATCTCAGAACTTTTCATATAAGGGTGTGTATGACATTTGGGTAAACACGGAATTACTTATAAGCAAATAAATAAAAATATTATGGCTTCCTATATTTTTTTTGAGGGGGGGTCCTAATAGAATATGGGTTTAAAAAGCAGGTGCTGGTGCTAGAAAGTTTGGGAACCACTGGTTTTGGGACCGAGTTGGTCCTACAAAGTCAAACCTTGGCCCCTTCCCATAGTTATGTCCACCTTTAGCTCTTAGGACCCCGCAAGACCAGACCTTGTTTATTACCCCTGGGTAATAAATACACCAGGTTTGTTGGATGTTTTACTCCTAAGGAGGTGGATTCAATCAAATCAGGGGAAGATTCTCCGGTTTTAAAGGGAGACGTCTGTACCTTCCACAGTCTCTGTGAGAATCAACCCCAAGGGCTCTTTGGGGTTGTGTTTGGTGTCTTCCACAAGGCGGTAGACCTTGTAACGGCGGTGCTTGATCCGGGGTTGGCGTCCCTTCTTGGCCAGGGGTACCTTCCACCATCTCTCCACGATGACCGTCCCCTGTACAAATGGGGAGACAACATCACCCACTGCGTCACCTTTGCCCCCCAAGACATTAAATGCACCCCAAGTTGGCAAGTACAGGTGCTCAGGATCTACTGTGGTTAACCCCCAAATTTTCTTTTGGTCCCCTTCCCATCCCCCCAAATTATTTACCTTTATTTATTTGATTTGTACCCCAACTTTTTTTCCCCCAAGAGGAAAAAAGGAAAAGAAAAATATATTAGAAATATATTTAACCATATAGGCTGAAATCTAATATTCAGTGGGGCAGCTCCAGATGCCCACACATGCCCCGGGCTTCACCACCCCATTTATTTTTTAAAAGCACTTTAACTGCCTTAATAAATATTATAATTAACTGTCCTAATAAATATTTCTTCAGATGCTCCCCATCCATCTAGATTCTCCGTTCAGTCCCTACCCCAAGTAAACTCCATAGCCCCCCAAAGCAAACCCCATATCCAACAATCTTCTGATCGCATTAGTGCAACTTCCTCTCCCCCACACAAACCAGCTGACCCCCTCCAGCTGATTTCTGTGCCCCCTTTTAATGCTCCATATAGTCCAGCCTCACCCCCAAATCACCTACCTACAGCCCCCACCTTCTCCCAAACCAGATTATTTCCTCCCTATGCATTTCAGCCTATACCCCCGGGCCATGTGAATGCAAGTCTGCATGCCCCCCTGCCCCTTCTAGCTGACCCATAAGTAAGCCCACACTGACCCACATGCATGCCCCTTCTCCCACCAGCTGTCCTACATCCTACATCCCACCTGCTTCCTACTGATCCCCCATTTAACACCACACCCCCCATTCCACTGCAGGGCCTGGATGCCCCCTCCAGCAAGCTGATCCTGCCCCACAAATTCCCCCAAACAGGCATCTGATTCTCACCCCATGCATTCATCCCCTTGGCCACACGCATGTAAGCCTGGGTGCCCCCAAGACCACACCGCAAGAGTAGGGTGACCCGAATGCAAGCAGATCCTGCCCCACGCATTCCCAACACTAAGCAACTGATTCCCACCCCATGGCCAAATGCAGGCAAGTCTGGGTGAACCCCCAAACCCCCAAAGGCAGGGTGACCTTTATGCAAGCTGATCCTAAACCACACATCCCCTCCAAAACCAGGTAGCTCCCACCCCATGCATTCACCCCCTTGATCACATGCATGCAGTGGGTGCCCCCCAGACCCCTCCCAATGGCAGGGTGACCCCTATGCAAGCTAATCCTAAACCACACATTCCTCCTACAAGGTATCTTCCACCCCATGCATTCACCCCCTAGGTCACATGCATGCAGTGGGTGCCCCCCAGACCCCTCCCAATGGCAGGGTGACCCCTATGCAAGCTGATCCTACCCCATACATTTCCCCCTCCACATTCATTCCTCCCCTTGATCACATTCATGCAGTGGGTGCCCCCCAGCCCCCTATGCAAGCTGATCCTGCCCCACACATTCCCCCCTCCCCATGCATTCACCCCCTTGATCACATGCATGCAAGCCTGGTTGCCCCCCAGGCCTCCCCAAGGGCAGGCTGAACCCTGTGCAAGCCTTGCCCCCCCAGCCACATGCATGCAACCCAGCCTGCCCCCTCACCAGTGGGGCAGAGAGGCTGATGCCCCTTTGCAGCTGCTGTGGCAGGAATGCCCTGGCTCCCCTCTGCACCGCCTGCACCACCAGAGCCGCCATGCCTGGTAGAGGCACCTCCCAGGCAGGGGAGGGGCTGGGGGAGGAACCCTCTGAGCACACACAGAGAGCTCCTCCCTTTGCACCCCTCCTCCCAGCTATACACCAAAGGGGACTCTGGTCATGTGCAGAGTGCAACCCACCTTGCACCTTTATGCATCCCTGCAAAAAGGATTGCATTTCCAAAAGGAACTGTGCCTCTGGTCATGTGCAGAGTGCACATGCACAAGGATCAGGTCCTTGCATCTTCATGCATCCCTGAAAAAAATTGGGGAGCATTGCACCCCCAAAAAGAACTGGGCCTCTAGGTGTGTGCAGAGTGCAAACCCTCCCCCATGCACAAGGTTCAAGTCCTTGCAGGAGTTGGGGGGAATAGTTTGCACCTCCAAAAAGAACTGGGCCTCTGGGTATGTGCAGAGTGCAACCCCCTCATGCATGAGGTTCAGGTCCTTGGAAGGCGGGGGGCAAAAGGATCTGTGCATCTGGACATGTACAGAGTGTGCTCTAGCCTCCCTTACACCGAGATCCTCTGAGCATGCACAGAAAGCACATGAGTGTTGGAGGATTTTTTTTGCACACACCTCCCAAAAAGAACAGGAAGGTGCAGGTATCCAGGGCAAAGAGAGCCTCTGAACATGTGCAGATTTCATCCCCCCCCTAAAGGATTTGATCCCAAATATTTGGGATCAGAGCAATTAGTTCCCTGATCTTTCCATCACCCAGTTTGGATGGGAGCCTCTGCACTACCTACCCCCCCCCTAATAAAAATAAAATTGTGGGTCATGACCCTCCACACGTCTCCCCAAAAGGGGCTTGCAGTTGAATCCAGCTTCACCACCCTTGGCCAGTCCCTGTCACAATGATGCTTAGTTGCTAGTGGGCACCTGTGGGGTGTCACAATGGGGGGCATTGAGAGGCCTGGGACTCAGGGCTTTACTTTGCCCAGATGGGGGAGGCACGGCCTGAAGACCCACCACAGATCCAGGAATACACTGATACCACTTCCCTTTCTTGCACCAAAGAGGGGTCAATTCGGGACCGTCTCTAGCCTCCGTGCCCCCCACCCCCAGATCTGCTACCTCTATAAGTGCCGAAAATGACACCCTCGGACAAAAGGTAACAGGGAGGGGGGAAGCCACGTGGGAGCCAGGAAGGTATTGTGGTTTGAGGGGGTTAGATTGGAAAGATCTGGGTTCAAATCCAGGTTCAAAAGCTTCTGGGGTGATCTTGGGCCAGTCACTCTCTGCCTAACCTACCTCACAGGGTTGTTGTGAGGACAAAAGGAAGCTGGACTAGAAGGGGACATTAGCGCCGACCTATAGGAAACATACCATACAGAATGGGTATAATGAAACCACTGTACCAGTGCGCCATCAATTTAGCGCACCAAACACCGGCTTGTGTGTTTCGTTTCATTGCCTGTTTGTCCAGTTGTGGCTTTTGGAACTGCCTGCCACTGGATACCCTTTTCTCTTTTGGGCAGCAACTCACCCATGACCCCGCGTGAGTGCTCGAGTCTCCGTCCTCGGCACTGCTCGCAGTGCTCCTGAGTTCGAGGGGAGGAGGAGGGCCGAAGAAGCGGATGACACCAACTTAACAGAGATATACAAGGTATGTGGTTTTGCAGCGCCCCACCTGGGGGTGGATGACGTTGAGCTATGGGGATAAAGGGTCCCTGCCCCACTCCAATCACAGGGCACAACCCTAACCAATTTAAACTGGCATAACCCACCCATCTCCCCGTTGCTGGAGTGGTGTGTGGTGGCTGGTGCGCATCTGTGCTGAGGAGTGGCACGGTGCCTCTTTGGGCACTTTTGCAACACGAAGCAGGCACAGGACTAAGAACACAATCCTAACCATGTCTACTCAGAGGTAAGCCCCATTTTGCTCAATGAAAGTGTATTTAGGATTGCAGCCTTAGACCTGAAAGATCCAGATTCAAATCTGTGCTCCCGAGGCTTCTCGGGTAACCTTAGGCCAGTCACTCTTCCTGACCCACCTCACAGGGTTGTTGTGAGGACAATAGGAAGCTGGACTGGAAGGGGACACCGGCTGCGACTCATAGCCATGCACAAGAAGGAAACATACCTATACCATACAGAATGGGTACAGTGAATCCTAACCCTCCCCATAATCTGTAAGGCTGCAATCCTATAAGCTTCGCTCTCTCGCCTTCTGCCCCGCCATTGCAGGCTGGTAACCTGACCGTTTTTGCTGGAGACGGCACCCATCCTGACTGTCCTGTTCAGCTTGACTTCCATTATAAAACCGGCAGCCAAGAGACGGCGCACTGGCACGGCCTTCTCCGAGGGGACTCGCTTTTCCTAGACACACCTCACCTGGTCCTGGAAGTCAACAGCCGGGAAAGGTGAGCCACCATCACCTGCAAGGGGAAGAAGTATCCTGGTCCCCCTCACCCAACTCCAATAGTTGTTTCCTGGCATCTATGCTGTGCTGGAATATTTTCCCCTACAATAGAAGGCACCAGTTTATGGGGTGGAGGGACATAGTTTCAAGCCAGATCAGCCTTGACCCCCCATCCCAACCAATACGGCCCTTTCTTCTTCAAGCCTCGTTGCAACGCTGGAATACGTCGACGAGAAAACCGACACGGACCTAGTGTTTGTCAACTTCCACAAATCTCGCCATGACCGGGGTAAGATGGCTCCATTAGGTGGTGGACCCCCCCTTTTATTCCAGGTCAATACCAGACTTGGGGTGCAATCCTAACCAATTTAGGTTGGCACAACTAGTGGTGGTGGGATGGCTGGAGCTTGTCCAAGCTGCCCAACAGTTGCACAGAAGTGCCTTCTAGTACTTTTGTGACACTCCAAGCCAGCAGGGGGCGGTCAGGATTGCAGGAAGGTAGAGAAAGGGGCACTCACGGGGCTTTGAGGGTTTTATCAGAGCCAATAGGGGTGTAGGGGGTAAATTGTTCCCAATGTGGGGTCAAAAGGGGGATCTGGAATCAGAAAAGTCTTGGCCTCTTGGAAAATGTTTGCATAGTGGGGCATGTGCCGTTGGTGTAAAGTATATATATATAAATGAACTCTATACATCAAACTATAGCCAGCCCCAGGTCTATAGGAAGCACAACTCTGCCCTTTCCCCTCCACAGACAACTTGCTTCGTGCCTTCAGCTACTTGGGATTTGAACTCGTGAGGCCAGACCACCCTGCCCTGCCACCCTGGGAGGATGTCGTGTTTATGGTCTACCCCATGGAACGAGTCCCCCGCCCCACACAGGAGCTGGATGGTGCCGACCTCAGCACCTCTGATGGACAGGATGGAGCCAGGCCTACCACGGACCTCCTCGCCTTCGAATAGACAATGAAACCGCATGTTTTTTTCTGCTGAGTGACATTAAAAACACGCTCTGGAGAAGCAGCCTGTGGCTGAACTTTCATGTCAAGCCATCAGCGGAGTGTGGCCCTTGGGAGATGATGGGTGGGTGAGGGATCCCTGGTAGGGTTATTTCCCCCTCCCCAAACACAGGTAAGAAGGGCAGAATCCACCATCCTCTGGGTTGGCAGAAGAGGTTACTCTGGGGTACAAGGGTCTGCAGAGAACTGGTTGGGGAGACACCGTAGCTTCTAGTTTAGGGTGGTCAGCTGGCCACCCCTTTGGGGTTAATCCTTGGCTCTGGTGTAGGCCAGGGCACCAAACAAGGTAGGGCCCCCCACCTTTCACCATATCCACAAGAGATGGAGAATTCAGAACACACCTTATCGAGGAGGAAGAAAATCACATTTTTTCCAGTTCACCTTCCTTTTAAGTTCACAAAAACAAGGATTTAAGGTCTGAGGGGCTTCGCAATCCTCCCCTGGAGAGCCCAAACAAAACCCCAATTCCCCACTCCCAAAACACAGATCAAACCCTTTGTCCCCCAAAACACAACCAAACGCTGTGCAGTCCAACAGACTGAAGGATCCAGCTTGCTGTCGCGGATCCCAACACGCTCCCACCAGTGGCACTGGCTGGCATTGGATGTAGTGCATGGCCTGTTGGGCATCTCAAAACTGGCACTGCATGGCAACAACATGCAGATGTCACATAAGTGCTGTTAAGATACCACTCAACTGAGAATGTGCTGTTATGCTACTCCGAACACTGAAGGCATTGGGTAGCCTGGGCCAGAATTGGGTAGACCTGGGCCAGAATTGCTTTGCCAGGATCAGCTTGGCACCTAGCCCTTGTTACAACTGTGTTGGTGCCAGGATGGCCTGGGTGCCCCCATAAGCTGCAAATGGAGTCTCCTCCGCTTTGTAATACACCGTGATATTTTCTCAGATATAAACATATAACTTTCCACTTAAGGAAGCAGAAAACTCCAACTGTACACAGAATATCACTACAGATGAACAAAACATCTAGAAACGTATAGAAATTAGTCCGTTTCAAAGGCGTTAAAGAAGCTGCATCACAAGAGAAACGCAACGGGGTTGAAGAGAAAGGCTTTAATTCAGTGAAATGAAAGTACCGCCACTGCATTTCTAAATAACTTCTGAGTGGTTAGATTCCCTCCAGGTGATTTCCCTCTGAGGTGGGGGTATTAGTGCTATTGCTTCTCCCGTTTCACTTACAGGCACTCTGTGACTCCAGTGACAGTGCAAAGCATCATCTCCATCAGCCTGAACTCAAGCTGCAAACTGGTTCAATACAGTTAATGAGGGAGCCCTTCTGAACGGAGCCAACCATAACCTTAGAACAGCCACCGACAGACTAGAAACACCGCAGGGAAGGACGTTGTTAGCCCCTGATTAGCTCTCAGGGAAATTTCCATTGAGAATTGAGGCAGATCTGGAAGGTCCAAGTCATTCAAAAGCCTAGAACCAGTACTAGCCTCAGAGCTGCACCCAAAGGTCCAAAGAGAAGAAGGGTCCTTTTAGAGGCCATCAGGAGGGAGCAGCCTCTGCAGGAAAGCCTGCTGCTGGCAGGTGCTTGGCTACCTCTTTGGCATCCCAGTGTCCTTCCTCTGGTTTGGCCAGCAGGTGGTTAACCGAGTGGGGACAGAAGAGGGTGCAGACACTTCCCTGTTAACTTCTCATCCAAGGACAGAAGTCCAGTCAGAGCCGAAATAACCAACCTACGAAGAAGAAAAACATGGACGTGACCCAATACGTCTAGTCTTATCCATCCATCCCTTCTTTCCTTCCATCCGCTGATCCATCCCTTCCTTCCATATCTATCAAACTGAAAAGTCACTGATCCATCAATGCCCAGCCAAAACCGCCAGGCCTAGAACCATGAAATTTTGGGAGGGTGTCCCTTCCTTGATGGAGGCACCCACTAAGAACAGGTTTTTGGAAAGGGGTGCAATGTCTTTTCCTCCCTATACTTTGAAGAATCCCTGACTGAGGGATGCTCTGCTCCAACCCCTGGACAGAGAAGCATGAAATTTGGGGTGTTCCTTCTGTGACATCAACATCTACCAAGAAACAATGCTGAGAAATCTAACCCTTAAGGGGTGAAAAGGGGTACAGTGTGTTTTTGTCCTATGCTTAACATTGAAGACTGACTGATCAACATCCAGCTGATGCACAGGGAGAGAGGGTGCACAGGGGGTGAGGGTGCACATGGGTGGTGGTGTGCATGGGGAGATGTTGTATGGGGGTACTGGACATGGGAGGAACAATACACAGTGGGGGATGGCATACAGGGGGAACTTTACTCCCACAATGAGGGTACACTTTCACTAGTAAAATATATAACATTCTATTATAGTAATAAACCTTAGCTAAGTTGAACTGGCCTTTCTGGATTCATGGGGAAGTTAAGTGCTCCTGCTTGGTAAGAAACCGTATTGATAAGGAAGCTTTGCCTCCTACGCGTTCCTATGATGAGGTGGTGTGGAGGGAAAGATTTGCTGTTGAAGGTCTTGGGGAGCAGCATTGGCTACAGCCACCCCACAGGTTACTGGTGTATGCCTTACTTGGCTGCTTGCCCTGAGGTGAGCAATGGGGTCCTGCATGCTGGGCCTACGGCTGCAATCAGCCTAAGTCCTGGCATAAGACTTGTGCTGACTGGGGAGTGCCACAAAAGTGCCGTAATGCAATTCTGCCCCATTCCTCGGGAGTTAGACCACTGCACAGGCATACGTCGACCTCCCCAAAACACCACAGGAAGATATGGCAGGTGTGTTATGCTTACATGGTTAGGATTGCACCCTAAGGATCAATTCATCAGAGCACAGTTTAACCCCAACCATATAGGCCAGCCTTACCCTGATGCCCCAATTTCATAGTTCAGGGAGTTGAGGCATCATCCTCCAACACAAAAAGGTCACCGCTTTCAGAGGCAGCTTCTGTGGAGGTATCAAGAGGAAAATATTAGTACTAGTGCAATAAGGGGAACAAGTCCCACCACCTTTAGGAAGGGCATCATCCCCTTTGGGACATGGTTGGGGAACAGTCTAGAATAGGGGTGTCAAACTTGTTGCACAACAACACGCTGAGGGTCAGTAGTGACACTGTTGGAAGCAACATCGAAGGCCAGGAAGAGACATCATTCAGCAGGAGATAAATCCTACAGTGTACTTCTAAGCATCTTACTCATTCCATCTTGGAATCAGGCACTGGCTTTCCTGGAGTGACTCTCATTGAACACAATGGGACTTACTTCCAAGTACAGGTAGAGGAGACCCCACTAAGTTTGACAGGGTGTCCTAGATTGATTTTTAAGTTGGAAAGAGGAGAGGGGGTCCTGCACTGAAAGGCTTGAATACCACTGATCTAACTAATGGGATTCCTTCAAACTGGAGTTTGGGATGTGTGTGCAGAGAAGGTGGCACCAAAGTGGATGCCCCCAGCTCCAAAGCAGGACAGGCAGCTCCCTTGGAAAGACTTGGGGGAGGGTTTGGAATACATATTAAATATAATATATATGAATATTTGGCAGGGTACACTTACCTGAGAGGCTGACACAGGACAGTAAATAGCATCTCATCAGGGGTCTGCTGCATCTCAGAGAGGAGGCAGTCCAGAGAGATCTCCAGAGTGTTTTCCTGGGTGGGGGGAGGAGAAAACAAGACAAATTAAGTGAGACCCTCTCACCTGCACCAAATTATTATTATATTTTCATTAAGTATTTCAGTCACCAGGTGTTAGACTGGAATTGGCTCTATTGCAATTCAGTTCCTAACCAAGGAACAAGGAATCTTAAAGGTATTGTCACAATATGGGTGAAGTTTCCAAGAGCACTGCTCTTTGTACTGGATTATTATTATCGTAACTGGATTATTATTTTATTATTGATTTGTGCCCCGCCTTTCTCCTGCAGTTGGGGATCTGAAGTGGCTAAAAACAATGTTAAGAGCAATAAAACATGTACTACATTTAAAAACATTTAGCAGTTTCTTCATCAACCATTAAACTAAATAATTTTAATTATTATGATAACTATTATTACTAACCAGGTTGTTGTCAAAGGCGGAGTCCTGACGCACCAGCTCCTCGCCAACGTCGGTGTGCTGTGAGTAGGAAGAAAATCAGATGGATTATCCAGTCCATCACACACAGAGACCCCTTTGGTTGATGAGATCATTATAATCCTAACTGATCCTAACTGAAACAAGTCTCCAGGGGGGTCCAAGCCTCGGCCAGCAGCAACCCCCAATACAGCTGACGGCAAGTCACCTGCATCTGTCCCGCTAAAGGTTTGGTATTAGATTCAATATACTGATATTTGTGCAAAATTTGAAATATAAATAATTTCTGACCCCCAACAGTGTCAGAGGAACGTGGCCCTCCTACCAAAAGGTTTGGACACCCCTGCCTTTCAGCAAGACTTATAGGCTTTATTTCCAGGTAGGACTAATTGCAAATTTTGACAGTGGAAGACTGATATTCCTTGCAGCTTGGAATTACTTCCTTACTGGGGGGGGGGGTTGGTATGTAAAGATTTTAATATTTGTGGGTCCCAAACTGGTTTCCTACCTGCCCACTGGTGATGTCATACAACTGCACGTGAAGCCACGTGTTGCTCCCGGAAGGCACGTAGCTAGAAATCTTTGCCATCATTGGAACCCACTTGGCGCAGTGGGTGAGGCGGTCAAATTCGTCCAGCGCTTCCTCTTCCCACTGGTCTCCTGTCAGGGTTGCAGAGATACAGTGCAATCCTAAGCATGTCTACTCAATATACTTACTCCCAGGAAACTGTGCTTAGGATTGCTCTTCTGACTCACCGACTGGAGTAATGCCAGCAAGGCTGCACTCGATGGCTTGGAATGGAAGGCTCAGAAAGTCACTCCTAAGGGGAGACAAAGCAGGCCATAAGAAACACCCCCCTGGGTGGCAGAAGGACCAAGATCCCCCCACTCTCACACACCGTGGCTCTTACCGTAATGTGCGTAGCTTCTCCAAAGGTGCTGATCCATTGTCCCCAAAATCAACATAATAAAGATCAATGTCTCCGTTCTCTAAAGTGCCAAGAACTCTGGATCGATACCAGGCCTGGTCATCTAAGTATGGGGCGGCTACAATGTCACCCACATGCACATTCAGGACTTCAGGCTGATGGAGAAGGAGAAACAAGAAGAAAGTTAGAACAAATATATATTTAGGATTGAAGATAGAAGATCAAAGATTTTCTGGTCAGCTATAATCCACTGGAATAACCCAGTGAAATATGTATTTCTTTAGCAGTCTGTGGAACTCCTTGCTGGAACCTGAAGGTCCAGATGCATTGAAAAGGAGACTGAAGGAAAAGTTCCATTATAGGTTATGAGCCATAATGGGTACGGGTAACCTCCCAGTTCTTGAAGTGGGCCAGGAGAAAAGGATGGCAATAGGATGCTGAGAGCCTGTGTCCTCCCTGAAGCTCTAGAGGGGGGGCACTGATATATAGGAAGCTGGACTAGATAGATCCCCAGCCTGATCCAGCTGATATTATGAAAAGAGGAGGCATAGGATGTTGTAGTGGTTAGAGTTGCACTGAGACCTGGAAGTTCAGGGTTCAAAACCCCCCTCAGCCATGAAGCTTCCTGGGATACCTGGGCCCAAGTCACTTATTCTCAACCTCACAGGGTTGTTGTGACGACAAAAAAATGAAAAGAAACTTGGGCATTTGCTTTGGCATGGGAAAGGCAGAGTGTAAATCCCTTGAATAGGAGAGGAAGACATGATGGCAGTTTATGCATAGCCTGGAGACTCACCAAGCAGCTGCCACCCCCGTAATACTGGGTCATCTCACGAGTGAGCTTGTCTAGTTGGAGGGTGCGGAAGCCGATGATCTGGATCCAGAAGTGATTGGGGTTCTCGGCTGCGGAGACGTAGACCTCCAAGTGCTCGTTGGCGTGGAAGCTGAAATCGGGGCTGGGGACTGGAATCAGAGGAGGCCAAGTCAAGAAAGGGGAAGGGAGGGAAGACCTCCCCAGAAGCCCAGAACCTGGGCCTACTCTAGCCACGGAAAAAGCAAGCTCAAACTCAATGGTCTGGACACAAGACTATCTGGTTCCTTTCAAGTCTATTCCCCCCTCTCTATTCCCAGGCACCCTGTTGATTTTTTGATACGGCTTCCTTGACTTCTGCCTCTCTCCAAACCCCTTGGTGGATCACAAATGCAGATCAATAACAACCCAAAGCCTTCAGCTTACTCTCAAATGTAGTCAAGACAGGAAGAATCCCTCTTCACTCCTCAGCTTCTCGGGCTCTTCTGGGGAATATTCCGGAATATCTCCTTTAGCCTGATGTGGTAGACTTGGTGGCCCAGGGGAGGCCTCTCTGTTAGGGCAAGGTGAGGCTTCCTGATCCCCAGCAGCCAATTCCTTCTTCACCCCCAGGGGCTGCTTGCGCTGACTGCGCACCATCACTGACTGTGCCACCTTCTTGTGAAAAGCTTCATCCTCAGAGAGCTTCTCCATGATCAGTTCCTGGGAAGAAGGAACCATTAAAGCTGGCTTTAATCTTGCTAATATAGAGGGGTCCCAGTATCCAGAGGATCTGTGGCAGAACCCCACCATTCTGCGGATAATGCAATTGGAGGGGAGTGCTCAGGGCAGCACAGACATAACCTCCCCCCCGCCCCAAAGCTGAGCATGGCCTCATGGATGTAACTGGAAGGCACTTCTGATTTGTGTTAAGCACAACCTTAAACACCCCCCCCCCAGTGTTTGCACATGCCTGGGTCTACAGAGGTCAATGTGCCATGAAGAACTGTGGTGGGCAGAACCAAGTGCTTCTGATAGTCACTCTGGTTTGCAAAGCTTCACAATACAGCTTCACACACACAAGCCAGGATTTGAATTGTGCTCCCAGGAGCTGATGAGGGTACAAGTTTTCCAAACCATCAGAGGAGTGGCCAATGTGTTCCCTTCAATGTGCTCTCAACCACCACACAATTCACCTTTGCAACCTGCATTTCCTTGCGGGTCCCTGACAAGGCAATCAGCCTGGTGAGGGAGAAGGTGCCTTCCCCATCCCGGTTGCACTCCACTTTGGCTCCAGTACTTTGGCAAATGGCTCTCACGGTCTGCCCACCCCTGCCTGGAAAACAGGAAAAATGGCGTTAATAAAGACACTGAACTTATCAGGGATAGATTAAAAAGTAAGTAGATCTCATCTGATAAATATAAACACAATATTTATCCATAAAGAGGGTACTGATGATTCTCCCAACGGCGCGCTGGGGGATTTGCAGCTTCTCCTGCACCGGCAGGCTCTCAGCAATGATCTCGTGGATGGCAGCCTTGGCCTTGCACACTTGAACGGGGAGCCACAAATTCGGAGGAGCCACACTTGAATGGGGGAGCCACGAATGTGGCCCGCTCCTCTGGACATATTAACCAGAAAGACAAACAAAGCTTAAAAATGGGCGACTGACCCCAACCCCTGCTCATTTTGGGGGAGGCGGCTGCTCTGCTACTCCATACCTGGGAAGAGATGGGAGATTTAGGAATAGAAGAGGGAATTGAGGCAGGTTTAGCTCAACATAGAAGGGTTTAAAAAGCAGGGCATGCGTCAATTCCTTCTTCTACATAATGGTTAAAGGTAGGTGGCCAGGACAACAGAAGGTCCTCACGGACAAATTGTCAGACCCCAACTTGAGGGGTCAGATTCAGGATGAGGTCAAAAAGTTTACAGAGGCAGGATCATTTGTGGCAGCAGCCACTGAGATGAGGAATATATTAGCTGCAAATATTAATTCGCCTAAGCTATGCGATCAACTTTGCCATATCCTGAGGGACTCGCAAGCATGCAAAGTGCCATGCACACACATGGCTGATTATTTCCTCCACGAGAGGTCAAGGACATGAACGTGAGGCGGGACATGGGGCTTCCTGAGGCAGGAGTCTTGGCCAATCAGAGTCTCCCTGAGTGAGCATGCACAGCACCTTCTAGAATCTAGAAACTGACCTCAGGGCTGACCACACTCTATAAATACCCTCCCAACTGTCATCTCTGAGGCAGTTGAAGTAAGCAGTCCTTGTAGAACTTCTTCTGTCAACTGCTGCAGGGCCTCCAGTATACGGTTAGCATGGCATCAAAGAGAGCCAAACCAGTCTCCAAAAGGAGGGGCCCTGTGAGGAAGCCCCAGACTGTGGCTAATATCACAGTGCGCGCCCAGGTCATAAACATAAACACACCTGGAGAGTCAAAAAGGAAGTCTAGAAGAATTGCTACCGCAGCTCAAAAAGGCAATAGGAAAACAAATGCAGGCACTGGAAAAGAGATGGACCTTTTTAAGGTCTTCACTGAGAAATTTGCAGACCCCAACTTGAGAGCAGAGATACAAGACTCAAGTAAAGAAGATAACGGAAGCTGATACCTTTGCTGCAGCAGCCTCCGAAACGAGGAACATGCTAGCTTCAAATGTAAATGCCCCTAAGTCGTGCCATACCATATGTCATATCCTAAAGGGCGTGCCGGGGTGCAAAATACCATGCACCCACATAGCGGACTACTTTCTTCAGAATAGGTCCAGCACAGATGGAAACACGGAATCTGAGTCAGTATTGCTACGTTTAAAATTAAAATTATTTTAATTGTATTTCAATTATGTTTTAACCTGTATATATCAGCAATTTTAATGGTGTTTTATTCTTCTCTTATGTTAGCCGCCTTGGGCTCCCTCTTGTAGGGGAGGAAAGGCGGGATATAAATTAGGAAAATAAACTATGCGTGGAAACCCATGGGACACCCTATATGTATATATCATACACTGTTTATATATAAACTTTTAATACATAATTTATATATAAAATTATAAAATATAAATATTTCAAATATAAAATTTTAGACAAAGGTATTTATTTCTCTCAGTATTAAAGAAATACTTTCACATAATCATGTGTATAATACAATAAACTTAAATATAAATATATATGTTATATAACATATATAAAAATAAGTACATACACATACATTCAGGATAATGGCTCAGGGCTCAGTAACACATTTGTACTTCCAAAGGGATGACTGAGAAGTCTGGCAAATTAGTAATTTAATACAAAATTATAATATAATTTTAATATACCAAATATTAATACATTTTATATATTAATTATATCTACATTATATACACTAATATATTACTGTAACTTATATAAACACCAATATATTAATATAATTAAAATATTACTTATATATAATTATTTTAACTAATTACAATTATATCATATATAATTTTAAATTATATATATTCATATAAAGCATATTTATATAATTTAATATGAATATTTAATTTTAACATAATAATAATATAGTATAAAATGTATAATCATACATAAATCCTAAAATTAATTTAATATCTTTTTATTTAATATCTTTATTTAATATTTTGTTTTTAATATCTTTTGATTAATTAAATAATAAACAGTATCACAATTGTAGCCTAATTGAGCCCACTCCTGGTCTACTCAGAAGTAAGTCCCATTTTGGTGAATGGCGCTTACTCCCAGGAAAGCAGGGAAAGGGTTGCTTCCCTGAGGATTCCACACAGTCAGGGAAGGGGAGGAAAGAAAGCCGTGCGGGCCACGCGGGCCTGAAGCTGCTGCAGATGTGAGCCCAACAGCAGAGGACTCCTCCTCCGCCGGCGGCCGCCCGCCAAGTGAGCCGAGGGTGCAGAGCGGGCTCCTTTTATACCCTCTCCGCGCACGGCCCTAGGCGGACCTGAAAAGCGCGGGCTTCCCTCAGGTCCGCCCCCTCTCCCTCCCCCCCGTGGTTGAGGGTGAGATCTGATTGGTCATCCCAACACAGGCTTTTAAAAACTGACCAATAGGAGACGGGGAAGAGGGAACCAATCAGAAACAGGCTCCGCTCTGCACACGGCCCTCTCCCGGCTTTGCACTCTCAGGCTCTGACTCCGCCCCTCAGGTCTTCTAGGAGACTTCTGATTGGGCAGCGCTAGGCAAACAACCAATCAGATCCTGGATAGGAGGGCAGAGCAGCCAATCAGAAGCAAGGAACTCTCTGCTGAGGATAGAATGTAGACACCACACAATAAAAGGATAGTCCCTCCACCGCACCTTTGACTATTGACTCTAGGCATCTTCTTAAGTCTATGTGCTCGCCAACCAGAAAATTTCTAGAAAGAGAAGCTCTGCAGCCTACGGAAGCCTGTGAGGCGCCTGGAAACTTGCTTAGCCCTGGGAAGTAGGTAGGCAGGTAGACTGTCCCTGCAGGGAGAGGCTCCACTGACCACTCTAGCCCTAGGGGTAGAATGCACCTGCTGGGAGAGGCTCCACTGTCCCCTCTAGCCCTGCACAGTCCTAGGGGTAGAATGCACTTGCTGGGAGAGGCTCCACTGACCCCTCTAGCCCTGCACAGTCCTAGGGGTAGAATGCACCTGCTGGGAGAGGATCCACTGACCCCTCTAGCCCTGCACAGTCCTAGGGGTAGAATGCACCTGCTGGGAGAGGATCCACTGACCCCTCTAGCCCTGCACAGTCCTAGGGGTAGAATGCACCTGCTGGGAGAGGCTCCACTGTCCCCTCAGAGTGCCCCATTTCAAGATGGTGGTGCCCAGCTTTTCACGACCCCGCTTTGGGAACTGCTGCTCTGAAGTGGGTTGATGGGCAAGAGCAGCCTGAGCAGGGAGGGTGGGGTGTTGGGGAAGGGCTGAAACGGAGGCCACTCTCTTCCTTTCTTTCCTCAGCCATGGCGGAGGGGGACCTGAGCCGCATCCCCGACGTGGAGATCGACCCGGACGGAGTCTTCAAGTACGTGCTCATCCGTGTTTCGAGGGACGGGGCTGACCCCTGCAAGGACATCGTGCGCGGCTTCTCCTGGGCAGAGTACCACGGTGAGCCTCCGGGGGGGGGGGGGGCGACATGGAACGCGTGGCTTCCCGTCCTCTGATTGGCTGAGGTTTGCTTAGGGGCGGGAACAGAACGCAGCGCCCTCCTTTGATTGGTTAGCGATGCTTTCTGTCATTGGAGAAAGGGCGTGGCCAGATCAGTTAGGGGCGGAGCATAGCAGACCTGGGAAGGCTTGACTGATGGTTCGCTTGTAGTGGAAGAGGTGTGGCTTAGCTTGTAACCAAGCTAAAGAGGGCGGGGCCATTACATGGGAGGAGGAGCTAAATAAAGAGGTGGGGCTTAACTGATTGGAGGGGTGTGGCTGTAGCATGGTGGGAGGAGCTAAACCAATGGGTGGGGATTGTCTCATTGAAGTGGGCGTGGCCTCAGACAGGGGTGTGGCTTGTGTGTTCCATGTGCCCTGCAGCTGACATCTATGACCAGGTGTCGGAGCAGCTGGAGAAGCAGGGCTTCCACTGCCAGTGCCTGGGGGGCGGCCGGATCTCCCACCAGAGCGGAGCCAAGAAGATCCACGTGTACGGCTACTCCGTGGTAAGGGCAGGAGTCTGGTGCGGCTGGTGCGGGCCACACCGGTGCGGGCCACACCGGGTGACGCGCTGCCTAGGGGTGAAGTGCCGGAGGGCTCCTCCAGCCAGCCCCGGGCATCAGTGTGCCCATTTGGGCCTGCTCTGACATGGAGCAGCAGCGGATCGGCTTTGAGGAGACGGCATAGGCGTCAGAGTTGGCGCTGTGCCCCGCACTGGTCACGTTTTGGGGGGGTGGTTGGCTCCCCAGTGGCCACCTGGACACTGATGGTGGGGCGCCTGGTGAGCATGTTCTGGGCCTGGGGAGCCTTGGCACTGGCGAAGGAGGGTTTCCTCCACCACTAACCATAAATCTTTCCAGGGCTTTGGCCGGGCAAAGCACTCCGTGTCCACCGAGAAGCTGAGAGCCAGATATCCCGACTACCAGGTCAGCTGGTCGGACGAGGGCTACTGAGAGCTGAGGAGCCTCCCGCTGTGCCTTTCTCCCAATGTCCAGGCTGGAGCCCTGCAGCATCGCGTGAACTGCCAAGGAGAAGGGGTCGGGTGGGGGCACCTCGGCCTCAAGCGGCACCCGCCACCCGTAGACTGTGCTGTGCCTGTGTGTGCGGAGAAAGGGTGACTGGCTGAGCTTTGGTTCTCAGAATGAAAGACTCATTCTCTTTCCTTAGGGCTTTTGGTGATCATCCCATTTTAGTATGTAGTAACGTGGCATTAAAGGTCTGGTTCTGGATTCAAATCCTGCTGTGGATGACTTTGGACCAAGCGCTGGAGGAGTCGGGAAGGTGAATCGCCCTTCCTTAGCCCTGCAGGCCTTTCGTTGAGGGGAGCCATATTGATCCTCCTCCATCTGATAAACCAGGTTGCATTATAACATATAGAATGGATTATATAGGATGGAGACCGTACTACCTTTAAAACTATGGTGTAGAAGAGGGAGTTGAGGCAGGCTTAGCTCATCACGGAAGGGTTTCAAAAGCAGCACCTGCCTCGATTCCCTCTTGTATGCAACGGTTCTTTACCAGAGTACAGGCACTACGTCCTCCTTTCTATAGGGTCACCCTGATTTATCAAATCCTCTTAAATATAAACTGAAGGTGCAATCAAAAGAACAGTAAGTCAGTCTATAAACTTAGCCAATCAATAGCAAGTGCTTCAATCAATAGCAAGTAACTACGGGGTGCAAGAAAACACAATCCTGGTACTGAAAACTAGTTCAGATCCAGATGCGCCCCATAGCAAGCCTCAATGCAGCCCATGGCAAGCCCCCCCCCCCCACATGGCCCATGGAAAGGTCTTGTCATGTTCCTAATACACTCTTGTATTTAAATGAATGTAAATGTATTCAAACTTGAAAAGTAAATGACTTTTCAGGCCCCGATCCAGCATCTGAGAGGTGATGGTCCTCCTGTCAAAACATTTCATTTCCACCCAGGACCCAGTTTCAAGCTTAAAAATGTGCCCAGGACCCCGTCAGGCTAGGCGGGATGTGACATCACTGGGATGGCAGTACCCTTCCACGTCTACTTGAAAGTAAGTCCCATTATGTTCAATGAGACTGACTCACAAGAAAGCCCAGTGCCAGATTCCAAGTGCCAGATTCTCCCAATCCATGACCCCCTGCCAGCACCCCAGTCTTGACCCCCCCACCCAGCCTCCCACTCACTACCTCTCCCAGCCCCCACCCTGCTCTCCCCACTGATTCAGCCCCCACTGATTCCGCTTGCTACCCTAACCCTTCTGCGTGCTACGGTTGACATCACAGGGGGAACACGGGGGGAGTTCCAAAAATGTTACCTGCCGGCTTCGCAGGTCCCTGCCCCACGCAGACAGGGCAGTCAGCCTGCCGTCAACCTCGCGTCCGGGTGACTCGCAGGGTTACTTCCCGGGGGAATTGTTGTAACCAACAACCTGGGTCCAGGTTGCACTGACCGCAAGGCCTTCTGCTCCAGAGTTTGGACGGAGCGCACGCAGATAGCGGAGAATCAGCCCCTCGAGCTCACAGGGGTGTCCTGAGCATCTGCGCGGGGGCCGGCTGCAGCAGGAGACAAGGCCTTGCGAGAATGGAGTGGAGCTGCGCCTGGAACTCACGTCCCCACATCACAGTGGTTGTCGTGCCCTGCTGGTCCCAGTGAGCCACCCGAAGACCTTCACACTCGACACTATTCCAGAGGACCCTTGACTCTCTTCCCTTCAGCGCCTTGGACAGCACTCCTGCAATCCCTGCACTGGCCAGAGAGGGCGACAGAGGACAGTCCTGACAGCGCCATGCACAACACCCCCTGCAATCCCTGCACTGGCCAGAGAGGGCGACAGAGGACAGTCCTGACAGCACATGGACAGCACCCCTGCAATCCCTTCACTGACCAGAGAGGGCGACAGAGGACAGTTCTTTTAGTGCCATGGACAGCGCCCCCGCAATCCCTGCACTGGCCAGAGAGGGCGACAGAGGACAGTCCTGACAGCACATGGACAGCACCCCTGCAATCCCTGCACTGGCCAGAGAGGGCGACAGAGGACAGTCCCGACAGCACATGGACAGCGCCCCTGCAATCCCTTCACTGGCCAGAGAGGGCGACAGAGGACAGTCCCAACAGCACATGGACAGCGCCCCTGCAATCCCTTCACTGGCCAGAGAGGGCGACAGAGGACAGTCCTGACAGCACATGGACAGCGCCCCTGCAATCCCTGCACTGGCCAGAGAGGGCGACAGAGGACAGTCCTGACAGCACATGGACAGCACCCCTGCAATCCCTGCACTGGCCAGAGAGGGTGACAGAGGACAGTCCCAACAGCACATGGACAGCGCCCCTGCAATCCCTTCACTGGCCAGAGAGGGCGACAGAGGACAGTTCTTTTAGTGCCATGGACAACGCCCCTGCAATCCCTGCACCGGCCAGAGAGGGCAACAGAGGACAATTCTTTTAGTGCCATGGACAACGCCCCTGCAATCCCTGCACCGGCCAGAGAGGGCAACAGAGGACAGTCCTGACAGCGCCAAACACTTTCCATGCTGGCCACAGAGGGCATCCGAGAACAGCTTCCAGCTCACTTCAGCACCGAGGACAGGCCAAGGAGGCGGCGCTATTCCCTTAGGCGCAACAGACAGCACCCCCCAGTCTTGCAATATATTTTATATTTTTCTTGGGGTTTCTACATTTGGGGGGGTTCATTCCCTGCTGTTTCGAGGTGCCAAATGGGTGCGCAAAAATAACCCTGCACAGCGCCTGCAGGGGGTGCCCTCCTTGCCAGCCCCACCACATTCAGGGGGCAGACAGTCTCGCCATCCGACTCCGGGCTAGGCGATGACCAGCCAGAGACGGTTGCTCCTCCCCTGGGAAGGGAGTGCACGCTTTACACAGGCAGATCCACCCCTCTTGGGGGTGGAACACCTGAGCATTGCGTGGGGCCAGAGCTGTGGGTGTTGCTTCCTCGGAGGCCGAACGCTGCAGGGTGACGTGAACGAGAGACAAACACCCTGCCCAGTGAACCACTCGCAGACTGGTGGCAGCCTAGGCTCTGCGGTGCCTCTTAAGTGCTGCAGTACCATGGAAAGCCCCTGCACTAACCTTGCTGGCCACAGGGGGCGCCTGAGAACAGCTTCCGGGCAGGCAAGACAGGCTTCAGCACTGTGGTGAGCACCCCCTGCACTTCCCACACTGGCCACAAGAGGCCCTGCAATCCCGGGAACAGCTTCCAGGCAGGCAGTGCAGCCCCATTCATGGACAGACCCTGCCATTCCAAACAGTCGCCAGAGGGGGCGCCTGAGAACAGCTTCCAGGCAGGCAGTGCAGCCCCATTCATAGACAGACACTGCCATTCCAAACACTGGCCAGAGGGGGCGAAAGAGAACAGCTTCCAAGCAGGCAGTGCAGCCCCATTCATGGACAGACCCTGCCATTCCAAACACTCGCCAGAGGGGGCGAAAGAGAACAGCTTCCAGGCAGGCAGTGCAGCCCCATTCATGGACAGACCCTGCCATTCCAAACAGTCGCCAGAGGGGGCGCCTGAGAACAGCTTCCAGGCAGGCAGTGCAGCCCCATTCATGGACAGACACTGCCATTCCAAACACTGGCCAGAGGGGGCGAAAGAGAACAGCTTCCAAGCAGGCAGTGCAGCCCCATTCATGGACAGACCCTGCCATTCCAAACACTCGCCAGAGGGGGCGAAAGAGAACAGCTTCCAGGCAGGCAGTGCAGCCCCATTCATGGACAGACCCTGCCATTCCAAACAGTCGCCAGAGGGGGCGCCTGAGAACAGCTTCCAGGCAGGCAGTGCAGCCCCATTCATGGACAGACCCTGCCATTCCAAACAGTCGCCAGAGGGGGCGCCTGAGAACAGCTTCCAGGCAGGCAGTGCAGCCCCATTCATGGACAGACACTGCCATTCCAAACACTGGCCAGAGGGGGCGAAAGAGAACAGCTTCCAGGCAGGCAGTGCAGCCCCATTCATGGACAGACACTGCCATTCCAAACACTGGCCAGAGGGGGCGAAAGAGAACAGCTTCCAGGCAGGCAGTGCAGCCCCATTCATGGACAGACACTGCCATTCCAAACACTGGCCAGAGGGGGCGAAAGAGAACAGCTTCCAGGCAGGCAGTGCAGCCCCATTCATGGACAGACACTGCCATTCCAAACACTGGCCAGAGGGGGCGAAAGAGAACAGCTTCCAGGCAGGCAGTGCAGCCCCATTCATGAACAGCCCCTGCACTTCCCACACTGGCCAGAGGGGGTGCCTGAGAATATCTTTGAAGCAGGCTGTGCATTTAAATTTAAAACTATTTATAATGTATGCCATATAATTTATTAATTACTAGAAGGCTGTGTGCTGCCTGCTTAGGCTTGACATACTTCTCTTCCACAAAATCAAAATGTGAACACAATCTCCCAAAATTCTATTTTTCAGGACATATTGCAACCCTATCTTAACATATTGTTATTAAGGCTTGACCCAGAAGTAGTTGTTCATCCACAGACCCTTTTAATATTCTCCTATGTATATTACTAATATTAACATTAATACTATATTAATATTCTCCTACGTATATTACTAACCCTACAATCCAGAGTAACTACGGGAGCACGTAAGAGACATTACGTGTACCCATAGTTACTGCACCATCTAATGAAAACCTATGGGAAATTCATACTGCAATCCACAGCAAATTGTTCTTACACCGGAGCAAGGACTCCCCATAGTTACTCTGGATTGTGCCCTGAGTAAATTATTATTACCTGAAATTGAATAATGAAATGCTATCCAAAATTGAAATTGAATATTATAAAAGCACTCTTTCAGGGATCTCTCTTTAGGAAAATAAATCTTAAACACATTTTCCTAGAAGACCCATTGAACACAATGGGGCTTACTTCTGGGTAGACATGGATAGGATTGTGCCTAAAATCTAATTTATAGGGATGAAGATGGATTGAAAGGAGGTGTCATACCCACAACTACCACCGGAGGGCAGACGTGGCCTAAACATTACTCCTGCTAGCAAATCCTCCAAGTAAGAGTAGTTATTGTATTAGGAATTGTATTAGGAAACCATTCCTTTGCTCCCTGAATCCAATTAATTCTCAGGGTGGCAAATTAGGGAGAGGGTAGCCACACCTTGTGCCAGCTGGGCAGAAGGCGTCGGGCATCAAGGGATGCCTCGTAACACGTGTGGCCTCATTGAGAACTAGTTGCATGAGTTGGTTTTCATTTTATAGGCAGAACTGGAAAACAGGTCACTTACGGAGAAGAAAGGCAATTTTAATAATTGAAAGTAATGCTATGGAAAAATATAAAGGGATTTAGGAGTGGGAAGAGACAAAACAGCTCGTATTCATTCCTTCGTTCATTCTATCCATCCATCCATCCCAACTCCATTTAGCTATGCCACCCCTATCTATCTATCTATCTATCTATCTATCTATCTATCTATCTATCTATCTATCTATCTATCTATCTATCTATCTATCTATAGTTACCATAATTGGACAAGACCCCTTTCCAACTTGCCAGTTCATGAACACAATTCCCAAAAATTGGGAGTGTCTGGGTTTTCCAGCATATATGGCAACCCTATATCCATCTCCTTCCATATCCCCCTTCCATTTCTATCTATCCATCCATCCTCCTATCTATCAACTTATCCCTTCTATATCTATCCATGTCCTTCTATATCTGTCCCTTCCACATCTGTCTTTCTGTCTGTCCATCTGTCTATTTCTTGTATATGGCAGCCCTCATGGGGCTCAGGGTCCAAACCTATCCAGCCTTCCAGCACCAGTATGGTATGGGAACACATGTCCCAGTACCTTAAAGGGGCCTGTGTGTTTGCCCCATTGGCACAGGATGCAGCACACACCCCACTGGCACAGCCTCATGGCCACTGGAAAACCAGGTCCTTAGATCCAGACTTCAGCTGACCCCTGGTAATAGTAGGATGTACTCCTGAGTAGACATCCATAGGATTGGGTTCTATTGTCAGGATGGCAGAAACGGTGCCCGTTGGTGCCTTCGCCCGTTGGTGCTTGCGTCAGGCTGGGCTCCTTTCCCAAGCTTTCCTGCAGCTGGCAAAACGGGAGCCAAGTGGCTGTAGGCGTCGGGCCCGATCCATCCCCAGCCCTTGAGGGCCGGCTCCTTACAAGTCTTCTGGAGCCCAAATTAAAACCCCCAAAAAGGCCACACCCTGCAAACTGCCCTGTGATCAAACGTGTTTGAATCATCGCCCCGGTTATATAACTGCCTGGCATTCACCAAAGCTGGCCTGCCTCCCTTAATCCAGGGTGGAGGAGTCGGGGTCCCCTGGCACAAGGGGGCAGGATG
This sequence comes from Cryptoblepharus egeriae, assembly GCA_030015325.1. Taxonomy (NCBI): domain Eukaryota; kingdom Metazoa; phylum Chordata; class Lepidosauria; order Squamata; family Scincidae; genus Cryptoblepharus; species Cryptoblepharus egeriae. The sequence goes on along the minus strand of JAREYC010000018.1, from coordinate 10,665,800 downwards.
TTGGGGGAGACGGCGGCATTTTGGGGTCCAAGCAGGCCTGGACCAGAGTACAGCAGTGGTAATATTTAAAAAAAACCCCAAAAGGCCCACCGTATATATCGCGGACACTCGGTACCCATGGGCAGGTGGGTCCTAATAAATAAATAAATAAATAAATACCATATTTACTCGAATCTAATGCGCCGTTGAAATTTAATGTGCACCGGATAGTTACAATCAAAACACCGCACTTAATAATTCACTCAATTATTAATTTAATCGTTAATTAATTAAATATTAAGCCAATCATTAATTTATTTAATAAATAAATTATAATTAATAATTATTTACTCACGAATTAAAGAAGATTTAATTAAATCTAACGCACACCCTGATTTTGGAGACCAAATTTGGCTGGAAAAGGTGAGCATTAGATTCGAGTAAATACAGACATACATACATACATACATACATACATACATACATACATACATACATACATACATACATAGAGTCTATACACACACACAAACACACAGGGCCTTAACAGTTGGTCCCAAACTAAGAAGAGATCCTGATGATGTGTAGACCCCATAGACCCACACATCTTACCCAAACCTGGTGCCCCCCAATTCTTGCCTTCACCATCATCATCACCACCACCATCATCATCAAACTCCATACCCAGTTGCCCAGCTGATAGCACTTCAGAGAGACTCTCAAGTGTTGCCTTCGTCGTCATCATCATCATCAACTGCATACCCAGTTGCCCTGCTGTCCAGCAAATTCAGATGGAGGGGCCGTCACAAAAGGACAACAGAATCATTGAGTTGGGACCCACAAGGTCATCTAGTCCAACCCCCTGCCTATAGGGGAAATCCTCTTATGGCACCTATAGCAGGCGTTGTACATTTCCATCCTTGGCTTGAAGGTCTCCCGTCCACCACCCCGGCACCCATGCATGGTATGCACACCTAACAGCATGGTGTGTTTCTCACATGGTTCTGAGGGCACATGGGTGCCCTTTGCCCCCAAATAGCTACACCATGCGGTTATTTCTGCACAGCGGATTGACGTTGCATTTGACGGAGAGAGGCAGGATTTGAACCCGGGACCTCGCCACAGTTTCAGCATCTTATCTATAGGGTTGCATCAGTGTGGCCAGAGATAAAATCCGCAGCTGCGCATGGTTTTGAAAGGCCGTGGCAGAGGTTCAGAGAGTCTCCAAACCTGGCACAGATAAAAAGCCGTGGCAAAGGTTACGGGCAACCACAGGCTTCCCCCGGCTCTCGCCCCACAGTATAACCTGGCCCATGTGCGGTGCCACCCGGTCGTCGTCCCCTCCCCGCCCCAGGGAAGAGTCCTTCTTGCCCCAGAAGTAAACAGTAATTACCCTGGGGCAGGACTGGGTGCGCCCCACTGGAAAGGGGTTGGCAGTTTTAATGGAGACGTCACATCATCCTACAGGGAAAGGTTGGCACCTGGATAGAAATATGTGTTTAGGACATATAGGATGCAATCCTAAAGACACTTTCCTGGGAGTAAGACCCATTGAACACAATGGGCTTGCTTTTGAGTAGACATGGTTAAGATTGTACTCAGAGACCACCACCAACTCCACCCCGCCCCCCCCCATGCCAAACTCCATCCTTGGCTACATTTTTAAAGGGTGGCCTAACCCCTTTATTTAGGTCCCTCCCACAGTCACATCCCATCTAATATTTTAAAAATCAAAATACACCTTGGAATGAATGGGGACCCGCCTGAAATGGGTTCACCGTGACCCACCTGGTGGGTCTCCTGACCCACCGTTTGAAAAACACTGAAGTTAATAGAAACCTTAATTGTGCCCCTAAAGGATAACAATTTGGGGGAGTGGGGGGCGGGTGAGCTCTCTGGGTCGTAACACCATCTTTAGAGTGGTGGTGGTGATGATGATGATGATGATGTCAACATTGGGGGGAGCTCCCTGAGTTGACATGGTATCTGGAGGGCAACTGGGGGTATTCAGGTTGGTGGTGGTGGCACTGATGATGATGATGATGAAGGTGAAGATAATGATGAAAGCAGCAATTTGGGGGGGCTCTCTGGGCTGAAATGGTATCTTTAGGGCAACTGGGTGTAAAGGGTGGTGGTGGTGATGATGATAATGATGAAGGCAACAAATGGGGGCTCTGGGTTGAAATGCTATCTGCAGGTCAACTTGGTATAAAGGATAGTGGTGATGATGATGATGAAGATGAAGTCAATAATTCTGGGGATGCTCTTTAGGTTGAAATGTTATTTGCAGGTCAACTGGATATGAAGGATGGTGGTGATGAAGATGATGATGAACAATTTTGGGGTTGAAATGCTATCTGCAGGGCAGTATGCAGTTTGGTGATGATGATGATGATGATGATGATGAAGGCAACAATTCAAGGGGATGCAGTCCTGGTTGCTTCCCATAGGACAACTTGCTTTGCAGGTTGGTGGTGGTGGTGATGATGAAATCTGGGGTACTTTACAGTGACAACTGGCCATGCAGGTTAGTGTGATAAAAGTGATGATTAATAATAATAACAACAGTTGATTAATTAAATTGATTAATGTTTGCAATTAATTGATTAACGATTGCAACAAATCCACTAAATAAATGCCCAATCCCTGCTGCAGAGAAGGTGGGGGGGGCTGCTTTGCAAATCGGTTGAGTGATGATGATGAAGATAAATAATAATAATAATAATAATAATAATAATAATAATAATAATAATAGGTTAAGGGTTGCAAAAAAATCTCTAAATCAAAGCACAATCCCTGGGGTTGCTTTGCAAGGCAGTTGCAGGATGCACAGCCTTTGATGTGCAAGTGGGGTGTGCATGCTTCCTTGCAAGTGTGTGTGTGTGTTTTGTGTGTGTGGAGGGGGCGTGGCTTGCCCGGGGAGTGGGCGTGCCCAGGGGCGGTTGATTGACAGGTAGAGTCACGCGGCTGGAGCGTGGAGTGTTTACAGCCCTGGCCAGGCAGCTTTTGGCCCCGATCCAGGCTGGGCTGCAACGACAGCATGTTGTGTAACGTGTGGTGTGGTGTGGCAGGCAATGCAGCCCCGGCTAATCGAGCTCTGCTCCCCAGAGCTCTGTGGTTGTGCTGCAAGAGCAGGGCTGCATGCATGCACCCCCAAAAAAGGGACCCCCCAAAAAGGTGCATGCACCCCAAAAAGGTGCAAGGGTGCCTTTCCCCCTAAAAAAGTGTATGCATGCTGGTTTCTTCCAAAAAAAGCTTGCAAGAGGACCTCCCCCCCAACAGTGGCACATGCACAACCCCCCCAAAAGGGGGTCCCCCAAAAAGGTGCATGCCCCCCAAAAAGGGTGCCAGGGTGCCTCCCCCCCAAAAAAGTGCATGCATGCTGGTTTCTTCCATAAAGGGTGCAGGAGAACCTCCCATCAAAAGTGGAGGATGCATGATTCCCCCCAGAAAGTGGTCACCCCAAAAATGTTGCATACCCCCCAGAAGGATGCATGGGTGCCTATCCCTCCAAATGGGCGTGCATACTGTTTCTTCCAAAAAAGGGTTCAGGCAAACCTCCCCCAAAATGGGGTCCGTGCATGACACCCCCTTGGGGTCCCTCCAAAAGGATGCATGTGTACCTGCCCCCAAAAGGGTGCATGCAGGCTGTTTCCTAACAAAAAAGGGGTGCAAAGCAAACCTCCCCCCAAATGTGATCCCCCAAAAAGGGTCTTCCCAAAAGGGTGCATGTGTGCCTCCCTCAGAAAAAGGGGTGCATGCAGGCTTCCCTCAGAGGGGACATGTATCCCCTAAAAGGGTCTATGCACGCTGCTTCCCTCTCAAAAATGGTTCATATAGGCCCCCCATCCGCTAAAAATAGGGGTCAGCTATACATTCCCCCCAAAAGGGGGAGCTCCACATGGAGGCAATGAGATGCATTTCCCATTTTCCCAGGCACAGGTTTATCCCCTGCATGGCTGATCCTGGGGAGCTGCACCAGTTGAGTTTCTGCCTGCAGGTCCATCACAGGAAGAGGGAGGCTGGGTTTAATCCTAGTTCTTCATGGGTAGCTGGTAGGTGGAAATTCAGTGGGTCGAGCTTGGACTTTGTCTATTGAGGTTAGTGGAGACCTACAGGCAGGCATTCAACAGGTGATGCTTAAAGAATAGGCACCCAACAGGTGATGTTCTTGATGGTGGTGACATCAAGCACCCAACAGATAAGCACCCAATACAGATAAGCACCTACAGATAAGCACCCAACAGGTGATGCTTTTGGTGGTGACAACCTACGGGCAGGCACCCAACAGGTGATGTTCTTGATGGTGGCAACCTACAGATAAGCACCCAACAGGTGATGCATTTGGTGGTGACAACCTACAGGCAGGCACCCAACAGGTGATGTTCTTGATGGTGGCAACCTACAGATAAGCACCCAACAGGTGATGCATTTGGTGGTGACACCCTACAGGCAGGCACCCAACAGGTGATGTTCTTGATGGTGGCAACCTACAGATAAGCACCCAACAGGTGATGCATTTGGTGGTGACACCCTACAGGCAGGCACCCAACAGGTGATGTTCTTGATGGTGGCAACCTACAGATAAGCACCCAACAGGTGATGCATTTGGTGGTGACACCCTACAGGCAGGCACCCAACAGCTGGTGCTTTTGGTGGTATACGAGGCACCCAACAGGTGATGCTCTTGGTAGTGGCAACCTACAGATAGATAAGCACCCAACAGGTAATGCTCTTGGTGGTGGCAACCTACAGGTTGGCACCCAACAGGTGATGCTTTTGGTAGTGCAACCTCCAGGCAGGTGTCCAACAGGGATGCTCTTAGTAGTGCCAACAGATTGTATGGGTGATGCAAGCAACTCAGGTGATGCAAGCAACAGGCACCCAGGGGTGATGCTCTTGGTGGTGGCCACCTCCAGGCAGGCACCCAACAGGTGATGCTCAGCAAGCTGGTTCTGGGTCTCCTGGGCAGGATCGGGGCCGGTGCGCCCCTGCTGGCCTCCAGGGCCACTGCAGACTTGGCAGGGCTGGCAGGCAGGCAGTCGGAGAGCCACTGCTCTCGCCTTCCTCCTCCTCCTCCTCCTCCTCCTGGGAGCATCCCATCCCATCCCAGCCCTTCCCATCCCAGCTGATCCTCCTTCCCGGCCAGCCGGTGGCTGCTGGAGAGGCTCCTGCCCTGCCTGCCATGGAGACCCCCACAGGAGCCCCCAGAGGTGGGTAGCAGGGAGCACCCAAGGGCGCCCACCTGGGCAGGTGAGGGTGGCAGCCCAGGGAGGGAGTTCACCTGCCACACTCAAGGGAGTGTGAGTGTAGTGAGGGGGTTGCTGGGGAAGGGGTTGACTTGCCCCCACTCAGGGGAGAGTGAGTGGAGTAAGGGGGTGCTGGGGAAGGGGTTGACTTGCACCCACTCAAGGGAATGTGAGGGGGTTCCTGGGGAAGGGGTTGAGTAAGGGGGTGGAGTGGAGTAAGGGGGTACTCGGGAAGGGGTTGACTTGCCCCCACTCAGGGGAATGTGAGTGGAGTGAGGGGGTTACTGGGGAAGGGGTTGACTTGCCCCCACTCAGGGGAGTGTGAGTGGAGTAAGGGGGTGCTGGGGAAGGGGTTGACTTGCCCCCACTCAGGGGAATGTGAGTGGAGTGAGGGGGTTGCTGGGGAAGGGGTTGACTTGCCCCCACTCAGAGGAGTGTGAGTGAAGGGGGTGCTGGGGAAGGGGTTGACTTGCCCCCACTCCAGGGAGTGTGAGTGAAGTAAGGGGGTGCTGGGGAAGGGGTTGACTTGCCCCCACTCGGGAGTGTGAGTGGAGTAAGGAGGTGCTGGGGAAGGGGTTGTCTTGCCCCCACTCAGGGGAGTGTGAGTGGAGCAAAGGGGTGCTGGGGAAAGAATGGACTTGTCCCTACTCAGGGGAGTGTGAGTGGAGTGAGGGGGTGCTGAGGAAGGGGTTGACTTGGCCCCACTGAGTCTGAGTGGAGAGAGAGGGGAGTATTGAGTGGAGAGGGGGTAATGCTGAGGAAGAGGTTGACTTGCCCCCATTCATGGGAATGTGAGTGGGGAGAGGGGGAAGTGTGAGTGGGGAGAGGGGGGATGCTGGTGAAGGCGTTGACCTGCCCCACTCAGGGGAGTGTGGGTGGAGAGAGAGGGGAGTGTTGAGTGGAGAGAGGGAGTAAGGCTGAGGAAGGGTTTGACTTGCCCCCACTCAGGGGAGTGTGAGTGGAGAGAGAGGGAGTGTTGAGTGGAGGGGGTAATGCTGAGGAAGGGGTTGACTTGCCCCCACTCATGGGAATGTGAGTGGGGAGGGGGGATTCTGGTGAAGAGCTTGCCGTGCCCCACTCAGGGGAGTGTGAGTGGAGAGAGGGGGATGCTGGGGAAGGCTATTCCCTTGCATCCCACCCTCTTGGGGGGGGGGAGAGGGGTCCATTTCTAGGGGTCAGTTTCTGCAGGGGTTATACCTGGGTAGGTCCAAGGGGGGAGGTTGACACTGGGGGAGAAGAAGGGGGAGGGGGCTTGTGTTGGGAGTGGGGGTTGTCAGAGGGGCTGCCATCCAGGAAAAGGGGTGACCGGGGTTGCAGGGACGGGGTAAAGCTGTTGAATTGAGGCCTGCCTGTGTGGATGGCTCACAGGCCCACCTTGCAGGGGTGGCAGAGCAGAAACTGGGGAGGGGAGAGGCTTCCCATTGAGCTGATTCCCCCTCTCCAAGCACAGCCACTAAACAAGAAAACAAGTTGGCAACAACAAAAAGGGGTGTGTGTATATCTGTACATTATGTATGTATGTATACATATGTTTTACACGTGTATATACACACAAGATATATATTATGTAATGTATACACAATATATATATTGTGTATAATGTATATATAATGTGTACCCAATATATACATTATAAATAATATACTGTGTGTGAGTATGTGTGTGTATATATGTATGTATATATATATATATATATATATATATATATATATATATATATATATATATATATATATATATATATATACACGCACGCACGCACATAATGATGTATACTTACACATATAACTTACACATATAACATATTACACACACACACACAAAAAATACACACACATCCCTTTTTGTTGCCAACTTATTTCCCAGTTTGGTGCAACTCCATGTTCTTCTATTGGGGGGGGGGGGCGTATGTTCGCAGCCCTGCCCCACTCTAGTGCTGCACTTTGTACCCCTGGGGAGGAATATAGGGGTCCCCTTTGGCCTCTTCTCCTACTCCAGAAGGCCACTTGTGCCCCCCATTCAAAGCCAATGACATCTTCAAGGGGTACCCAAATATGTGGCTTCTTTTAGAGGCCTTTCTGGCTTGAGAATTGGGGGGAATCCAGTTCCCCTCAATTTCATGTGTCCCAATCTTGGAATCCTATAATTGGAAGGGATCCCACAAGGTCATCTAGTCCAACCCCCTGCCTCAGTTTCCCTTTTGCCAACTTGTTTCACAACCACTGTGTTCTTTTGTGTGTTAAGTAGCCCCATGGAATGGCTCTTTGGGGGTTATTTGGGGGAGCCTGCCCCATAGGGTCAAACTTGTGACTTGCTCTTTATGGCATAGAATCGGGGCCACACTTAGGAGCTGTAGCGCCCCCCTTTTTTGTGTGAGCCGACACAGGCACTGTTGGGTCTTGGGGTGAATAACCCCACTTGAAGGAGAGGTCCTATAAAAAAAGTTAGTTAAAAATCCTGTGGGGTTGTTCTGACTGGTTCTGCCGACCCCTTGGTTTCTTCCCCCTTCGGGGTTGTTGACACCACCAGTGCAGCTTCCAGAAGCCCCATTTAAGTCATTTGCCTGGTGGTTACTCAGGCCATTTGGACTCCTTTGTGCCCCATGGAGAGATGGTATCTGTGGGGCAGAGAGAGAGAGAGAGAGAGAGAGAGAGAGAGAGAGAGAGCCAACGCCACCTGGCCAGTTTCTGAACAACGCTGCTGGGTTTCGTGGCTGGCGTCTCCTAATGAGTGCCTTTGCCCCATCATCATCATCATCATCATCATCATCATCATAATCCAATGGGCTCTTTCCCTCTTGGGGAGGCTTGGGCAGTAGGAAAGGCCTCCTTAATCCCAAACCAAGAGGCACAGTTGCTCTCTGGCTCCCCTCTTCTCAAACCTTGGGGTTCTGGGTCTCCTTTTTCATCCTGTGCCCAGGTATTCATCCTGTGCCCAGGATCCCTTACCAAGACCCTGGTGGGGGATCATCTACCACCAGCCCACCCAGGACCCATTTGTTTGTCTGTACTCTTAGCTGATGCCCTCATTGGCACCTGAATCGGAAGACAAGAGGGCCTCCTTGATCCAAACCGAGAGGCACAACTGCTATCTGCCTCCCCCTTTCTCCAGTCTTTGACCCCGGACCCAGGTGCAGTGTGCCCCCAGCACCCCTTACCTAGAACCTATTGGGGATCATCAACCACCAGCACACCCAGTACCCTCTTTATACTCTTAGTTGATCTTCCCCCATTGGCACCTGAACCCTTGGAAGGAAACTATTTTTAACTGCCATGGATTTGAGCTCATGTGTTAATGCGCTCGCCTGGGCTCTGCACGGCCAGCTGATCTTGCTCAGTGATGTGACACGGTGCTTCTGCTTAAGCCGCTGGTAATCCCCCCACCCTTGCTTTACACCATTCGACCCAGAGAACCTGTCCATAATTTGCACCCGGAACCACCCAGAGACCCTGTCCATAATTTGCACCCAGAACCACCTAGAGACCTTGTCCATAATTTGTACCCAGAACCACCCAGAGACCCTGTCCATAATTCGCACCTGGAACCACCCATAGACCCTGTCCATAATTCACATCTGGAACCACCCAGAGACTCTGTCCATAATTCGCACCCGGAACCACCCAGATTCCCTGTCCATAATTTGCACCCAGAACCACCTAGAGACCTTGTCCATAATTTGTACCCAGAACCACCCATAGACCCTGTCCATAATTTGCACCTGGAACCACCCAGAGACCCTGTCCATAATTTCCACCTGGAACCATCCAGAGACCCTGTCCATAATTTGCACCCAGAACCACCTAGAGACCTTGTCCATAATTTGTACCCAGAACCACCCATGGACCCTGTCCATACTTTGCACCTGGAACCACCCAGAGACTCTGTCCATAATTCGCACCCGGAACCATCCAGCGACCCTGTCCATAATTTGCACCCAGAACCACCTAGAGACCTTGTCCATAATTTGTACCCAGAACCACCCATGGACCCTGTCCATACTTTGCACCTGGAACCACCTAGAGACCCTGTCCATAATTCGCACCCAAAACCACCTATGTGTAAAGTTGGTGAGCTCCCCCTACAGGTCTGCCAAAGGTGGAAATCTTGTGTCCAGTTAAGTTTGTTTGTGGGATTTCTACCCCGCCTTGTTCCTCCCCTCCTGCTCCCAAACAACAACCCTGCAAGGTAGGCAAGAGGTTGAGAGTGAGCAACCAGCCCTAGATAAGACCACAAAAGCTTCATGGCCAAAAAGGGATTCGAACCCAGATCTTCCAGGTCTCAGTCATGCCATCCATTGCAGCCAAAGTTTGTAGCCACAATCCTATCCACACTTACATTGGAGTAAACCCCTTTGACTGCAATGAGACTGAAGGCTTTCTTTTGAGTAGACATGGTTAGGATTATGCTCACACTGCTGAGTAGATAGCCAAAGGATTGCCCAATCCCATACTTACTACTCAGAAGTAAGCCCCAGTCAAATCAATGCAGCTTACTTCCAGGAAAGTGTGGTTAGGATCCCTCAGACCTAAATAACATTTATTATAGACTTTCAGTGCAATCCTAAGCCTGCCTACTCAGAAGTAAGTCCTATTGTATTCAGTGGGGACTACTCCCAGGAAAGTGTCTTTGGATTGCAATGTTTATTATACATCTATAATAAATATATTTTATTTTGGCTGCAATCCTAAAGACGCTTTCCTGGGAGTAAGACCCATTGAACACAATGGGGCTTACATTTGAGTAGAGATGTTTAGGAGTGTGCTCTTTATTATATAAATATATAATAACTCTAATAAATTATATATTTTTATTATATATTATTTATTATCTATATTATCTATATTTATTATCTATCTATTTATATACACATATATATACATACATACATATTTAATAAATATTTAATAATAATTTAATTAAAATTTAAATTATTTAATATATAAATTTATTATATATTATCTATATTTACAGTGCATGTATTATAGTGCGCTGTTATATTACAGCGTGCACTGGGATGCCATGCATGTTCCCCTGCCTGTTCCCCCCGCATGTTCCCATGCATGTTCCCCCGCCTGTTCCCCCGCCTGTTCCCCCGCCTGTTCCCATGCATGTTCCCCCGCATGTTCCCCCGCATGTTCCCATGCATGTTCACGGACCACATGGGTCTGAGCACATTGTGATGTAAAGTTGCATACTGGTGAGCCTTCAGATGAGCAAAGGTCACGATTCTATATCCAGGAATAAGTCCTGCTGAACAGAATGAGACTTACTTCCGAGTAGACAAGTGTAGGGTCGTGCTTAAAATGCATCAGTAGCCTATGACTCCAAACCACTTTGTTTGAATGACTAAAACAGCGGTGTAAAAGTAATGGTTTTATTTGGACCCTGGTGCGGGGCTCCCTTAGGCGCGAAGCCCAACTGGGCGGAAATGGGGTGTAGTACCGGCCCTACTACTCTTCTTTCCATTGTGGATCATCATGCAGGTTTCTCCTTCCCCTATCAGGGGGTTTCCATTTGTAAATTCCTGTGCGCCACCCAAAGGGAGTGAGCTCTCCTTTCCATTTCTGGGAGCTGGGGAAACTGAGGCAGGGAGATTGAGAGCAGATCTGACGCAAGCCTGGGGCAGGGCCGATAATGGGAGTGTGGTGTGGTTCTACCCGGGTTGTGCCAGTCGATGCCGGTGATGTGATGCTCCTTGCTGGGTGAAAATTGGGAACATTTCCCCCGTGTGGGGCTGTGACCCCTCCTTAATTGGTGTGAAACTTCCCAAACTTAAGGCTGTCTACTCCCTGGAGGATCCTTGATGGTTTTCTACTCCTTCTCCATAATTCGCACCCGGCACCCATAATTCGCACCCATAATTCCAAGTAGGATGGGTGAAGAGTAGGGTTTGGCCACCAAAGACCCCAATAATCAGGACTCTGGTTCAGTGGATGAATGTGGGAAGACCCCAGAGCCGCAATGGTCTACCACGGTGCCACGGCGCATTGATGTGCATCAAGAGTTGGTGGGGATTAAAGATTGAGATCCCGCCACAAACAGCGCAGTGTCTTGATAATGCGCCCTTAAATTTTCGGGCCTTGGCAGTAAGCCGTGCGCTGCAACGGAGAGCCGCAGCCAAACCAGGCAGCTCGATGCCCTGTGGACTCGGATCTGGGCACCTTTCCACGGAATGTGGCTACTTCAGGTCTGGCAAGCTGGTAGGGATCAGTCCCAGCCGAGGATGAAGGAGGAAGGCCGGGTTCGGGAAGGGGTGCGCCTCTTGGTGGGGAACAGGGCGAACCAGGGTGTGTGTGCCGGAGCCGGAATCAGCCAACTCAGCATTGTGGAATTCCAGGAAAGCTGCCACGGAAATATTGGCCGTGGAACGTTTCTTGCTTTGAGAGGCCCCGGGCAGAAAAAAAGCCATGGGGAGTTTGGACTTTTTCTCGGCTAGCCTAGCGCATGGCGCATCCAGGCGCATGAGGGCCTGGCATCAACGCTACCCAGAGGTCAGATTCTTTGGGCCTTCAGGTGACATCATTGCGTCTTGCGGCGAGGAGTTCCACAGGTGTCCCACTCAGATGTCCCCCACATTTAATTTTCCTCGGCTGACTCTCGCGATCACTGCTTTGGTGCTTAAATATACGCCGGAATGAACGCTACGTCCTTTGTAGGTGGGGCACCACGAGGGCCACGTGCCTCGGCATCTGCGCCGCCCAACAGCTGACGGGAGCGTCCACGCTAATTGCTACCCTGCCATGCCCACCGTCCTGCAGGCTGGTAGTGAAGCAACCGGGTCTGGTGTGGGGCGGGGACGGGGCATGTGCATCTTTGCGTGCGTGCCGGGCTTGGTTGTTATATAATCTCCTTACCTGTTGTTGTCAACCACGTTGGGTGTGTCATTGCATAAGCTCGAATCATCTCTGCTGAAGGGAATATATATATATATATATATATATATATATATATATATATATATATATATATATAATGTGTGTATATTTATATGTGTGTGTATATTTTTGTGTTGTATGCACATTGCACCCACATATAAATACGGTAAATATGTGTGCCTATATATATATAATGTGCGTGTATATTTATATGTGTGTATACGCACGCATATAAATAAATGTGTGTGTGTATGTATAAACACACACGTGTGCATGCACACACATACACACCTTACCTTTTTTACCATAGGTGAACGCATTGCATGTTCTGAAGGTGTGGCATTTAGTGACATCTCTGGAGCCAGAGCCCACAGGCCTCGCCTGTGACCACTTGGAACTATGTGAGACATACTCTGAGCATGTGCAGAGTGCCTCCCTTAAGAGGATGATGGCCAAGCTTGCTTGAGTTCTGGATACATTTTCTATATTTCTTTCTGCCTCCATTTCTTGCCCATCATGGAGGGATTTGAACCCAGGATCTGTGCCATTCTGGGGTACTTGGCACAGGTTTTAGTGCCCGTTTTTAAGTTGGGGGGCACACAATGTGGATGCACACAGTGGCTCAGACTTCTGCGATCTCACAACCCCTTGGTGCTCATCGTCCCCTGCTATTGGCCGAGCTGCTGTGATGTCACAGTATGTTTGTGCGTGTCGATTTTTCACCCTATGGAACGGAAATCGACACCCTATGGAAAATTTCCGCGGGTCAGGACCGAAGGGAGCAGATATGGATCAGATCTGGGCCGGAGGGAGGGAGGTCTGAATTCAGGATGGAAGCGTTGCATTTGCGCAGTGTACGAGGCGCACAACCGCTTGCGCGACAAGTTTCGAAGGGCTTCGGAAACGGAAAGTCGTTACAAGACTAGTTTGGCATCCCTGGGAATTCCTCCAAATTTCCTGGTTTCTGGAGGCTGCTGGTTGGCATCGTTGCCCCAGTGAGTTGTGGAGCTGCCAGTAGGCAATGGAAACTTTGGGGTGGAAATTATATATATATATATATATATATATATATATATATATATATATATATATATATATATATATATATATATATATATATATATATATATATATATATTCCTGCTATCGGAGCAATCCTGACGTGGCAAGAGGGGTCAGGAAAGAACCCACGAAAGTATTTTTTTCCAATGATGTAATAAGTTTCCTGAAATGTCTTCAAATAGTATTATTCTGGGGGTGGGGGAAATATGGGGAAACAACAGTGGAACCTCCTGGTTCTAGAGCAGTCTACCTCGAAACCTGTGATTCTCTAAGGAGGAAGGTACCATAGTTATAAATGTAGGTGTCCTGTTGGTTTGCCGCCTGGAGCCAGTTATTGCCCACCGTGAGTAATGGGTATGGATGGGCCTTTTGGCAAAACCCATTGGGTTGTTAACCGGAGGAACTCCTTGCTGCAGGATGTGGCGAAGGCGTCTAGGGCTTTAAAGTGGGATTGGACAGGCGGACAGAGGAAAAGTCCGTCCCAGGTTTGAATGTGTTGGGAATAGGCAACCTCTTGGCTTTAGAGGTTGGCTGTCTCTGGTCTTAAAAGTAACGCAGTGCGCTCCAGGTCTGCGCATTGCAATAGTACTGCTTTCCCCACATACCCCATAATCAACATACCCAGGGCATTTGACTAGCAATGCAAAATCCAGTTTCCAAGATAGGCTGCTCCTGAACAGGGAGGCTCTACTGCACCACTGTGGCTTGCCCTGATGGGAAACATTTTTACTGGTCGGGCCGAAGCGCCGTGCACATGTTGTTCAGTTGCTTTTCATTTAAACCAGTCAAGGAGGGGTCTCAATTACCATTCCCTAAATGAGCGCCAAGCGGTGGCTTCCCAGCACCTCTGGGCGTCACACACATGCACACACACACACACGGGCGCATGTGCGCTGGAAATGAAACCGGCTGGTGCTCTCCACCCCGGCACCAGCTGCAATCTCGGCTGCCAAGCCATGGCTGCCAGTGCTGGGGAAACAACAGCCCCACCCTGGACGAGAGGCCTCTTGACTCAGTGGCGTCCTGAGACGTGGGGAGCCTACGGTGGGGTACGGGGGATCGGTTGAGCGCCTGCTCCACGTAAATCCACGCGCCTTCTCGTTCTCAATCTCTGCTTTTTCTGCGGAGAAAGAATTGGACGGGGGAACGAAACCATGTTGGCGCATGGCTGGGCCTGTCGGAGTCCCTTCCACCCGCCGGGGCCTGGCAGGCCGCCTGGGTTCTGCTTGCCGAGTTATGTAACGGTGGGGTTCAGGCGAGGACAGGCCGCTCGGATCACTCGGCTCCAGGCTCCCCTAGCGTCCAACTTCCTTATTTAAACCTCTCGGATGGGAAGTTGGCCGAGTACGGGAGAGGGAGGCCTGTGAGGCATGAGGCGCACCATGCGCCAAGCAGATTTCACAACGTCCGTAGGGGAGAGAAAGGGGGCCCTTTGGGAAGCAATCACACTGACCATGTTTTTCCAGGACGCGTCCTCTTTTTTAAAGCCTGGGAAAAGCATCTTCATCCAGCATGTCTACTCAAAAGTAAGCCCAATTGTGTTCAAAGGGTCTTACTCCCAGGAAAGTGTTTTTAGGATTGCAGCCGTTGTGCTTTTCCTAGAATGTAAAATCATACGTAATAGTTTTTAATATCATAATAAGTAATGAAATGTTTACATTAACCACGTATGTCCTACATTTTTCTTGGGTGTCCTATATTTTGGGGGGCCCTCTTTTTTTGCTGGTCACCTTGGGTAAAAAAGGGTGCCCAGGAGCCAAAGCAGGAGAGCCAGAAGTTTCCTGGAGTCCGACATCTACGGTTTGATCAGTAGGTACAATAGGTTGATCGGTAGGTTGATCAATAGGTTGACCTTGAGGACTAGCAACTTGAGTTTATTCCAACGGGTCCAGAACGAGTGTCTTCTGCCCTGGTGTATAAATAGCGCTGGAGATCAAGGGGTTAAGGCAAGAGACAGGAATAGGCAAAGAAGCTTAGCATCCTGGATCCTGCGATTAGCTCCCAAAGGTGTGGGTTGGAAGATGTAGCCACAAAACGTAGGACACCCAAGAGAAATGTAGGACCTGATGAAATAAAAAAACAAACCATTAATGTATATTGCTTTTATGGGATTAATTAAAACCCTATCCCCTGAATCCAGAGTAACTACAGGAGCACGTAAGAGACTTTACGTGCACCCGTAGTGACTGCACCACCTAGTGAAAACCTATGGGAAATTCATATTGGAATCCAGAGTAAGTTGTTCTTACACCAGAGCAAGGATTCCCTGTTACTCTGGATTTTGCCCTAAGTTGTTCTTACACCGGAGCAAGGACTCCCCGTAGCTACTCTGGATTTTGCCCTAAGGTGTTCGTACACCGGAGCAAGGATTCCCTGTAGTTACTCTGGATTTTGCCCTAAGTTGTTCTTACACCAGAGCAAGGACTCCCCGTAGCTACTCTGGATTTTGCCCTAAGTTGTTCTTACACCGGAGCAAGGACTCCCCATATTTACTCTGGATTTTGCCCTAAGTTCTTATTACACCGGAGCAAGGACTCCCCATAGTTACTCTGGATTTTGCCCTAAGTTGTTCTTACACCGGAGCAAGGACTCCCCGTAGTTACTCTGGATTTTGCCCTAAGTTGTTCTTACACCGGAGCAAGGACTCCCCGTCGTTACTCTGGATTTTGCCCTATGTTACTATTACCTTTAAAATTATTACATTTAATTACAAGAATTCTGCATGTCACCTGCTTACAAGGAAAAGGAGGACAGTGAAGTTTTTTCCCAGGACACAAGGCTAAAAAAAGAGGACGTGTCCTGGAAAAAACAGAACATACGTTCACGGTGGTGAAAACCAGTTAGCATTTGGCGCCCTCTGGTGGCCGCCACACATTGACGTGGTTTGCACTTCGCCACATGCGTGCAATATTGGCAGGGCCGGCATGGAGTCAACTGGGCCCCGTGCCCGGGGGGGGGGGGGATGAAATAAGTAGTAGTAGTAGTAGTAGTAGTAGTAGTAGTAGTAGTAGTAAATAGTAATAAGTAGTAGCAAAGGCAATCTGATGTTCAAATATGCTCCGATCCTTTCGGTCCATGAATTCACATGCGCTTTTTAAAGCGCCACAGATGCTTCTGTGGGTAATTTAGAAAAATAAAATGCGCACATAAATAAAAATAAAATAGTAAATCAATTTAAGTCTTTGTCTGCCTTGCGTTCACAGGGTCTGCCAGCATGAAGAAGACGCATACGTGTGAGTACCCTTGTTTCGTTTGACACATCTGCCATCTACGTACTTTTTTCCAGTGGTGCGCATGCCCGAAATGTGCCCCAGTTTGGGAATGGTCTGGTCTGGTTTCTGAAATGGAATCAATGCATTAAATGGGTTCAACCTTGTGGCGGGTGGGTGTCAATTTCTGAATTCTGCACAAAGTCTGGGGCGTGTGCATTGTGGTAGTGGTTGTGTGAACTCATGCGCGCCTCTCCTTCCCCTGGGCTACCGGAGATCATGTTCCTTTTGACCGACCGCTGCGTGACGCCAACCATATATCTATGGCTTTATCTAGATACTTTTGTTGCATGGTGTTCAACCAGCACTGCCTCCTTTTTGTGCCCTTCTTTTTAGTGCGCACCGATTCATGTGCCCTCCTTTGTAGTGCGCACTGATTCCTTGTGCAATCAGAGATATGTGTAACGATGAAAAGTTTGCATATTTTTTTGCCGAGGATCTCCATTTCTAGAGAAGATGTTAGAAAATTTTTAAATCAGAATTCAGACGCCATTGGGTGGGCGCCATTGGGTGGGCATCGTTGGGTGGGCACCATTGGGTGTTCTTGAGTGTTGAGGTTCCACTGGTGATGGAGCCATATTTGGCACATTGATCAGATATTTCTAAACTGATATTTTGGTCAACCATCTCGGTACACAACAAACATGTGCATGGCGTGATGCAACAACAACGTTATCACAACAACGTGCGCATGGTGTGTCGGTCCTCTGCATCTGTGGATGGAAGGGTGCAGGGGTTTGTGGGGAGGCTCTCCCCACAAACCCTCTCCCCCTTGTTTTCCCCTCCAATTTGATGCCTGGAACAAATTGTATGCGTGGTGCGACCCCATCCTGCTGATGTGGCACACCAATGAGCGTCATGGGTTTTTTTGCTGCCGTCCCTACCGCTGACGCGATGTGGTCGAACTCGCTACCCGCCCTGGCGAGGCTCGATACCTGGAACTGCAGCCCTGGATCCTTCCGTCTCAGGTCAAACGGGGTCAGAAATCAAAGATGGGGAGATGTTTGCCCATCACTGACTCCGTCAAGGTTGCCGAGATAGGAGAAACTTGGTTGCCAAATGTCAGGCCGAAAGGATGCATATATGGGCAGGGTTGCGTATACGGGATGCATATTAATAAAAGCATATATGCAGATTAATAAATATGGTTGCATATATGGGTTCAACCCATTTGGACACATTATTTTTGCAGGATCCCAGCTTCCCAGCCATGGTCTGTAGGATCTTAGAGAGATCCGTACAATTTATGATCGACTTTCTATAGGGTCGAATGGAAGGCAATCAAAATGTGGGGTTCAAAAATGTTGGTGAGCCAAATGGATCGAAGTATTAAAAAAAGGATCAAAATATAAAATGGATCAAAGTACATCTTAATTTAAAGTATCCAAGTATATCTCGATATAAGTATATCTTAATCAAAGTATATCTTAATGGATCAAAGCATATCCTAATATAAAACTGCACACATAGAGCACAATCCTAACCATGTCTACTCAAAAGTAAGCCCCATTGTGTTCAACGGGAAAGTGTCTTTAGGATTGCAGCCATATTCAGCCTTCACGTCAACACACAAAATGTCTTGATGACCTTAGAAAAGTTAAATACCGTATTTACTCGAATATAACGTGCACCATTTTCAGCCAAATTGAGGGCACACTCCTAACCGTGTCTACTCAGAAGTAAGCCCCATTGCGTTCAATGGGTTTTACTCCCAGGAAAGTATGTTTAGGATTGCAGCCTTATTGCAGACACGTTCCTGGGAGCAAGACCCATTGAACACAATGGGGCTTACTTTTGAGTAGACATGGTTAGGACTGTGCCCTCTATTTGGCTGAAAATGGTGCGCATTATATTATATGGTTAGGATTGTGCTCTTACCCTACAATCCAGAGAAACTACGGGAGCACGTGAGAGACATTACACGCACCCGTAGTTACTGCACCACCTAGTGAAAACCTATGGGAAATTCAGATTGCAATCCAGAGTAAATTGTTCTTACACCGGACTCCCTGTAGTTACTCCGGATTGTGCCCACAGTCTCCAAAATCAAGTGCACGTTAGATTTGTTGGCACATCTATATGTATTACAATATAATGCGCACCTTTTCCAGCCAAATGTAATCTCCAGGATCACATTAGATTTGGTGGTGCGTTAGATTTGAGTAACTATGATGGTTAACACAACCATGGTTAACACAACTGATGTTGGCGCTGTTGCGTGTGTCGATGTTTGCCGGTGCGCTTTCGTGCAATGCCGCACCACAAGAGTCTTGATGCAATCACAACCAGACCGCACTGAATTTGCATTTGGGGGGTAGTGATTGCACCGGAGTTCAGCGGGGGCATCCGTAACGTGGGGCGGGGGAGAGAAATAAAGTGGATCAAAGGAGCTGGACGCACTCTGCACGCGCTCTATTTCCAAAATTGAAATCATGACGGGTGAGATCGTGAAACAGTTTAAATCACGATAGGAAACCAGTGAGAGATCTTATGAATCACACACAGGAAGCGAGACAATTACAGGACAATCCTAACCATGTCTACTCAAAAGTGTGCCCCATTGCGTTCTATGGGTCTTTCTCCCAGGAAAGTGTCTTTAGGATTGCAGACTTAGTTTTTTGTGGTCGAGCTGTTTTAGAGATCCTCTGGTTGATTTAAAATTTGTTAGTAAATTGGATTAAATCTCACCGCTTGAATGGAGGCCGCTGTTAGTTGACGGATCTACCAATTTTAAGATCATAAGAAGAGCCCTCCTTGCAGGATCAGGATCAGGCCCACGTGGTCAAGCTTCCTGGATCTCACATTGGCCCACCAGATGCCTCAGGGAGCACACAACACAAGACACAGGTACCACTCATTCACTCATTCACTCACTCACTCACTCACTCATTGATTCACTCATTCAATCACTCACTCATTCACTCACTTATTCATTCATTCACTCACTCACTCATTCACTCATTCATTCACTCCCTCATCCATTCACTCACTCATTCACTCACTCATTCACTCACTCATTCACTCATTCATTTACTCACTCATCCATTCACTCATTCATTCACTCACTCATTCACTCACTTACTCATTGATTCACTCATTCAATCACTCACTCATTCACTCACTTATTCATTCATTCACTCACTCATTCACTCATTCATTCACTCATTCACTCATTCATTCATTTACTCACTCATCCATTCACTCATTCATTCACTCACTCATTCACTCACTTACTCATTGATTCACTCATTCAATCACTCACTCATTCACTCACTCATTCATTCACTCACTCACTCATTCATTCATTCATTCACTAATTGATTGATTCACTCACTCACTCGTTCATTCATTCACTAATTCACTCATTCACTCATTCATTCACTCCCTCATCCATTCACTCACTCATTCACTCACTCACTCATTCACTCACTCATTCACTCATTCATTCATTTACTCACTCATCCATTCACTCACTCATTCACTCACTCACTCATTCACTCACTTACTCATTGATTCACTCATTCAATCACTCACTCATTCACTCACTTATTCATTCATTCACTCACTCACTCATTCACTCACTCATTCACTAATTGATTGATTGATTCACTCACTCGTTCATTCATTCACTCATTCACTCACTCGTTCATTCATTCACTCACTCGTTCATTCATTCACTCATTCACTCATTCATTCACTCACTCATTCATTCACTCATTCACTCACTCATTCATTCACTCACTCATTAATTCACTCATTCACTCACTCATCCATTCACTCATTCATTCACTCACTCATTCATTCACTCACTCATTCACTTAGTCACTCATTCATTCATTCACTCACTCATTCACTTGCTCACTCACTCATTCATTCTCTCATTCGTTCACTCACTCACTCACTTATCCATTCATACACTCACTCACTCGCTCCTTCAGATTAATTGATTGATTGACTTGCACCTCACCTTTCTCCCCAAAGGGCACCCAAAGCGGCTAACAATTAAAACACATAATAAATACAATTAAATACGATTTAAACAATATAAAATGTCAGCTGAAATTTATTTGCTGGGTTTCTGTCCTGACACAGGGCGTCTAACAACACAAACAATATACCCCCAAATCCAGAGTAACTACAGGAGCACGTAAGAGACATTAGGTGCACCCGTAGTTACTGCACCACCTAGTGAAAACCGATGGGAAATTCATATTGCAATCCAGAGTAAGTTGTTCTTACCCCGGAGCAAGGACTCCCCGTAGTTACTCTGGATTTGGCCCTTAGTTTATTTGAATTCCTTTGGTGTTTTAAACCTTATAATCCGGAGATCCTCTTTGCAAAGCAATGAGATTGTGCCTGAAATATTGGATAATGGATATTCTGAAAATAATGAGTGGAAATAATATTGTCATGGGGGGTTCCCCAAAATTGATTAGTTTCGGGTACCGAAGGACCTTGGCACACCACTAAGGACAAAATCCAGAGTAACTACAGGGAGTCCTTGCTCCGGTGTAAGAACAATTTACTCTGGATTCCCATATGAATTTCCCATCGGTTTTCACTAGGTGGTGCAGTAACTGCGGGTGCACGTCATGTCTCTTATGTGCTCCCGTAGTTACTCTGGATTTGGGGGTAAAATACGGATCTTACTCTTGGGTGATGCTCACAAGTGATGCTTGTGAGGATCGTCGGTTGATGCTGCTAAATTATTAACTAGGTGACTTTCTCCTTGGCACCAAAGTCCCTACCTTGGCACCTTAGCTCGGGCACGTAGCCCCTTTGACAGAGAAGACCCCCCCTTGTTCTTTCCCCATCTCTACAAATGGAAACTTGTGTTTTAAGAAACAAAATTCTCTTTTTTGTGGTCACGTTTGTTCTCCGTTTCTTTAATTTTTTGTGGTTTTGGAACTTTCCAGTTCGTTGTGAGTTTCTTTGCCTCTCCGCAGTCCATCCGGACTTTCTGATTGGCGGATAGGAGTGCCAGTTCTCCGCGTTCTCGGTCACCTGTACGCTTGATCGCCAAGTCTGGCTTCTTAAAAAAAAAAACATGAGCACCTTTTATGTTTGAGCAGCTGGGCGCCCAGATCCGAGCAGGTGTTTCGGAGTCGGTGCGCCCCGCCGCAACCCACCTGCCCCATCCCAGTGAGGTTCCTCACCATGCGAGGTAAGTGGTTTGGGTACCACCTGCAAATTTTGAGCCGGCACCAAGGTGCATCTCCAAATTTTGAGGGCATCACCAGGCATTTTGGTGCATCTCCATGTGGATGCCATGGCAGATGCCACGGCATGATGATCATGCCCATGGAGAGGACCTATAAGGTCATCTAGTCCAACCCCTTGAGCAGGAAACGTTCTTAGCACATCTAGAGAGGGCACATGTCGAGCCTCTTCTAGAAGATCTCAAAGACCCTACAAGACTTTCTCCACCTTCAACGGGGTTCAGAGGGCGCATGATTCATGCAGGGCCTTCTTTGTGGCTGCCCCAAGACATGGAGCTCATCTCACCAGGGAACTCTCCAGCTATCCCTTGTCAGAGATCAGAGTTTTTCACTTGTTGCCGAGAACATATTTATATTTATCAATTTATTTATTATTTATTATTTATATTATATTTATTCGTTTATTTTTATTTTTAATTATATTTATTTATTATTTATATTATATTTATTAATTTGTTTTTATTTGTTATTTATATTTATTAATTTATTATTCTCCTCCATATTAATTTATTATTCTCCTACATATATGGCTCAATATCTTTTCACCTGTAGTTCAATCCATACAAAAAATACAGATACTTAAAAAAAAAATAACAAACTAATTTGTGGACAGATTAGGAGCACAATCCTAACCATGTCTACTCAGATGTAAGCCCCATTGTGTCCAATGGGTCTTACTCCCAGGAAAGTGTCTTTAGGATTGCAGCCTAAATCATCCAAAGTGGACCCCCATCTAGTTAATTTCAATGGGGATTCACCGTTTGCAAATATTCCTGTACAAGGAGTTTGGAAAATTATTAACACTTAATAAATTAAGTGTTGATTAATTAACACAAAATTAAAACACTTACCGTAATAATTTAAACACAGGCTAACCACTATATCAGCCAAATCCAGAGTAACTACGTGAGCACGTAAGAGACATTAGATGCACCCGTAGTTACTGCACCAGTTAATGGAAACCTATGGGAAATTCATATTGCAATCCAGAGTAAATTGTTCTTACACCAGAGCAAGGACTCCCTGTAGTTACTCTGGATTTCACCCTATATTTTCTATATGACCAAGCAATCTAGTTGCATTGCCTTACACAGGAAAGCTGGAATATTAGTTAGGATTGTACCCTAGGTTGACAGTGCAATCCTATTTGTGTCTACTTGGAAGTAAGTTCTATTGAGTTTAATGGGGCTTACACCCAGGAAAGTACTCTTAGGATTGCAACCAGAGGTGGGTAGTCTGCAAAGAGGAACTACACAGATAAACACCGTGTTTTCTCTAACTAAGGTGCAATCCTAAACTTGTGCCATTGTGTTTAATGGGATTTACTCCCAGGAAAGTGTATATAGGATTGCAGCCTAAATTCCCCTGACAAAGATCTGGAAAAGTTACAGAACAAAATGTTGCACTTTTTAATGTGCATTTTGCCCAAACACAATATATATGATATACGATACGTTAGGTTTTTTGGTAAATGATATATGATACGTTAATTTTTTGGTCTCACGATATATGATACATTAATTTTTTGGGATTTTGGGCCATGCAAACCTATAAATGTACCTGTTCCCAGATTATTATTTTTTTAAATTTATATTAATTTATATTAATATTTATTAATACAAATTACATGCAATGTAATTTATTGACTGGTATCGATGCAAGTCTCGGCTGGAGACCCAAGTCTGGATGACGTTCCCGAAAACGCTGTTTTTTTGCAGAACTGATGGTGTTATTGTTTGACAATAATAATAATAATAATAATAATAATAATAATAATAATAATAATAATAATAATAATACTTTTTTCCTCATTACTGAT
Source organism: Cryptoblepharus egeriae (assembly GCA_030015325.1). Classification (NCBI taxonomy): domain Eukaryota; kingdom Metazoa; phylum Chordata; class Lepidosauria; order Squamata; family Scincidae; genus Cryptoblepharus; species Cryptoblepharus egeriae. Next base: position 10,642,328 of record JAREYC010000018.1, on the reverse strand, counting down.
AAAAGGGAGCTCCCTCAACGCAGTCTCTAAGATGAGTAATATTCTCACTATTGACTCTTCAAAGGTAATCTCGACATCTTGCAATCCTAAAGACACTTTGCTGGGGGTCAGAAGACCCATTGAGCTCTATGGGGCTCACTTTTGAGTAGACATGGTTAGGATTGTGCTCTCACACACTCACCAACACCCAGCCTAAACCACCTTCGGTGACGTGAGCGCCCACTCAGAACCAGTTTTTAGAAATTCAAGTCGGAAGGGGGTGAAAAGGGGCACAATGTGTTTTTGTCCCTATATACTTAACATTTTGTCCCTATATACTTAACACTGCTCAACACCCAGCCCCAATCTCTTGACCTAGAAGCAGGAAACTTGGGCAGTGTATTCCTTTTGTGATGGAAGGACCCACTAAGCCCAGATTTGGTGCCCACTGCCCGACGGTGCCTCCTCAGTGGTGACCTGGTGCTCGCTGATGTCCAGTGTCAGGTGCCCAGCAGGGATGCCTAGTGCTTAGGAGGGATTCCTGGTGGTTCCTAGTGATGCCCACTGCCCAGTAGTGTCCAGTAGTGCCTGGTGCCCTTTAGGGATGTACAATGTACCATGCTGCCCAGCACCTATGTCTGGTGGCCCATGCCTGCTGCTCAGTAGGGGTGCCCATTGATGTCCAGTGCCCAGTGGTGTCTGCTGCCTATTCTGTAGTGGTACCCAGTGGTGCCTGGTACAGATGCCCAGTGTTTGGTAGGGATTCCCAGTTGTGGTGACTGGTGGTGGCCACTGCTGCCGTGTGACAGTGCCCCCTGCCCATTGGTGCCCAGTCTGACCTGTTGCTTGGTGCTACCTTCTATACAGTAGTGCCCAGTGCCACCTGATGGCGCCCAGTGCCCAATAAGGGTGCCCAGTAGGAACACCTATCAGTGCCTGCTACTGCCTGGTGCCCAGTACCTGTTGTTGCCCAGTGCCTGCCACTGCCCGTGTCCTGGTGCCTCACCCCAGGGCGCACTTGAGATTTGACTCCTGGTTTCATTCCACTAGTTTCTCATATAATCACTGAATGCTGTGTCAAAAGTTGCCCTGTCTGTCTGTCTGTCTGTCTGTCTGTCTGTCTGTCTGTCTGCCTGTCTGTCTGTCTGTCTGTCTGTCTGCCTGTCTGTCTGCCTGCCTGCCTGCCTGCCTGCCTGTCTGTCTGTCTGCCTGTCCACCCATCTGTATCACTGGAAATATTAAAACTATCTTTTTCTATTACAGTAACATTTCGACCAGAGTTTGTCAAACGTATTGCTGATAGAGAGGCTGCACATTTACTCAGGTGTAAGACATATTGACGGCGGCGGCCGTACTCCTGAGTAAATGTGCAGGATGCTGAGACTTTGTGAGGGTTAATCTAGTTACTCGAGGCTTAATAGCAGCCTCCTTTCGATGCCAACCGTGCCACAGCAACCAACCCGTGTTCCAATTCCGTGCTCTTAACATGTTGGGGCAGCCCCTGGTTTCTGCCTCCCCCTCCTCTCTTTTGGGGGCTCTTTGATCTCGCTGCGGAGGCGACAGATAAGTGAGGAACTTCCCGGCCTGAACAGCAGAGACGGGCGACCCAAAATGATCTGAGATTTGTGGAGGTTGGCGCATGAGATGTGCGGAGGTTGGCGCAACCTCTCCATGAGTCGGTCCAAAATCAAAATTATCCTTACAATTCAGAGTAACATACCCCCAAATCCAGAGTAAATACGAGAGCACGTAAGAGACTTTACGTGCACCCGTAGTTACTGCACCACCTAGTGAAAACCTATGGGAAATTCATATTACAATCCAGAGTAAATTGTTCTTACACCGGAGCAAGGACTACCCGTAGTTAGTCTGGATTGTGCCCATAGTCCCTTTTCAGTAAGATCCACATATTTTCCCCCCTCCAATTTATGCCCCACTTTGGAATAATTCACCAATGCCTTTTTCGGTCTCATGGGGGGCAGATCCAACTTTAAGCCAACTGAGACTTGTGCCTAAGGGTCCCACAGACATTAGGGTCAAAATAAGATATAGGGCACAATCCAGATCAACTACGGGAGCACGTAAGAGACATCACGTGCACCTGTAGTTACTGCACCACCTAGTGAAAACCTATGAGAAATTCATATTGCAATCCAGAGTCACTTGTTCTTACTCTGGGGCAAGGACTCCCCATAGTTACTCTGGATTTCACCCATAGAATTTATAAAATATAGAATATAAGTTATAGAATATAGAATTTTATTTTATATGCTGTAGGTGTGTGTATAAAATATTAAACTTGATAATAAATTTTATTTAGATCTCTAAGGACTTTGGCTCTGAACCTGTGGGAAAAAAATGTTTCCACTGCTCCTATGGGTAGGCCTGGCTATGGGACTCAGGGCGCAATCCAGAGTAACTACGGGGAATCCTTGCTCCGGTGTAAGAACAACTTACTCTGGATTGCAATATGAATTTCCCATAGGTTTTCAGTAGGTGGTGCAGTAACTACAGGAGCAGGTAAAGTCTCTTAGGTACTCCCATAGTTCCTCTGGATTTGGGGGTCAGTCTTTCTCTGAGCAATGGGTCCAAATTAAATTTAGATTAAATTTGAATTTAGATTGAAGTTTCTAAGAGCACAAACCTAAGCATGTCTACTCAAAAGTAAGCCCCTTTGTATTCAGTGGCTCTTACTCCCAAAAAGTGTCTTTAGGATTGCAGCCAAAATCTAGAAATTCAGAGTTAGCAATTAAGCAAGCCACAATGAGCACAATCCTAACCATGTTTACTCAAAAGTAAGCCCCATTGTATTCAATGGGTCTTCCTCCCAGGGAAGTATCTTTAGGATTGGTGCTGAATGCCAGGTGCAAGGAACTGAGTCTCTTGATGACTTGTGGGTCCCTGGAGGCATCTGGTGGGTCTCAGTGTGATGCAGATAGGTGAACTTAGGGCGCAATCCAGAGTAACTACGGGGAGTCCTTGCTCTGACTTAAGAACAATTTACTCTGGATTGCAATGTGAATTTCCAATAGGTTTTCTCTAGGTAGTTCAGTACTATGGGTGCACGTAATGTCTCTTTAAGTGCTCCCGTAGTTACTCTGGACTGTAGGGTAAGTGGGCCTGATCCATAGATCTTAAGTTCTGATGGTCGTTTTGAATAGTTGTGTAATTATTGTACTTCCCCCCAACCTCTCTCTGAATCCCAGACTATCTTCCCGTTGACTCAGCTCGCCCCCAGAGATCAGATCAGATCTCCCCACAACGAAAGTTCATATCAAAGAGATGTTACGGGAGGCTCGTCGGCTGCCAGTCCCTTCGGTTCCCCCCCAAATCTCTCACCATCTGGGGGAGTTCTTATTGGTTTCAGGTGCGCACTGGGGCTTACACGTTTCAGAACAGCTGAGTAAGGATCTCATGGGTCGGAGCTGCGGATTCCGGCATCGCAGATGCAATGCGCGCCTTCTTGGTTTGATTCATGTGGGGAAAGTGTCAACGGATTGCTCCTCCCCACATTGCGGCCAACATGAGGGTGGGGGGAGGAAGAACAAGGAGGGGGTGAAACATCTGCAACAAACATAAAATTCAACTTATAATGTGGTAGGTTTTACTCTCTCGTGTTTTGAGCGCACTTCTGATGCGCTCTTAAATGTGCACATTCGCACGTCTGTCTGGTCAACCAAGGGCCATATCCTGTGGCTCGGTGTGAGAGGTCTTGGGGTTCGGGCGTCTTCCTGGAAACGTCTGACTTTGGACTTTCCAGATTTAATGGGGTGGGAAGGCTGTGGTTGCTCAGTGGTTAGAGAGGGGAACATGAATCCTGGGCTGATGATGGCCAGGATGTGGGGATACCTCTCTCCAGGGTGTAGTTTCATAAGTGGCTACTAGGGACTCATAAGGGATGAACGGCATCTATTCCATGCAGAGATTAAATTCTGTGGATCATAGAGTTGCTCCATCACAAATCACAAGCATCACATATGTTCTCACATCTATGGCGGGCGGAGGTAAGGAATGCACTGCATCACAACTGCTTAATCCAGATCTCTGTAGGTCATGCACAGCTTCCTCGGAAGCCTCCCAAACTCAGGATACCTCCTGGACTCAACCAGAAGACACTTTTGGCCATGTGCATAAGGTCCGCCGAGGCCTGTTCCACCAGGGCTTTTCTTTATGTGTCCCTGGCGCATGGGCCTATCTCAGACCAGAGACGGACAACGCAATCCTAACCCTTGGTTTGTCCGGCACAAGTCCTGGGGTAGCCTGGAGGTGCCATAAGGCACCTATGGGGAGTTAGGCCAGTACGCAGACATGTCACTACGGAAGCAGGAAGAAGGGATGAGTTGTGCTGGCCTAAATTGGTTAGGGTTGTATCCGCGGAGGGCCACTTTTGGGGGGTGGGAAACCTACACCCCCCCCCTGAGCCTGCCACTACAGTATCTCCTTCCACCCCCCTCTCCACCACCATGGCGTCTGATGTTATCCGGTGCTCGGTGCTCGAAACGGTTGTGCCCACAAATTGTATTAGCATTTGGTTAGGTTGCTTTTCCTGTGAACGTTTCCTGGAAGTCAGGGCCTCGCCTGGATGGCGGAGCTGGTTTGAAAAGCCCACAAGCCCCTCTTCCCCCCCCCCCCATGATCATGATCATCTCATAGGCATGATCTTCTCATGCCTAACCTCTCAGAGAGGGGATGTGGGGAGAATCAAGATCTTATGGGGAGAGGGTGTTAAACCACCATGAGAAGGTTGAAAAGGGGCCGTTTTGGAAAAATGCTTGTGGCTGGAGTAGTTGGGAGAAGAAAAGTCACCTGCAGTAAATAAAGATCCCACAAGGTCATCTAGTCCAACCCCATACCTGGTGCAGGAATTCTTCCCAGAGCGTCTTCAACCGGTGCCCACTGAGACTCCGATGGAGAATTCGAATCCACCATCCTCTTTGGCAATGTGTTCTACTGCTCTTGGGGGATTTCCTGCTACAGGTGGGGGGCTGGACTAGATGACCCCCTGTGTCTCTTCCAACCACCTAGATGACCAACCCTGGGTCCCTTCCAACCCCCTGGTTGACCCCCTGTGTCTCTTCCAACCCCCTAGATGACGCCCTGGATCCCTGCCAACCCCCTAGATGACCAACTCTGGGTCCCTTCCAACCCCCTAGATGACCAACCCTGGGTCCCTTCCAACCCCCTAGATGACCCCATGGGTCCCCTGGGTCCCTTCCAACCCCCTAGATGACCCCATGGGTCCCCTGGGTCCCTTCCAACCCCCTAGATGACCAACCCTGGGTCCCTTCCAGCTGCCTAGATGACCCCCTGGGTTCCTTCCAACCTCCTAGACGACCCCCAGGGTCCCTTCCAACCCCCTAGATGACCCCCTAAGTCCATTCCAACTCTAGGATTCTATGATTCTACTGCCAAAGATCACTGACTATCCAGAATTTCTTCCTGGACGGCAGACAACATATGCACTTAAATAGACGCATGTGAGTTCATGGACTATATAGATCTTGGCACATTTTGATATAAAAATGCACCCTGACCGTCCAGAATTTATTTCTTCCATCTACATACAAGGCCATCTACATACACCCTTAAAAAGGACCCTATGAGTTCATAGCGTCTCTTGGCACACTTTAATAGATAATTTTTATTGATTTTATAAGAAACAGAACAAAGATTAAAAAAAGAGGGGAGAAGATGAAAGGCTAAAGTAAAAACAAAGATAAGATGGATCATGGCGCGTTTTTAATACAAAAATTTTGTATTAAATTTCATACATTAATAATAATTAAATACTTTTAATTAAACACAAATACATATAATTAAATGATTATTTAATTAAACAATACATTTAATTAAATAATTAGATACATTTAATAATTAAATTTAATACAAATTTGCACAGGTATCGGCCTATAAGCACAAAACCAAACCTGTGGATTGCCACTGAAAAATCAGTAGCAACAAAACTTTGTTTTTGTGACTTGGAAATCATTTAATTTAATTTATTTATTTTTTAATTTCTGCCTTAATTTTTAAAGGTATTTAATTTAATTTATTTCATTTTTAAGGTATTTAATTGCTCCAACGGGGAGCAATTAGGCCGTTTGGCCTAAAGCTGACGAAGGTGTTTCCCGCACCCCCTCGACACCCCTGTGCACACTGAACTTTTCCCGCACGCACCCCTTTTTTCACCGATGCTGACGCAAGCGGGATTTGATGCTGACGCAAGTGGGATTTCCGGTGACGCCGTTGGAAGCCGGTCCATGGGAGGGAGAGGCGTGACCCAGACGGGAACCGTATATGCCTTCTTGCCCATTTCCCAGCCTCGTAGCTTTTAAAGCATACAGTAACCTTTTTAAAAAAAGAAACCTCTTTTTCTCCTCTTTTCACGCTCTCAATCGCATGCACTGTCAGGCCCTCCTTGACCTTGCGTCATGCTCAATTTACTGGCACCCAAGGGTGCTTAAAAGTGAGAGTCCTCCTTACCGGCACCTTCCAACAAGGTGGGCCAACTGAGTAATTTAGGTGCTGACTCAACTCTCAGACAAGCCACACTTCTCACCAGCACAGCTTCTTTTCAGTGGTTAAGGGAATAAATCATTGGTCTCTGTGGTTGTTAGATATTATATATTATATATATTATCATCTATGTTTCCATTATTAATTTGACATTAAGTGGGGGAAGGTTAGCTATAGGTGAAGCAAATACTCGCCAGGCTCACTACTATAGTTAGCCACAGCCACATACCGCCACATACCGTGGGGAGTGGTTTGGGAGGTATAGAGTACCTCCAGGGTATCAGGCAGAGGATCAGAAAAGGATCTGATGGACTTCTCCCCCATCAATGTCTCTGATCCCCATTGAACAACATCCAGATGGGTGCCATCTTCCCATCCTGTGGCAAGGAGTTCCACAGGATCCATGGAGAGGGCAGAACCATGGAGTTCAGGAGTACCCAGGCTGGGAGTCAGAAAAGGATGTGATGGACTTCTCTTCCATCAATATGGGTGCCATCTTCCCATCCTGTGGCAAGGAGTTCCACAGGATCCATGAAGAGGGCAGAGCCATGGAGTTCAGGAGTACCCAGGCTGGGGGTCAGAAAAGGATGTGATTTACTTTTCCTCCATCCGTCTCTCCAATCCCCTTTGAAAGACATCCAGATCTTTGGGTACCATCGCCTCATCTTGTGGCAAGGAGTTCCACAGCATCCATGCGGAGGGCAGAACCGCAGAGTTCAGGAGGTACATGGCTGGAAGTCAGAAAGGGATGTGATGGACTTTTCCCTCCATCAATGTTTCCAATTCCTTTGGAAAGGCATCCAGGTTTTTGGGTGCTATCACCCCTTTATGTGGCAATGAGTTCCACAGATTAATGAAACATTCTTTTTCTCCCAATTTTAGTGGATGTTTTCTTATTCTGGGGTTGTGCAAGAGGGAAAAAAACCTCGCTCTCTCCACCCTATCAGCAATTTTATTCTCCATCCCCTTTTTTCTTGCCCGGATTGGCTTTCAATCTGCAATTTTGGCACAAGAGGTAGTTGGAGAGGGGGATGGAGACGGGGTCAACGGAGAAAGAATTTCATTCCTTTATTTCGGCGCCACTCGCTTCTGTTTGGTTCCAGGAGGGTCAAAGCGCTTTGGGCGCTCGCCAGACGCTTCACGGAAAAGATTAGACGTACAAAGAATAAGAATAGAACAGTTTCAAGCCTTAAAAACTGCAGGTCAAAGGTCTGTCCCATAACCTGTGACCTTTGTTAAATCATTACCTTCGCCCCCACCAATGAAGATCAATAACTATTTTATTTCTTAATAAACAATGGCATAAAATAAAACTTTTTTCCCCTTCTGAAGCCAAATTTCGTCAGACAAGTGGGTTGGGGGAGGTAGGAGAAGACTCAGACATACCCAAATCTAATGCTCGGATGCAGTTTTACTCAAATCTAATGCGCACCTCAATTTTAAATAATGTGCACCTCAATTTTTAAGTGCTCGAGATTAAAAAATGTGTGCTGGAGATTTGGCTGCACAAATGTAGGGAAGCCTATTTAGACCATATTAAGCAGTTTTAAAAGCACTCTGTGTCCGCAGATAAATTGCGACGACCCGTATAGGAATCTATAGGTTGAGGGGGGAGAGAAGGGTATGCAGAGTACCTAAATAAAGTACCTAAAGTGCTGTTTATCACTGTTTGGCTTTTAGCATGTTTATTTTATCTGTTCCATTGTTTGTGTATTTTAATTGGTTGTATTATTATTATTATTATTATCATCATCATCATCATCATCATCATCATCATCATCATCATCATCATCATCATCATCATCATCATCATCATAATAATAATAATAGGCATCCTTCAGTCTCGAAAGTCTATGGTATCGTGCTCTGATTAGAGGTCCTAAGACAACATCTGGTGTGGCTAAAAAGGCCATCCTTTTTATTATTACTATTATTATTATTATTATTATTATTATTATTATTATTATTATTATTATTATTATTATTATTATTATTATTATAGTTCTATCTGTTTCACTGTGTATTTTAATTGGTTGGATTATTAGTATTATTATTATTAGTAGTAGTAGTAGTAGTAGAATCATAGAATCATAGAATCATAGAGTTGGAAGGGACCTAGTAGGTCATCTAGTAGTAGTAGTAGTAGTAGTAGTAGTAGTAGTAGTAGTATTATACCATAAGTATTATTATAAGTATTATAGTTCAGTGTATCGTTGTTTGCACATTTTAATCAGTTGTGATCCACCTTCGGGGTGAAAGAAACTGAATACAGAAATCGGAGTTAGAGGTCTAATGGCTCTTGGCCACGGTTAGTGGAACCTCCATGTTTAGGGCCAGTCTATCCCCGAATACCAAGGGTTGGACATGTTGGTGTCCTGTTTGGTCACAGGAATAAGGTGATCCAGTGGTCTCAACCTGTCTGATGCCCTGGCTAAAGGGACAGAAGAGACAGCAACGGGGTGCGGTGGGGAATTCATTGCTTTCCCTTGTGTTTCTCGGGACTTGTATTTTATTTTTTGGAGAAGGCAAGATGCAGCCCCCACTTTCCCCTACCCTCTCTCTCTCTTGCTTCTTGTGGTTTCCAGCCCCGAGATGCTGCCTCAGCACTACAGGTTCTCTGCGAGTCACGCATAGCGGTTAGAAAGATGTGTCGTAACCATATAGCAGCGCTGAGGTCTTACCATATGCAACAACTTCCTCTTGAGTCCGATGCCATATCTACACCACTCCCAAGATTAACCCCATGCCCCCCCAAAAAACACACAGCATAGCATCAAAGCAGGAGTCTCCAGGAGCCCTGGGCCAAATGTGGCCCACAGTGAGCCTCTAACCAGTCAACATCTAAGGGTAACTACGGCGAGTCCTTGCTCAAGTGTAAGAACAACTTACTCTGGATTGCAATATGAATTTCCCATCGGTTTTCACTAGGTGGTGCAGTAACTACGGGTGCACGTAAAGTCTCTTATGTGCTCCTGTACTTACTCTGGATTTGGGGGTAAGAGACCCAGTTGACCAAACACAACTGGAGCTGTGATGTTGGGGTGGGGAAAACAGGTCCATTTCAGAGTTGACTTGTAAGCTGTGATTTCCAGAAATCTGTCTCCTTTAAAGACATCAAGGTCATCCTGTCGCAAGGAGTTCCACAGATTAAATCCTTACTGGCTAAATCACTTTTTGGGGGGGTCTTTTGGCACTTCTTGCCTGAGGATGAAAAAGAAAGAGATTATGGCTGAATTTTGCAAGGCAGATCTCAAGGTGGGGTCCGTGGGGGGCGGGGGGGGAGAAGGTTTGCAGTGCCACAGCTGGAAAAGAGTTAATGTTCTCCCCCTGCTCGCTTCTCCGATCCTCTTGGCTCCTGGCCTGATCTGGGTGTAGGGGATTTATGTTTCGGGGATGAGCTGGAAGGCCGTGTTATGTAATGGGTCATGCGACAATAATCTGTGTTTGCAGCTGGAAGGAGGAAGCTGGTTTCCTTCCATCCATCTCGTCTGTGTGCACCTGTGGGGCATTTCAGTGTCCCCCACTATTGGGATTTTTGTAAGGACATATCCTGGCTCCTTGTGGGAAGACTCCCTCGCATCTGGGAAAGGGTCAACTTTGACGAACCTTCTTCAGTTTGAGTGGCACCACCACACGCCACATGGAAGTGATGTGGGAATTGGCCCTTCTGCAGTCCTGGCAGAAGAGAGACAGCAGCCGCACATGATGCCAGCAGCATTGGGCCAAAGGCTTCCTGCGTCTCAAAGTGGCCCACCGGGGACCACACAGGACCACAAGGGACCTGCATCCTGATGCCCCCCGTTGCGCCTGCGGTTCGGAGGCACCCAACTCCTAAAATCAGGGGGTTGCAACCTGTGATGGACTTTTCCTCCATCAATCTGTCCAACCTCTCTCTTTTTGAAGCATCTAGGCTTCCAGGTGAAGACAAAGGCACTCTGTGCATGCTCTGAAGCACTGCATGAATTCCCTGATTGTCTGGATTCAGTTTAGGCAGCAAGGAGGAAAGTGGTGCAAGGGTGCCACCTAGTGTACAACATCTTTTACTGCATCTGCTGTTTTCCTATTATTATTATTATTATTATTATTATTATTATTATTATTATTATTATTATTATTATTATTATACTTTAAAAAGCATAAATGCATCTAATCCAGTGTGTTGTTGTTGTTGTTGCCCTTCCTGTGTAGCCCAGATAGAGGTCATCCCGTGCAAGATCTGCGGCGACAAGTCCTCGGGGATCCACTATGGCGTCATCACCTGCGAAGGCTGTAAGGTGAGCGCACACCTCCTTTCCCACTGTGTTTTACTCCCAATTTCCTCTTAGGAGTAACCCCCACTTATACCTTTTCTTGGGTGTCCTACATTTCTTAGGGTACCTGTCCTCTTTTTTGATTTGGATATATGGTGCCGATATATAATATTTATATTTATATTATATTACGATAAATGGTCCTCCTTGCCCCCCACTCCATGGTCTTCCAGGGTTTCTTCCGACGCAGCCAGCAAGGGAACGTGACCTACTCCTGCACCCGGCAGCAGAACTGCCAGATTGATCGCACCAGCCGTAACCGCTGCCAACATTGCCGCCTGCAGAAATGTCTCAGCCTGGGCATGTCCCGAGATGGTGAGGCCAGGGGGGGCCCCTAGGGAGTCATAACCAGTGGCATACCTAGAGTCCACAGGCCCTGGGGTGGTGACATCACATGGTGTCACTCCAGGTTCTCTCCCAGAAGACGTTGGTGGCATGGGGGGAAGTGTGGGAAGTGGGGGACCCCAGTTAACTACCCAGACAATTACTACCTCTACTGGTTCCCCCCCCCAGCCGTCAAGTTTGGGCGCATGTCCAAGAAGCAGAGGGACAGCCTTCATGCCGAGGTCCAGAAGCAACTGCAACAGCAGCAGCAGGGGGGAGATGGGGTGCCCTCGGCCTATTCCTTGGGGGTCGCCAACGGACACCTGAAGCTGGCCCCCTCCCCTGACCTCCTGGAGGCTTCCAGCTGCTCCACCACTCTCCTGAACGGCCAGGCTCTCCTCAGCCAGCCCCCCGACGAGGCCAGCGTGGTTGCCTACTCTAACGGACTCTCCAAGACCCAGGGTCTCCTGGGTGAGGACTTCCGCACCCCTTTCGCCAAGGAGTACAGCCCTGAGCGCATCAAGATGGAGGGTCGGGAGAATATCTACTATACCCTGGAGATGCAGGCATCCCCAGAGGTTTCCCGCATGGACGGAAACGGGGGGAAGCGGCTGGCTGGGAACGACGTTGGCGGGGAAATCCTTGACTTTTATACCACCCCTAACTTCACCAGCCTCCTGGAGTCGCCCAACTCCTCCCTGACAGAGATTGGTGAGTGAGTGGCCTTTGGGTGGGCTGGGGGTTGCTATCCCCTAGTCTCACCTGGCAAGTGTCACTGAGTGTGGACAGGGTCATACCATTGTTGCTGAGTACTAGAGTTCCCAGATTGAATGCCCACCCAATACCCAGTAGTGCCCAGTGCCTGGTGGTGCTCATTACGAATGCCTGGTGCTCAGTAGGGATGCTTGGTGCTTGCTGCCTATTGGTGCCCACTGGTGTCTCCCACTGATGACTGTTGCCTGCTGGTGTCTGGTAGGGATGCCAGGGTTCCCACTGGTGCCTCGATGTGCCTGCTGCTACCTGCTGCCCAATAGGGACGCCCAGAGCCCATTGGTTCCTGCTGTCTGGTGGTGCCCACTGCTGACCATTGGTGTCCACTGCCCAATGCACAGTGGTGCCTAGTGGTGCCCACTGCCTGATGGTATAGTCTAGTAGGGGTGCCTGATACCCAGTAGGACTGTCCAGTGCCCACTGCTGCTCACTACTGCCCACCACTGCTTCCTGAAAACCTCTGGTGCCCAGTGCCTGTTAGTGCCCAGGGCCCTCTGGTGCCCACCACCTGGTGCACACCACTTGTCCAGTGCCCAGCCATGCCCAGGATCCATAAATATTCTTGCCCTCTCTGTGGGAAACAAGAGGAGGAGGGGGCAACCATGCCTTTGCCATTCATCTGTTCTTGTTGTTCCCCTACCCCCCAGAACATCTCACACAGAACGTCCTGAAGTCCTATCGGGAAACGTGTCAGTTGCGCCTAGAAGACCTCCAGTTCTTGAGATCGGAGACATTCACCCGGGATGAGATTGGGAGCTACCAGAAAAAGGTGAGGGGGTAGGATGAGGGGGTAGGATGTGTGGGGTAAGAAAGTGGCCAAAGAGGCAACTTAAATGATTCCTGGGCTGGAGCACCTTCCTTAAGAGGAAAAACTACGGGGTTTTGGGCTCTTCGGTCTAGAAAAAACCTGAGTTGGAGATATTATGGAGATGGGCATAATGGAGGTTGGACTAGATGACCTTTTAGATCCCTTCCAACTTTATGATTATATACATACAAAATTATTTAGGGGTGGATAGATGTTTCTTTCCCTCTCACTCAACACCAGAACCAGGGGACGGCCATTAAAACTGAGCATCAGGAGAATAAAAACAAAATATTTCTTTACCCAGCTTGTAAGTAATCTGTGGAACTCCTTGCCACAGGATGTAGTGATGGTGCCTGGCCTATACACCTTGAAAAAGCCATGGTGGGTCTACTATACTCACAACCTCCTGGTTTTTGAAGGAGACCAGATGCAAGGGGGACACCAGGATCCTGTGGTCTTGTAGGTACTGGGATCCAACATCCTGTGGTTCAGGGATCTGGAGGCACCTGGTGGGATTTGATGGGGAGGGGGAAAAGAGAGAGGAAAATAAATTAATTTCGATGCAGTCGCTCGTTCGATCCATTAAGTAATAAGGCTCGTTCTCCGTCTCGGCAATCGCCAAATGGTGACTCAGCTCCCCAGACGGCAGCCAAGTCAGCGTCAAGAACATCGAGATGAATAGCTTTGGCGACTGTGCCGGGGTAGAGGCAGGGGGAATAAATTTTGGCAAATTGGTGCCAATTCTGCAAAATTAAAACTCAGAGCATCGGTTGCTCCCAGACAGTGTGTCCTCTTTTTCCGTGGATGAAACCCACGTGGGTTATGGGCCCACAGAGGACCTCATCCATGCCTCAGTAAAAGGGGTTCAGTTGAGGGTTTCATTATCCACGGTTGTCCTGCTCTGTAACTGGAACGGGTACCTAGCTGGAGGTAGTGTCTTAAGTTCACCTGGACGCTCTATCTCTCTCCCTCCCGCCCAGTCCATGGAAGAGATGTGGGAACGTTGCGCCTGTCGGATCACCGAGGCCATCCATTATGTGGTGGAGTTTGCCAAGAGGATGTGCAGTTTTATGGACTTGTGCCAGAACGACCAGATCGTGCTCCTGAAAGCAGGTGAGGAGAGATGGGGTTAGAGAAAGCTTAACCCCTTTACCCCAGGTAACACAGGAGCAGCCCCAACACATCTGAGCCACCTTAGATTGGGGATTGAGGCTTGGATCCGGTATGGCTGAGACCCGGATCTGGTTTGGATCCATTCCCTACCCACCTTCCCACCCACCTTCCCGCAGTCCCCCCATCCTGGAACACCTCTTTTGCCCTTCCTTATGTCCATTTTACCCTTCCTTGTTTCTCACAGGTGCGATGGAAGTTGTCTTGGTAAGAATGTGCCGTGCCTTCAACCCGGAGAACCGGACGGTCTTCTTTGAGGGCAAATACGCTGGCCCAGAGCTCTTCAGATCCCTGGGTAGGAGATCTTCCACTACCCTGGGGGGCAATTAGCAAAATTAATATCTCATAGAGTCTATATTGCACTTTTATGCACATATATATATCACCTTCTTATCCGCGGATTTGAGGATCCGCAGATGATGAGCTTGACGTAGAGGATGATGAGGAGACATAGAGGGTCTCCTGGACACAGGGTGACCAGATGTGACACAACCAGAAGTAGCTTCCAGTAACATCTTGGTGGGTTTCTGAAGAAACAGAAGCCAGTGTGACCTCTGGAGGGCCTAGTGTGGCCCCCAGGTGGGTCCTTGCACCACCATGAACCTGATCCCTGAGGATTTCTTATCCACTGATTTTGGTATCAGTGGATTTTTGTATCCAAGGGTGGGTTTTGGATACCAATAAAATGAATCTAGGGAGTGGATCAAATTGTGACTGTCTTTTGCCCCCAGTCCCCAGGAGCACTTTTATTACTTGTGCGCCAACGGCTTTTTTCCTCCTAGGTTGCAACGAGTTGATCAACTCCATCTTCGACTTTGCGCACAGCCTGTGTTCGCTGCACTTCTCGGAAAACGAAATCGCCCTTTTCACGGCGCTGGTGCTGATTAGCTCAAGTAAGGAAGGCTGCACATCTTAAATACCACATGCTCCATTTATATTCTTAAAATGTATTTATTTTTAACTCTTCACATTTTTATACCCCCCATTTTCCAGGAAGCTCCCTTCTTGTCCTCACAACAACCTTGTGAGGTTGAAAAGAGAGCATCTGGTAAGGTAACCCATGGCTTAAGGTAACCCATGGCTGAACATGGTCTTGAACATGGATCTTCCAGATCTAAGTCCAACACCAAAACCACTACACCATCCTGGCTCTCCAAATTGGGGGGCGTTTTATCCGTTCCTATGTGTGGCGCATTGGTGTGCCACAGATGGCCATGGCAGTTTGATGGAGGATGTGAATCCGCGCATGATGTGCCTTGCAGATTGTTCCGTGTGAGAAGAGAAAGGTTGCCAATTGCTAGACTTGGTGGCCATTCGTGGCAGGCGTGACTCCCTTGTTTTGACTTTGCAGGTCGTCCTTGGCTGCAGGAGAAAACCAAAGTGGAACGGCTTCAGAACAATCTAGAACTGGCCTTCAAGCACCTTCTACGGAAAAACCACCGGGAGGGCATCTTGGCCAAGGTGGGCACCCATCGGGGCTTAAATTGGGGCAATCTAGTGAGCTATGTGGCATCAGAGCCTTCTATAAATTGGCAGGTGGTCCCCTTTGGCAGGTGATGCGACTCACTATATAGAGTGAGCTGTATAGCTATGGATTTGACGCAACACTTTCCGTGGATTTAATGATCCTATGGAAATGGGTACCCTGGAATAGATCCTATACTGATGGTCTACTCGAAAACACGGTTATAGTCTTAATTAAATTGCATTTCCGGCTATGAAGACTTCAGGGTTGCATTGCTTCTTAAATGCACCCTTGAAGTGGCGCAGGATGCTTCAGTCCCTATGCACATGGCTTTGGACATAGGAATGTGAGAATGCTCCATGGAAATCTTTTGCTCTTCCTTCTCAACAGCTACCCCCCAAAGGGAAGCTCCGCAACCTCTGCTACCAGCACATGGAGAAGCTGCGCTCTTTCCGTCAAATGTACCCCATATTCGTCCAAGCGGTCTTCCCGCCGCTATACAAAGAACTTTTTGGCCTAGACTGTGACCCGTCCCAGGGAGCTGCCGGGGAGTAACAAGCCCCTTCCCCGATCAAGGCGAGGACGGCGACCAGGGGATCTCTCTTCTCTCACTGCCTATATCTGGTTCACTATCCTACCAGCTCTAGAGTGGGGCGGGTAGGGGAACGCAGAGCCCCAAATTAGATCCCACTTCCGTGTACTGGAGACCAGACAGACGGCGCGGGAAGCCTGGGCTTGCTATAATCCCACTTCTGACACCGGTTTTGGTATGGAGATGCTTCCGCCCTGAAGAAAGCCGGGGCAGGGTCCACGCTGCCCCAACTAATGGAGACCGCAAGGCAAAGGCTATGAGACACTCACAGAGCATTTCCGGAAATGTCCCGCTGAAATGCGGAGTATTAATTAAGGGAACTTGTGGACTCGTTGAGGAGGAAGCTGTTTGTTTGGCCGCGACGTGGTCTCATTGAAGGGGCAAAGTCTAGTCTTATGAAGTCCGTGTTGTGACGCTGCAGCGAACGTGGCCAATCTGATTCACCCGGAAATACCTCATTTTGACAGCATGAGACTCAACCAAGCTGTTCTTTCTATCTCTCTCTCTCTCTATATTTCCTTCTTTACTCAAAACCAAGTTTTTAAGAAATAATATATTATAAATATATATGTTTTGTGGACAAATGTGGTTCTATAAGATAGATCTATTTTTCTGTGTCTGACCACTTCTGTATTTTGAAAATGGGGGAGATTAATGTCTGTTCTTGTGCAGACTGACCTTTTGTACCTGATTCTAACAACCAGCAAATTCACACACACACACACACACCCCAATAAAACAACCTCAATTTTTCTATAAACATATAAAACAATAGGTTATTATTATTATTTTCAACATATTCACATCCAATTTTAATAGATCGGTATAGAAATTTAAATATCAACTGGCTCTCGCGGACAGATGCGGTGATCCATTTTTAATAAACGCAAATAATTCATACAAATACTAATTGCAATAAAATGTTTGCATTTTAGTAAATTTATTTAATAAATTTATTTAATAAATAAATTTAATAAATTTATTTAACAAATAAATTTAATAAATTTATTTAATAAATAAATAAATTTAATAAATAAATTCAGAAGTGAGACTGAAAATGGTATTACTCATTTCACTCAGAAGTAATCCCATTATTTAGGCTATAAGGGGAAGCAAATACCTCTAGTTGTAGGTACGACAGTGTTAAGGATGAACCAGAAATTGTATTTTGTGCTATCGTTGCACACGAAAAGGCAGCGTTTTGGACAACAGAGTTTCCTTAATATTTTTTTCTCCTGAAACCTCTTTTTTAAACAATAAAAGTTATTTTAAACACTCTATTTTTTTACAGTGTTCGAACGACCGTCATGGTAACGTCAAGGCTATTTTGGGAGGAAGAGAAATTCTAACCTTCGTTTCTGGATTTGTGGGTGGTTGTGAGAAAGGGAATGAAATATCTGTGAACACAACCATTTGTGTGTGATGGAGACAGAATGAGATTTGGAAGGGATCTATAGGATCTATAGGTTCCAACTTTATCCCTTTTCCTATAATTCCTTATCTTATTGTGGCACTCACTGGGCTTACAAAATTGCGTACATGTGGCAACCCTCCCATTTTGAGTGCCAAGCGTTTGCCTGCATTGTCGACAACGGATTGTGCACACCATGTGTCGGTGCCGCTATGCTCACAAGACCCTCCAAGAGGAGGTCAATGGGCGACGTCTCGACCATGTGGGTGTTAATTTTTGTTCCCCCAGTGCCAGATTCTCTTCCCCTACAATCCAGAGTAACTACGGGAGCACGTAAGAGACTTTACGTGCACCTGTAGTTACTACACCACCTAGTGCAAACCTACGGGAAATTCATATTGCAATCCAGAGTAACTTGTTCTTATTCCGGAGCAAGGACTCCCTGTATTCACTCTGGATTGCGCCCATAGTTACACCACTGGAAATACCACAGTATTAAGCGGGACGTGTGCGGAGAATATGTAGCAAGGTAACCCCTACAAAGGTGCAGCCATCCCTGTGACACCTGCCATAGGTTTTCTAGACCCTCTAACTGGGGGTCTCCCCTCCTTCTACACCACCCTTAACTTCAATCCACAATACGGGACAATCAACCTCAATAAACTTTCAGGGAACGTCCATTTTTCCGGCGTTGTTTCCAAACCTCTTTTCACACCCACAACCATTCTATATGTTGTTTTATCTTCTCCATTATATCAGTCTTTTTTTCTAAATGGAAACATAACCTGACAATTCTTTTGTTTTGTCCATTTGTTGGAATTGGAAAAAAAATCTGCAATATTTAAATGGATCTCTTTATTTTTGTTCATGTAAATATAAAAAAATGTAATTTAAAAAAATGGCACACTTTAGAGCAAGCATTCTTTTCAGAAGTGTACAAATTTATGTTTTTAGGTTGCTTTTTAATTTAATTAAATGATGGTGCAAACGATTACGGTCAAGTGGATTTGGTTATCTTTGTGTACGTGTGTTTTTGTAAGCCCAAGTTTGTGTTAAGGTGAAATCCCAAGCAGGTCTACTCAGAAGTAAGTTCCATTGTGTTAAATCAGTGGTCAGGGAATGGGGGTTAATTACCCCAAATGGGGTAAAAATGAAATTCCTGAGGGGAATGGACAGTCGCACTGCTGAGACACAGATGGGCATGCATATGAATCTATACGTATGCCTGGCTGTGTCTCGGCAGCGTGACCATCCATTACCCCCAGGAAATTCATTTCATTGCATGTAGAATCTATATATAGATTCTATATCTATCTATCTATCTATCTATCTATCTATCTATCTATCTATCTATCTATCTATCTATATCTATATAGAATCTAAATTTAGATTCTATATGCATGTCCGGCTGTGTGTGTTACAGTACTGTAGTATACAAGGACCTGACACAGTGCACTATATTAATAATATATGATTTCCTTCCTTTCAAATCAAGGGGGTAAGGTCGGTGTATCTAAATATACTTTGGGGTAAAAGGTAAAAAAGTTCCCTGACCCCGTGTGAAATAGTACATTGAACACAGTGGGGCTTACTTCAAAGTAGACATGGTTAGGATTGTGCTCAAAATATTGAAGTGAATGGGGACCCACCTGAAATGGGCTTGTGACCCACCTAGTGGGTCCTGATCCACAGCACAGCTTTAAGGTAGTGTGTTTGGGGGGTTTGAGAAGCACTGCTCTAAGGTTGCAATGAGTTTTTTGGGCTGTATTTGACACGACTGGAGTGGATTACCTTAGGGTGGCCCCCTTAGGCGTGGGGCGCAAGAGGAAGCAACTGGTCCAATTGGTTTAAAGCCATTCTTGCTGGAAGTCTGAAGGCTCTTGAAGAGAGAGAGAGAGAGAGAGAATTATTCCTGCTGGAATAAGCATTTGCAAAAGAGTGATGATCATCAGCGCAAATGTGCTACTTTCCAGCCATCCGTACAGAGTGTCTTTTTGGAAAACACACACACGGACACACACAATCGCGCACGCACACACACACACAACGCGGGGATGGAGTGTTCCTTTGGCAAAGTGACATCCACATGGATCAGAGAGAGAGATCAGACATTTGGAGCTCCGTCGTGAATTTGATCAGAAGCATCGTCTCCCCAGGTAAGCTGGGTTCTCTATTTTGGGGACCCCTCTCTGGCTATGCGCACCCTCTACTCGCTCAAATCCAGTAGCCCATGAAGGGAGGGCACAAGGTTGCACCCAGGCTTAGGGTCAAAAAGGGCCTGGGAGCCAAACGAGGGACCCATAAGTTTCCTAGGATCTTGCCATAGCCCATGAGAAGGAGGTGCAGGTGGTACATTGTACGCAGGTCATAAAGTGAACTTAAGGAGGAAACCCCAAAATTTCCCGGGGTCTTATATTTTCTGATCTTGGGGTGCAGGTGTAGGGTTGCCATATATCCCGAAAAACAGGGACAGTCCCAATTTGGAGGGATTGTGTTAACATACTGGCAAATGGGACCCCCAGTTTTGTGGAAGAGAATTATGGCAACTCTGTGCATGGGGTACATTGTGCATGGGTTTAAAAAGCAGGCCCAGGAGCTGGAAAAGTCCTGGGGTCTCTAAAAAAGTTTGCACTAAGGCATTCAGATTTGGTGTCATCTGACATAGTTTAGTATATTGTAATTTATATGGATCCGGTCGTTGCTCAAAGATCCCATTCAATAGGATCCCCCAAAGAAACTTTGCACCGCTTGATAAAAGTCCTCTTGGGCTCTACAGCAGGTTCCTCCAGTGCAAAGAGGGAGAACCTGTCGCTCAGTGTCAATGGTTGGTGTGGCTCCAGGTATGGCTCCACTCCAAGTATGGAGATCTTGGGGCAGAGGTTCAGCCGACCTACTAGGGGTGCTCTAGCACAGGGTTGGACTAGATGATCTTGAGAAGCCCCTTCCAACTTAATCAGTTTTGGTTCATGTTCGGGGATTAGTTCTGGACATCCCAGTTTAGATTGCCAGTTCCCCCAGTGGGGCATGCAGGGTGAATACTGGAGCAGCCGCACTTCCATACGGCGTGTCGGACTTGAAGATATCAAGAGTCCGACTTGAAAGACCTGCTGCGTCCGGACAGGTGGGTCACGGGGAGTGGTTTGTACTGGACTCCTTAGGGGTGCTGATTCTCCTGGGTGAACCCCTCTAATTATGGCTTTGAATATTCATCTCCAGCATCTTAGCAGCTGATGAGTCAGTCTTTCCTAAGCCAGGCACCCTGTTAATGTGTTAATGCATTTTGAAGGAGAGAACTGAATGAATTAACGTCTCCCAAGCAGAGCCATGCCTTGGTTTGGGAGTGAATGAAATGGGCCTCGACTAGATTTGTTGGTCCTTGATCATGAAACCAAAGGGGGTCTTGCAGGATCGACCATGTGGGACCCCCAGGGTGGGGGGCAGGCCTCACCTGCGTTGCCCCAACTGGTGGATTTGAAGTTTGAGAGGAGAAGGACTACCTGAATGGGCTTCACATACTGGAAGACTTACTTAAGAAGCCGCGGCATTTTACAGGTAAGCCTCCATCACGCACCCAGGTGAAACCCCATAGCTGTGATCCCAATAAATGAATAATGCAAATATATGTATTAAATGCTGGAAATGAATTGCACAGTTTTGGAGGACCTGGAAAGAGCTGGAAAAAGAGAGCGTCTTAACTGGGTCTTAACTGGGTAATTTTGGGGCAGTGCGTGAAATTAGGGATCAGGATCTTGCAGGCAAAGGGAGAGCGAAAAAACACTAGGATTTTTTAAAAATAGGAAATGTAACTGTAGAATTGTAGGATTGGAGTGACCCAAGAGGTCATCTAGTCCACCCCCTGCTTGAGAGTCCACCTAGTCCACCCCATGCCTTTTTTGGAGGTACTCACAAGGTCATCTAGTCCACCCCTTGCCTTTTTTGTGCACAATACTATGTCTACTCACAAGTAAGCCCCACTGTGTTCAGTGGGTTTACCCCCAGCGTCTTTAGGATTGCAGCGTTAGTCTCTCTTTATTTAAGCCCGTCATTTACGTATCGGTGTTAACGAGAATGCGGTTTCCTTCTTGAAAACAAAATGGGACAGCAAAAAAAAAACACCAATGCTTTATTATTTATTTATTTATTTATATTATTGATAATTATTTAAATAAGTGTTTATTGATTATATTTCAGTGGGATCTTCTAAGCCCCACATCGGGGGTTTCATCCTGATCGCCGAACCAAAAGCAAGGTCAGCGCATACTGAACTGTCGGTTGCAGCGCATGCACCACCCAGTCGCACCACCTAAGGACACCCCAAAGTTGCGATTGCTCCTTCATTCAGGTACATGGCGGTGTGTGAGATTTTTTTTTTTTGAAGGCGCATCAATGTGATTCCACCGGTTTCTCCTGCCAAGTTTTCTCAGGTTCTGTGGGAAGGTTTAATGGTGACATTTGGGGTGGGGGAGAACATGTGCATCATCATCACTCCCTCTGTGAATCGTAGTGTGCTTTTTTCCCCGTTTTCTTTTAAAGGGGACAAAAAAATCCTGAAGATGAACAGACGGCGGTAAGTTAAAACTTGATTTCTCTCCCTCCTCCTCCAACAGACTCTCTCTCTCTCTCTCTCTCTCTCTCTCTCTCTCTCTCTCTCATATTGCTGCTTTGAAAAAAGGAGGAGGACATGATGGAGATACGCAAAATTATTCAAGGGGTGGACAGAGTGGACATGGACAAGGAAGGGGTTCTTTTCCCTCTTGCACAACCACTAAACAGCCACTAAAATGGTGTGGCGGGAGAGTTAGAACAGACCAAAATTTTGAAACATGGATCTGTGGAACTCCTTGCTGCAGGATGTGATGACGACAAATGAAGGCTTAGACTAGATTAGAAGATCAATTGAGGAAAAATCCGCTACAGGATACAAGCCATGATGGGTATCTTGAACCCCCTGAAGCACCCAAGGGTGGTGGGTTCTTAGGAGCAGGTCCAAAGCCAAACCTGGAAATGTTTTCACCATACAGGCAAAGAGGATCGTGGCCGTTGTCGTCCTCTGGTTGTTACAGAGGACGATAATGCAAAGCCTCCCTTTTCCAAAAGCCGCACTTCTCCTCCATCCTGCCCCGTCTTCTCCATCACTTCTTTGGCCTCTATATCATCTTTAATTTTGTAGCCTATACGTCCAGTGCCTTGCCAGCTGGAGTCAGGCCAAGAGGGCACTTAGAGAAAATTGCATGCTGTGTCCTGGCTGGAGGGGGGGAGGGTTGTGCCAGGACCCACGAGAAATGCAGGCAACCTTCAGGATGAGTCCATTTTGAACCCAACAAAACCATCAGGATCTATCTTTCTATCCCTTCCTTTGTATCATCCATATCTATCTATTATCACCTTCCTTCCTCCCTCACTCCCTCTCTCCCTCCCTCCCTCTCTTCCATATCTATCTATCCCTCCATCCCTCCCTCCCTTCCATATCTATCTATCCATCCATCCTTCCTTCCTTCCTATCAATCACCTTCCTACCTTCCTTCCTACCTACCTATTTATCTATCATCACCTTCCTTCCGTCTTTCCTACCTACCTACCTGTCTGTCTGTCTGCCTGCCTGCCTGCCTGTCTGTCTATCTATCTATCTATCCCTCCATCCCTCCCTCCCTTCCATATCTATCCTTCCTTCCTTCCTTCCTTCCTTCCTATCAATCACCTTCCTACCTCCCTTCCTACCTACCTACCTACCTACTTATCTATCATCACCTTCCTTCCGTCTTTCCGTCCGTCCGTCCTTCCTTCCTTCCTTCCTTCCTTCCTTCCTTCCTTCCTTCCTATCTATCTATCTATCTATCCCTCCATCCCTCCCTCCCTCCCTTCCATATCTATCTATCCTTCCTTCCTTCCTTCCTTCCTACCTACTTATCTATCATCACCTTCCTTCCGACTTTCCTTCCTTCCTTCCTTCCTTCCTTCCTTCCTTCCTTCCTTCCTTCCTTCCTTCCTTCCTATCAATCACCTTCCTACCTTCCTTCCTTCCTTCCTTCCTACCTACCTACTTATCTATCATCACCTTCCTTCCGACTTTCCGTCTTTCCTTCCTTCCTTCCTTCCTTCCTTCCTTCCTTCCTTCCTTCCTTCCTTCCTTCCTTCCTCCCTCCCTATCTATCTATCTATCTATCTATCTATCTATCTATCTATCTATCTATCTATCTATCTATCTATCTATCTATCTATCTATCTATCTATCTATCTATCTATCCTGATATAATCCAATCTAATCTAAACAGGTACTTCTCTCCAATGAGCCATGAACAATATTTTGATTATTATTTTTCTTTCACACCAACAGGCTTGTGACCTTTCAGGTGGGAAAACAATCCAGATTGATGCTGCAGAACAGCTGAAGAGCTGAGACTAGAATTTTTAGGGTGCTTCTCCTGCCCCTCCCATGCAACCATTCCTTCCATGTTCTTAAGCAAAGGTCAGTGTATTGCCCTCTTGGAAAAAAAATAGTGAATTATTGCTCTTACCTTTTGGTAAAGTTCAACATACAACCAGAATAAAACCCTAGTGGGTAACAAGGGGCACCTATAATGTTATCTCATTATATTGGATACCCAGTATCCACAGGGGAGCATCTATTTTAGGGTTCCCATATGGATACCAAATTCTGTGGATAGTGAAATCCACAGACATCAAATTCTGCAGATAATCAGGTCCATCAGACTGACCTTATAGACGACCTCTGGTTCCTTCAAGCAAGTGCATATATGGGGTGTTATGTGCACATATATGCATATCCCCATATACGTGTGATTGGTGTCCTCCAGCAATCTATCCAATTCAAGGCATCCGTGCCAGATTCCATCATCATACCCTGTGGCAAGGAGTTCCAGAGGGGTACAAGATTGTGGGTCGGCAATCCATTTTCTAAGTACGTGGACTTCTCTCTTGGCTTCTGACTGGCAAAGGTTCCCGGCTGTGGGGTGGACAGCAGCAGGTCAGAAAGGGGATCATGAAGGGCAGGACAGTGGTACAATATGTGTTTTGGTTTTTCAGAGACAGAAAGAAAGATGGCCCCACGAATCACCTCAGATGCTTCTATAGCCTGGATCAGTTGGCAACCTCTAGTCTTCCTCATCCCGGTGGTTTTCTTGATGCACTCCGGTGGGGGCTGCCCCTCACGGTGTGACTGCTCATCCCAGGACAAGGTGGTGTCCTGCAATGGACGGCGCCTGACGACCGTGCCGGGAGACATCCCTCCAGACTCTGAATTCCTGGACCTGAGCCATAACCACCTCCGTACCCTGCACCAGGGCATGTTCTCCCGCCTCCAGGCCTTGAAGGAGCTGGACTTGAGCCACAGCCTGATCTCCAACATAGACCCCGGAGCCTTCAACAGCCTCCAGAAACTGATGATCCTGCGGCTGAAGGGCAACGAGCTCAAGATCATCCCAGCCGACATCTTCACGGGACTCCCTAATCTCACCGTGCTGGACATCAGCGAGAACCAGATTGTCATCTTCTTGGACTACTCCTTCCAAGACCTCTCCAATCTCAGGAAGTTGGAGGCCGGGGACAACCACCTGGTCTTCATTTCGGACCGGGCTTTTGGTGGCCTACAGCGCCTGCAACAGCTCACCCTGGAGAAGTGCAACCTGACCAACGTCCCAGCCCAAGCTCTCTCCCAACTCCACCAACTGGTGGAACTTAGATTCAAGGTCCTGAACATCAGCACCATTCCCAACTACTCCTTCTGGACCCTGCATCGCTTGAAGATCCTGGAGGTCTTCCGCTCACCGTTGCTGTCCAAGCTGGAACCACACAGCCTCTCCGGGTTGAACCTCACAGCCTTGTCCATCACCCATTGCGGCCTCCGCCTCGTTCCCTATGAAGCTATCCGACACCTGGTTTACCTCCAGTTCCTCGATCTCTCACACAACCCCATCTCCGTGATCCATGGGAGAAGGTTGAGTGACCTCCTGCGGCTACAGGAGTTCCACCTGACCGGCGGCCAGCTGGTCACCGTACAGACCAACGCCTTCCAAGGTCTCAACCATTTCCGGCTGCTCAACGTCTCTGGGAATCATTTGCAAACCCTAGAAGAAAATGTCTTCCACTCAGTGGGGAACTTGGAAGTCCTCCGGCTAGATGGGAACCCGCTGGCTTGCGACTGCCGTCTTCTGTGGATTGTCCGGCGGAGAAGACGGTTGAACTTTGAGGCTCGGCACCCAGCCTGCGCCACCCCATCTGCGGTCAAAGGCAAAGTCTTCCAAGAATTCTCTGAAATCCTACCAGGCCACTTTACATGCAGGAAGTCCAAGATTCAGGATAAGACCCTCCAGAAAGTGAGTGTGGAAGAGGGTGGACAAGCGGTGCTGACATGCAAAAGTGATGGTGACCCACCACCCATAGTGTCTTGGGTATCTCCCCAAAAAATCCAGTTCAACACTGGTCGGAAGGGTCGGATCAGAGTCCACCTCAATGGTACTCTGGAGATCCAGCATGCGCTACTGAAAGACAATGGCCCCTACCACTGCGTGGCTAGCAATGCCGCAGGAAGGGACACGTTGGTGGCCCACCTCCATGTTTACGCCTCCACACCACTTTGGAATGAGACCATCTTTGGGACCAATCTCAGCTTCCTTAATGTGTCAGATGTCTCTGCCCCCCATGCTGTGAACGTCAGCACCCTGGTGGGGGTCCTGGCCCTCGGGGTCGTGCCGTTCTTCTCCTCCGTAACCATTTGCTTTGTCTTGATCTTCCTCTGGAGTAAGGGCAAGGGGAGTGCTAAGCACCTCGTGATTGAGGCTGCCCCCCGGCGTCCCCGAGGCTACAAGGCCGTATCTAGCAAGCGAGGAATGGTGGCTGCAAAGCCCAGATGAGGGCTACCAAATTGGCTTGTGATCCTATTTAACCCCAAGGCTTTAACTTTCCAGCTGGGCCAAATTTCCACGGCTGCAAAGCACGTGCTACGTTTGCCAAGGAGAAGGCAATTTATCTCCCCATGAAATTATCTTCCTTGCCCCATTCCTTCCACCCCCATCCACCCACTGCTTCACATTCATCTTCTCTGAAATCCCAATTTAACTGGGCGGGACTGGGTTACCCCTCCCTTCTGAATGAAGAGTACGGCTATTAAGATGGAATCGATAAACGACGCAACGCATCAGAGCGCTTGGCCACCATAAAATCTCATTACAGATGCTTGCTGAGAAAGACCTACAAGGGAGAGCAGGCTTGAGGCTGTCTTAAATATTTAGGGATGGCAGAAAAAATAAACAAGGGCTGCAAACCTAACCACAATTTCCTGGAAATAAGTGCTATTGAACACAATGGGACTTACTTTTGAGTAGACATACGTATATTGCACTGAAGATCTTAAATCTTCAAATAGAGGTTGAACAACCATCTGCTGGACATGCTCTTGGAGGATTATTCTGCACGCACGGTGGTTGGACTAGATGACCTTGTGGGTTCCCTTCCGATTCTTCCCTTCTTTGGTTTCCTCTCTGCCTGTACATTTGTAAAATAAACATGTTTTTACACGTACAACCTTCAGTCTCCTGTACTTTATTCTCTTTCCTCCAATTGAGTTAGACATCAGCGGCTGAGGAGGGGGTATGGGGGGGAGAAAAGCGGTGGGTGCCAAACCTCCGACTACATCTCATAGTGTAAGGTGTAGGGTTGCCATAATTCTCTTCCACAAAATCGGGACGGGATCCTCTGCCACACTTGCAGTATGTGAACACAATCCTCCCAAATTGGGACTGACCCTGTTTGGGGTAGGGATATATGGAAACCCTACTAAGACCCTACTAAGAACCTGTTGCATCCTATTGCTTTCTTAATATTTGTTGGATGTTTCCAACAACAGGTCTGATGCTTGCTCTTGCTTCTCTCGCCCCATCCCCAATTATATGCCACCCACTCATACCCCCCCAACCATGACTCAGAACCTCCAGGCTGCTGCAGTGCTTGCTTGTGGCCAGCAGGGGGCAGGCTGAGCATTAAAAATGACCAGCCCCAACCTATTCCCAGAACCTGATGCTGCAGTGACCAAATGTTTTGCAAAGAGATGCTGCAGGGATGATGCAGGATTGGGGTGCAACCTCTACCCGAGGGGAACTATTATGGCTGATGGTATAGGATGTAATCTCGGTCCTGGGAGAGAATGAGTCGGGGATAATATTAAAGCCGAGGTCTCTTCCTTCATGTCCAAAGGCCACCGTTCTGCACCAGAACAAATATTATATATTTACTCAAATATAATGCTCACCTTTTTCAGCCAAATTCAGCCTCCAAAATCAGGGTGCGTATTATATTTGACGTTAATTAGAACTGAGTCTATACAGTATTTTGATTCTAATATAGGGTGCACAATGTATTCAATGGTGCATTATATTCGAGTAAATACGGTAATGACCCAGTAAAAGGACCAGCAAATACAGTAAATACAGTAATCAAGGACCCAGCAAAAAGGACCGACAAAATAGCCCTGGCCCAGTGTTGCTTTCTTACAAGTAGGACTTAAAGATAGACTGCTTCCAAAGTTGGAGGTTTCATCTAGTGAGAAAAGTGGACTATTTGCTTTTAAAGTGATAGTTTTAACACCATGTGGCAGTGAGTCCCATAGACATGTTTCCGCTGTGCTGTAGGGCTATGCGTATAAACTCGATGTTTGGATCCACTTGTGGGAGAAAAGTGGGGTAAAAAAATACTGTTAATACATAGATATATACAGGGGGATGCAAAGGTAGGTATACAAAGAGTTAAAAATGTGTAAAGGCCAGCAATTTGAACACTATATGCTGCAATCCTAAAGACCTTACTTTCCTGGGAGTAAGACCTATTGAACACAATGGGGCTTACTTTAGGATTGCACTCTAAGAGATTGTACTTGATTATGATTATGTCACCCTTATTGTGACAGTTTTTCATAAGAAAAACTCCTTTTGCACCCCTCTGTATATACCTATGTATCATCAGTATTTTTTACCCCACCTTTTTCCCACGAGGGGCCCCAAACCTAGAATCCTATAAGGATAGAGTCCTATAACCCAGCAGAACCGTATCTGTGGGACTCACTGCCACATGATGCTTTGCCCTTTGGCCTTACAACCCAACCCAAAGGACCCACCGCTGATTCCAACTCCGCAGGGCAGCCAAACTGTTTTGATTGAGGCTTACTTTTGAGTAGACATGGTTAGGATTGTGCTCAAACTATTTTGCCATCCTGATCGCTCTCTGTGTTAGGGGGCCTGTTGCCAGCCATTCTTAATGATCCCCCCAAATCCTCTGTCTTGAGCACTACTCTTGTTCTTCCCCCCAAGCCGGCTGCGACCGGGTGCCGTCAGATCCCACCCAGATCTTGTCTTAATATAACTGCAGGGGTGGGTGGGAGACATGTGGAACGGCACATGTTTTAACACAAGCCACATTTCATTGCTTTCCCACCCCCAGATGGGTCTTTTTTGGTTCAAGAGACTGGAACCAAAGGGGTCTTTTGATTCCCGCAGCTTCAACAAGAGGGTTTGCTCATATCCGCCACCGCTACCCCATCAAGAGGTTCTGCTGACATTACAGGTTTCAGGCCTTATAAATTAAAAAACAGTGGGAGCGACAAGGAGGGGTAGGGGGTGGGTTGAGACAGCTGCTTCTGACACACTCCAAAGGGGGGGAAGAACCAGCATCCCTGCAGAACCTTCTGTTCCTGCAGCAATTCAACCACGCTGGAGAGACCAGACCTCCTCCTGCAAGGAAGATGAGACCCCTTTACCTCTGCTATTTCTTCTTTTGGGGCCTGATCGCCGCCCAAAAGACCCCTCGGTTGAAGCTGACTCTGAAAGGTGAGCTTTTCATCTCAGGGCTGCCTTAGAGTTTGTGAATGTGCATGTATTTTAAAATCAAACCTTACCTGTGCGTAAATACCTTACCTGTGTTGCCCTACAAGCAATGCTGCAAAATTTGGGGGACAATTTAATTTATTGGTTGCATCTAGGAGTAAAGATTTTGTGCGGGTCAGCAAAGGGGAGACGGTGATTCGGGGACCGATGATGGACAGGCAGACCTATATTCCTGAAAGGGAAAGACAGAGATAATTATTATAATAATAATATTAAAGGCTGCAATCCTAAAGACACTTTCCTAGGAGTAAGACCCATTGAACACAATTTATTGGATGCATCTAGGAGGAAAGATTTTGTGTGGGTCAGCAAGGGGGAGACAGTGATTCGGGGACCGATAATGGACAGAGAGAATGATTATAATAATATTAAAGGCTGCAATCCTAAAGACACTTTCCTGGGAGTAAGACCCGTTGAATAGAATGGAGCTTACTTTGGAGTAGTCATGAATAGGATTGTAATATCTAAGAGATTCTCAGGGTCTAGCCAAGATCCTGAATGTAACCAGCCCAAACGTAGGCTGTGATGAAGTATCACCACCACCACCATCAGCATCATCATCAGCATCATAGAAGGAAAGCTGGGGGATGTGTCAGAAGGTGATAAAGATAATAAGGCAGGGTGACCATATAGGTTGGAGGATAGCTTTATCTTAAACCACTGCATACAAGAGGGAATTGAGGCAGGTTTAGCTCACCATAATAGGGTTTCGAAAGCAGCATCTGCCTCAATTCCCTCCTCTGAGCAATGGTTAAAAGTAAAGGCACTATATTCTCCATCCTATATGGTCACCCTATAATAAGAACAAGGAAGATTTGTTTCCATTTTTTAAGATTTGGAGGAAGGTTTGTCTCCATTTTTTAAAAATGGGCAATATTTGCAAAATTTGCACACCCATTCAAGAGTCTTTGGGGGTGTTGGTTCCACATTTCAAGCATGGCTTTGGGGACGGAGGGCAGTGGATGGCCCCAATCCGAGAAAACAACATTGGTTCTGGAGTGAGGAGATCCCTTCATATGAGACCCCAAATAAAAGCTGTTTGCAGGGCAATGAGTAGCTAACTTGCAAGCTGCTCTTAGCAGCAATCTTATTTTTTTTTACAATTTTTATTGATTTTATTGATTATTATTGATTGATTATTATTGATTATTGATACAGGTACAGGAAATAGAGCAATCTGATTTTAGAATATCCTCAGGGCTTGAGACCATTACTTGTCTTTCCAACCCACTCGCCCTGTTTATTGGAGGCTCTGCAAGACCCACCCGAAATCAGGTCCTGACCATGTTTTGAGAAAATCTGGCATACATAGAGCACAATCCTAACCATGTCTACTCAAAAAGTAAGCCCCACTGGATTTAACAGGTCTTACTCCCAGGAAAGTGTCTTTAGGATTGCAGCCATAATAGCTAAGAATTGAACTGGAGTAAACCTATGATGAACAGGGGCAAAAAAACCAGCCTTGGACATGGCGTAGCTGTTCACACAACCCATTGATGGAAATAGTGGACCTGATCCAGCAAACATGAGTTTATCAAAACAAGGCATTGACTTAAAACCTATTGATTTTTTAAGCTTAAATCCTAAGCAGCCTTTTGCTTAGCTGGCCCCAGAAGGCTGGAGCAAATGGGACTTCTGGGTCCGATCCAGCAAGACCATTTCCTCGGTTTACAAATGGCACGTTTGGCTCTTTCTGTGATCGAAGGATGTGGGGAAGATGCACATCCAAATGTTCCTTGTTCCTTTTAAGTAGCAATTTTATCGGCCCCCAAATTAGAATCATAGAGTTAAAGGGAACTTGCAAGGTCATCTACCCCTTTACCGGTGGCAGGCAATCCTAGGGCATGCAGGTAGACTGCTTCTGTCCAACGAGGCTTTTGCGGAGCTATAATGGCTTGCAACCGTTAGCAGACCCCTCCAAGAATACTAGAACTAGTAAAAAGGCAATTAAACCCCAGATTCTGTTTATATTAGGAGCAATTTTGCAGCATTGCTTGTAGGGCAACACAGGTAAGGTATTCAGACCCAGGAATGATAATACCCCTCATTGTCGTCCCCAATGGGCCCCGGACCCAGGCGTTTCTAGATACTGACCCTGGTGTCTCCTGAAATTTCAGGGGTGGGTTTAATACCAGCCGACAGATGGGTGTCCCCCAACCCGAGGGTTGCCATATGTCCCATGCCGTATGATTTTGGGGGATTGTGTTCACATACTGGGGTCCTATCCCACCAGTCTTGTGGAAGAGAATTCTGGCCACCCTATCCCACCCCGAGGTCTTCTTTGCAGGGAGATGGAGTTTTTCCCAGACTGGGTCAAGCCATCTCGGCTCCCTCTGCAATGCAGATAACACAGCAATCCCAGCTCCGAGGGGAAAGTACAAACATCACCCC
The DNA here is from genome assembly GCA_030015325.1 of Cryptoblepharus egeriae. Lineage (NCBI taxonomy): Eukaryota > Metazoa > Chordata > Lepidosauria > Squamata > Scincidae > Cryptoblepharus > Cryptoblepharus egeriae. Next base: position 10,610,700 of record JAREYC010000018.1, on the reverse strand, counting down.
CAGTCTGTGTTTTCTGAACCGTCCTCGGCCTCGCCAGCCCTGGATTTGCTCTGCTGTTTTGGTCACGGTGCATTAGTCAGGAAAGCCACTGCAAAGGGGTGAAGCCGGGCATTGCCATGGCAGTGTGGAGGGGCTGCCCCATTGGTGCCCAGCCTGGCATTCAAATTGCAGATTGAGCCGCAAAATGTCTTTGGCTCTGTTCTGAGCAACCCACCCCAAATGGGTCCTTTGGGAAATAACACACTTTCTATTTTTGGAAAGATTTCCCATCAATAACGTTGCAGCAACAGCAAAATTAAAACCATCCCCCTGCTTTCGGTAGGGCCCATGAGAAGACGGTAATGGGGAGGGTTGCCATAATTCTCCTCCGCAAAACCGGAATAGGACCATCTTGCCAGTATGTGAATGGACAGTCTCAGTTTTCCATATGGCATCCCTAGTTATGGGGGTGCATCATACTCATGGGTCAAAAAGGGGATCCAAGAGCCAAAATTTTCCTGGGATCTCACATTTTCCGGGGTGCACGAGAAGATAAAATAATCCATCATCAGGTTGTGGCCCCCTTTGGATCATCTGACCCTCTTCCAAAAATGGGAAAGAGGAATTAATTCCTCAAATTATATGGTTTTAAAACCATCCTTCCCCACATTGGCCAACCTCTCCTTTCAGATGCTCCGATATTAAAACTTGCCGAGCGGGAAAAAATAACTGCCATGTTCCATGAGCCTGGCACTGACTGGGTATACATCGGAGGCCGAGGGGCACTGAAGGTTGTGACATTTACGGATTCCAAGCCTACTCAAGTGCAGGTAAGATGTTGCCGTTGGGGTGGTGAGAGGAGGTTGCACACTCATCCGGCACTGCATCGCCGGCAAATAAACTTCCCTCTTTGTTCCAGATTCCCCTAAAAGTGGAGGACAAGGCCCAAAATGATTGCAAGAGGAAACCTGGAGCGGTGCAGGTGAGCACCACGAGGAGGCGAAGTAGCATCACACCCTGGTATCCTCAATGTCTGCAGGGGATTGACTCTGGGTCTGAAAAATGGAATGACTGCTTGCGTGACTGTCTCTCTACAACAGTAGAAAAGCAGTTTTTTAAAACCGTGCAGTAGCCATTCATGTTAAGGCAAATCCATATATTTAAAATCAGTGTATAACATAGTTGGACCTGTACTGTGGGGGATTGGGAGGCACAAGAAGGCGATGTTCACCTTCCTTGTGCCTTAGAGCACTTCTGGACGCAACCAGGCATTACTGGCATGAAACCAGTGACTCCCAATCTCATCGGAGAAGCCTTCTGAGGTCCTCCTGCCATGGCCTTAGCATCTGAGGGCATCCAAATCCATGGATACCAAGCCCACGGATAAGGAGGGACCACTGTAAAATGGCTGTCCGAGCCAGATTCCAGCCACGGAATTGGCCACGTTGTATTCCCACGTGAAACAGTCTCATGTTTTCTCCCAGGCAAACTGTGATAATTTCATCCGGGTGATCCAGAGACTAGACGGCAACATCAATGCCTGTGGAACCAACGCTGGTTCACCCAAGTGCTGGATTTTGGTGAGTGGTGGTCACAGCCTTGCGGTGCACCGAAAGGAATTTCATGCAGTGATGTCCTTATGTGATATCCTTGTTCACATTTCCAAGTCCTCTTGTAGCAGAGCAGCTGATGAATAAAGTTAAAGGTTAGTCAATACCACAAGGAACCCCATTCCTCGTCACCCTCATTCTGATTCTTTCCTCTAAGGTCAATGAAACAACACTGAAGAAAGACCACCATGGCCACGCTATAACCACCAGTGGGGGGGACATGATCTCCCCTGGGACACCATCAGAACCAGCTGTGTCCATCGTAATAGGTGAGAAGATTTCTCAGTAGGGTCACAAGAGAGGTACAGGTCATACCGGGTGTCCAAGTGGCACCACACCACCCGAGCCTCTGGCTATTTTTGGCCCACTGTGCTCTTGCCAGCGATCAACTCAGCCTGGAGTGGGCCAAAAATCCTGGACAAAAGAGGTCCAAATAGGGATTTTAAATAAAGTGGTGCTTTATTTAAAATAATTGTGGGGGAAAAACATGATTACACTATTAAGTCACAAACACCCCCAAACATGGACCGTTTACACGTAAGTGCCACACAATTTGGAACTCACCCCTGGGTCTCCACTGGGAGTTCTTTCAACATTTTTTTCTCCATTTCAACCGCATTCCAGTGGCTGATAATTTTTTCCGAATGTTTCAGAAAATAAACTTTATTCTGCATTTTCGGGGAGCAAAGCCAACATCCTGAAGAGCTATGGCAGGAAAAAGGTCAAGACGGAAGACAGATGGCTCGCCTGTAAGGAATTTTCTCTGGCCTACTATTACTTCCTGTTTTCTGCACGCGGTTACTGTAGACCAGGAATGGGTGACTCGTGAGAAAGCTCATTAGGTTGGATTCATATTGTTGGGAATTCTTTTAAGAGGGATCTTAATGCATATGAAAGTTTGATGAAAAGAGAGATCCTTGTCTAGATGTTCTAGTTCACAAGAATCTAGAGAATAAAGAATGTATTGGTAGAGAGAAAGCTGTGTTTCATGCCTCCCTGCACGGCACTGACTACCTTGTACGGACTTCCCTTCTGCCCCAGATACCGAGTTTGTGGGTGCTGCCCCCCTACGGGACAAGGACAGCAATAAGGACGAGGTTTACTTCTTCTACAATGACATCAACCGGACAGCAGGGCTGGATGATAAAGTTTACAAGGCTCATCTCGGGCGGGTGTGCAAGGTAGGCAAACCATTCCCAACCTGGGGAGTTGTGGGAGTTGTGGGACTTTATGACCAATAGCACATGGTCATAAAGAACCCTAAATCAATTTCTAAGCTACTGTCTGATGGACTGTTTTGCTCTGCCCTTCCAGGTTGATGATGGGGGAAAGGCCCCCTTGGTGGATTCCTGGAGCACCTTCCTCAAGGTGAGGCTGGTATGTGGACATCCCACAGACCCCCAGAGGTTCCATCGCCTCCAAGATGCTGTTATAATCCAAGAGGGTCGTAGGTCCGATGCCATGCTCTATGGGATCTTCTCCAACGCATGGTGAGATGGGTGGAATAACACACATCCTGCACAAAATCACACCAGTCATATATACGGTATATAAATGTATAAATATCTAAATATCTAAATATATATATTTTTCCCTTCCCTAAGGGGTACATCAGCCGTGTGTGCTTACAATATGAATAGAGTCAGCAACCTTTTCAAGACTTCAAACTTCAAGGGTTACAGTAGCAACATCCCACAACCCCGGCCTGGCACAGTAAGTTTCTTAATGTATGTATGTATGTATGTATGTATGTATGTATGTATGTATGTATGTATGTATGTATGTATGTATGTATGTATTTAAAATAAATCAATGAATATTCATTATGAGAAATAAAAAATAAATATTAATAAATTTATTATGATAAATTTGTCATCTGTTTTCTTTTCCTGCCCCTTCAGTGCATCCTGTCAACCAACCCCAATGTCCCCCCCAGAACCACAGTGAACATCATCCAAAATTACCCAGAAATAGATAACGTGGTCTACCCGGATGAAGAAAAACCCCTCTATGTCCTCCAGAACAATGACACCTACACTCGGTTGGTGGTGGACAGAGTGCAAGATGCTGCTAATGTGTCTCGTGATATCCTGTTCCTCGGAACAGGTGAGCTTGGTGGGGAAAGAGGGTGATGGTTCCACCATTGGATAAGCAAGGGGTACTATGTGTGCACCATCAGGTCTTGGATTGGTTCTACATGTTGTGCTGAGGATGATCAGCAAAACCAACCCCCTCCCAAGCAGATCACAAATGAGGTGCCTTGCTGGATCACACCAAAGATCTGGCATTGTAGTGGTAATCTCTCCATGCTATGGGCACCACCCACCCCAGAACTCTAGTCACAATGGAAGTCCCTATGCTCTTTTTTTCTGGCAGCGAACGGGAAAATCCACAAGGTACTCCCCAGCAGAGAGCAAACAGTGATCATTGCTGAGCTCAGCCCCTTCTCAAAAGAAGCGCCCATCTCTTCAATGCTCCTGGATCCCACTAAGGTAAGGGAGCCCATGTACAGCCACCTCCAGTTCTTCTGAGGCTATTGCTCTGCCCAGAGAAAGGAGGGTCCTTCACTAGAATGATCTGGTCTTATATGCATTCAAACTAGTGAAATTTACCCACCATGTAACATCCCCCATGCACCTTCAATCCCCATGCACCATCACCTTCCCCGTACACCATGCACCATGGTGTACCACTGCCCCCCCGTGCACTGCCCCCCCCCGTGCACCATGTCCCCTGTGCACCAGCCACTCCCCCAGTGTACCCATCACTCCCTCAGGCACCATCCCCCCATGTACCATAACCCACCTGTGTATCATACCCCCCCTGTACCATAACCCTCATGCTTCATACACTCCATGCACTATCCCCCTGCACATCTGGCCCCCTCTGTGCACCATTCCCCACAGTGCACCACCAACCCCCTCAGTGCTCCAACCACCCCACCACACCCCATCCCCCATGGACCATATCCCCATGTACCATACCCTTCATGCACCATACCCCTTGTGCACCATCCCCCCCACACACCAGCTCCCTCCGTGGATCATCCCCCCAGGGACTAAGGATGATGTTCATCATTCAGTCTTCAATGTTAAGTATAGGAAGAAAACATGTTGCACCCCTTCTCACCCCCTTAGTGGTCAAATCTCTAAAAATCAGTTCTTAGTGGGTTTCTCCATCACAGAAGGAATTCCCTCCCCAAATGTCACGCTTCTAGGTCCAGTGGTTTTGGCTGGGCAGTGATGAGTCAGTAAGTCAGTCAGTGACTTTTCAATTACGTGTATGTGTATGTGTATGTGTGTGTATATATATATCTATATATATATATATATCTATATATATATATCTATATCTATATCTATATCTATCTATCTATCTATCTATCTATCTATCTATATATATATATATATACAGATGTGCTGAGATCTATTTGGTTCATTAACACACATGTACTTTTTATGCGCACATTTGGATTACTTTAAACTTTATATTTGATTTTTATTTGAGATTGTACAGCTGTGAAGCTGGGGCCTTGCAAAGTATCATTCCAGCGGCCCCCACAGCTCCTAAAACTGTTCCCCTTGATAGGAACCTATCTTCTTTCCAACAGGGTCACCTGTATGCAAGCACGGAGTCTGAGGTGGCGTACCTGCCACTGGCTGACTGTGACCAGTACAAAGAGAACTGCTGGAAGTGTGTCCTCGCCCGTGACCCCTACTGTGGGTGGGATTCAGACAACAAGACATGCGCTATGGTCCCCCAAGATGGGAATAGAACTGGCAGGTCTGTTGAAGTCCCTAATGCAACTGTAGCATTAAATTGTGGGGTGGAGGAGGGAATGAGTCCAACCCATGGACCCCAATTCTGCTGTCTGAATCTCATTAAGTTTGCACAATGCTATGCATGTCTATGCAGAAATAAGTTCCATTGGTTTCAGTAGGGCTTACTCACAAGAAAGATGGTATGCCATTCTTGACTTCTGATTTATCTCCTTCCTGCTACAGTAATTTCCTCCAGAGCCTCAATTCACAGAACACGGATATTTGCAAAGGTGCTGAAGGTAAGCAGAAGCTATGTAACCTCCCTGGCATGTGACCCCACAAGTCGCAGCATGGAAAATGCTACACTACAATTGCTTCTTAGGTACCTGTGAAAGGCAGTTCTGGTCTGGTGGGGGGAGTGTTAACAATTTTGGTGCCTCCGGGTGGTAGACCATTGCCTGAACCAATCTAGTAGGACGGTCTTGATTTGAAAGGTTGTTAAATAGTTAAATGAAAGGTTGTTGGTATCTTAAATATTCCCCTCTCTCTCTCTCTCTCTCTGTCTTTCCAAAGACCATTTAGCCCAGGAAGCCCTCAAAAAAGTAAGCGTGGACCCCACCAGCTACATCTACCTGCCATGCCCTCTACGCTCTCACCATGCCATTTATACCTGGGTCAAAGACGGCAAGACTTACCCCTGTTCCATGGATGGGCAATCCTGTACCCTACGCTTCGGGGAAAGCACCCCAATGGACCACGGCATCTTCAAGTGCACCGCCACGGAGGAAGGCTACAAAGAAGAGATCACGGCCTTTAAGGTCACGCTCAATGGTGGTCGGATCCCAGAAGTCTCCTTGGTGGCGGTGGCCGTGGGCATCTTGTTCCTCTCTATAACAATCCTCCTGCTATAGGCCAAACGGGTGGATAGAAGCAGATCTCGTCACACTGCCAACCAGTTGTCTTTCTTTGAAAATATTTGTTTTGAGCCATTCTGAGAGTACCCCCTTCCTGCCCACATTTGGACCTTGGACAAACTTGCGCTCAGTCCAGCAAAAACCATTGCTTCTGTTGCTTTTCAATCTGGAAGTTCACTGATTCAACCTTTCTAAGTCCATCATCCTCATCTTCCAGAAAGATCTTTTGTTCAGACAAGCTTAGGAATTTCAACAAGCAAATATCACCATTTTATATCGTGTGTCGCTTCCTGCCGTAGAATTACCAATGGACAAGCTTGTCCAAGACAACCCCCATTTCAGATGTGTTGTATCCTCCACTACCACCACCACCCCGACACAACAATTTTGCTTGACTCTTGACTGTCCTGCCAACTGGATGCAAAGTTAGGTTAGATTCTCGTTTTAAAAATCAAAATGTTCAAGTTGTCATAGAAAATAAAAAACAGTGGGTCTTCGGTATCCATTCCAGGATACCAAATTCCCCTGGATGGTACCCCATAGACACCAAATTCTGCTGATAATGAAATCCGGGAGGGGGGCAGCATGGTGCTGTAGTTATTGCCCAGCCCTTTGGAGGTCATCATTTCTGGTCAAGTCCTGGAGGCCTTCTGTGGTCCTCCAGTTGAGGACTTGGCATCAACAGATATTAAAATCTGTTGATCCCCTGCAGATAAGGGAGGTCCAAACATGATAGTAAAACCCTAAATGTTGTTTCCAAAACATGCTATATAACTGCAAATTCTCATTTTAGCAGGAACTGGATTGGTTGTGTAGCTTCAACAATTTTGAACGGGTTGCAAAATAGTTATAAAATAGCTTTCTAGTGTGCCCCCCAAATAGCTTTCTAGTGTGCCCCCCATGGCCATTATTGCCTTACTTCATAAACTGGCTGCCAACATCTATCAGATCTCAACTGCCTGTGGGAATAAATCACTCAAAAGCAACTATCTTGGGGGGGAAAATTGGCATTGACTTTTTTGCCATCACATCCTCAGGCTACTTCTTCAATGGTATCATTCCAACAACCTAAATATTTCAATGTTAATGTGAACAACCTTATATCCTGCACAAGCATGTGGCTGAACATGTTAATCTCACACATGAAGATGAGAGGAGAAGGCGACACATAGCTCGATAGCAGAAGACATGTTGAAGATCATGGTTGCAACCCTCTCGTTTCCAGTTTGGACGGTCATGGGGAGAATCTGGAAACTCTTAGGAACTGGTTAAGCAAAAATGGCCGCTATAGCTAGAGCATGACTGGCCAACCATCAAGAAATGCTTCTGGATTTATCGCGCATAACTGCAGGCTTAAGTGCGAGCCATGATGTGGCATAAGAATGCCGAAACATGTACGAAACATGAAACTCGTATGTTGTTTCCAAGAGGAGGAAGATGGTGGGCACGACATAGCGGGTAAGCAGGAAGAGAAGATTATGCCCAGGAGTCATGCTCTGGACAGAACAACCCTAACGCCTCTGGAAGTGCGCATGTCCTCCATGTTTGTATACGACGCACTGGATGAAACAGTCTTCAAAGCTGTGTTTAGCTCCTGCTTCCTTCTCAGACTAACCTTATACTGCCTCTTTGAGGTCTTTTCTTCAAGGAAAGACTTCTCTCTCTCTTATGATTTATTGTTCCAGGAATATATTTTTAGAAAATTTATATGGAATCTATTTGCAAAAAATAATAATAATAGAGCGCAGGAAAAGAGAGAAACGATAGATCTTGAATGCATGTGTTCAAGGGACCATATGAAGTGGGCCTTCAGTATCCATTTCGGGACCCACCTACGCACACCCCTATGGATATCAATTTCTGTGGATAATGAAATCCATAGGGAGAGCCTCAAAGCACCTCCTGGACATGGCTAGACATGCCTTCTCATTGCTTCTTGGAGGCCTACTCAGGCACAAGGAGGCCGTGGATACTTAAATCCATGGATAAGGAGGGTCCACTTGCATTAAGAAGTTCAACTGATAAATGCTACAATTCTGTGCACACTTCCTTGAGAGCAAGGCGATCTAGATACGGATGCCCGGATCCATAGGAAAGATTTGCCCATGGAAGAAGAAGGCCCCGATGTATCCCATAGCTGCACATGTCACCACTGAGCTAGCATCTCTCAGCTGTTTAAGGGGACGAGATTTAACCTCTAACACCCTATTCTAGCTGAACATGCTACCTGCATGTTATCTAGCCAGGTTTACCCATGTGCAGTTGGATTGGGACTGGCGGACCTTACTTCTGAGTAAGCAAGCACAAACGTAACACTGTTCTGTGTTATAACAACTATGATAAATATCTTTTCTTTATTTGCTTGTTCTAGTTGCTTACTCAGGTGGGGGATTCTGACAGTGCAATCCTATCCGTGTCTACTCAGAAGTAAGTCCCACTCTATTCAAGGGAGCTTACTCCCAGGTAAGTGTGGATAGGATTGCAGCCTGATATCTGAGCCCTCTTTCTATCTGAAGTGCAAGCTAAGAGTGCAACAAATTTTATTTTTGCATGATATTGAACAGAAATGTACACTTGTATTTTTATTACGCGATGGTGTGTGCGTGCGTGGGTGTGTCTGTACACATATACGTATATATATTTGGTACTTAACTGACATCCTCTTGAGTTGCATGTGTTACTGGATTGTATGAGCCAGTTATTCTGTGGTTCTGGGCCTTCTCTCTGCTACTGAAATACCATGAGACGCATGGATTAGCTATGCGCTCTGGTGCCACTTCTATAGGTAGTTCAGGATATAAATTGCGCTCTTTCTGCCCACAAGACTTCGCCAGGGTGCATATGGCTGCCCTCGCCAGGGTGCGCTCCACACATGCGCAGAGATGCTCAAGAAAAAGACAGAGGGAAAAGATGCAGAGATGGTGCTTTCCATTCAGCTTTGGTACACGGAGAAGCCTGAGCATATATGTACCACCCATGTTCATCAGACAGCACATAGCATTAAATAAAATGGCTTCCACGACACTTGTTCCTCTGTTTTAACTACAGCGTTTCTTCACTATACACCACAGTGTGTGACTCACACACTTCAGTGTGTGGCTCAATTAAACGTCGTGCACTTCTGTGTGAATCTCCAGAAATCAGATTATTGGTGTTGTTGTTTCTTTAAAACAAAAGTACAAAAAGTGGTGCTGTGTATATTTGTTTCGTTTTCAACGAAAACACACACCTCTCCATATAGGATATCCTTTATGGTCAGTATAACTCATAAGGTTGTTGTGAGGGAGGGAAAGAAAGAAAGAAAGAAAGAAAGAAAGAAAGAAAGAAAGAAAGAAAGAAAGAAGCAATTTCTGAGGAAAAGTGCATATTTAATTAATTTAATTTAGGGTACAATCCAGAGTAACTACTGGAGCACGTAAGAGACAATATGTGCACCCGTAGTTACTGCACCACCTAGTAAAAACCTATGGGAAATTCATATTGCAATCCAGAGTAAATTGTTCTTATTCCAGAGCAAGGACTCCCCATAGTACTCTGGATTTCACCCTTAATGTATGTAACAAGAGCACTGAAATTTGAACCCAGTTCGAATCCCAGTTCAGCCCGAACAGCCTGTTGGCTCCCATTTTTGGCCAGTGTACCTCACAAGGTTGTTGTGAGGGGGGAAAAGAGAAAGTGCAACAATTTCTGAGGAAAAGTGCCTGCAAATGTTCAAGAAAAGTATATACAAATGGTCGACAGCACTGGAGTGTGAACCTAAAGTCCTGTGTTCGAATCCCCGTCCTCTTGGCGCTCCTTTTTAGGTCAAGATTATTGTGAGGGAGAAAAAGAGGATGAACCCTCTGAGGTAAAATAAACCAATTTCTGAGGAAAAGTTGAATGAACTAATGAGTTGAAAGGACCAACTTCTGAGGTAAAGTGCATGTAAATTGTCAAGAAAATGCAGGCAAGTGGTCAAGATCACTAGAGTGTGAACCCAAAACCCTGATTTCAAATTCCAGTTTAGCCTGAGCAACCTGTTGGCCCCCATTTTGGGCCTGTGTATTTAACAAGGTTGTTGTGAGGGGAGAATGAAAAACAGAGAATGAACCAATATCTGAGGTAAAGTGCATGTAAATGGTGAAAAAAAGAGTAAGTAAGTGGTAAAGAGCACTAAAGTTCAAACCTGAAGCCCCAAGTTCGAATCCCAGTTCAGCTTGAACTGTTGGCCCTCATTTTAAACCTGTGTATCTCGCAAGAGTGTTGTGAGGAGAAAAGAGAGAGAATGAACCACTTTCTGAGGTAAAGTGAACTCATTTCTGAGGTAAAATACATGCAAATCTCAAGAAACCAATATGTAAGAGCACAATCCTAACCATGTCTACTCAGAAGTAAGTCCCACTGTGTTCAGGGGGACTTACTCCCAGGAAAATGTCTTTAGGATTGTAGCCTAAGTGGTCAAGAGTACTGGAATTTGAACTTGAAGCTCCAAGTTCAAATCCCAGTTCAGCCTGAAGTCTTTTTGCTGCCATTTTTAACCAGTGTATCTCGCAAGGGTGTTGTGAAGGGAAAAGAGAGAATGAACCACTTTCTGAGGTAACGTGAACTGTTTTCTGAGGTAAAATACATGTAAATCTCAAGAAAAGAGCATGTAAGTTGTCAAGAGTATTGGAATTTGAAACTGAAGCCCTGAGTTCAAATCCCAGTTCAGCCTGAAGTCTTTTGGCTGCCATTTTTAGCCAGTGTACCTTGCAAGAGTGTTGTGAGGAGAAAAGAGATATTTTCTGAGGTAAAATACATATAAATCTAAAAAAAAAGAGCATGTAAGTTGTCAAGAGTACTGGAATTTGAGACTGAAGCCCTGAGTTCAAATCCCAGTTCAGCCTGAAGTCTTTTGGCCGCCATTTTTAGCCAGTGTACCTCGCAAGAGTGTTGTGAGGAGAAAAGAGGTATTTTCTGAGGTAAAATACACATAAATCTCAAGAAAAGAGCATGTAAGTTGTCAAGAGTACTGGAATTTGAACTTGAAGCCCTGAGTTCAAATCCCAGTTCAGCCTGAAGTCTTTTGGCCGCCATTTTTAGCCAGTGTACCTCTCAAGACTGTTGTGAGGAGAAAAAGGAGAAAATGAACCTCTTTCTGAGGTAAAGTGAATTGTTTTCTGAGGTAAAATACATGTAAATCTCAAGAGAATAGCATGTAAGTTGTCAAGAGTACTGGAATTTGAGACTGAAGCCCTGAGTTCGAATCCCAGTTCAGCCTGAAGTCTTTTGGCCGCCATTTTTAGCCAGTGTACCTCACAAGAGTGTTGTGAGGAGAAAAAGGAGAAAATGAACTGATTTCTGAGGAAAAGTAGTGTATAAATGGAGGGATTAAATATTATTAATGTCATTGCATTAATTAGTGCTCGTTAATGTGGTGGACTTCAGGTGATTATGTGACATGAGGTTAATTAGTGCTAATTAAGGGTGTGTTTCCACTTCAACCATGGACATGTATGTGCATAAACTACTATTATAATTAACTCCCTTCACTCCACGCCATTTTTTTTCCCTCAGAAAAGAGAACCAAAGTTGTCCTTTTTCTGTGCGCAGAGCATTCTGGGTACTTTGGCATCCTCACTGAGGCTGGCAGGAGGGCCTGCCCCGGTGCATCATGGGAATCTCCCGCCAACCGGCGCCGCCAGTCAGTCAAAAGCACCTTCGCCAACGCTCGAGCTTGATTGGCTGTCGCTAGGATACCGGACTTTTTGGTCCCCGCCCCTTTTTTGGATGTTTAGCCGCTTAAGCGGGAAGGACTGTTTGCGGCTCGCCCTGATTGGCTGCTCGTCTTTGCCCCCCCTCCTTTCGGCCCCGCCTTCCCCGTCCCTGGCGCGCGCCTCCAGGCACGTACTCTGATTGGCTTTCTCCGGTTGTTCGGGAGGATCTGATTGGATGGGGTGGGCGGGACCTTGATCCTGATTGGACGAGAAGCGGGCCAGCGAAGGAATGGGTGAGCGTGCCTTTTTAGTCTGGCTGCTGACTGAGTGGCAGCAGGGTGTTTTTATGTGAGCTGCGCAGTGTAGATGCAGTAGAGAGGTGGGGAGAGGGAGACCAGAGGCTGAGGGAGACCTTAAGTGGGGGGAGGCCCCAGAGGCTGAGGTGGGGGGGACTTTAAGTGGGTGGGGGGAGACCTTCAGTGTGGGGGGAGAGAGACCCCACAGGCTGAGGGGGCGGGAGACTCCAAATGGGAGGAGGCCCCAGAGGCTGGGGTGGAGAAGAGACCCCAAGTGGGGGGCAGAGACCCCAGAGCCTGAGGTGAAGGGGAGACTTTAAGTGGGAGGGGCAGAGACCCCAGAGCCTGAGGTGGGGGAGACTTTAAGTGGGAGGGGCAGAGACCCCAGAGCCTGAGGTGAGGGGAGACTTTAAGTGGGAGGGGCAGAGACCCCAGAGCCTGAGGTGAAGGGGAGACCTTAAGTGGGAGGGGCAGAGACCCCAGAGCCTGAGGTGAGGGGAGACTTTAAGTGGGAGGGGCAGAGACCCCAGAGCCTGAGGTGAAGGGGAGACCTTAAGTGGGAGGGGCAGAGACCCCAGAGCCTGAGGTGAAGGGGAGACTTTAAGTGGGAGGGGCAGAGACCCCAGAGCCTGAGGTGAAGGGGAGACTTTAAGTGGGAGGGGCAGAGACCCCAGAGGCTGAGGTGAGGGGAGACTTTAAGTGGGAGGGGCAGAGACCCCAGAGCCTGAGGTGAAGGGGAGACTTTAAGTGGGAGGGGCAGAGACCCCAGAGCCTGAGGTGGGGGAGACTTTAAATAGGGGAGAGAGACCCCAGAGGCTGAGGTGAGGGGAGACTTTAAGTGGGAGGGGCAGAGACCCCAGAGCCTGAGGTGAGGGGAGACTTTAAGTGGGAGGGGCAGAGACCCCAGAGCCTGAGGTGGGGGAGACTTTAAGTAGGGGAGAGAGACCCCAGAGGCTGAGGTGAGGGGAGACTTTAAGTGGGAGGGCAGAGACCCCAGAGGCTGAGGTGAGGGGAGATTTTAAGTAGGGGAGAGAGACCCCAGAGGCTGAGGTGGGGGCCTTAAAGTGGGGAGGAGCCTCAAGGTAGAGGGCTTAAAGCAGCCAAGCAGGTCATTATGGGTGGAGAGAGGGAGAGACCAGTGGAGGTTTTGAACTCACTGAGGAGGAAAGTAGATCAGAGAACTTAATAATAACAGCCACGTAGGTGGGATGCAGGAAGTGGGATCTTTGCCCTTCTTGAGCTCTGTGAGCCCCTGCTTGGCCTGAGATAGTATTGGGATAGTAGTGAGACTATTGGGATACTGGTCTGGCTGGACCTGGTCCAGATGTCCTGACTTGATAAAGCAGTTCTGATTTTGACAGTTTTGAGTAAATATCTTGCAAAAAAAATTGAGGGTTTTTTTCCTCCCTGACACCTCCCAGCCATCCTCATCCTTGGCTGCTACATTTTCTGCTGGGGGGTGGGGAGGAGGTGGTGTTGGGTGCTGGCAGTTCTGCCCAGACCCTTGAACAGCAAAGTCACTCACCTGCAGCTATAAACCAGCTATACCCTTCCAAGGCCTGCCTGTTTTCGCCCACCATGGCATTTCTGGTCTCCCTCTCTGGTGAAGAGCTACAGCTAAGGAGATACTTCCCTTCTCTGCTTAGGGTGCCAGCCTCAGCCATCACAGGAACCATGTCGGGGGAGCGTAGCCACTGGAGCAGCTTGACGACTCTGCAGAAGGTCTCTCTGTTCTTGGGCATCCCAGCCAGCGGGGCCATTCTCTACATTTTGTATCGCCGCTACCAAGAGAGCCGAGGTGGGTGAGCCCTGGCGTATTGGGTTGGGGGATCGACAGCCTCCTCAGTACCCTGGCGGTATTTCAGAGCTTTGAATTATTAATTTCTCCCTGTCTGACGTTCTTAGCTCAGCCTCCCTCACAAACCAAGTTGCTGCTTTTGTCACCCACTGACTCTGACCTCCATCTGTTTTGCATATTGTAAATGCTGGGAAGTCATGGCATGACTTATAGCTTGACAGCATGCAATTAAGCATGTAGGTAGCATGATAGGGCATGAAGATATCATGAGAATGATAGCATGATAGGACAGGAAGATAGCATGAAGCATGAGGATGATAGCTTGATAGCATGTTTGATAACATGACAGGGCAAAACAAGATATAAGTGGTGTTTAAAGGTTCACTCTTTCATCCCCTGCGTGTTTGCTTGGAAGCAAGTCCCCTGATACTCCATGGCACTTACTCACAAGAAAACTTGCCTAGAATACTTCCATCACATGGTCCTCTTTCCCTCTACACATAGCTGGAAATTGTTTTGTTTGGCCCTTTCCCATTTCTGCCCCATCCCACTCCGAGACCAGTTTTTATATATTAAGCTCCTCCAGGCAGGGAACTATTTTTTATTTCAGAGGTGTCCAAACTTTCACCTTTAGGGCTTCTGGACCTTTTAAGAATAGTGTAGGGAAGGATATTTTAGCAGGTGCAGCTTGCAGATTGTAGGTAACAAGCAGCAGCTGCTGAAATGTTCTCTACACAATGGTCCAGAATCCCCCAAGTTGAAAGTTTGCCTACCCGTGCCTTAATACATACTATCTTGGACAACTGCATAGCATTAATTACAGGGTGACCATATAGAAAGGAGAACAGAGTGCCTCTACCTTTAACCATTACATAGAAGAGGGAACTGCATGTGCTGCTTTAAAAACCCCTCTATGTTGAGCTAAACCTGCCACAATTCCCTCTTCTGTTCCTAAATCTCATTTCTATTCCTAAATCTCTCATTCTGTTCCTAAATCTCTCATTTCCCAGGTATGGAATAGCAGAGCAACCGCCACCCCCCAAAATGAGCAGGGGTTGGGGTCAGTCGCCCATTTTTAAGCTTTGTTTGTCTTTCTGGTTAACATGTCCAGAAGAGCGGGCCGCATTCGTGGGTGAAGAGGAGATGGAGTTAGAGATGAAGGTACCCAAGGATTCCATGAAGCTACTCATTGGGCGTCACGGAGCCAACATTAAACAGGTAACATGGCGCTCTCAGCACAGTTGCTAAAAACCTGAGCAGTCCTGGGACAGTTTTCCTGCTCCCTGAAGAGTTTGGCTACCATGGCTGATGGCCTCCCCTAGCCAGTACCAAAACCAGGGTGTCCTCCTGTCTGTCCCCCATATTGCAGTTAAGAAAAAACACTTGTGCTCGCATTGATGTTGACGTGGAGGAAGTTGGCGAGGAGCGACTTCTCCGAATTTGTGGCTCCCCCGTTCAAGTTTGCAAGGCCAAGGCTGCCATCCACGAGATCATTGCTGAGAGCCTGCCGGTGCAGGAGAAGCTGCAAGTCCCCCAGCGCGCCGTTGGGAGAATAATCGGTACCCTCTTTATGGATAAATATTGTGTTTATATTTATCAGATGAGATCTACTTACTTTTTAATGTATCCCTGATAAGTTCAGTGTCTTTATTAACGCCATTTTTCCTGTTTTCCAGGCAGGGGTGGGCAGACCGTGAGAGCCATTTGCCAAAGCACCGGAGCCAAAGTGGAGTGCAACCGGGATGGGGAAGGCACCTTCTCCCTCACCAGGCTGATCACATTGTCGGGGACCCGCAAGGAAGTGCAGGCTGCAAAGGTGAATTGTGTGGTGGTTGAGGTCACATTGAAGGGAACGTGTTGGCCACCCCTCTGAGGGTTTGGAATACTTATCTTGTATCCTCATCAGCTCCTGGGAGCACAGTTCAAATCCTGGCTTGTGTGTGTGAGGCTGTGTCGTGAAGCTTTGCAAACCAGAGTAACTATCAGAAGCACTTGGTTCTGCCCACCACAGTTCTTCATGGCACATTGACTTCTATGGTGCCATGGCACATTGACTTCTATGGTTTTAAGGCGGTGAGGCCATGCTCAACTTTGGGGGGGAGGTTATGTCTGTGCTGCCCTGAGCACTCCCCACCAATTGCATTATCCGCAGAATGGTGGGGTTCTGCCACAGATCCTCTGGATACTGGGACCCCTCTATATTAGCAAGATTAAAGCCAGCTTTAATGGTTTCTTCTTCCCAGGAACTGATCATGGAGAAGCTCTCTGAGGATGAAGCTTTTCACAAGAAGGTGGCACAGTCGGTGATGGTGCGCAGTCAGCGCAAGCAGCCCCTGGGTGTGAAGAAGGAATTGGCTGCTGGGGATCAGGAAGCCTCACCTTGCCCTAACAGAGAGGCCTCCCCTGGGCCACCAAGTCTGCCACATCAGGCTAAAGGAGATATTCCGGAATATTCCCCAGAAGAGCCCGAGAAGCTGAGTGAAGAGGGATCCCCGGAGGATTCTTCCTGTCTTAACTCTACATTTGAAAGTGAGCTGAAGGCTTTGGGTTGTTATTGATCTGCATTTGTGATCCACCAAGGGGTTTGGAGAGAGGCAGAAGTTAAGGAAGCCGTATCAAAAAATCAACAGGGTGCCTGGGAATAGAGAGGGGGGAATAGGCTTGAAAGGAACTAGGTAGCCCTGTGTCCAGAGCATTGAGTTTGAGCTTGCTTTTTCCGTGGCTGGAGTAGGCCCAAGTTCTGGGCTTCTGGGGAGGTCTTCCCTCCCTCCCCTTTCTTGACTTGGCCTCCTCTGACTCCAGTCCCCAGCCCCGATTTCAGCTTCCACGCCAACGAGCACTTGGAGGTCTACGTCTCCGCAGCCGAGAACCCCAATCACTTCTGGATCCAGATCATCGGCTTCCGCACCCTCCAACTAGACAAGCTCACTCGTGAGATGACCCAGTATTACGGGGGTGGCAGCTGCTTGGTGAGTCCCCAGGTGCTGCATAAACTGCCATCATGTCTTCCTCTCCTATTCAAGGGATTTACACTCTGCCTTTCTCATGCCAAAGCAAATGCCCAAGTTTCTTTTTGTCCTCACAACAACCCTGTGAGGTTGAGAGTAAGTGACTGGCCCCAGGTCACCCAGGAAGCTTCATGGCTGAGGGAGGTTTTGAACCCTGAACTTCCAGGTCTCAGTGCAACTCTCTAACCACTACAACATCCTGTGCCTCCTCTTTTCATAATATCAGCTGGATCAGGCTGGGGGTCTATCTAGTCCAGCTTCCTATATATCAGTGCCCCCCCCCCCCAGAGCTTCAGGGAGGACACAAGGTCTCAACATCCTATTGCCATCCTTTTCTCCTGGCCCACTTAAAGAACTGGGAGGTTACCCATACCCATTATGCCTCATAACCTATAACGGAACTTTTCCTCCAGTCTATCCTGTCTTCTTTTCAATGCATCTGGGCCTTCAGGTTCCATCATCACATCCTGTGGCAAGGAGTTCCACAGACTGCTAAAGAAATACATATTTCACTAGGTTTATAGCTGACCAGAAAATCTTTGATCTTCTATCTTCAATCCTAAATATATATTTGTTCTAACTCTTCTTCTCATTTCTCCTTCTCCATCAGCCTGAAGTCCTGAATGTGCATGTGGGTGACATTGTAGCCGCCCCATACTTAGATGACCAGGCCTGGTATCGATCCAGAGTTCTTGGCACTTTAGAGAACGGAGACCTTGATCTTTATTATGTTGATTTTGGGGACAATGGATCAGCACCTTTGGAGAAGCTACGCCCATTACGGTAAGAGCCACGGTGTGTGAGAGTGGGGGGATCTTGGTCCTTCTGCCACCCAGGGGGTATTTCTTATGGCCTGCTTTGTTTCCCCCTAGGAGTGACTTTCTGAGCCTTCCATTCCAAGCCATCGAGTGCAGCCTTGCTGGCATTACTCCAGTCGGTGAGTCAGGAGTGCAATCCTAAGCACGGTTTCCTGGGAGTAAGTACTGTTGAGTAGACATGCTTAGGATTGCTCTGTATCTCTGCAACCCTGACAGGAGACCAGTGGGAAGAGGAAGCGCTGGATGAATTTGACCGCCTCACCCACTGTGCCAAGTGGGTTCCAATGATGGCAAAGATTTCTAGCTACGTGCCTTCCGGGAGCAACACGTGGCTTCACGTCCAGTTGTATGACATCACCAGTGGGCAGGTAGGGAAACCAGTTTGGGACCCACAAATATTAAAATCTTTACATACCAACCCCCTCCCCCAGTAAGGAAGTAATTCCAAGCTGCAAGGAATATCAGTCTTCCACTGTCAAAATTTGCAATTAGTCCTACCTGGAAATAAAGCCTATAAGTCTTGCTAAAAGGCAGGGGTGTCCAAACCTTTTGGTAGGAGGGCCACGTTCCTCTGACACTGTTGGGGGTCAGAAATTATTTATATTTCAAATTTTGCACAAATATCAGTATATTGGATCTAATACCAAACCTTTAGCGGGACAGATGCAGGTGACTTGCCGTCAGCTGTATTGGGGGTTGCTGCTGGCCGAGGCTTGGACACCCCTGGAGACTTGTTTCAGTTAGGATCAGTTAGGATTATAATGATCTCATCAACCAAAGGGGTCTCTGTGTGTGATGGACTGGATAATCCATCTGATTTTCTTCCTACTCACAGCACACCGACGTTGGCGAGGAGCTGGTGCGTCAGGGCTTTGCACTGCGGTGCACACAGAACGACGACGGACCCATGGGAGACGGGTCTCATCAAGCCATAAAAGGAGCAGCCTCCTCCGCCTTTGACAAAAACCTGGTTAGTAATAATAATAATAGTTATCATAATAATTAAAGTTATTTAGTTTAATGGTTGATGAAGAAACTGCTAAACGTTTTTAAATGTAGTACATGTTTTATTGTTCTTAACATTGTTTTTAGCCACTTCAGATCCCCAAGGGCAGGAGAAAGGCAGGGCACAAATCTGTTCAATAATATAATAATCCAGTCACAGTAATAATACAGGCCTCCGTCTGTCTTGAAAGACTATGGTATCGTGCTTGGCGCTGCATACACTGCATGCGAAGCACGAAAGCCTAGGTTAGATTGTTATGGAGGATAGGCTGTTATCCAAGCAGCAAATCCCCCCTCGCCACGCCACTGAATTAGTCCAATGGAAAGGCAGAGCCAATACGATTGGACCCAGCCAGCTTCACAGAGCTGGGCTAAGGACAGGAGCTCACCCTGACTTGTGGGGCTGACCCGGGTCTTGAATAATAATCCAGTACAAAAAGCAGTGCTCCTGGGAACTTCACACATGTTATGACAATACCTTTAAGATTCCTAGTTCCTTGGTTAGGAACTGAATTACAATAGAGCCGATTCCAGTCTAACATCTGGTGACTGTCAGATACTTAATGATAATTTAATAATAATAAATGATAACACCCTCAGGTGCAGGTGAGAGGGTCTCACTTAATTTGTCTTGTTTTCTCCTCCCCCCCCCCCCCACCCAGGAAAACACTCTGGAGATCTCTCTGGACTGCCTCCTCTCTGAGATGCAGCAGACCCCTGATGAGATGCCATTTACTCTGTCCTGTGTCAGCCTCTCAGGTAAGTGTACCCTGCCAAATATTCATATATATTACATTTAATATGTATTCCAAACCCTCCCCCAAGTCTTTCCAAGGGAGCTGCCTGTCCTGCTTTGGAGCAGGGGGCATCCACTTTGGTGCCACCTTCTCTACACACACATCCCAAACTCCAATTTGAAGGAATCCCATTACTTAGATCAGTGGTATTCAGGCATTTCAGCACAGGACCCCCTCCCCTCTTTCCAACTTAAAATCAGCCCAGGACACCCTGTCAAATTTAGTGGGATCTCCTCTACATCTACTTGGAAGTAAGTCCCATTGTGTTCAATGAGACTCACTCCCAGGAAAGCCCAGGGCCTGATTCCAAGATGGAATGAGTAACATGCTTAGAGGTACACTGTATGGGATTTATCACCTGCTGAATGATGTCTTTTCCTGGCCTTTGCTGTTACTTCTGACCCTCAGCCTGTTCTGCAACAAGTTTGACACCCCTATTCTAGACTGTTCCCCAGATACGTCCCAAAGGGTATGACGCCCTTCCTAAAGGTGGTGGGACTTGTTCCCTTATTGCACTAGTACTAATACTTTCCTCTTGATACCTCCACAGAAGCTGCCTCTGAAAGCGGTGACCTTTTTGTGTTGGAGGATGATGCCTCAACTCCCTGAACTGTGAAATCTGGGCATCAGGGTAAGGCTGGCCTATGGGGTTGGGGTTAAACTGTGCTCTGATGAATTGATCCTTAGGGTGCAATCCTAACCATTTAGGCGTAACACACCTGGCATATCTTCCTGTGGTGTTTTGGGGAGGTCGACGTATGCCTGTGCAGTGGTCTAACTCCCGAGGAATGGGGCAGAATTGCATTACGGCACTTTCGTGGCACTCCCCAGTCAGCATAGGACTTATGCTGCTCTAACTGGAGGTTTGGATTGCAGCCTCAGGCCCAGCATGCATGACCCCATTGCTCACTCCTCGTACAGCCAAGTAAGGCATACCCCAATAACATGTGGGGTGGCTGTAGCAAATGCTGCTCCCCAAGACCTTCAACAGCAAGTCTTTCTCTCCACACCACCTCATCATAGGAACGTGTAGGAAGCTTACTTATCAAGCACTTACTTCCCCATGAATCCAGAAAGGCCAGTTCAGCTAAGCTAAAGTTTATTACTATAATAGAATATTACATATTTTACTAGCGAAAATGTACCCTGATTGTGGGAGTAAAGTTCCTATCCCCCCACTGTGTATTGTCCCCCCATGTGGAATACCCCCATACAACATCTCCCCATGCACACCACCACCCATGTGCACCCTCACCCCCTGTGCACCCTCTCTCCCTGTGCATCAGCTGGATGTTGATCAGTCAGTCTTCAATGTTAAGCATAGGACAAAAACACACTGTACCCCTTTTCACCCCTTAAGGGTTAGATTTCTCAGCATTGTTTCTTGGTAGATGTTGATGTCACAGAAGGAACACCCCAAATTTCATGCTTCTCTGTCCGGGGGTTGGAGCAGAGCATCCCTCAGTCAGGGATTCTTCAAAGTATAGGGAGGAAAAGACATTGCACCCCTTTCCAAAAACCTGTTCTTAGTGGGTGCCTCTATCACAGAAGGGACACCCTCCCAAAATTTCATGGTTCTAGGCCTGGCGGTTTTGGCTGGCATTGATGAGTCAGTGATTTTTCAGTCTGATAGATATGGAAGGGATGGATCAACAGATGGAAGGAAAGAAAGAAGGGATGGATGCATAGATAAGACTAGACCTATTTGGTCATGTCCATGTTTTTCTTCTGTGTAGGTTAGTTATTCCGGCTGTGACTGGACTTCTGTCCTTGGATGAGAAGTTAACAGGGAAGTGTCTGCACCCTCTTCTGTCCCCACTCGGTTAACCACCTGCTGGCCAAACCAGAGGAAGGACGCTGAGATGCCAAAGAGGTAGCCAAGCACCTGCCAGCAGCAGGCTTTCCTGCAGAGGCTGCTCCCTCCTGATGGCCTCTAAAAGGACCCTTCTTCTCTTTGGACCTTTGGGTGCAGCTCTGAGGCTAGCACTGGTCCTCAAATGACACTAGGATCAGTGCCTGGACTTGGACCTTCCAGACCTGCCTCTCAGTTCTCAATGGAAATTTCCCTGAGAGCTAATCAGGGGCTAACAACGTCCTTCCCTGCAGTGTTTCTAGTCCTGTCGGTGGTTGTTCTAAGGTTATCATCAGCTCAGTTCAGAAGGGCTCCTTCATTCACTGTATTTGAAAAAACCAGTTTGCAGCTTTAGTTCAGATTGATGGAGATGGTGCTTTGCACTGTCACTGTGGAGTCAGAGTCCCTGTAAGTGAAACGGGAGAAGTAATAGCACTAATACCCCCAGGTCAGAGGGAAATCACCTTGAAGGAATCTTACGACTCAGAAGTTACTTTAGAAATGCAGTGGCAATACTTTAATTTTTCTGAATTAAAGCCTTTCTCTTCAACCAAGTTGCATTTCTTTTGTGATGCAGCTTCTTTAATGCCTTTGAAACGGACTCGTTTCTATACATTTCTAGATGTTCTGTTCATCTGTAGTGATATTCTGTGTACAGTTGGAGTTTTCTGCTTCCTTGAGTGGAAAGTTAGATGTTTATATCTGAGAAAATATCACAGTGTATTACAAACCGGAGAGGAGACTTGCAGGTTATGGGGGCACCCAGACCATGGCCCATCTTGTCCTGGCACCAACACAGTTGTAACAAGGGCTAGATGCCAAGCTGATCCTGGCAAAGCAGTTCTGGCCCAGGTCTACCCAGTAACACCTTCAGTGTAGCATTGCACAGCATGTTCCCAATTGAGTGACATCCTGACAATTTATTTATCTATAGCACTTAATTTATGTGCCATCTGCATGTCATTGCCATGCAGTGCCAGTTTTGAGATGCCCAACATGCCATGCACTACATCCAACGCCAGCCAGTGCCACTGGTGGGAGCATGTTGGGGTCCACGACAGCAAAATCGATCCTTTAGTCTGTTTCCTTGGACCTCGGTTGGACAGCACAGCGTTTGGTTGTGTTTAGGGGACAAAAAGGGTTTGATCTGTGTTTTAGTTGTGGGGAATTGGGTTGTGGGCTCTCGAGGGGTGGATTTTGAAGCCCCTCAGACCTTAAGTTCTTGTTTTGTGAACTTAAAGGTGAATTGGAAAAAAGTGATTTTCTTCCTCCTCGATAAGTGTGTTCCTCAGAAGTGTTCTGAGTTCTCCATCTCTTGTGGATATGGTGAAAGATGGGTGGCCCTGCCTTGGCTGGTGCCCTGCCCCACCTCAGAGCCAAGGAATAACCCCAAAGGGGTGGCAGGCTGAACACCCTAAACTGGGAGCCAGTGTATCTCCACAACTAGATCTCTGCAGACCCTCATACCCCAGAGTACCTCTGTTGTCAACTTGGTGGACGGCCGATTCTGTCCTCCTTACCTGTGTTTGGGGGAGGTGGAAAGAACCCCGCCAGGGATCCCTCACCCACCTATCATCTCCGTTGATGGGTTGACATGATTCAAATAAATATGATGTCTGTCTATCTGTCTTTCTATCTTTATCTCTGTCTGTTTATCTATATCTCTATCTCTCTATCCCCAAAGAGTACCCAATGTGGCTAATGATCCTTACAACACGTAGTAAAAGACAATTTAAAACAACAATATGGGCATAGAGTCCATGGCTGGAGGCATCTCAATACCTTCAAGATCCAAATGGAAGGGAGTTTTGGTCACCTCCAGGAGGTCCTCTAGCTCCAAATTTAACTATCTGGGAAATTAAATCCGTGGTTAAGGACTACCCCCCACCCCGACCTTGTGGGTACCGAGTGTCTGCAGTATACATGGTGGGTCTTTTGGGTTTTTTTGGGTCATCACTGCTGTGCCCTGATCCAGGAACCTAAAATGCCGCCGTCTCCCCACCACCCTGCCCCCTTGTGCCAGGGGACCCCGACTCCTCCACCCTGGATCAAGGGAGGCAAGCCAGCTTTGGTGAATGCCAGGCAGTTATATAACCAGGGCGATGATTCAAACACGTTTGATCACAGGGCAGTTTGCAGGGTGTGGCCTTTTTAGGGTTTTAATTTGGGCTCCAGAAGACTTGTAAGGAGCCGGCTCTCAGGGCTGGGGATGGATCGGGCCCGACGCCTACAGCCACTTGGCTCCCGTTTTGCCAGCTGCAGGAAAGCTTGGGAAAGGAGCCGAGCCTGACGCAAGCACTAACGGGCGAAGGGTGCACCAGCAGATCCGTTTGGCACCGTTTCTGGGCATCTGCCCTTCTGACAATAGAACCCAATCCTATGGATGTCTACTCAGGAGTACATCCTACTATTATCAGGGGTCAGGTGAAGTCTGGATCTAAGGGCCCGGTTTTCCAGTGGCAGTGAGGCTATCCCTGCAGGGTGTGTGCTGCATCCTGTGCCAAAGGGGGCAATCACACAGGCCCCTTTAAGGTACTGGGACATGTGTTGGATAGTTGGATATACTGGTGCTGGAAGGTTGGATAGGTTTGGACCCTGAGCCCATGAGGGCTGCCATATACAAGAAATAGACAGATGGACTGATGAATGGACAGACAGAAAGACAGATGTGGAAGGACATGGATAGATATAGAAGGGATAAATGGATAGATAGGAGGATGGATAGATATATAGAAATGGAAGGGGGGATATGGAAGGAGATGGATATAGGGTTGCCATATATCCCGGAAAACTCAGGCACTCCCAATTTTCAGGAATTGTTCGTGAACTGGCAAGTTGGAAAGGGGTCTTGTCCAATTATGAGAGAGAGATAGAGAGAGAGATAGAGAGATAGATAAGTGGAGGTGGGATGGATGGATGGATAGAAAGAACGAAGGAATGAATACGAGCTGTTTTGTCTCTTCCCACTCCTAAATCCCTTTATATTTTTCCATAGCATTACTTTCAATTATTAAAATTGCCTTTCTTCTCCGTAAGTGACCTGTTTTCCAGTTCTGCCTATAAAATGAAAACCAACTCATGCAACTAGTTCTCAATGAGGCCACACGTGTTACGAGGCATCCCTTGATGCCCAACGCCTTCTGCCCAGCTGGCACAAGGTGTGGCTACCCTCTCCCTAATTTGCCAACCTGAGAATTAATTGGATTCAGGGAGCAAAGGAATGGTTTCCTAATACAATTCCTAATACAATAACTACTCTTACTTGTAGGATTTGCAAGCAGGAGTAATGTTTGGGCCACGTCTGCCCTCCGGTGGTAGTTGTGGGTATGACACCTCCTTACAATATAAATACTGATAAGTTTGGAGGCAAAATTAGATTTTAGGCACAATCCTATCCATGTCTCCCCAGAACTAAGCTCCATTGTGTTCAATGGGTCTTACTTCCAGGAAAATGTGTTTAGGATTTATTTTCCTATTTATTTATTTATTTTGGATAGCATTTCAATATTCAATTTCAGGTAGTAATAATTTACTTAGTAATATACATAGGAGAATATTAGTATAGTATTAATATTTTTGATTAGACTTTTGAATAGACAATTATAGACAAAACTGTACTTTTGAATAGACAATTAATATGATATTAATATTCTCCTATTAGTATTAATATTAATAACTAATATTAATAACTACTAATAATATTAGTAATATGCATAAGAGTATATTAAAAGGAACCACTACTTCTGGGTCAAGCCTTAATAACGATATGTTAAGATAGGGTTGCCATATGTTCTGAGAAATAGGATTTTGGGAGACCCTGCAACCCTAAGCAGGCAGCACATAGCCTTGTAATTAATAAATTATATGTCATACATTATAAATAGTTTTAAATTTAAATAATTTTAATTTTAAATTTAAATGTTTGTGCTCAGACATTTGCCGACCCCCAGTGTGGAGCACCCCTGGCTGAGACACCAGCCTGCCATACGGCACAATCCAGAGTAACTATGGAGAGTCCTTGCTCCGGTGTAAGAACAACATACTCTGGATTGCAATATGAATTTCCCATAGGTTTTCACTAGGTGGTGCAGTAACTATGGGGGCACGTAATGTCTCTGGTAGTTACTCTGGATTGTAGGGATAATCTAGAATGTATTGATACCGAACAATATCACAATTACACAACAGAAGAAGGAAAACTTGGAGAGGATATTATTACACATAAAGTGAATCACAACCACAACTCATAACAAGACTTATAGTCTCCGAATGACGGTCTTAATCAAGACAAGGGCTTTTTGTCGTGTGGGAAACTGACTTTCCGTGACTATATCATGAGGTGTCGCTGTGATGATCTGATCTGATTTGTAAGATGAGCGCAAGATAAGATACGCTCCATTTTCCTTCTCAATTTATTGTGGTTTTGAAGACATGTTCAGACTCCTATAGGGTGCACTTCTGAATTCCCGACGCTAAGCGGTGCTTGCTTGACGGAGCCAAGTCTGGCCTCACCTGCCACAGCACATTCTTGCCATAATCCAAACATCTCATATATAGATATGTAGGTATGTATGTATATGTGTGTGTATGTATGTATGAAATCATATATATATTTATATACATATTTATATACATATAAATATACATATTTATATACTTATTGTTTCATACAACTGGAAAAACACACCCACACAATCATACATGCCCCCAAATCCAGAGTAACTACGGGAGCATGTAAGAGACTTTATGTGCACCCGTATTTACTGCACCACCTAGTGAAAACCTATGGGAAATTCATATTGGTATCCAGAGTAAATTGTTCTTACACCGGAGCTGGGACTCCCCATAGTTACTCTGGATTTTACCGAATCACACATATATACACAATCATACACACACATGTATATAATTGGACACACATATATAATCACACATACACATATAACCATACATAATCACACATATATAATCATACACATATATATAATCACAGACACACTTATATAATCATATATAATCACACATATAGTCACACACACATATAATCATACACATGTATATAATCATATACATATATATAATCACACACACACACACATATACATATACATATACATACATATATATATATATATATATATATATATATATATATATATATATATATATATATATATATATATATATATATATATATATATGAAAACAAGCATGGACAGATAGCCTTAATGTCCTTAAATATTGATTCTTGGGTTTAAAATACAGATGAATTTCCATTGTACGTGTGAAAGCATTTTAATGGATTAAACAAGATGTGGTGGTACAAATAACGCACTTCTTATTGTTTTTAAGAAACAACAAAATAAAACCCTGAAATCATGTTTACTCAAGAGTAAGTTCCATTATCGTCAATGAGGCTCACTCCCACGTAAGCGTGGATAGGACTGCAGCCCGTGTCTGCTGAAACTACCGTCTGTATCACCTGCTTAGTTCACTTAAAGCTATTATTTTTTATAATTATACAGTAATTTATGGACACACCGTTTTCTGCATTTTCCTCCTTTTTGGGGGGGAATCTGCAGAAAAAATAAAAATATTTAAAAACACGTCTTGTAATTAACTTTGCAACGTAAATATAGTAACAAAATATATGTAGAATAACCAAGTAAATAATATATTATTTTTGGTTCATAAAAATAAAAATTCAAAATGTCCATTGTAATGTGTTGTGCCGATCTAAAATTTCATTAGGATGTCTATGGGGTCCTTTATGGGGGCAACAGGGAATCCAAGGGGACATCGCACTCTCCCAATACGGTGTCGCGGCGCATGGCGGAGCCCTTGTTGAGTACCTTCAGCCTCAGACTATGCCGGGCCAAGTCCATGGGCAACACCCCCTCGAAAAAGAAGTCCTCGTTGAAGATGGGGTTCCGGCTCAGCTTGACGGTGGCACTGCGCTGTCGCTGCCCCGTCCCCGGTCGCAGACGCAAGGAGACGCAGCAGCTGATGTGCCGTGGGTCACAGTGGGGTGGGTAGAAAGATTCTGCGCTGACCAGCCGGACCCGGAGCCGTCCTTGTGGCTCTAGGTACTCGGTAGAGAGTCTCAAACGTCCACCGCTGCTTACCGTCAACATGACCTCCTTGGTGAGCCGCTCGTGGCAGCGAATCAGGTCCAACGGGTAGAGTGGAAGGGTGGCGAACGAAACCCAGCCAGGCTCCTTCTCCCTCCGCAGCAAGCTGGGACTAGTGTCTGTGGAACTGGTCTCCTCCGTGGACAAGGAGTTGGGCCGCGGTAACGTATGGACATCCACGGAGCGGCAGACAAATTTCCGCCGGTGACTGTAGGCCTGGCACGCACCCAGAGAGCGCGTCAGCAAAGGGGAGCCATAGGGGGACGTCTCCGTGGACGAGGCAGTGTCACTGTCCAGGGCTAAGGTGGGATGCGAAAGAGGCCGCAACGGCGAGGTGAACCGCGTGGTGCGGAAACCGCGTGGCGCATGGTGGGGCAGGCGTTCCCCGTGGAAAAGGGACTCCCGCCGGCGTGTGTGGGGACTCTCGGGTAGGAAGACTAGGCCCGACGGGCTGGACAACTGAGGCATGGAGGAGGCACTGTAGAGGCGCCCGAGAGGTCGGCCCTTCTCCTGGTCGGTAGTGGCCATTTGGATTGAAGACTCGCCTTCAGGGTTCTGGTTTTTGCATGTGCGACGACCCTGCAAGGTGGCCAGGCTGGGTGGGATGAAAAATCTGGGGATCCGGTCTGGTGTCAGCACATTGGGGCAAACCGGTTGCGGGCAGGAGGCTTTCTTTCTGGAGAACATCTTGGTTCTTGCAGGGGGAAAAGTGGCCCAACCGAGGACACCAATAAAGCCGGCTGGACGACAGTCCTTGAAGCTAACCTATAGGATAAAAAGAGACATAGTTGAGCTATGGGCACCACCACTCACCGGGCACCAGTTGGTGGCCTTGGTGGAGTCATCAGACTCCCTGGCTATGCCTCTAGAAAGCCCATAAATTGACACAACAGCCAGAACTCTCTGTACTGTGATGTCCCCGTGACCGACTTTGCAGGTAGACTGTCACCGCATAGGGAGGCTCCACAGCAAAGACTGGTCCCTCCTGTATGAATTAATCCCCTCTAATCCCCATTTGTCTCTAATCCGCTTTTAAGGTTATCTAAGCCGGGGTTTGTGGAAGAGAATTCCATAAGCTAACCACACACCCTGTGCTCAAGCCCTGTCAATCATTCTTTTGTCTGACCTGTCAATCATTCGTTGAACTGGGTGGGGGGAGAAGTACCTCTTTGATCCTCTTTTGTCACACACTGGGCATCATTTAAGGCACGCTCTTCCGGGTTGAAAACGTCCCAGACAAATATATAGGATCAAAGTCACCGGTACTAGGACAGCAGACTTTAACCTGATCCATCCCATAATTTCAATAACCCAAGTATGGGTCTGGGGGTCCACCACCAACACCCCCTCCCCCTGCCCACTCCTTGCCCCCGTTATCACTCATCCCAACCCTCACTCTCCCCACTTTCCATCCCCCAAACCTTTATAATCTCAGTCGCCATCATCTTCCTCTCCGTCCCCCAAACCTTTATAATCTCATTCGCCATCATCTTCCTCTCCGTCCCCCAAACCTTTATAATCTCATTCGCCATCATCTTCCTCTCCGTCCCCCAAACCTTTATAATCTCATTCGCCATCATCTTCCTCTCCGTCCCCCAAACCTTTATAATCTCATTCGCCATCATCTTCCTCTCCGTCCCCCAAACCTTTATAATCTCATTCGCCATCATCTTCCTCTCCGTCCCCCAAACCTTTATAATCTCAATGGCCATCATCTCCATCCCCCATACCTTTTGGGTCCCAGGAGCAACCTATTGACTGCTCTGATGAACCACCAACTGATTGCAAAACCGAGTACTGATTTTGCGGGTCCTCTTTCCGAATGCCCTTCGCCTCCTCTTTGTGGGTCTGTGTGTGTGTGTGTGTTTTTGCGTCTGGTTAGTAATCTAGCCATAAAACCGGCAGGTTGCTGGAGCGTAGCTAAGTACTCCTCTCTGACGTGATTTTCCACTGGCTGCTCTGAAAAGTTTTTAAATATCAAGAGAGAAAGCAAATTAAAAGGGGGGGGGGGGGTAACGGCTGGGAAGAGGTCCAGGACTAATAGTAGTGGAGGAGATCAACCCCTTCCACATATGTCCACATATGTCCCCATATGTCCGTGGAGGAGCCCAACCCCTTCCACATATGTCCACTCAGATCTCCCAGCCATGACGCATGTTGCCCCCTAAAGCTTGTTGCCCGTTGCAGTTGCCACCCCCTGCACCCCCTTAGTTATGCCACTGCCCGACAGCCCACGGAAAGGGGTCACAAATTTCCTGGTATCTTCCATTTTCCAGTCTTACTGGGGCCCATGAGAGGTGGTGCAGAGGGCATGGGTGGCATCGTAATTCCTGCCACACATCCATATTTATTCAAATCTAATGCGCCGTTTAATCTAATGCACACCTTGATTTGGGAGGCTGCAATCCTAAAGACATTTTCCTGGGAGTAAGACCTATTGAACACAATGGGGCATACTTTTGAGTAGACATGCTTAGGATTGTGCTTTGTGAGTGCAATCCTATGCATGTTTACTCAAAAGTAAGTTCCATTATAGTCAGTGCGTGGATAGGATTGCAACCTGTGGGCTCCTATGGCTATACTACCTTTAATGCACCTGATCTTGTCTATTTCATTCAAAACCAAAGAGTGGTTGGTCGAATCATGTACCACTCGGCGCACTTGGGACTGTATGTGCAGTATACTGAATTCTGATTGGTTAGACTCTCACCCGAAACAATACCATATTTACTCGAATCTAATGCGCCATCAAATCTAATGCGCGACCTATAATCATAATCAAAATACCAGACACATACCCAGGCAGCCCACCCACTTCCACACCTCCAAGAAGGCCAACTTACTAGCCATGTCCCGTTGCGCGGACCACCTCTCTGGGGTCACGCCCCCCCCGACGTCTTCACGATCCCCAGCTGCCGAAATCTCCAAGTTTCCAGCGTCAGTCTGGCGCCGGAGAACACCATCGCTTCCCACTAGGGGGCCTATGGGGACGACACCGACTTCGGTATCACAGACGGACCACTCTGTGTACCGAGAAATCGGATTACGGAGAGTTAGAACGAGGCTGCCCCATTGGACTCTGCAGATCCGGAGTCACCGTCGACGGCTTCTGCTCCGTCCCATGTTGTTTTGGCCCTAGACCCAATGGGGAAGGGCTTCTTTTGCCTGGCACGGTGCCCGGGGTGTCGGATCTTGCACAAAGGGGGCATTCTTCCAAAACTTGGCGACTGTTTGCAAAGGCTTAAATGTTAAACCCGGCCTGTATCACAGCCACAATGGCTTGCGGGTTTGGCAATCCTTGCGTTGCCAGAGTCGCCGGACCCGTCTCAATGCGCTAATGCGCAAAGGCACAGTCTCATTTTTCCAGATGACGTCGGGGTATAAACAATATACTTTCCGACCCCCCCCCACCCCCATGGCCAAGCCCTTCCTGGCAGCTTGACTTAGAAAATGCTCCTTTCCTTGATCAGAAGTGGATGATATGGTTGAGGTTATGGGTGCAATCCAGAGTAACGATGGGGGTCCTTGCTCCGGTGTAAGAACAACTTACTCTGGATTGCAATATGAATTTCCTATAGGTTTTCACTAGGTGGTGCAGAAACTACAGGCACACATAATGTCTCTAACGTGCTTCTGTAGTTACTCTGGATTGTAGGGTATGTTGCCCTGAATATGCTATAGGGGAATACATAAGAACTGAAGAGCCCTGCTGGATCAGGCTAAACCCTATAGGGTCGCCATAAATATCTTTCAAAAATCCAGGACTGTCAAACCTGCCAGGATTTGAATGCAGTCCCTGAAAACCAGAAAATTCCTGGTTTTCCAGGCATATGGCAACCCTATATACAACCTATGCAATCTTATACAACCTATACAACAATATACATGCTCCTTTTTAGACTGAAGAGCCTCAAAAGCTGCTGCAAAAAAAGGATGGAGGCTATTTCTGTCCCGATGTTGACAGTGTGCAAGGCATGCAAACATACCCTCATAATATCAACAACATACACTCATAATATCCTACAATTAAAAGGCTGGTCAAATAAAACTGTTTTAATAGGGTTATTAAAAGATGGGCAGGGATGGCACTCAGAGCCAGGGAAGGAGGACACCAATGGTTGGTCATTGGAGACCATTGAGAAGGTCCGATCCATTCTTGGTGCAGGTTCAGTTTCTGGAGACCACCCCAAAATGTGTAGCCAAACCCTATTTCACACCATATAGGATCAGGCACGTTTCCCTGGACTTGGTTCTCAATAGGATTGTGTTCAGGCCATACAAAAGAATCAAAATCCTTATGGACTAGACACTTGGGTAGGTGGAATTGGAAACCCGATGTAAGCTGGTTGCAAACCATTATGGTGCCAATTTCAGTCTGCGTCACCCCAAAATGGGACGCTATCCCCCATTTCACACCATATATGAACAGGCACAGTTCCCTCCGCACTGCTGGACTCGCAGGTTCCCAATGGGATTCTATTTAGGCAATACAGAAGAATATAAATATAAATACAGAAACGTATGTATGTAGGTGTAATTGGGAGCCCGATCCTTAATGATGCCATTTCCAATTTCAGTTTGGGGACCACCCCAAAATGTGATCACCCCCTATTTGACACCATACATGGTTTCCCAAACTTGGCTCCCAACGGGATTCTGTTTAGGCACTACAGAAGAATATAAATCCTTATGGACTAGAGACTTGGCTAGGATTCCGATATAAAACATAATTTAATTTAGGGCAAAATCCAGAGTAACTACAGAGTCCTTGCTCCGGTGTAAGAACAACTTACTCTGGATTGCAATATGAATTTCCCATAGGTTTTCACTAGGTGGTGCAGTAACGACAGGTGCACGTAAAGTAGTTATTCTGGATTTGGGGGTTAATGAACTTAGGATCCCAATATAAAACTTAATTAGGATCCCGATCTCAAATCATGGCATGTATTCGCTTCGAAAGAGGGTGCTGGTTTCAGGGTCGGCGCGGTTTCATGGCGATGCCTGAATTCACATGCGCTCCTTCCAATATTTGCTGTCATTCCAGTTCACCGACAGCGCCAACCGCGGCCGTTTCCAAACAGGGAGCGGCAACAAAAGAATTCCCAGGATGTTCTGAACGAGGCAAAGGTGAAGTGGTCAAACTGGCTCCGTCCCCCTCCTGCCCCCCCACCCTATAAAGCTTACCCGCTCCTCTGTGCATCAAGGCATCCAATGGTGTGGCGGGTCAGCATAAGTCTTCGTGCCGGCACCCTTATGCTTCATGCGCACTTATGACATCGGTGCCTTCGCGCAAGAAGGGAACAGGTTGTGTTGTGAACCTCTCGTTGCGCGGGGTGCACTCACATCTGCAGAGGGAAGAACGAGGAATTCATAACTGTACCATATAATGGATTAATGCTTTAAAACTAATTGAAAATTGCACCCATTAATTAATGCATCAATTAATGCATCCATTGGGTTAATTGTTTTGAAACGCAAGGACTTATCGGAGCCACGTCGGGCAGGCGGCATCAAATGCCACCACGTTTGGCATGTGTTTGGAGACAATCTTCTTCCTTGTTCCTCCTTAGAAAGGAATGACTCCATCAAAACAATGGAGAGGCAATGCGCCCCCATCCCCTCTCCCATGGGTGCCGTTGTTGACCAAAAAAGAGGCATACCCATGACATCCCATAATATATTATAGGATATGTATGATGATCAAGGGAATGCCCTCGTGTATGATGGTCAAGGGAAATCCTCTTCCCGGGCCACATTAATATTCCCTCCCATCATCGTACATGAAGGCGTTCCCTTGATCATCATACATATCCTATAATATATTATGGGAGAGGCATTCCATCATATATGGGAAATCCTCTTCTTGGGCCCCATTAAAAATCCCTCCCATGAGAGAGGATGGGGCAAATGCTTCCTATATTATAGTAGAGGCATTCCTTCATGCATGATGATCATGTATGATGGGAGGGAATATTAATGTGAAAGAGTGCCTCCATTATTAATATATTATAGGAAATTATTAAATGTTAATATATTATAGGAAGTGTTTGCCCCATCCTCTCTATTATGGGTGGGACTATTAATGTGGCCCATGAAGAGGCATTCCCTCGATCGCCATACATGAAGGAAAGCCTCTGCTATCAATATATCATAGAAAGCGATCGTCCCATCCCCTCTATCATGGGAGGGAATATTAATTCTCATGGGAGGGAATGCTAATTAATATTACTTATTAATTACCCCCTCTATCATGGGAGGGAAGATCAATATGGCTTCAGAAGAGGCATTCCCTCAATCATCATACATGAAATAATTCCTCTACTATTTATATATTATAGGAAGTGTTCACCCCATCCTCTCCATCATGGGAGGGAATATTAATTAATTGATATTAATTATTAATTACCCCTCTATCATGGGAGGGAATAGTAATGTGGCTTCAGATGAGGCATCCCCTTGATCATCATATATGAAGGAATAGCTCCACTTGTAATATTTTAGGGGTGCACTCCATCCTCTCGTGGCTTTTATTAATGGCTATTAATGGCTATTAATGTGGCTCCAGAAGAGGCATTCCCAGTCACCTTATAGCAAGACTGCTCCTTCTAGTAGTACTAGAATTGTTTCCACCTACCCTCATGTTGGAGGGAACGCCGCCTTAAATTTCCTGGCAAGAGGCATTCCCTTTGGCTCTCATATAGAATCCTAGAGTTGGAAGGGACCCGGAAGGTCATCTAGTCCAACCCCCTGCCTGGAGCAGGAAATCCTCCTAGAGCATCCCCAACAGGTGCTGGTGGAGCCTCTGCTTGAAGGTGGGAATGCCTCTTTTCATTCCATCTTCCCCCCAACAGATCAAAAATGGCAACGGGGAAGAACGTCTCCAGATTTCCATGCGCCGTTGAACCACCCCTATCGTCAGCTCCAGTTTCATGCGCTGGTTGTAAATTATTCTCACCAAAGCTTGCTTGAAGTCCACCCAGGACACAAAGGACGCCTGTGTCCCCGGCAGGATCCGTCACTCAGATCCAGATCAGGCGACGCCGAAGGGTGAAGCAATCCCGGCCGACACAACAAAGTTGTGTTCCTCGTACATCGGCCAAGAAATCTGAGCCGCAAACACTCTTGTGAACACTTTCTACCCTCTCCGTTCTTACGCCTCCCCCTTAAAAGAAATGGTTGAATACACAGAACGGGTTTGCAACAGACACTTAAAAGTCAGTGGTGTTTATATTTGGGAATATATATTTTTAATGGAACTGGAATTGCAACCCACGTTCATTAAGTAGACTATTTACTCTTCAAAGGTCATCAACACAACTGGTGTGTCTCCAGGTTGGCAGTTTTTACCGTATTTGCCCAAATCGAACGCGCCGTCGAATTTAATGCACGCCTTATTCTTATAATCAAAACACATTGACTCGAATCAAATTAACCATCAAATCTAATGCGCACCCTGATTTTGGAGAGTAAGGGCACAATCCAGAGTAATTACAGGGAGTCCTTGCTCCAGTGTAAGAACAATTTACCCCCAAATCCAGAGTAACTACAGGAGCATGCAAAAGACTTTACGTGCACCCGAAGTTAATGCACCACCTAGTGAAAAGCTATGGGAAATTCACATTGGAATCCAGAGTAGGTTGTTCTTACACCGGAGCAAGGACACCCAGTATATACTCTGGATTTTGCCCTTACTCTGGATTGCAATATGAATTTCCCATAGGTTTTCACTATGTGGTGCTATAGCTACGGGTGCATGTAAAGCCTCTTATGTGCTCCCATAGTTACTCTGGATTGTAGGGTAAGGATGCAATACTAAAGACACTTTCCTGGGAGTAAGACCCATTGAACACAATGGGACTTTCTTCAGAGTAAACATGGTTAGGATTGCTCCCTCAACTGAAAAGCTGAGCATTAGATTTGAGTAAATACAGTCTATTTTGACCCATTTTGGTCCACAAACTCAAATGCACTTTTTAAGCACATTTGGATTCTGCTGTTAAAGAGCCTTGAATAAATTGCATTTATTGATACATTAATACATTAATATTATTAATGTCAATTAACATTGATATTAATATTATTAGTTAATATTAATATTATTAACATTAATAATATTAATATTATTAATTAATATTAATATTAATTTTATTAATGTTATTAATGATACATTATTAAATTATTTATATATTTTTGAGCACATAGTCTACAGATCTTGGCTGTGCATCTGGGGCTTCTGCCCTACAAAGGCTTCCAATGGGGCCTTGCGGTTCCTAAGGTCAGCCGTGCCTTTGGGGCAAACAGGAAACATTCCCAGGGAATGTAGGTCAGCACAACTGTTTCTCCATGTGCAAGCGCAACCTTTCAGGGCGCAGTGGAAATTGCCGCGTGCACCGCTCCAGAACAATATTTGATGTCATGCCCCAAAGATGTGCCAATATAGGGCTGGGTATTTGCTTATTTGATTACCCAGAGTCTTGATTTTCTGGTCTGGTGCCAGTAACTTAAACTGGGAGGGAGGACTGTGCTGGGGTAAAGGACCCAGTATGTCCCCACCAAGACATACACTCACACTCCCCCCATACTTCCACACTCCCACACACTCCCCCTATTAAGCTTCCTTGGGTTGGTAAAGCCCACTCCAGCTCCACCGAAGAGCATACTGTGCCACTCACCGACATCTCTTAATCTGTGGAACTCCTTGCTACAGGATGCCGTGACTGTGTCCGGCTTGGAAATACTCATAGATCACTTCCCCTCTTTCAGATCCAGGAGTCCCACAAGCTTGAAGTCGGACCAAACAATTGCTGGAATCCATGGGAGAAAGCCTTGGAATGTGTTATATGGGAAAATAATGGTTATACTGGTATTTTTCCTAGATGGTCAACAGCCGCTTGTCACGTACCCTCCACGTGGAAGGTGCAATTAAGAAAAAGAAGCTGCTCCTTTCCTGCATCTCCCCAGGTTGTGACTCATGTTATGAGCATTAAAATGTTTTTTAATCTCTTTTTTTAATTTAAAAAACAATAACTACGCGGCAGAGGTCAAGGGTCCAAAGAGTACGGCACGTGGACCGAGTACAGGACGGAGGAGGAACTGGCCGAGTAACGGAAAAACAAACACCCCCTGCTTTTTTAAGGGTGGGAGCGCTCAAACATTTGGCTCACGTCCCTCTGATGACGTGTCTCTCCCGGCACTTTGGCAATCAAAGCTCTCCATTTTTTTTTTAATTTCCAAAAACAATAACAATAACAATATGCAGTGCCAAACCAAACCAAAAACAAGTTTTGGGATCTCAAGGTTCAAAGAAAAAGTTGCAAGTATCTCTCTAAGGGCAAAATACTGAGTAACTACGGGGAGTCCTTGCTCCGGTGTAAGAACAACTTACTCTGGATTGCAGTATGAATTTCCCATGGGTTTTCACCAGGTGGTGCAGTGACTACGGGTGCACGTAAAGTCTCTTACGTGCTCCTGTAGTTACTCTGGAATGTAGGGCTATTTATTTATTTATTTATTTATTTATTTGCTTATTTATTTATTTACTTATTTGCTTACTTATTTATTTACTTACCTACTTACTCACTAACTTACTTACTCACCTACTTACTTACTAACTTTCTTACTCACCTACTTACTTACTTACTCACTAACTTACTTACTCACCTACTTACTTACTTACTTACTCACCTACTTACTTAAAAGCTTTGTATCCCTCCTTTTCTCTGTGAAGGACGGATGCCCAAGGCGGTTTCCAATAATTAAATAAAAACATACAATAAAATGTATTGTTAAATATAAAGATAAAACATGTATCGAAAAGCAAATTAACATAAATTTATTCATTCATTTATAAATGAATTATTTTTGGCAGAGAATGAACCAAAAATAATGGAGAAAAATGGACTTATGGCTTCCAAGGGTAAAGGGCAGGTACCCAAATAGTTTGCAAACCTTTGAGATCGGTGAACCACCTTGCGTACGGCTGTGGGTCACGATCCGATGCTTGATTTCAGATCGACAATCAATATTGGGTCCTCCGCAGCAGGCCACTGTCCCCCCAGTTTAAAACTTTCTGGGCCATGGTCAGTATTGGGAGCGATTGGCTTACCCCTAAATCCAGAGTAGCTATGGGAGCACATAAGAGACTTTACGTGCACCTGTAGTTACTGCACCACCTACTGAAAACCTATGGGAAATTCATGTTGGAATCCAGAGTGAGTTGTTCTTACACCGGAGCAAGGACTCCCCATAGTGACTCTGGATTTTGCTCATCGTTGGCCAAAAGCCGGGACAGAAGGAAGTTGGATGTTAACACTATTATTTTTGTTTTCAGCGAGCGTTTGGCTGTCGCAAACAGCGCACTCCTGGAGCACAATGGTTTGGACAGGTCCTGGGTTTGGGCTGAGCGCTTCCTGCGTTGACAAAGGCAACACAAAACACACGCACACCCAAGAACCAAACCAGAGATTTCCAGACGAGAGTGGAAATAAGGGACGTGACCCTATCCGTGGCCCTCCTGATGTTATCCGTGGACACCCTGCTTGATCGTCCGCTGAGAACTCCCTGTACCTGTCTGAATAAATTCCAGCTCCCAGACGCCGATTGTACATTCGTCAAGTTCAGGGCTAATTAGAGATTAAAAAAATAATAAAACTTGCAAGAATAAAATGTCCTGTGGTGTTTGTCGTTGGACAAAAGCCAGAGTAACGACGGGGAATCCTTGCTCCGGTGTAAGCACAATTTGCTCTGGATGGCAACATGAATTTCCCATAGGTTTTCACTAGGTGGTGCAGTAACTGTGGGTGCACGTAAAGTCTCTTACGTGCTCCCGTAGTTACTCTGGATTTGGAGGGGTTGTCAATTTTCTGCAAGAGGAATGTCAAAAGGGGGTACCATGTTTTTTTCTGAGTTCCCAGGATATTTGTGGCTCCCCAACTTTGGTTCCTGGCTGTGCTTTGGACCCCAGTCTCGGGAACATTATATCCCCTACTCTTCTCTTTTGCGTTCCCTGCTCAGATAGCAAAATCCCTGGAAAGTGCTGGAGCCCCCATTGCTGGTTGAGCCCACTGACCCCATTCTTCACCCCTTCTCCCCCCTCTGAGGCATCCTCATGAGATCAGAACATGTAATATCCCCCTTTTGACCCTGAGCCGGTACTATTTCGTCCTACACACCCTCTCATGCGCACAGGTATGACCTCGTGCAATGTATGAGCCAAAGGTTGCATTCAGTGTGATTCCGCGTGTGCAGGCTGGTTGCACTGAGCACGGCTTAATTGCCATGACCTTGTCCCGTTCACTCATTGCTCCTCAGCCTCCTTCTCGTGTGTTTGACTGCCTTGTCTGCACAAGAGGATGTGAGTAACTGTGCCCCGCACACACCTGGGTTCATCGTCCCGTCCCCAGTTGTCTAATTACACCCCTTACCTAAGGATAATGAGCTCTTTAAGCGGTTCGGTCATTAAATCTGGATCGCGTCCTTCTGAAAAATTAGGACCCATAGTACATCAGGATCCGTCTCGACACCAGGATCTGTCTCGACACGGGATCCACAAGTGTGGTGGGAAGGAGTCAGGCTGGCTGGATACACCCATTGCCGGGGATCGTCACCTTGTGGCCTCCCGTCTGGGTGGCTGAAGTTCAGGGACCCATTCAGGGACTGAGCCCCTGGCACCCATTCAGGGAATGAGTTCAGGCACCCATTCAGGGGCGGAGGGGGCGACGAAGCACAGGACCCCCCTACTCCGAAGACCCCAAAGCAGTAGTTACATCAAGGAACCCACAAGGAACACTTCAACACTCTGGTCTTTCATGACAACACTAGAATCATAGACTCCTTGGGTTGGAAGGGACCCAAAAGGTTATCTAGACCACCCCCTACTTGTAGCAGGAAATCCTCCTACAGGAGTCGTCTTCACCCTTTTTCATGACCCCATCCCTAATAACTAACTAACTAACTAACTAACTAACTAACTAACTAACTAACTAACTAACTAACTAAATAAATAAATAGGGGTTCACTTTCTATCTCACCCCGACCTTACGACCTGCTCTACTCGGCCCCATCTCTTGGGTACGCGCAACTCCCTGGTTTCAGAAGTAGGCTGTCTCTGAACGTCAGGCACAAGGGAATAATTAGCTTTTTGGGGGGGGGGGGAAGGTGGGATATAATCCACAAATAAATCAATAAATAAAGTAAACAAATAAAATCAATTACAGCAATAATCAAATAAATAATAGCAACAGGATGCCGGGATCTTTTGTCCTTTCTGAAGATAGATTAGAGGGTCCATGGACCTGATCCGGCACTGCTTAGGTTCACCCTATTTTTTCGCTTGGACAATCTCTTGTTCATGAATTTTTAAAGGAGAGTAATAGTAATGAAAAGGAGAGTCCTGGTGGGCTCATAAAGGTAAAGCTGGACACCGAGGCATCCTTCTTTCCATAGGTTAAAGGGGTGAAGAGAAGCATCTAAACTCCCAACTCGGAGGAGACGAAGGTGTAACGGCTGACCTGGAGATGAATCAGACCATCATCGTGCTCAGGTGTGACCATCCAGGGTAGTAATTAAGAATCCTATATAAAGGACATGGATTTACTCTCTTCTTCCAACTGCCTTGGTGAAGCCTGCAGACAGCTGAGTTTACCAACCAGGTGAGTTGAAGAGCTGCAAGCGTCCAAGGAGCTCTGTTTGTTCCATACCTGAGAGGGCTGCAGCGGCAAAGAACGGGGCCTTTTCCGCTTTGGCACCCCTTTTTATGTAGCTGAGAGGTCCCTGTCTGTTGCCGCTGCACCCCTAACCTCTCTTAGACTGCCAAGAGTAAGTTATCCCACACTGTAGGTCTTCAAGATCTTGAGAACCTCTGGAGATACTGTAGATCTTCAAGATCTTGAGAAGAACCTCTGGAGATGCTATAGAGGGGATTCCTATGGATGGTGGATGCCGAAGAGGGTCCATGGTAATTAAAACCTACCCAGAAAACTGTCGAATCCGCACAAAGCACGGCCCTTTCTCTCCACAGTTGCAGGAAAAAACCTTTGGGAAGATGCCTCACCTCGTGGAGAGCGTCAACAACATTGTCAGTGTCTTCTACAAACATGCCCGCCGGCACGGCGACTCTTACACCCTGAACCGGAATGAGATGAAGTGGCTGATCATCGAAGAGTTCACTGACGTCATTAAGGTGAGTAGGAGCCAGTATGGTCAATGTCAATGGGTTGGGAAGAACCGAGGAACCCAAAGTTTGGTGGACCTCCAAGGGATAGGGAGATTTACCCCCAAATCCAGAGTAACTATCGGAGCACATAAGAGACTTTACGTTCACCCATAGTTACTGCACCACCTAGTGAAAACCTATGGGAAATTCATATTGCAATCCAGAGTAACGTGTTCTTACACCAGAGCAAGGACTCCCCATAGTTACTCTGGATTTTGCCTGAAGTTGTGCAAAATATATTGCACCTTTTAGGTTGTGACCCCTTTTGGGACAGGGATCCATTAGCTATTAATTTTTTTTAATTAGCTATTAATTTTTTATTTTCTTTGTAAACTGTTTTCTGAACTTTTTAGTTGAAATGTGTTGAGTGGGTGGGTAGATAGACAGGTAGGACCTTATTTATACCCCACACTACTTGTAAATACCCAAGGCGGGTGGGTGCAAAGACCCCAAATAGGGTGCAAATATTCAACAAGCTTCATTTACCCTTTCTCCATCTTTCAGAATCCCAGTGATCCTAAGACCGTTGCCTTGACCTTCCAGCTGCTGGACATTAACGGGGACGGTTTGGTGGACTTTGATGAATACCTGCTACTCATCTTCAGGGTGGCCAAAGCCTGCTCCCGCCACCTGCAGCCCAGAGAATGTGTCTGCCAGGAGGGGGGCGCATGCAGAGCCGAGGACCGCTGTGGTCGTCCATATGCTCGTGAACCAGTAGATGATTGTGAAAAGTCTCACCTGCTTAAGAGCAATGGGGAGAGAAGGTCTCAGTCACGGGAATGTGAGCAGAGAAGATCCCATACGCGTGAGTTGGACTCCAGGAGAAGGTCTCCATCTCAAGATGTCGATAGCAGAAAGGATCGGTGGACAAGACAGCAGAGGTCTCGATCTCGGTCAAGGGAGGGTGAGTGCGAAAAAGAGCAATGGTGTCAATGGGATTCCAAGCTCCAATGTAAAGAGCAGAGGACCCAGAGACGGGTCTCTGACTTCAGTGATGATGATGACCAGAGGATCCGTCAACGGGACTCTCAGCGCCGATGCAAAGATCAGAGAAGGACCCAACGATGGAACTCTGACATCACTGATGACGAGGACCAGAGGAGGATCCGTCAAAGGGACTCTGACCCCCGACGCAAGGAGCAGAGAAGGATCCATCACCTTCTGAGAAGGACCCATGACTTCAGTGATGACGAGGACCAGAGAAGGACCCATCAACGGGACTCTCAGTTCCGATGCAAAGATCAGAGAAGGACCCGTCAATGGGACATTTTCAGTGATGATGATGACCAGAGGATCTGTCAAAGGGACTCTGACCCCCGACGCAAGGAGCTGAGAAGGCCCCAGAGACGGGATTCTGACTTCAGTGACCGGAGAAAGACGCTTCAGTGGGACTCAGAGTTCAGTGGTGATGATGACCACAGAAGGAGTCAACGGGACTCTGACCTCCAATGCAAAGAGCAGAGAAGGACCCGTCAACGGGACTCAAACTTCAGTGAGGACAAGGACCAGAGGGGGACCCGTCAACTGGATTCTGACCTCCGACGCACGGAGCTCAGAAAGACTCGGAGACAGGACTCTGATTTCAGTGATAATGAGGACCACAGAAGGAGCCATCAAAGGGACTCTGAGCTCCGACGCAAAGAGCAGAGAAGGAGGCAGAGAAGGGATTCTGAGTCCAGTGATGACGAAGATCAGAGAAGGACCCAGAGACAGGACTGTGACCTCCGACGCAAGGAGCAGAGAAGGACCCTGGACTCTGACTCCAGCAATAATGAGGACCACAGAAGGAGCCATCAAAGGGACTCTGAGCTCCGACGCAAAGAGCAGAGAAGGAGGCAGAGAAGGGATTCTGAGTCCAGTGATGACGAAGACCAGAGAAGGACCCAGAGACGGGACTGTGACCTCCGACGCAAGGAGCAGAGAAGGACCCTGGACTCTGACTCCAGCAATAATGAGGACCACAGAAGGAGCCATCAAAGGGACTCTGAGCTCCGACGCAAAGAGCAGAGAAGGACCCAGAGAGGGGATTCTGAGTCCAGTGATGACGAAGACCAGAGAAGGACCCAGAGACGGGACTGTGACCTCCGACGCAAGGAGCAGAGAAGGACCCTGGACTCTGACTCCAGCGATAATGAGGACCACAGAAGGAGCCATCAAAGGGACTCTGAGCTCCGCCGCAAAGAGCAGAGAAGGACCCAGAGAGGGGATTCTGAGTCCAGTGATGATGAAGACCAGAGAAGGACCCAGGGACGGGACTGTGACCTCCGACGCAAGGAGCAGAGAAGGACCCTGGACTCTGACTCCAGCGATAATGAGGACCATAGGAGGGTCCGTCAACGGGACTCTGAGCTCCGCCGCAAAGAGCAGAGAAGAACCCAGAGAGGGGATTCTGAGTCCAGTGATGACGAAGACCAGAGAAGGACCCAGAGACGGGACTGTGACCTCCGACGCAAGGAGCAGAGAAGGACCCTGGACTCTGACTCCAGCGATAATGAGGACCACAGAAGGAGCCATCAAAGGGACTCCGAGCTCCGCCGCAAAGAGCAGAGAAGGACCCAGAGAGGGGATTCTGAGTCCAGTGATGACGAAGACCAGAGAAGGACCCAGAGACGGGACTGTGACCTCCGACGCAAGGAGCAGAGAAGGACCCTGGACTCTGACTCCAGCGATAATGAGGACCACAGAAGGAGCCATCAAAGGGACTCCGAGCTCCGCCGCAAAGAGCAGAGAAGGACCCAGAGAGGGGATTCTGAGTCCAGTGATGACGAAGACCAGAGAAGGACCCAGAGACGGGACTGTGACCTCCGACGCAAGGAGCAGAGAAGGACCCTGGATTCTGACTCCAGCGATAATGAGGACCACAGAAGGAGCCATCAAAGGGACTCTGAGCTGCGACGCAAAGAGCAGAGAAGGACCCAGAGAGGGGATTCTGAGTCCAGTGATGATGAAGACCAGAGAAGGACCCAGAGACGGGACTGTGACCTCCGACGCAAGGAGCAGAGAAGGACCCTGGACTCTGACTCCAGCGATAATGAGGACCAGAGGAGGGTCCGTCAACGGGACTCTGAGCTCCGCCGCAAAGAGCAGAGAAGGACCCAGAGAGGGGATTCTGAGTCCAGTGATGATAAAGACCAGAGAAGGACCCAGAGACAGGACTGTGACCTCCGACGCAAGGAGCAGAGAAGGACCCTGGACTCTGGCTCCAGCGATAATGAGGACCACAGAAGGAGCCATCAAAGGGACTCTGAGCTCCGACGCAAAGAGCAGAGAAGGAGGCAGAGAAGGGATTCTGAGTCCAGTGATGATGAAGACCAGAGAAGGACCCAGAGACGGGACTGTGACCTCCGATGGAAGGAGCAGAGAAGGACCCTGGACTCTTACTCCAGCGATAACAAGGACCACAGAAGGAGCCATCAAAGGGACTCTGAGCTGCGATGCAAAGAGCAGAGAAGGACCGAGAGACGGGACTGTGACCTCCGACGCAAGGAGCAGAGAAGGACCCTGGACTCTGACTCCAGCGATAATGAGGACCAGAGGAGGGTCCGTCAATGGGACTCTGACCTCCGACGCAAAGAGCAGAGAAGGACCCAGAGAGGGGATTCTGAGTCCAGTGATGATAAAGACCAGAGAAGGACCCGGAGATGGGA
The DNA here is from genome assembly GCA_030015325.1 of Cryptoblepharus egeriae. NCBI lineage: Eukaryota > Metazoa > Chordata > Lepidosauria > Squamata > Scincidae > Cryptoblepharus > Cryptoblepharus egeriae. The sequence goes on along the minus strand of JAREYC010000018.1, from coordinate 10,566,196 downwards.
CTGTGACCTCCGACGCAAGGAGCAGAGAAGGACCCTGGACTCTGACTCCAGCGATAATGAGGACCACAGAAGGAGCCATCAAAGGGACTCTGAGCTCCGACGCAAAGAGCAGAGAAGGAGGCAGAGAAGGGATTCTGAGTCCAGTGATGACGAAGACCAGAGAAGGACCCAGAGACGGGACTGTGACCTCCGACGCAAGGAGCAGAGAAGGACCCTGGACTCTGACTCCAGCGATAATGAGGACCACAGAAGGAGCCATCAAAGGGACTCTGAGCTCCGACGCAAAGAGCAGAGAAGGAGGCAGAGAAGGGATTCTGAGTCCAGTGATGATGAAGACCAGAGAAGGACCCAGAGACGGGACTGTGACCTCCGACGCAAGGAGCAGAGAAGGACCCTGGACTCTGACTCCAGCGATAATGAGGACCAGAGGAGGGTCTGTCAACGGGACTCTGAGCTCTGCCGCAAAGAGCAGAGAAGGACCCAGAGAGGAGATTCTGAGTCCAGTGATGATGAAGACCAGAGAAGGACCCAGAGATGGGACTGTGACCTCCGACACAAGGAGCAGAGAAGGACCCTGGACTCTGACTCCAGCGATAATGAGGACCACAGAAGGAGCCATCAAAGGGACTCTGAGCTCCGACGCAAAGAGCAGAGAAGGAGGCAGAGAAGGGATTCTGAGTCCAGTGATGATGAAGACCAGAGAAGGACCCAGAGACAGGACTGTGACCTCCGACACAAGGAGCAGAGCAGGACCCTGGACTCTGACTCCAGCGATAACGAGGACCACAGAAGGAGCCATCAAAGGGACTCTGAGCTCCAACGCAAAGAGCACAGAAGGATCCGGGGAAGGTATTCTGAGTCCAGTGATGATGAAGACCAGAGAAGGACCCAGAGACGGGACTGTGACCTCCGACACAAGGAGCAGAGAAGGAGCTATGAAAGAGATTCTTCTGACTCCAGTGATGATGATGATCCAAGAAGGATCTATCAACGGGACTTTGAACCCAAGTGCAAAGAGCAGAGGAGATCCCGACAACTAGAGGCTGATCAATACACACCAAGAGAGAGCAGTCAGGAAAGATGGGCATATTACGAAGCTGAGCCTCTGGAAAGGGAAGATGAGGACAGAAGGTCCGAAGCCGGAGAACAGGAAAAATCAAGGGGGCAAGGCCGGAGGCAGAGTCCTCAGACCCCCAAGCCGGACATAAGAGAGGACCGTCAAGAAAAGCATTGGTTCTCCAAGACTCAAAGTGTAGAACGGGATCACCACAATGGCAAGCAGAGACTGATACAAGGATACAAGCCTAAAGAGGATGGCCGGCGACGATGGTGCCGCTCCGAATGCAAACCCCTTGGAAGAGAGTGTGATGGGAAACAGCGGCACCTCCGTGAACCTGAACATCAGGAAGGCGAGAAGAAGAGAAAAATCTAACAGAGCCTTGAAGAACCTGGCACAGGATCCGTCCCTTCCTTGCAGAAATGGGCTTGTAGACAGGGTACCTCACCTCGAAAACAGAGGCGTCTCTAGGAAAATCATGCGTCCCAGACCAGAATAAAGTACTGCATTTACTAAAATATAATGTGCCATCGAATTTAATGTGCACCCTATACTTATAATCAAATACATTTACTCAAATCCACCCACACCCCCCAAGAATAGGTCCATGTGGTTCCATGTCCTCAGTCTTGCTAAATGGAAAGCCCAGCCCTACACAACTCTTATGATGATGATGGTGGAGGAAGAAGCAATGGACACTTAAGAGGACAGAGGCTGCTGACCGACCAGCGCAGGACTGAACATGCTGGTGAATCCCAATAGGTGCCACTTTCCCCCGTATATCCTGTACCCACATCAGACAATAAATGATATTTATAAATGTCACTACATTGTGCGGACTTTTTGAATCCTTGCTGAATCAGGATAAAGAATGTTGCCTTATTTTCAGCACAATCCTCTGCTTGTCTACTCAGAAGTAAGACCCAACATCTTCCATAGGGGTTTGCTCTCTGGAAAGTGTGCTTAGGATTGCAGCCTAAAGGGGATCAGACAGATTGATGGAGCAAACATCCATCATGGGTTACAAACCAAATTCATGGTCCTGATTTTAGAGGCAACCTGGACTAGGTGGGTCCTTGCTCCCTCCTCCCTAAATCTTGTGTCTACACAACAACCCTGTGAGGTAGCAACCTAACCAGGGTCAGGCTTAAGAGCAGCAGGGCAAGATGGTGAGGATGTAGAGGATCTGATCAAGAATTTTTGAGAAGGTAGGACCAAAATTGGATTCTATCCAAGCCCTCTCTTGACCAGTCCTTGAAAGGTTGCCACAAACCCCCACCCCATGGGAGCGAGCGGCACAAATATAATAGTGGATCACCAAATCATCAGCCAAACTCTCATGTTTTTCAACATACAAGATAATTGTATGATAATATATGATAATTGTATGAGAATCCCAGATAATTGTCCGGAGAAGAGCCACTGGTGGGTATCAAGGAGATAACAGGAATGGTTCCTTTATCCAGGTCTGGAGGTCTGGAAGAGGAAACATGGATTCTGGTTCTTGGATGTGCGACCCGGAGTTGGAATTTGACTGTGCCCCGATGAACGATTCCCTGTTAAAGGTCTGGACCCCTAAGATGAGCTCTTGATGGAGGTCTTCTTTGGGTCCACCTTGATGAACAGACCTGAAAACCCAGGAGAGATAAACACCTGTGATTCTTTTGGGGTACAGGTGGAGATGCCCACTGCGGAGGACAGAGTTTCCCATACTTAATATGGTCACATCATGGCTGTCCAGGATCCAAGATGGAGAAAAATTTAAGGTGGTGGCACCCGGGGGAGTCAGAGATCTGGTACTGCTGTCTTGGATCTCGTATGAGGGTGGTGCCCTCATAGGTGGGAACAGGAGTCTCCAAGACACTGAATCATCTTGGATCTTGCATGGTCCAAGATGGTGGTGCCCTCAAAGCTGGGAATAGGAATCTCCAAGATGGTGGTGCCCTCAAAGCTGGGAATAGGGGTCTCCAAGATGGTGGTGCCCTCAAAGCTGGGAATAGGAGTCTCCAAGATGGTGGTGCCCTCATAGCTGAGAATAGGAGAGTCCAAGACACTGAACCATCTTGGATCTTGCGTGAGCCAATATGGGGGTGCCCTCCAAGCTGGGAATCCAAGTTGGGAATGACAGGGACATCACATGGCACCCGAAATTTGCCACCCACAGGCACAGATTGGGAACCATTGACATGGGAGATCAGTGAGCAGGTGCATGGATGCTGGCCCTGACCTATATGTGTGGCCAGGCTTACTTGTGGCCTCTGTGTGAAGCGTCTGTCTGTCCACACTCTTCACCCGGCCAGAAAGGAACAACTTTTTTCCTTCCTCCCGATCCACTGTGCAATCGATTAGAACCACTGAACCCAATGTGATGGGGCTGGGAAGAAAAACAGACTCATAGAGTTCCCAAAAGCGCATGGTTGCTCTTCATGCATTATGTCTGCCTGGGTGCCACTGGTGAGTCCAGTGGAGGTGATGGGGTTTTCTCCATTGCTAGGGCAATGAGCATGACCAGCCTCATGTACACCACATGGAAGTGGAGACAGCACATGGAACTCCCAGGTGACGTCATGCCACAAGATGTGGAAGGAGATAAACCGGCCTCATGGACACCACATGGAGGTGGGAACAGCACATGGAGCTCTTGGGGTGTGGGGGTGAGTTGGGGAACGACAGCACATGGAGCTCCCAGGTGACGTTGTGCCACAAGATGTGCAAGAAGATAAACAAAGGGTAGCGCACCTCTTAAAGTTTGTGTTGAGATAGGCCATCATTCCAAAACCGGTGGTGAAGATGGCGCACGCCGCGAGCGCGGTCTCGATGGCGGTGACGATGGCGCCGCCGTGCACAAACCTGGAAAGCCACACACAATCCCATTAACTGGACAGAGGCCACCTCCAATCACAGATCACCACCAGAAGTGTGGGTACCCCCACCCAAATTCACTGGGAAAAAAAACCAATGGGGTGGCAGGAAACCAGATTGGAAATCAATGGGGAAAAACCCAGCTGGGTGGCAGGAAACTGGTACTCTCTGGACATCCCCCTCTTCTCCAGACTGGAACCCCTGGATTTCCCAAGACTTACCCTGGCATTCCCTCCAGGTAGGGACCCAGCTGAAATACGAACACAACCTTTTTCTCCATGGGGTTGAGGAACGCCACAAATTCAAAGCCGGCGCCTTCGATATCCAGGTTCCGGATGTACAGTCGGGTGTCCTTCTTCTTAGCCTCCTCAATTTGTTCTCTTGTCATTCCTGGGGTGGGGTGGGGTGGTCACACACAGTCACATATAACACCGTACTTACTAGAATCTAATGCACACTCTACTTATCATCAAAATACATTTACTCAAATTTAATTAAACATCAAATCTAATGCACACCCTCATTTTGGAGACATAGTGAGTGTTAGATTCAAATAAATAGAGTATTTTTAGATGGGGAACGTGAGGCTTAGAGGGGGCAGCTGGCCAGAGCCCACCTTGGAAAAATCTGGGACTGAGACAAGACCCCAAAAGGGTCACAGAGACTCACTCTCCTCATGAGTAAAATCTTAGCCACATAAGATGGAGAGGCTGGAAGCAAATGGGGAGAGAAAGGGGGGAAGCAGGATGCCTTGCCTGGGATCTGTTCAATGAAGAGCCTATAAGACGGCAACGTTCTCCACGTCTTATCTTTGGTCATCTCGGAGAACTTGTGAAACTGCTCCATCATGGCTGGGCTCCAGCTTGCGTTGGGGAGGCTGTAATCCTTGGGCTGCCCGGAATGGGACGACCGGATCTGGAAACACAAGGCGGAGAACGTTAGTGTGTTTGTATGGCCACGCACCATATAGTTTGTATGGCCACGCACCTTATAGTTATATACATACTATCTTCTCATATGGACACCTTGTGCATCACCCGTTATGGTCCACACCCTCTAGCGGTGCCACTGTCTGCACCGTGTCAGCGGTAGAGATGTGCACGCTGTTCCAAACATGTGTGTGTGTGTGTATTATTCATCCCATAATATTCCTGCTGACCAGCTAGTGGACCAGTGACTAGTAAATTTTCAGCATTCCAACAATTACTGGCTTTTTACAGCTAGGTGGTGCATATCTTGTCACATTCCTGAGCATTACTTTGGCACAGTACACAGTAAGTAAGAAGTTACTCTGGATTGCAATATGAATTTCCCATAGGTTTTCACTAGGTGGTGCAGTAACTATGGGTGCATGTAATGTCTCTTATGTGCTCCCGTAGTTACTCTGGATTAGGCCCATACATTTCAAGTAGTGTCTGAGTCTTTTACCTGCTTTGAAATACTTTTTAATGAGACCATAAATATCTATTTACACTAAGGCTAAATAAATGGGATCATCTTCATCATCTACAGATACTCATCATCTTCATCAGACCCACAATGTCTCGATCCTTCCCCATGCTGGTCAGCCTTAGCAAATTCCCTTCCCATTTGTCTTCAGAATCAAATATCTGGGTAAGCAATCCTTGAACATGGAGGCTCTACTTTGCTATCCCAGAATATCCTTTATAATTATATAAATACTAGTGATAACGTACCTGCGTTGCGGGAGTAAAATTCCCCCATACGGCATCCCCCCCTGTACAATATCCCTTGTACATTGTCCCCTTGCGCATCATCCCATGTGCAATACTCCAGTACAAAATCCCCCATGTGCACCATCCCATGTGCAATACTCCTGTACAAAATCCCCCATGTGCACCATCCCATGTGCAATACTCCAGTACAAAATCCCCCATGTGCACCATCCCATGTGCAATACTCCAGTACAAAATCCCCCATGTGCACCATCCCATGTGCAATACTTCTGTACAAAATCCCCCATGTGCACCATCCCATGTGGAATACTCCTGTACAAAATCCCCCATGTGCACCATCCCATGTGCAATACTCCTGTACAAAATCCCCCATGTGCACCATCCCATGTGGAATACTCCAGTACAAAATCCCCCATGTGCACCATCCCATGTGCAATACTCCTGTACAAAATCCCCCATGTGCACCATCCCATGTGCAATACTCCTGTACAAAATCCCCCATGTGCACCATCCCATGTGCAATACTCCTGTACAAAATCTCCCATGTGCACCATCCCATGTGCAATACTCCTGTACAAAATCTCCCATGTGCACCATCCCATGTGCAATACTCCTGTACAAAATCCCCCATGTGCACCATCCCATGTGCAATACTCCTGTACAAAATCCCCCATGTGCACCATCCCATGTGCAATACTCCTGTACAAAATCCCCCATGTGCACCATCCCATGTGCAATTCTCCTGTACAAAATCCCCCATGTGCACCATCCCATGTGGAATACTTCTGTACAAAATCCCCCATGTGCACCATCCCATGTGCAATACTCCTGTACAAAATCCCTCATGTGCACCATCCCATGTGCAATACTCCTGTACAAAATCCCTCATGTGCACCATCCCATGTGCAATACTCCTGTACAAAATCCCCCATGTGCACCATCCCATGTGCAATACTCCTGTACAAAATCCCCCATGCGCACCATCCCCCCCATGTGCAACACCCTCATGCACATTAACTCCAATGCTCATCAACCCTCATACGCACCATCCCCCCATGCGCACCGTGTTTAAAAACAGCTTTTCTTACTGTTGTCGGGAGGCAGTCAGCAATTAGAAATGCTAACAACCCCGTCCTTTGCCGGGATCAGCTGAAGAATGGAATGATTGCTTGCATGACTGCTTTTACAATAGGAAGAAAAGCTGTTTTTAAAAGTATGATTTGAGTCAAATTTTCATATATTTTAAAAAATCAGTGCATTAAACGGTTGGACCTGTATTTTGACTGCCTTGAACTACAAACAAATGTCATAGGGCACAATCCAGAGTAACTACGGGGGCAAGAGACATTACATGCACTTGCAGTTACTGCACAACATAGTGAAAACCTATGGGAAATTCATATTACCATCCAGAGTAACTTGTTCTTACTCCGGAGTAAGGACTCCCCGTAGGACTCTGGATTTTGCCTGTAAAAATAGAAAAGAAGCTGGTTAAGTAGCAAAGAAAAACCTTTAAACTGAAGAACCTTTAGGTTTCATTAAGATAAATCTGACTGTATGGCTGCAACCCTAACCACACTTTCCTGGGAGTAAGTACTATTGAACACAACAGGACTTACTTTTGAGTAGACATGCTTAGGATTGCATTGTGTGGCTTTCTCCACCAGTCTCCCCCAACATCGCAGTACTTACAGCAGCATCCCTTGGTGGTGTATGGAGGGGTGGCAAGACCCCATTGAACGCTGCAACCCGGAAACTGAACCTTGAGGGTGCCCAGCAAGCTAGCCCCTTTGCCAGTGGCCCGCAGTTCCTCAGGATACCCTGCATCGTGGATGAGAGTTGCGTCTTGCACCAAGAAGGCTCAGTAGCGATACTGATAAGTGATACTAGTGAGGAAGCGGTTGTGCCTCCCAACAGAAACCGACGCTTGGGCTTTCATAACCCATCAAGAGGCTCCCTGCAGAGAGTTTATACATGGCCGTGAGCATCGTGAACACACCCTGTATATCTTAAGTCACGACACGGCAACAACCAAAGCGCACACTACTTTCTGGAAGCAAGATTGCAAGTCTCTTACGTGCTCCTGTAGTTACTCTGGATTTGGGGGTATGTGCCTCTTACATCTTCCCATAGTTACTCTGGATTGTAGGGTAAATCTTCAGAGGCAAAAAGGCCCCTGCCAAATATAGCCCCAAAACATACCCAGCCAAACATACCCCCAAATCCAGAGTAACTACAGGAGACTGTACGTGCATCTGTAGTTACTGCAGCACCTGGAGAAAACCTATGGGAAATTCATATTGGAATCCAGAGTTAGTTGATCTTACACCAGTAGTTACTCTGGATTTTGCCCATATATACACAAAATATCCAATTAAGACTAATGGGATCCCCATCGGCATTTTATTAATTTGTCCATACAAAGACTGATTTCACTGGAAATAAATCAGTGTGAACAGTTGTGTAAACAGCAGCTGTAAGTAGGTAAGGTAAGGTAAGTTGCTGACAATCTCCATTGCATCATTAACGGGAACATTTGTACATAATGATTCATTAAACATTGTCCTTCAACGTACTGAACAACACTGTTCTTGGATTAGCAAGATAGAGGAAGGCACTTTGGGATTCAAAATAAATATAGGGAAACATATAGGGAGACACTCCCAGACATATAGGGAGATACTCCCAGACATATAGGGAGATACTTCTTATACAATATCTTGCAACCCCAGCAAGAGCTTGCAATTACTTCCCCAATTAAACCTTCCGTTTTAGCAAACAGTAAGTCATACAACACCCAAAAAGTGCACCAATATATTGCCAAGTGAAAAGCACCACAGCATCCATCTAAATTTCTGCAAGGGGGGGCTACCCTGTATCCATTGGGGGATTTTTGGCTACTGCAGGTCTCCTCGGGGGTAAGGAGATATTTGTCCCCTTACCAGTGGTGGGCTTCAGGGGGTTCTCACAGTTTCTATAGAATCCTTTGCTAACGAGCGCTGGATTCTGAAACTGGTTACTAATGGGACATACAACCTGTTGTTAATTTATTTGGATCCCACCAGTGCCCCTTACCCTGGGGTAGTCACAATGAGTCAACTTGGATCACAAAAAGTCCACAATTATTATAATTGATATAAATAATCAGTGCAGGTGGATCAGACAAGGTGCACATGGCTGCCATTGATCCCCCCCTTAGCCTGCCCCACTACAGGAAACGACCCCACATGGATACAGGGTGTAGTGCGTTCCTGTACTTTCCATGTTTAGGAGCGGGGCTGAACATAAAAAAACATTTGAAACACATTTGAAGGACTTGCTACTCTAACATTACTAACAGTAGTAATTCCAGTGCATGCTGGACCCTTCCCCTAAGTTCCTCCGAAACTCAGTTTGTAGAATCCTTAAAGGAACCATAACGCAAGTAGTTCCACCAGCTACACACGTAAAATATAAATATATTAGAATTTTACATAACAAAATAGATGCTTTGTTCGTTGGGTGGGACGAGACACACATCTTATAGAGGCTGCATATGGTTGGCATAACTTGGATGTAAATATGGGCACCCATGCAATAGGGCAGTCGAGGATCACCAATACACCAGCACAATTCCTGTGTTTTTCAACCTTGCGCCACGAAAACCACTCAAGGCCAACGTTAGGCAGATAACTGTCAAAAGGAACTGCTGGGCGTCAAGGAAATAACAGGATCGGCTCCTTTAAGGCGTGGAGATCAGAAAGAGGTCCAGACTTGGAACTGGACTGGATGCGTCCATGATGACTGTTGCCTTGTGTAGGGTCTGGAGCCCTAAAGCGGGCTCTGGGTGGAGAATTAGAAATACAGTTCTAGAGGGAAGGACTTCTTCTGACCTACGTCGATGAACAGACCTGAAATCAGGGAAAGGGAAACACCTGTGAGTCTGTCTAGGTTCAGGTGGAGATGGAATTCTGACACCATTCAGCCAGGGTGACTGTCAGGGTCCTCCTTCTGACTGTGAATGTGCCTCCTATTTTATATATGTTATTTATTAATATGTAATTAAGTATACTACATACATTTTTAAGAATTATACATTATTAACATATTTATTATCTACTCATGAAGACCCACGGTGGCTTGTTAACGTTTGCTGACAGCCCCCTAGCTGCAGAACCCCTTGGGCAGGGGTCTTCACCTTTGCAGGACATGGCAGAGCAGAGGCAGCAGGCATACAGTCCTGGCGTAGCCTGGACAGCAAGACACCATGGACTGGTGGTGGGTTGTGGACTGGAGGTTGAGGACACCTGCCTTATGGCATAATATTCAGACTGATGTGGACTGTTTACATACGGCCCTCCTTATATGCAGGCTCAACACCCACTGATTTCAGTATCCAGGGGTGCTGAAGGATGTTATGGAACATCCTGGGTGCAACTGGAAGGCACTTCTGGTTTGCTGGGTGCCCCACCATATATTTTATTATCTTCAGGAGTCCAGGATGTATCCCACCTCTTGCATACACTATCAAACTTGAGGGTCTGGATATCAAACCCAAAGTCATGCTTGCAAAGGCACAATTCGAATCTGGGGCTTTTTGGCTCTGAGCCAGAACAATGTCACGCAACTGCTTTATGTGGCGGGCAGCTTCGCATGGGATGCACCTCTGCTGCCCCCTAGTGGATGAATGGCATGTGATCTCACATGCTTCTATAGCAGTGGTACAGGAGAGGGGGTCAGGACACCCTTGGGGGTTGCAACCTTGGGACAGGGAGGTCGGGAGAAGGTGCGCATGGCTTACCTGCAGGCTCCACGTCCATTGATTTCAGTATACAAGGTGCTGACTAGGGGCTGGAGGATGCTATGGAATCTCCTAGGTGAACCCAGAGGGCTCGGAATCTGGCACTAGGTTTTCATGGGAAGAAAACAATCCAGAGTATCCCTACAATCCAGAGTAACTATGGGAAGATGTAAGAGGCACTTTCTCTGGATTGCTCTATGCATTTCCCATAGGTTTCCCATAGGTGGCACCATAACTTTGTCGACATAAAAGGTCCCGTAGTTATTCTGGATTGTGCCCCAAGTCTCAATGAACACGATGGGACTTATATCCGAGGAGGCATGGAGAAAGTCTGGCATCACAATCTAAGTTTGACAGGGGGTCTTGGACAGATTTTTAAGTTTGAAAGAGGGGATCCAAGGCTGGAATAACTGAGTATCACCATTCTATAGTATGGGGCGTATGGGATCTATGGGGTGTCAAACTTGTTTCATAAAGAGGCGTCTGTCTCTCCCTCCTGACACCTTGGTGGAAGTGGCACTGCAGTAATGGTGGCGCTGGGATTACCCAAATCACCTAGGCTAGGTAAACCTGTGGGTCTTACGTTGGATACCCCTGGGTTAGGAGGTCAGTGAGCAAACATGTGGATGCTGACCTGAACTACCAAACTGAGTGGAAAAGAGGTGTGGCAGGTTTACCTGAGGCCTCTGCGTGAAGTGTCTGCCCGTCGGGGCTCTGCATGCGGCCAGAGACGTACACCTTCCTTCCTTCCTCCCGATCCACTTTGCAATCGGCCAGGACAACCGAGCCCAGATTGACAGGGCTGGGAAGAAAAGTGTGGTTACTCTTCAGCACCTGCCTGACTCCGATTCATAGCTGAAGCTCTCCCTCCTCCCCACCAATGGAGTGACAATGAGATGCAAGTCTCTTGTTGTCTTTATAGGGTCTTGTCAGACCTTAAATTATTTTTCTAGGAGGAAAATAACAAGGCCAGCTCACCTCCGATAGTTTATATTGAGATTCGCTGTCATTATGTGGCCGGCTGTGAAGATGGCGCACCCCCCGAGAGTGCTGTCAAGGATCGTGGCGATGGCCCCGCCATGCACATACCTGGTAAAACACACGTGATAAAACTGATGGGGAAAACAGAGGCAGATATGGGGAACTGCAGGCAACCGGATCCATGTATGTTGGAGGATGTCTATACTGGAAGGTACTGGAATTTTTAACTAGATAATTTATTGAGTGTTCCATCTCATCAATACAGTGCAGATCTTGGTACAGCACGTGATTTTATTATTCTTCAGCTGCAATCTAAACCCCCAGTTAGGCTGGCCTAAGTCCCAGCACATATCCTGTACTGGCTTGGGAGCGCCACCAAAGTGCCATAAGCCACGAGTGTGCCACTTGTTGGGGAGGGTTATGCCAGTGCACAGACATGTGCTGCCTCCCTCCATCACCTCCACCAAGGCTCAACGAGCACCTGTTGGAGATGCTCTAGGAGGATTTCCTGCTACAGGCAGGGGAGTGGACTAGATGACCTACTAGGTCCCTTCCAACTCTAGGATTCTATGACCACAGGAATGGGAAGACCGATGAGAAGTGCTGCTTAGATTAGGATTGCACCCTTAATTGCTTTATAGATTCCACCCCTCCCTTCTCTTTCTCACCCCACCCCTTCCCTTTAATAGGTATGTCTATTAAACAAATGACATGTCAAGGTGTGGAGGACTCCAAGGCTGCAATCCTAATCCCTAGTTAGGCTGGCATTAAGTCCTGTGCTGGCCTGGGGGTGTCACAAAAGTGCCACAAGGCACTTCTGCCCCACTCCTGATGGGGGTTAGGCCAGCGCACAGGCATGCACAGGCCTCCCCACGTCAGCACAGGAAGGTATGCCAGATGAATTATGCTGGCTTAAATTGGTTAGGACTGCACCCTAAGTCCATGGAGGCTGCACAACTGAAGCATCCAAACTTTACCCTGGGGGCCCTTCCAGGTATAGACCAGGCTGGAAAAGACACACAAGCCGTTTCTCTTGCAAGTTGAGGAACATCACATATTCAAAGCCGGCGCCTTCAATGTCGAGGTTCCGGAGGAAGAGGCGGGTTCCTTTCTTCCTGGCCGCCTCAAGTTCTTCTCTTGTCTTTCCTGGAGGGAGGGAGAGGAAGACACACATCGGCAAACAGGTAATATTCATACTATATGGCAGTAAGGCTTAGAGGGAGCACTTGGGTAAAGGCCAACTTGGGAGAATCCCTGATAAACTTACCAAATAACTAAGTCACCCACACTCCCCTCGGTATCTATCCCTCCTTTCCATATCTAACCATCCATCTAGCCCTCCCTCCCTTTGCTATCAATTCCTTCCATATCTATCCATCTATCCCTCCCTTCCATATGTATCCATCCATCCTTTCCTCCCATTGCTATCCATCCCTTCCATATCTATCCATCTATCCCTCCCTTCCATATCTATCTATCCATCCATCCCTCCCATTGCTATCCATCCCTTCCATATCTATCCATCTATCCCTCCTTTCCATATCTATCCATCCATCCCTTCCTCCCATTGCTATCCATCCCTTCCATATCTATCCATCTATCCCTCCCTTCCATATCTATCTATCCATCCATCTCATTGCTATCCATCCCTTCCATATCTATCCATATATCCCTCCCTTCCTTATGTATGTATCCATCTATCCCTCCGTCCCTCCCATTGCTATCCCTCTCTTCCATATCTATCCCTCCCTCCCATTGCTATCCATCCCTTCCATATCTATCCATCTATTCCTCCCTCCCTCCCATTGCTATCCATCTATCCCTCACTTCCATATGTATCCATCCATCTATCCCTCCCATTTCTATCCCTCCCTCCCATACCTATGCATCTATCCCTCCATCTCCCCCTCCCTTTCATATCTACCTATCCCCCTAGATGAGTTGAGGGAACTGCCCCACCTCTCCAAAAGGCTGGCTGCAGTGCTACCCTGAGCAGATGGAAGCAGAGGGAGGAGAGGGCCTCACCTGGAATTTGATCGATGTAGACCTGATAAGACGGCAGCCGTTTCCACGTCTTGTCTTTGGTCATCTCGGAGAACTTGTGAAACTGCTCCATCATGGCCGGGCTCCAGCTGGCGTTGGGGAGGCTGTAATCCTTGGACTGCCCGGAATGGGACAACCGGATCTGGAAATGAAGAGCCTGAGGGTGTTGTAAGAGCAGAAATGAAATGGACTGATAATAAGGAAAAGTCCTTTGCTAAACCAAGGAAGCTTTTTTTTCTCACAAGGATGTGATTATGGATTAAAAAAAGCATTATTTTCCATAAAGGAAAATGCCACCACCTCCACCTGCCTCTGCTGGTACTTACAGCAGCATCCCTTGATGTGAAGTTTGGGGGGTGAATCCAGATCGTGCTGAATGCGGGAGCTCGCAGGCTGCATTGTAGGGGTGCCCAGCAAGGGAGCCCCTTGGCCAGGAGGCTGCAGCTCCTCAGCAGGCCCTGCATGATGGAGGAGACCTTGGAGGAAACGTCCTGCAGTCAAGCTTCAGCTGCAGTTCTGGAGAGTCATGCCGTGGGAGGGAGGGAGGGAGGCCTGCCTGGGAACCTGCCAAGAGAGTTGGAACATTCAGGCTTTTCCAGTACAACACCAGCCTGCCAAGAGTCCCATGAAGGACACCAGGCAGCTCAGGAGAACCTTTGACCCACTGAGGCCTCCACTTCCTTTCTCTTGAACTGTCCACACATGACGTTTAACCCCTCAGGCCTCCCTTTCTATTTCTGTCCACACGACCCTTGATTCCTAGAGGCCTCCCTCTCTATTGACCTGTCCACACATAACCTTTGACCCCTTTAGACCCCCACTTCCTTTCTCTTGACCTGTCCACACATGACCTTTGACCGCCTGAGGCCTCCCTCTCTATTGACCTGTCCACATAACCTTTGACCCCTTTAGACCCCCACTTCCTTTCTCTTGACCTGACCACACATGACCTTTGACCTCCAGAGACGTCCACTTCCTGACCTTTCCCTGGGTGACCTTTCACCCTTGACCCCCTTCCGGCTCCTTACCTCCCTGCGTGACCTTTGACCCTTAGGCGAAACCTTCTCCCTCCTCCCCAAGTAGAAGCTGCTCTTTCCTCGCGTTACCGGCTTCTTAACCAGCTAACGTCACTTCCGGGACTCCCTGTGCGTGATGACGCAGCACGTCCCCCGCTAGGACCTGCCTTCCAACTACGCATGCGCAGTCGTCGTACGCCACACCTCAGCGCCTTGCTCAGGAGCAGCCTCGCGAAGCACCTGTCAGTCAACGCCGAGCAGCCAATAAGATCATCAACCTTCGTTTTGTCCCGCCTCCGGCTAGGCTGATTGGCTGCTCCGCTTCTCCTCGCGCTGTTCCCGCCCTTCCTTGACTTTCGATGCTGATTGGGTGGCCCTGAGCAGCTCTCGCACCTGATTGGATGAAGGGAACGCCACTCTCTGGCCACCAAGTGCCCGCCTTCTCCTGGCATTCCTTTGTCCTGATTGGTCGATCACGAATGCCTGTCAAACCTCACTTGCTTGGACTGATTCCATTGGCTTTTCAATGATGTGGACTGGAAGGAGTGCCTCTGAGCATGTGCAGAGCTCCCCCAGGGAAGAAGCACTGCACATGCTCAGAGGCACTGTAGACACTTCCCT
Organism: Cryptoblepharus egeriae; assembly: GCA_030015325.1. Lineage (NCBI taxonomy): Eukaryota > Metazoa > Chordata > Lepidosauria > Squamata > Scincidae > Cryptoblepharus > Cryptoblepharus egeriae. The sequence goes on along the minus strand of JAREYC010000018.1, from coordinate 10,551,139 downwards.
GGGAGTAAGCCCCATTGAATATAATGGGACTTACTTCTGAGTAGACAGAGTTAGCCCTGCACCCACACACAGGCTGCAATCCTAACCACACTTTCCTGGGAGTAACAACCATTGAACACACTGGGACTTACTTCTGAGTAGACATGCTTAGGATTGCACTGTACCTTAATGCCATTCTGTTGACCTGTTGCTTTCTCTGTATGTTGACCTGAACTCTATAGGAGCGCAAGCCTAACCGTGTCTACTCAAAAGTAAGCCCTATTGTGTTCAGTGGATGTTACTCCCAGGAAAGTGTCTTTAGGACTGCAGCCTCGGTTTGCTTCTAAAACTTTGGAATACACAGGAATTCCTTTGCTGAAAACTTACCAGCCCAATTGTAAGTCACTTGCCAGCCAAGGACCAGCCTGTCCTTCCCAGGACTCTTTCTCAGCCTTCCGCCCGGGGGGGAAATTCATAAACAGTGCTTTAAATCTAATAACAGACGCTTTAAATTGACTACGTTAAAGTGAATTTTCCTGGGTCCTGCTGCCCTCCTGCGGCTGCCTCAACAGAGTGTTACCACTCAACACACTTTTACCACTTTTTGGCACTTTTAGTACTTTAAACACACTTTTTAAACACAGTTTTAGCACTTTTAGCACTTTAAACACACTTTTTAAACACTTTTACCACTTTTTATCACTTATAGCACTTTAAACACACTTTTTAAACACACTTTTACCACTTTTCACACTTTAAACACACTTTTTAAACACTTTTACCACTTTTTACCACTTATAGCACTTTAAACACACTTTTTAAACACAGTTTTAGCACTTTTAGCACTTTAAACACACTTTTTAAACACTTTTACCACTTTTTATCACTTATAGCACTTTAAACACACTTTTTAAACACACTTTTACCACTTTTCACACTTTAAACACACTTTTTAAACACACTTTAACCACTTTTTGGCACTTTTAGCACTTTAATTACACTTTTTAAACACACTTTTACCACTTTTTGGCACTTATAGCACTTTAAACACACTTTTAAACACACTTTTACCACTTTTCGGCACTTTTAGCACTTTTAAAACACACTTTTACCACTTTTTACCACTTATAGCACTTTAAACACACTTTTAAAACACACTTTTACCACTTTTTGGCACTGTTAGCAGATTTTTACCACTTTTCACACTTTTGAGGTATTTTTGGGCAAGAGGAATCCGATGGGCTGGTTGCATTTTCTAAATTTGATGAAGGGTAGAGTTAAAATAAAATGTGATGTGAATAAAATGTTGTTGTTGGGAGGCTTATTGTCACTGAAAATGCCGGGTACAACTCACATTAGTTGTTGAACCCCTCAGTTACCTGAACAAGAGTAACTTTTTGCTTAATAAAACTCACAATTTCTGCTTAAAGAAATCAAGAAGGATTTTATCAGAGAGTACTAATGGATACAGAGGGGCTTCAGAGGAAAGGCCTCATTGTCCCTACCCCCAATTTGGAAGAATTTCCCCCCTGCATTTCTGAGAGGCCTTATCCCCCCCCCATTTTAAAGGGCTTCTTTTCCCCCCATTTCCAATAAATTAGGGTTACCCATTTTACCCAATTCCAAGGAATGACTTATTTTTCCCAACTTCCGAGCCAAACTCACTTTCCATCCATTTTTGAGGGACCTTATTCTCCTCTCCTCCAATTGTGAGGTGCCTCATTTTCCCTCCATTTCTGATGTGCTTCCTTTTATCACCATTTCTGAAGGGGGGGGTGTCTCCTTTTCCCCTCTATTTCTGAGGAGCTTCTTTCCTCTTTCCAATTCTGAGGTGTTTTTGTTTACCCCCATTTCTGAGGGGCCTCCTTTCCCCCTCCATTTCTGAGTGCTTTATTTTTTCTCCAATTCTGAGGTGTTTTCTTTTACCCCCATTTCTGAGGGGTCTCCTTTCCCCCTCCATTTCTGAGGTGCTTTATTTTCTCTCCAATTCTGAGGTGTTTTTGTTTACCCTCATTTCTGAGGGGTCTCCTTTCCCCCTCCATTTCTGAGGTGCTTTATTTTCCCTCCAATTCTGAGGTGTTTTTGTTTACCCCCATTTCTGAGGGGTCTCCTTTCCCCCTCCATTTCTGAGGTGCTTTATTTTCCCTCCAATTCTGAGGTGTTTTTGTTTACCCCCATTTCTGAGGGGTCTCCTTTCCCCCTCCATTTCTGAGGTGCTTTATTTTCTCTCCAATTCTGAGGTGTTTTTGTTTACCCCCATTTCTGAGGGGTCTCCTTTCCCCCTCCATTTCTGAGGTGCTTTATTTTCTCTCCAATTCTGAGGTGTTTTTGTTTACCCCCATTTCTGAGGGGTCTCCTTTCTCCCTCCATTCCTGAGTGCTTTATTTTCCCTCCAATTCTGAGGTGTTTTTGTTTACCCCCATTTCTGAGCGGTCTCCTTTCTCCCTCCATTTCTGAGGTGCTTTATTTTCTCTCCAATTCTGAGGTGTTTTTGTTTACCCCCATTTCTGAGCGGTCTCCTTTCTCCCTCCATTCCTGAGTGCTTTATTTTCCCTCCAATTCTGAGGTGTTTTTGTTTACCCCCATTTCTGAGGGGTCTCCTTTCCCCCTCCATTTCTCAGGTGCTTTATTTTCTCTCCAATTCTGAGGTGTTTTTGTTTACCCCCATTTCTGAGCGGTCTCCTTTCTCCCTCCATTCCTGAGTGCTTTATTTTCCCTCCAATTCTGAGGTGTTTTTGTTTACCCCCATTTCTGAGCGGTCTCCTTTCCCCCTCCATTTCTGAGGTGCTTTATTTTCCCTCCAATTCTGAGGTGTTTTTGTTTACCCCCATTTCTGAGCGGTCTCCTTTCTCCCTCCATTCCTGAGTGCTTTATTTTCCCTCCAATTCTGAGGTGTTTTTGTTTACCCCCATTTCTGAGCGGTCTCCTTTCCCCCTCCATTTCTGAGGTGCTTTATTTTCCCTCCAATTCTGAGGTGTTTTTTTTTTACCCCCATTTCTGAGCGGTCTCCTTTCCCCCTCCATTTCTGAGGTGCTTTATTTTCCCTCCAATTCTGAGGTGTTTTTGTTTACCCCCATTTCTGAGCGGTCTCCTTTCTCCCTCCATTCCTGAGTGCTTTATTTTCCCTCCAATTCTGAGGTGTTTTTGTTTACCCCCATTTCTGAGCGGTCTCCTTTCCCCCTCCATTTCTGAGGTGCTTTATTTTCCCTCCAATTCTGAGCTGTTTTTGTTTACCCCCATTTCTGAGCGGTCTTCTTTCCCCCTCCATTTCTGAGGTGCTTTATTTTCCCTCCAATTCTGAGGTGTTTTTGTTTACCCCCATTTCTGAGCGGTCTCCTTTCCCCCTCCATTTCTGAGGTGCTTTATTTTCCCTCCAATTCTGAGGTGTTTTTGTTTACCCCCATTTCTGAGGGGTCTCCTTTCTCCCTCCATTCCTGAGTGCTTTATTTTCCCTCCAATTCTGAGGTGTTTTTGTTTACCCCCATTTCTGAGGGGTCTCCTTTCCCCCTCCATTTCTGAGGTGCCCCCTTTCATCTTTCCATTTCTGAGGTGCTTCCTTTCCCCTCATTTCTTTAGGATTGTGACTCTTGTTTTGCTGTGTTCCTTTTTCTCCCAACACCAGAGGGTGCCATGTCTCCAGATGAGGTTCTGTGCACAGCTCCATAAAGGGTGCCAGGAAGGCTCTTTAAGTGGAAACATGATCCGGGGCTGACGAAAGGACACAGTGTGATGCCAATGTGACAATGGAGTTGTTGGATAAAATAAAATGAACACTGTATCCTGTAGCTATGCCTGCAGTTTTGTGGTGTGTGTATTGTGTGGAACAGAATGCTCCTTTGGCTCGATCACATCCGACTTGTGGGTCCAGGCAGGCCAGATCCCATCACCACATCCTGCAGCAAGGAGTTCCACAGAGTAACGACACTGGCAAAAAGATATAATAGTACCCAAAAAATGGCATTGCTTTAAAAGGGGCATTGCTTCGCACAGTTCAGAGGTCCTAAAAAGATATGAAATTACATCCAGGACATCTATCCTGGGATAACCACAGAAAATCGGGGTTGTCCTGGGATAGTTGGAGAGGCTGTGGTGGCCTTGTGTAAAGAGAAGGGATCTCTTGGGGAAGATGGAAACCTCTGTGTACTGATTTTGGACACTTTGGAGGTACATTTGCACCGCCAAACATGTCCAGGTCAGTTAGAGGGGGCTGCTCTATTAAGGGCAAAATCCAGAGTAACTATGGAGAGTCCTTGCTCAGGAGTAATAACAGGTTACTCTGGATTGCAATGTGAATTTCCCGTAAGTTTTCACTAGGATGTGCAGTAACTACGGGTGCACGTAATGTCTTTTACATGCTCCCGTAGTTACTCTGGATTTGGGGGTAAGGTGAAGGGAGAGCCATGCGCTCCTTGCCAATCTTCAACCCCCTTCTTATGCTCAATCCCCTCCCCATGCGCTCCATGCTTGACCTCCTCTCATGCTCGGTTGGTGCGAGTCACCCTGTGGTTCCTCTACCAAAATGTTTGAAGTTACCAGGGAACCAAACCAACGGCCAGGCGTGGCACTGTCATGTGCCCGCTGCTGATTGCTTTGATGTTGCATAGGAAGTATGGGTTTCCTGTTTGCACGATCCCTACAATCCAGAGTAACTACAGGAGCACGTAAGAGACATTACATGCACCCGTAGTTACTGCACCACCTACTGAAAACCTACGGGAACACCCTCAACATCTCAGCCAGATTGTTGCTCTGGCTTTGTGCCCACCAAGCCTGGCAACTGGCCAAGAGTGTGGAAATTATGTTATGAGTTGCTACTCCTTCCCCATGGGATGGGTTGCAGCAAGGAAATGTGGTGACAACCCCTGGTTGTGACTCACTCCCTAGTAACTAAGTAACTGCTGTTCGTTGTCTTAAAAGAGAAGAAGCCTTTCCTGTGAGTAGGTCTCTGACTCATTTGTTCCAACCCGTTGAAACCACAGAGGCTGGTCAGGAGTATAAAAAGAGTAGTACAACCAGCCTCGTGCTGGAGTAGAACGAAAGAGGCAGAGAACTCTTATGCGTAGCAAATTCAGGAAAGGAATGGAGGGGGGAGACTGTAGATGGGGTACCATGCTGCAATTTCTATCATTAAGGGATCCAGCTACATATAGAATCATACCCTACAATCCAGAGTAACATACCCCCAAATCCAGAGTAAATACGGGAGCACATAAGAGACTTTACAAGCACCCGTTGTTACTGCACCACCTAGTGAAAACCTACGGGAAATTCATATTGCAATCCGGAGTAAATTGTGTTATGTCGGAGCAAGGACTCCCCAGAGTTACTCTGGATTATGCCCATAGAGTTGGAAGTTTCCCATAAGGGCATCTAGTCCAACCCGGCTTCCTACAGCAAGTTCAATGCTGTTTGAGTGGCTGCATCCTTCTATAGCAGTGAACGTTTTGGGCACCAGTGCCCAGTGTGTGTGCCTGGATCTCTGGGTATGCGCAGTGGGGAAGGAGTGCCCCGAGCCCATTCCACATGCCTAGAGTTTAGGGTGTGAGCAATGGGTACTAGCCCCCTCAGTTTGGTCCCGAAGAAGAGCTGAGCGGAGCGCACAGTACCCAGCACAAATGCCCAGAACTTTGGGCACGCGTACTATGCTCCTTGGCACGCATGCCATGGTTTGCTATCAGTGTTGTGTACAAACTGAGGTTAAGAGGGAATCAAGTGGACCCTCCTGGGGTTGAGAGATGGATTCCAGTTTAGGGTAGGAACTGGGCTGAGCTCAGAACATTCACACTCCGGTCACGTCCTCCGCCCTAGACATTTTTCCAAAACCTCCCCAAAAGAATCCTCCATAATTGGCATTTTCGGGCAAGGAGGGGAAGGCCTCACCCTTGGCTCCGATCCTGGCTGCGCATCACCTGGAATGCAGGAATGCACACAGACAGCACACTTGAATTTGTCATTAATCTGGGTTTATCACAGTGTGTGCGTGTCACATTATTAGACCCACTGGACCCATTGCTCCCCCATTGGGTCTCATGCCTAAGGAACTGCTGGCTGTAGCTGAATTCCCTTCCGCAGCATTTAATCACAGTTCCAGGATATTCCCCCTCCCCAATAGAATTCCTCAGCGCCAAAGCTGGCGCCGCCGGGGTGGAAGCTTCTCTACTGCCTGGAGATTAAGGCTGCTCCAGGTTGTGCCAGGCACAGAGGATACTTATTAACCCTGGCAGGATCAAGGCTGTGCCAAGCTCCGGTCATGGGTCAAGGGTGTCAAATTTTTTGGATATAGTGCAGCAAATGGCACCTTGGGGAGGGGGGGGCAGAAGTGGCATCATACTACTTTATCCAGATATAGGGAGGGATTAGGGTTGCCATATGTCCTGAAGACTGGGACTATCCTGGTTTTTTGAATTGCATTAATGTACTGTGAAGTTTGACAGCAGGCCTGTCCTGGTTTTGTGGAAGAGAATTATGGGACCTGGTAGGGGTACCTACTAGGGGTAGGTACCAGGAGTAGACCTGGTCTCTGCATTGGAAATCTAGTAGACGTGGACCCCAAAGACTATTCCAGCTGTCACCCACCCCTCATCTTGCTTCACCCCCTTTTGAGGAAGGACCCCCAAACCTTGTACCCTCTGATGTTGGTTCCCTCTCCTGCAGTCCCAAATTTTGGCCAGTGATGTGGGGGGGGGGTGCACCAATTCAATCCCTACTTCACAAGCCACACTCGGGTCTATTGCAAATTCCAGTTCTGCTCCATGTATATATTTTTGTGGTTCCCCCATCCACATTCTGGAAGAAAGAGAAACTTATCAGGTCCGTAAAAAGATGACCCTCCAACAAAAAAGTATTTATTTCAAGGTCAAGCAGGTAATACATTAAAGAAGTAGCTGGAAATTGGAGCAGATTTTTTTCTGGCCCCGATGGGCAAAGCAAGCAGATATTTTGGAGACAGGATGGGTGGTGGTGTGGGGTAGAGAAAGCAAGGGGTCGGTTTGGATCTCGGTCAGCTATGCCCAACTGTAAAATGAGATTTGAGACACATGGCACACTCAAAATAGGATTTGAGACACATGGCGCACTCTTAAGTGTTCATCCGGGAACACAGCCGGATGACTGAGGACAGCCAGTGGCACCAAAGCTGGTCAGAGCATTGAAGGGTTGACCATATGGTCAGCGCATTGAAGGGTTAAGGATCTTGGCTTCTCAATACTTTTTCCCAGTGGGCTTCATCTTCTTCACGTAATACTCATTACAGCCATTGGTCAGCCCAGCGATGAGAGAAAGGTAGCCCTCAAAACTGACCCTTCCATCGCGACACTCCTCTAAGTTCTTCATGATGCGGTCGATGGCCATTGGGTCCTTCTGGTTCTGAGGAAGGAAATAGTTTACTATACTATAGACATATCGTACTAAAAACACCATCCTAACCATGTCTACTCAAGAGTAAGCCCCATTGGGTTCAATGGGTCTTACTCCCAGGAAAGTGTCTTTAGGATTGCAGCCTAAGGCGCAATTTACTATAGACAGTTGCTATACTATAGACCTGGGATCTCCAAAGGTTTCAGCCAAAGGACCACATCAAATATCTGGCATAGAAAAGATAAAATATTTCAAATATAAAACTTAAAAACAGAAATTAATGAGATTTCTCTGAATAGAGATTAATGAATAAACGGGCTCAAATTTGCAGGAGTTTTGCAAGCACCAACACACAACGAGGCAATGAAGCAGTTAATAGGACCCCCATTCCTCCACTCCATTCCCACTTAATAGGACCTCCATTCCCTCTTAATAGGACCCCCATTCCTCTACCCCATTCTCACTTAATAGGAACCCCATTCCCAATTAATAGGACGCCCATACCTCTACCCTATTCCCACTAAATAGGACCCCCATTCCCTCTTAATAGGACCCCCATTGCCCTACCCCATTCTCACTTAATAGGACCCCCATTCCCAATTAATAGGACCCCCATATCTCTACCCCATTCCCACTAAATAGGACCCCATTCCCACTTAATAGGACCCCCATTCCTCTACCCCATTCCCACTTAATAGGACCCACATTCCCACTTAATAGGACCTCCATTCCTCTACCCTATTCCCACTAAATAGGACCCCCATTCCCAATTAATAGGACCCCCATACCTCTACCCCATTCCCACTTAATAGGACCTCCATTCCTCTACCCCATTCTCACTTAATAGGACCCCCATTCCCACTTAATAGGACCCCCATACCTCTACCCTATTCCCACTAAATAGGACCCCATTCCCACTTAATAGGATCCCCATTCCTCTACCCCATTCCCATTTAATAGGACCCCCATTCCTCTACCCCATTCTCACTTAATAGGACCCCCATTCCCTCTTAATAGGACCCCCATACCTCTACCCCATTCCCACTAAATAGGACCCCCATTCCTCTACTCCATTCCCACTAAACAGGACCCCCATTCCTCTACTCCATTCTCACTTAATAGGACCCCATTCTCACTTAATAGGACCCCCATTCTCACTTAACAGGACCCCCATTACCACTTAACAGGACCCCCATACCTCTACCCCATTCCCACTAAATAGGACCCCCATTCCTCTACTCCATTCCCACTAAACAGGACCCCCATTCCTCTACTCCATTCTCACTTAATAGGACCCCCATTACCACTTAACAGGACCCCCATACTTCTACCCCTTCCCACTAAATAGGACCCCCATTCCTCTACTCCATTCCCACTAAACAGGACCCCCATTCCTCTACTCCATTCTCACTTAATAGGACCCCATTCCTCTAGCCCATTCCCACTAAATAGGACCCCCTCTCCTCTACCCCATTCCCACTTAATAGGACCCCCTTTCCTCTACCACACCATTACAACTCCGACTGTGTTTGTTCAATTGGGTCAGAGGCTCTTAGGTCCAAAGGCTTGCCATGGGCTGCATCTGGCCAGTTAAAGGCTTGCTGCCGGCCACACTAAAAGCCACTTAAGAGCTTGGCACGACTTGAGAGATCCTAGGACCCCAATTTAGGGGTACCCTCCACGCTCACTTACTTCCATATACCCTGGGACCTCTTTCTCCATCAGCTGTCGAAGATCCTCCTTTGTTAGGTAGTTCTTATCCCCGGCAAACCTATGAAAGGTGAGCATGATGGATTCCATTGCGTGTTCCAGTTGTGATGGCATCTTTGCGCTGCCCTCTGGGAACGAGAGAGAACGATATTGGGATTCATCGTTTGATGAATACAATACGGAGTGGCGCATACTTTGACAGACGTTTGAGGCTTGTGGGGCTTAGTTCTACACCTGTCCCCCTCCAACTTACCCCCCACGGATTTCATGTGCCCCCAACGACCTGGCATGGACACATTTAGAAAATGTTACACAAAATACTGAATGTACTCGAATCTAATGCTCACCTTTCCCAACCAAATTTAGTTTCAAAATTTAGTTTCCGAAAACCAGGGTGCGCATTAGATTCAATGGTTAATTAGATTTGAGTATATGTGGTGTTTTGATTACGAGTATAGGGTGCACATTGGATTTGATGGCGCATTAGATTCGAGTAAATACCGTTTTTCATATTGAGAAATTCGATGAGCCTTACAATCCAGAGTAACTACGGGAGCACCTAAGAAGCATTTACGTCAATGTAGTTACGGCACCACCTAGTGAAAACCTATGGGAAATTCATATTGGAATCCAGAGTAAATTGTTCTTACATCGGAGCAAGGTCCCCCTGTAGTTACTCTGGATTGCGCCCTAAGAATCAAGTCGAATTGGAGTACAGGTACTTACTGACTCTCTCTTGCAGGAATTAAAACGATCTTCAGCAGTTATGCTTATTATCCCAGGAGTACCGAGGTCAGCCAACAGCGAAGGTAGCACAATGACGAGACCTTTCAGAGCATGCGCAGAGTGCCCTCTGTGTGGTCACACGGCTCAGGTTGCAGTGGTTGAGCCTGCCCTTTGTGAACAGTTATCTCTGCAACAGAAAAAGAGCCCAAAGGCCAATCCTGAATAGCTGGTTTCGAACAGGCGAGTGTTTCCCTCCTCCTCCTCCTCACTCCGCATTCTTTCCATAACCCCTCCAGCCTTGGGCGCCACTGGCTGCCATTGTCTTTGATCAAGGCTGGTCTGGAGGCTGCCAGGAACATCTGCAGCTGGATGGACCATCTGGTTCCTATCTGGAGAAGGCGCTGCCTCGGGGTTTGGCGGAGATCCCTGGGTGATTTCAGCCAGAGTACTCCCTAAGCGTCCTGCCTCATCCTCCTCTTGGCTGGCACATGGAGGACATGCGCTCTGCCCAAGGGAGATGCCTGACTCTTAACCCTATAAACTGCCTAAGAATAGCCCTGCTGGAGCAGACAAAACAGCATCAGAAGACCTGGCTGGATCAAACAGACAGGCGCCCACCAGACACCTCTCTTCACAACAGCCCTGCGAGGTAGAACCAGTAGAGAGATTAACTTGGAAATTCCCACAGCCCAAATCTCACACCCTAATCCCTCTGAGAGTACAATCCAAACCATGTCTACTCAAAAGACAGACCCATTGTTTTCAACAGGTCTTACTCCCAGGAAAGTGTCTTTAGGGTTGCAGCCTTATGATTCCACCACCAGAATACAGGGGACTCTTTTCAACACACCTACGGATATGGGATAAGGAGGCCAACTTAGAAAAATGGGAACAGAAAGTCTTCTGAATTCAGGTTTGGATTTGAAGGCACTTAAAACTGATTTAAAATTTTAATATATAGATTTGTTTCTTGGCAGCGTGTACCCCTTAATGCACTTTTCCTGGCACAGGATCATAATGTGATGGTTACTATCCTGCCAAGATGCTCAGCCTGAAGTTTCCAGAAGCCCAGACGTGATATTCAGAGCAGTGCACCCAAGGACAAGCAAGAATTTATTATTAAAATACTAAATATTATTATATTATATATTAATTATTAATTATTATATATTAAATATTATGATATTAAAAATTTACGATTAAAAATACAGAAATTTTAAAACTGTCAGAACAAATATTCCATCTGATCCGTACAGGGACAAGGAAAAAAAAAAGAATTTGGTTCCAAAAAAAATAATTAAAATAATAAAAAATAATTAAAATAATAAAAAAATAATAAAATAATAAATCCTGTGACACCCCAGAATTATTATATTATTAATAGTATTATTATGTGGTATCATTGCTATGGGGAGAGGGTCTCCCTGACCCTGTGACCCCCAATGATGAGAAACTCTGATCACATCTTGGTCTTTGGTCTCTTCCTGCCAACGTGGCCACATGTACCACACCAAGAATGCCCTTCTACGGACAACTATGTTTTGACGTGGTTTTCTTACATCATCACAACGATCCACTCACAAACAAAACTTCAAGTGTGTTTTAGATTTTGGCCATGTTTTATTGGTCCTCGGTGTGCGCTGTGCTCGGGGACTTTTCTTTAGGACACCCTAAATCCGTGGCCACGTACAGGATAGCAAAACTGGTTTAAGGACACCCTAAATCTGTGGCCTTGTATGGGACAACAAAACCGGTTCAAAGACACCCTAAATCCGTGGCCACGTACAGGATAGCAAAACTGGTTCAAGGACACCCTAAATCCGTGGCCATGTATGGGACAACAAAACCGGTTCAAAGACACCCTAAATCCATGGCCACGTACAGGATAGCAAAACCAGTTCAATGGCACCCTAAATCTATAGCCACATACAGGTTACCAAAACCAGTTCAATAGCACCCTAAATCCATGGCCACGTACAGGATAGCAAACCCGCTTCAAGGACACCCTAAATCCATGGCCGCATACAGGATAGCAAAACCAGTTCAATGGCACCCTAAATCCATGGCTACGTACAGGATAGCAAAACCAGTTCTATGGGACCCTAAATCCATGGCCATGTACAGGATAGCAAAACCGCTTCAAGGACACCCTAAATCCGTGGCCGCGTACGGGACAGCAAAATCGGTTCAATGGCACCCTAAATCCGTAGCCACATATAGGATAGCAAAACCGCTTCAAGGACACCCTAAATCCGTGGCCATGTACAGGATAGTGAAACCGGTTCAAGTTTCACAAAAGGACCAGGGATATTTTGGGAGGGATGCTAGAAAAGCCCCTGCAGGGGTTTCTTGCTGCAAATTTTTTTTTGGGGGGGGTGGGGGGTCTGGATTTGAAACGGAACTAAAATGTGGAACTTGGTAAAAAACATTTTTGTTTGCAAAACTGGAGGCAACGCTGCTTAACCACAGAAGTTTCCTGTAGGTGCTTGTTTCCTGCTGGGTGTTCCCTCCGGGTGGGTGTCTGCAAAAAATTGCGGCTTGATTCTTGTTTGTTCGGGCTGGGGTGCAGAGAGGGGAGGGCACAGAAGAGCCACACGTCTCTGCTGGTTGCTGTGATGAATCAACAGGGCTTAAGCATCCTGGCGCACGTCCCTTGCCAAGCAGTACAGTCCCCCCCCACTCCGCTACAGAGTCCAGAGTGGCTGGGCGCGGTTGTAACCCGGCTGGCATCGGCCATGCGTCTGAGATTGGCGAGACGGGGCCATCTCCATCAGTGCCAACCCAGATCAGCAAAAACCACATTTTGCAATCAGGATTCGATCCTGAAAGATTAATATCAGTGTTGGGTTTGGGAGATCTATTCTAGTCCTGTTCGGGGGCGGGACACACACACACACACACACACACACACCATGTGTGTGCGTGTAACTTCACATTGGCATGACACCAACGCTCTGGGTCCTTCCCACTGAAATCATGCTGAACTCTTGCACCTCCACAGAGCTGGGAATGCCCCCCCTCCCCGTTAAATAATCCCCCCCCCGTTAAATTGCTGAACCAGAAATTCATTCGCTGAAAAATTTGGTATGGGGGGGGGGGTTATGGGTGTTACCAGAACAGATCCCTATAGATACTGAGAATGCAATTTACTGTATTACTCAAATCTAACGCTCACCTTTTCCAGCCAAATTTCGTCTCCAAAATCAGGGTAGGCATTAGATTCGATGGTTAATCAGATTTGAGTAAATGTGGTATTTTGATTATAAGTAGAGGGTACGCATTAGATTAGATGGCACATTAGATTTGAGTAAATACAGTATTTACAGTGCAATCCGAAGCATGTCTACTCAGAAGTAAATACTGTGTTCAATAGTACTCAATGTCTATCCAGAAGTAAATAGTGTGTTCAATAGTACTTACTCCCAGGAAAGTGTGGTTACGATTGCAGCCTTAGCTTTGTAGATATATATTTCAATATATTGTATCAATATACATATCATATACGTATCATATATGTATTAATATATTTCAATATATTGTATCAATATATTTGATAATTATATGTATTAATATAGTTGATATATTTGAAATGTATCGATATATTTGTATTTATCAAATTTATTTATCGTATAGATATTTATCGTATTTATCGTATTTATCTATTTACCTATTTATTGTAGGGACCTCACAAGGTCATCTACTCCAACCCGCTGCTTGCGGCAAGAAATCCACTTAAAGCAACTCCAGAAGGTCTATTCCAATATATGTATTGTGTCAAAATATCAGACAAATACTGAAATAACCATACTTATATTTATATAATAAATGTTATTATACGATGAAATATTATATAATGATCAAATGTTATATGATCAAATATTTATATGATCAAGGACGGTATTTACTCGAATCTAATGCGACATCAAATCTAACAAACCCAATACTTATAATAAAAATATCACATTTACTTAAATCTAATTAACCATTGACTGTAGTGCGCACCCTGGTTTTGGAGACAAAATTCGGCTGACAAGGATGAGCGTTAGATTCGAGTAAATACAGTATATATTTATGTGTTGTTTTGCCTGCCTGCAAAACTATAGGGAGGCACTTCATATGGCTGGAGTTTGATATAGGGTTGGAAATGGGGACAAATGGGAGAAAGTTTGTGGTTGATCACTACACAGCCCCACCCCATTGCAACACCCATGTCTTTCTCGCCAAAAGGCATACAACAGTTGCATTCTTCCAAGTAGCTCACAGTTACTCATAGGAGGAATTCCATTCACGCTGAGTAAGCACCCCTTGCGGGCACGTGGCCACGCTTGCGCTACTGAAGCCACACTGCCAGAGGAGCCATTTGTGGGGCTGACCCATGCAATTCCTTCAACTCAGATCCTGCCCCGAACCACTCAGCGGAAAACTCCAGAGTCAGGAGTTGTTCCGGGATGTAGACAGGTCTTGGAACCACATCAGTGTCCATGAAAGGGGGTTCTAGGGGTTAACTGTACCTCTTAAAAAAGAGGGGTCCAATGTTTCCTGGAGGAGAAATTTCATGGGATCTCATATATTTTGATCCCATATATTTTGATCTCACCAGGGCCCATTAGAAGGGGTGCTGGGGGTACACTGCACCTGGGTCTGGGGTCAAAAATGGGACCCAAAAGCCAAAGGTTGGGATATGTGGGATCTCACATTTTCTAATCTCATCAGGGATCATGAGAGGGGGTGCAGGGTCATGTCTGGCCAGGGTCCAAAGGGGGCAAAAATGGGGTGCCAGAAATGTTCCGGGATCTTGGATAAAGTGGGCATATATTGCATGAAGGCCAGCATTTATACATGGTGCAAATCATACATAGATGATCCTGTAGATATATATGTTCCAATGTTTATATGTTCTATGTTATAATGTTCCAATATATTAAGTTCCAATGACTGTACAGAATTAAGATCCAATGGCGATGAGGCCAAAATGAATTTGTGGACCCGAGTAAAATTCCTCCTAGAGGCCATGGGGCTTCAGCCATGCGCCGGCCATGTTCCCGGGGTGGATTAGAGGTAATAATAATTAAGTAATTAATATTACTCATGTGCCAAAAAAAGCCTGGGGATACAAAGCAATATTTTGTTGCTGAAGGAGAAAGGATTTCTTAATGTCGGGGAGCGCATGGGTGCAGCAGGGCAGCATTTGAAACCGCCACAGCCCCAAAACTCCCACATGTCAGAGATGATGCTTCCTAAATTCCATGCCCTGGAGTAGACCTTCCCAGCACACCCAGGAATGCCCGGATCCGATCCAAGTTTCTCTCTCCAGTGATGTCAAACGTGACCCGGTTGTAGACCTGCGGCAAATGAGGTGGTAGAGTCCTAGGGTGGGAGCAACTTACCACTGAAAGCAGGAGACGTACGGACATATGGCAACCCTAATCTGGCCTCCCTATGAGATTCGCCCTCGGATCTCCCGCCAACATGTGATCTAATGCTGACTTTTGCGGTCGCAGCAACTCACAAGAAACACCCTGTATCAGCCCTTCGAAAAGCTTTTCACTCTCTTTAGCTCTTCACATGTCTAAAAAGAGTCTCGGGTAGTTCCGCCGGCACAAGGTCCTAAATCAGAACAGGGATCTCCCTGTGTTCTTATGAAACCTCGATGTTGGTCCACTTGTGATCCTCTGCGAGCCTCTCCCATGCCAGCAAACTTTACATTTGCGTACTTTGTACCTATATATACCCACCCTAGACAAGCAAGCCAGCAATGACCCTCCCATGTTCCATCCAGGAACGCCATCTTATCAATGGGGGGGGGGCACTGTGTAATCGTGCCACTCCTTGGACGAGGTGGCCATAGGCAAAAGATTCCCCCACCCTAATAACAATAGGGTGTATTGATGGCCATTATAGATTGATTTTTAATAGTATTTTATTATTTTACTTGTATTTTAGTGTGTTTTAACTTTTTCTGAGACTGGCCTACTTCGCAGGGTTGTTGTAAGGACAAAAGAAGGGGACGAACCAAGCTCCTTGGATAAAGGGTGGTGCAAAAATGTGATCAACATTATTCTGGGTTATAGGGTTTTTTGAATGTCTTTTCAACATGGGCTGCAAATCTGCTTTCTCGGGAGTAAGCCCCTTTGAAAACAATGGGAGCGACATCCAAATAGACATGCACACAGGCATATACTGTTGGGTGGGGCTGTTCAATGCAGTTTTCTTCACCATGCCAGGAGGTGTAGGATTAGCCCAGATCCTCACCCCACACAGCTGGGGGGGATCAGTGTCCTAAGTCAGCAGTTTGACCACCATCTTCGAGATTTATCCTTTAATTTTGCACACCTGTATATAATCGCCTATCCAAAAAATACAGTCACTCACCCACCCTATAGAATCCTAACTATGGGCCTGCCCCACAGCTGGGATCCCGCAATCTTCTGGGTGGGGGAGCCTGGATTAGGAGAGTCACACCTTTTTCATCTGGCCCTAAAACTAGACCCCCTATTCTCCCTACAAACATTTCACCATATGAATTTCTCCCCTTATGACCCTATTTCCCCCCCCCTCCAATCCTCTTATTTTTTGAGCCCCCAACCTTTTCCAGTTTCTAAACTGGAGATTGCAAACAACTGGAGGTTCTGAACCAGTTTCTAGACTGGAGATGCTTTTTCAGTACAATCCTAAGCTTGTCTACTCAGAAGTAATTTCTATTGCATTCAGTGGGGCCAACTCCCAAGCAAGTGCCTTTAGGATTGCAGCATTACAGCACAATCCTAAGCATGTCTACTCAGAAGTAGTTCCTACTGCATTCAGTGGAGCCAACTCCCAAGAAAGTGCCTTTAGGATTGCAGAATTACAGCCCAATCCTAAGCATGTCTACTCAGAAGTAAGCCCCATTGTGTTCAATGGTCTTACTCCCAGGAAAGTGTCTTTAGGATTGCAGTCTTAACCAGACTTCCAAACCCCCCATCCTAAACCCAGCCCCAGTCTTCTGAGTGACACATGCCCAGCAACTCAAGCAGCAATCCTAAACACCCTTACTAGTAAGTATGGCTGCAATCCTAAAGACACTTTCCTGGAAGTAAGACCCATTGAACACAATGGGGCTTACGTCTGAGTAGACATGCTTAGGATTGTGCTCTAATGGTGCAATCCTAAAGACACTTTCCTGGAGGTCAGACCCATTGAACACAATGGGGCTTACTTCTGAGTAGACATGCTTAAGATTGTGCTCTAATGCTGCAGTCCTAAAGACACTTTCCTGGAAGTCAGACCCATTGAACACAGTGGGGCTTACTTCTGAGTAGACATGCTTAAGATTGTGCTCTTAATGCTGCAGTCCTAAAGGCACTTTCCTGGAAGTAAGACCCACTGAATACAATGGGGCTAACTTTTGAGTAGACATGCTTAGGATTGCACCATGCAAAACAATGGGGCTAACTTTTGAGTAGACACGCCTAGGACTGCATTCATGCACCCAGCCAGAACCCCACCCACCCTCTACACATGTTGCACCTGCAAAACTGGAGCACTTAATAGAGGTGACCCCCAGTTTTTGATCAGGGCACCCCCCTTTTGGAAGGGTGCATAAATAGGGCCGTTCCCTTTAATCCAGATCTAGAAAGGAGATCCCCTGTTTTTTTAGGGGAGGGGGCATTTCCAAAGACCCCTTTTTTCCTAAGAGCATGATTTTTGGGGTGGGGGTTTGCATGCACCCCACTCTGTGTGCTCCCCTCTTTGGAGTGGGCACCCCTAAATAAATCTTTTCCTGCTCTCCTTTTAGGGGCAGCATCTCCCCCAAATTCCTTTTACGCGCAGGGATCTGTGGAACTCACCGCCACAAGGTGCGTCTGGAAGGGTAGAGATCCTGAGGCTAGGACTGGCAGAGCCTGGAGTGTGGGGCTGGCCAACGCCTCTGCAGCCTTAGGCAGCCTGGGCAGGGCAGGGCTGGGGGGCGGAGAAGGAGGGCTGGATCTCCGGCCAGCAGCCTGCAGAGGAAGGACCAGCCCCTTGGAGAGCTGCCACTGAAGGCTACCTCCAAGCAAAAACCACCCTTAAGCAATCACTCCACAGCCTGCAACCCTGTGCATGCCTACTCAGAAGTAAGCCCCATTAGAATCAATGGGGCTTGCTCCCAGGAAAGCGTGGGGAAGATCTTGCAGGACGTTCAACAGGGGCAGGAGTTGGATCCACCAGCTGTGCCCCAGAAGAGGAATTTTAGAGGGGTTTCAACATTTCTTTTGGGGTCCTTCCTTTTTCCCCTTTTGAAAGTGAATTGGGATCCCAGCCCCCCACTTTTGGGCTTGTAGGACCCCTTTTGGGAGCCCTGCCCCCCACTTTTGGGCTTGTAGGACCCCTTTTGGGAGCCCAGCACCCACTTTTGGGCTTGTAGGACCCCTTTTGGGAGCCCTGCCCCCCACTTTTGGGCTTGTAGGACCCCTTTTGGGATCCCAGCCCCCCACTTTTGGGCTTGTAGGACTCCTTTTGGGAGCCCAGCACCCACTTTTGGGCTTGTAGGACCCCTTTTGGGAGCCCAGCACCCACTTTTGGGCTTGTAGGACCCCTTTTGGGAGCCCTGCCTCCCACTTTTGGGCTTGTAGGACCCCTTTTGGGATCCCAGCCCCCCACTTTTGGGCTTGTAGGACCCCTTTTGGGATCCCAGCCCCCCACTTTTGGGCTTGTAGGACCCCTTTTGGGATCCCAGCACCCCACTTTTGGGCTTGTAGGACCCCTTTTGGAATCCCAGCCCCCCACTTTGGGGCTTGTAGGACTCTTTTTGGGATCCCAGCCCCCCACCTTTTGGCTTGTAGGACCCCTTTTGGGAGCCCAGCCCCCACTTTTGGGCTTGTAGGACCCCTTTTGGGATCTCTGCCCCTCCCACCTTTTTCACTTTGCCATGGTGGGAACAACACTAGGAAGAATTGGTGATGGTGGATGTGCATCACATATGTATCCCATATATATCCCATATGTATCCCAACATATGGGACACCCAGAGGTATCCAGTCCAGCTTTCTTACAGTGAACCCTATAAATGTAAGGCTGCAATTCTATTCACACGTAAGTTCCATTGACTATAATAGGACTTAATTAGGGTTGCCATATGTCCCCCAAAACAGGGACAGTCCCAATTTTGGGGGATACAGGCAAATGGGACAGAGGGTCCTGTCCAATTTTGTGGAAGAGAATCATGGCAACCCTAGATTTACTTCCGAGTAGACGGGCATAGGATTGGGTTGTAAGACACCTGCACCATGTTGCCACTCCTTTGCACTTGGCATTCAGAGAGAGAGAGAGAGAGAGAGACCAGTCCTAAAGACACTTTCCTGAGAGTAAGACCCATTGAACACAATAGGGCTTACTTTTGAGTAGACATGGTTAGGATTGTTGTGCTCTAAGGCTGCAATCCTAAAGACACTTTGCTGGGAGTAAGACCCACTGAACACAATAAGGCTAACCTTTGAGTTGACATGG
Organism: Cryptoblepharus egeriae; assembly: GCA_030015325.1. Lineage (NCBI taxonomy): Eukaryota > Metazoa > Chordata > Lepidosauria > Squamata > Scincidae > Cryptoblepharus > Cryptoblepharus egeriae. Next base: position 10,531,903 of record JAREYC010000018.1, on the reverse strand, counting down.
TTAGGATTGTGCTCTTTAGCTGCAATCCTGAGAGTAAGACCTATTGAACACAACGGGGCTTACTTTAGAGGAGACATGGTCAGGATTGCTCCCTAAAACCAGGTTGCATCATGGCTTGTCACTAGGGGTGGACTTTTCCTCCATCAAACTGTCCAATCCCCTTTTCGGCCATTCAGGTTCCATTTGTCAGATCCTGTGGCGAGGAGTTCCACAGGCTAAATAAATATTTTTTCCCTTTATCCCAATCAGGAGCGGCCTTATTTAATCGACTTATTTAAATCGACTTATTTAGGTTCTCCAAGATCTTGGAGAGAAACTTTGGGCAGCGACACCTGATCCTCCAAACTGGATGGGGAAACATGTAAAACTTCCAAGATTTGTGGCATCGATCTTTGAAATTATGGGATGCTTTGGAAACCGAACGGAGATCCTGCATGTGCTCCAGCAGGGTCCTTCCCACTGTTTCTATATTTTTCTTTCCATTACCTTAGTGGATCTTTCCATCCCTGGCCTTCCTATAACCACCTCCCTTCTGCCCGGGTTCAAATTCCATTGGCAGGAGAGCGACAAAGTTGTTTGTACTGGACGGTTTGCACACACCCTACTTCCCAGTGGACGGAAGCACAACCCAAAAACAACAACCCGACACGCCGTGTCGAAACGCACTCCTAGTGTGTGCAGATTCTAGCCGTTCCTCTGAGTTGCTCTTGCTTCTTTGAGGCTCACAACAACCCTTCAAGGTAGGCTCAACTGATGCAATCACACTGTGGCTGCAGTTCTAAACCCTACTCAGGCTGGCACCTTGAGGTGTTAAATAGTGTGCCACAGGATGGGGTTGTCAGGTCTGTGCACAGATATGTGCTGCCCACCCCGCGCCACAATCCTAAATGGGTTAGGATTGTGCTCTATGTTTATTTTATGACAATCCTAAATGGGTTCGGGTTGCGCTCCGTGTTTATTTTATGGCAATCCTAAATGGGTTAGGATTGTGCTCCATATTTATTTTATGACAATCCTAAATGGGTTCGGATTGCGCTCCGTGTTTATTTTATGGCAATGCAGGGATTCAGTTTTGGACACCCTAGACTGGCTTACTTGCATCAGCCATTCATATTGCGTCAATTCCATATATAAAAAATCCATATAAACATATAAAATATGTTATACTTATTTACTCGAATATAATGCGCCATCGAATATAATGCACAGCCTGTACTTATAATAAAAATGTGTTATTTACTCTAATTGACCATTGAATCTAATGTGCACCCTGATTTTGGTGACTAAGGGTGCAATCCATAGTAACGACGGGGAGTCCTTACTCTGGTGTAAGAACATTTTACTCTGGATTGCAATATGAATTTCCCATAGGTTTTCACTAGGTGGTGCAGTAATTACAGGTGCACGTAAAGTCTCTTACATGCTCCTGTAGTTACTCTGGATTGTAAGGTAAGGCTATAATCCAGAGTAATTATAGGACCTTTTACACCGACGTAGTTATGGTGCCACCTATGGGGAACCGATGGGAAATGCATAGAGCAATCCCAAGTAAGTGCCTCTTACGTCTTCCTGTAGTTACTATGGACTGTAGGGTAAGGCTGCAATCCTAAAGACACTTTCTTGGGAGTAAGACCTATTGGACACAAAGGGACTTACTTTTGAGTAGCCATGGTTAGGATTGTGCTTGAATTCATTTGGCTGAAAAAGCTGAGTGTTATATTTGAGTAAATACAGTATATTCTTTCTTTCTTTCTTTCTTTCTTTCTTTCTTTCTTTCTTTCTTTCTTTCTTTCTTTCTTTCTTTCTATCTATCTATCTATCTATCTACGCACACACACACACATATACACATACATACATATATACACACATACATATACAGGACCTATACACAACTGTACAGTGTTCCATATATGTACACTGCACCTTCTCAAGGGTGCTGGCTGCAATCCTAAGAGCAGTTTCCTGGGAGTAAACCCCATCAAACTCAATAGAATTTTCTTCTGAGTCGACACAAATAAGATTGCATTATAGGCGCAATCCAGAGTAGCTATGGGGAGTCCTTGCTCCGATGTAAGAACCATTTACTCTGGATTGCAATATGAATTTCCCATCGGTTTTCACTAGGTGGTGCAGTAACTACGGTTGCACGTAATGTCCCGTAGTTAGTCTGGATTGTAGGGTATCTTTTTTCTCTCCATAGGATGATGTGGGACTATTATGGGCTGCAGCAGACAGGAACATTGGGTAATCCTCTCCAGATTCTTTGTCCCCAGGTGGGTGTGGAATAGCAGGTAGGGGTGCATTTTGGCTGTGGTTAGACCTGCTTATTCTGCAGAGACATGTGCGCGTCTCGCCCGGTAATCCCTTCTCCAATGGCGGAGGGTGCGTCTCCGAAAGCCCACCTTTCAAACCGCGCATGTTTGACCGGATCTTTTGATGATCTGATCCACCTCGAAGGAGGAGGAGACCTTCCGAGGCGGATCAGGCCCTTGTCAACTGTGATAAATGTTTGTTCGTTGTGAGTCATTGATCGCACTTGTTTAATAGTTGTCCGCGCAAGGGCGGGCTCTCAGATTTATTCTGGACTTTTCTATCGCCAGAGTAGAATGGAGAGCAATCCAAAATTGCGCTTAAAAAGTGCATCTGAGTTCATGGATCGGGGCATGTTTTATTCGGACATAGCATTAACAAAGCAGCTGGTCCAATTGCTTTAAAGCCGGCCTTGTTGCCAACCGTGGCATCAATCAATCAATCAATCAATCAATCAATCAATCAATCAACCAGTCAATCAATAGAATTTATATTCCATTTTTTAGATCGGAAGCGCATGTGCGTTCATGGATCGGAGCGTGTTTTATTCTGACATGGCATTAACTATGCAACTAGTCCAGTTGGTTTAAAGCTGGGCTTGTTACCAACAGTGGCATCAATCAATCAATCAATCAATCAATCAATCAATCAATCAATCAATCAATCAAATTTATATTCCATTTTTTTGATCAGAAGCACATGTAAGTTCATGGATCTGAGCACATTTTATTCTGACATGGCATTAACTATGCAACTGGTCCAGTTGGTTTAATGCAGGGCTTGTTACTAACAGTGGCATTGATTGATCGAGCGATCGATCAGTCGATTGATCGATCAATCAATCAAAATTATATTCCATTTTTTAGAACGGAAGCACATGAGAATCTGAGGGCATTTTATTCATGGATCTGAGCATGTTTTATTCTGACATGGCATTAACTATGCAACTGGTCCAATTGCTTTAAAGCCGGCCACAGTGCATCAACTGTGGCATCAATCAATCAATCAATCAATCAATCAATCAATCAATCAATCAATCAATCAATCAATCAATCAATCAATCAAAAAAGTATTTATATACCACTTTTTAACAAAAGTTCACAATGTGAGAAAATGAAATAACCTCCCAAAGTACAGCCCAGTGGAAACCAGTCTGCCCCATTTTGCCAGTCTCCTTCCTTACTGCATGGTATCTTTTGTCTCTCTATCTTCTCAGCATCCTCCTCCTCCATGGAGCCCAAAGGCCGGCCTCGTTTCCTCCCCTGTTCCTCTTGGCCATTGTTTCCAGCATCCTGTTCATACCTGGAAGCCTTCCAGACCAGTAAAGTTCTCTGCCTTTTGCAAACAGAGGGAACGGGTGACTCATGGGTACGGATGGTGGGAGCAGAGACTCCGACTGGACACCAGGGAGCTGGCGGTCAAGGTGGTTTGTCCGTGGAACTCCCCACCACTAACCCTACAATTCAGAGTAACTACAGGAGCACGTAAGAGACATTACACGCACCTGTAGTTACAGCACCACCTAGTGAAAACCTATGGGAAATTCATATTGCAATCCAGAGTAAGTTGTTCTTACACCAGAGGAAGGACTCCCTGTAGTTACTCTGGATTTTGCCCTAAGTTTAGTTTCTAGAAGTTGATGGTGCATTTAATGGCACCACAATGCCCCCCTGTGGACAAATTGTACAATGTTCCTCTTACTGCATCCAGTGCAAGTCTGGGGCAGCTACTGGGATACCCCAGGGCAAGGGGAAACTTTTCTCCAAGTAAGCCAGCAGTACCCCCAATGGGTCTACTCGGATCCGTGTCAACTATTCCATGCAGCCTGGGACTGGTGTGGATGCCTAGGAACGGGACTTGAATCTGGCACAAGTATCCACAATACATGCCCACCCTTTCCTGAAATCCCCTTCCTCCTCCTACCTACCCTCCTACCCATGCTCCTCATTTCCCTCTAGACCAGGGGTCTCCAAACCCTGGCCCTGGGGCCAGATGTGGCCCATGGTGTGCCTCTAACTTGCCCACAGCCAACCTAAGAGCCTGAGACCCAGTTGATGACCGGAGCTGTGATGGTGAGGTGGGGAAATGAGGACCTTATTAAATATCCTTTAATATTAAATATTAATTAATTAAATAAATATTTTTTACATCTCATTTATATCACTTTATATAATGGATGATCAGACTCTGGTGGTTTCAAAATATTGACTTTATTTCATAGAAACAAGACGAGGCCGTTCACAGTTCCCCGTCAGACCCCGTTAGGATCCTTATGGTGAGTGCCATTCTGGGATGTTTGGGGTCACGCTGGAAAAGATGGGGAAAGTCACGGTTTGTGGGGCACGCCGGCAGGGGGTGCGTTGGTGACATAGTCATAACATGCCACAGCTATGCCACCGATGAGATTCAAGAACTCGCTGAAGTCTATCAGTCCGTCGTTATTCATGTCTATCTTCTTCATCATGCGTTCAAGGACGCCTGGGTCTTTCTGTTGCTGAAAGGCATAGAGAGAGGTTAGATGGGGGTTGGAAGTCCAGGACACATCCTGTGGCAAGGAGTTTCACAGATGAGTCAAAAAATAATTCCTTTCCTGTGGCACAGAGCAGTGTTTCTCAAGATTTGTCCTCAACGTACCACTTTGCATGGTCCACCCATGGTCTACCCATCCAAAGTACCACCAGAAGTAACATGATGGTCCCCCATTTCATTTCAGGTTGGCCAACGTGGTGCAGACCTTCCCATCCTACCTTTGTGAAAGACGCCAGCTCTGTGTTCATGAAAGTCAGAAACTGTTGCTTGGAGAGGTGAGTGGCTTTCCCGTCCCTGCCGGCGTAGCGCTGGAACACCGCCATCAGCGACTCTATGCACCGCTCCGTTTCGGTGGGGCCGACGGTATACCTGGAAGACTGTAGGGGAGAGCGGAAACATTTCAAGGTGTGCTTATGGGTTGATTTCCATACATTTTTTACATATGTATATATGTGTTGACCCTATAAGGTCGAAGAGCCTTGAGTTTGAAAAGCATTGCCCCTTCCCTGCCCCAAATCCCTACTATTTGGTTGGAATTATTCATGCCAGTTAATTAATCATGCAATTAATTAACCTTGGGCATTAATGTGGTCTGATGTTGTGGACGCATGGTGTGCGTTTGACCAGACCGGATGACAGTGTTGGCCCGTCCTTAGGCACTGGGCCCAATTGGGAGCAACTGGTCCGGCAGCTTTTAGGGGAAAGACAGCACCTTTGCTCCCTCTGGCGGACAGAAGTGTCTTTGCAGTGAGGGGGGAGAAACCCCCAGGCAGTAGGGTGTGGAGTGGGGATGATGAATCATTTTTGGGAGCCTTGCCTATCCCGATTCCGGTTTGGCAAGGAGCGACCGTGTGAAACCGAGGGTTTGCTCGGAGCTAAAGAACGAGAAGATTCGGGGCACACCCATAGGGGCACAAGGGGTTAGGCCAGTGGTGGGCACCAGCAGGTTCGCACCTACTCTGTAGAACCGGTTCTTAACAAGAGATAGGACATATAAAGTTTAAAAATAGCCATTTAAAAGTGGCTGCCAGATGGACAGAGAACCGGTTCTTAATTTCTTTGAAGCCCATCACTGGGTTAGGCTGGCATATCTTCCTATGGTGATACGGGGGAGGTTGGCATATGGGTTGGACCTAACCCCCCAGGAGTGGGGGGTTTTGTGACACCCCCAGTCCTGGGTTGCCATAATTCTCTTTCCCAAAATTGGGACAGGACCCTCTGCCCCATTTGCCAGTATGTGAACCCAATCCCCCCAAATCCCCCTATTTTCGGGACATATGGCAACCCTATCCCAGGCCAGTATGGGACTGATGGCAGGCTTCAGCTGACCTATTGGCAGTTAGGATTGCATCCTCCAGGCACCTATGGATGCTTTGCTCCTGGGGTTTGGGATGATAAAATTTCACTAGACTTATAGGATTGGTGGCCAATGGATTAAATGCTCCCCCATACATTGTGGTCCTAGTTCTGATCAGTCCCCACTACCCACATGGGCTCTAATACCAACTTACCCCACAATCCAGAGTAACTATGGGAGCACGTAAGAGACATTATGTAGTTATGGTACCACCTAGTGAAAACCTATGGGAAATTCATATTGCAATCCAGAGTACACTGCTCTTACAAAGACTCCCTGTAGTTACTCTGGATTGCGCCCTTAATCTAGGCCACCAAGTGCAATATTAGTGGGCTGATTGAGGTGTTCCCCAAAATTTAATTGAGGTTTATTCTTCGAGTGTCAGTTCTTCCCACTGGGAAGCCCCACCTGTTGGATTCCTGCCTGCTCCTCTGTCAGAAAAAAATAAATCTCATAGTCCTCCCATGCACAGGTTGGAGGATGTGGAGGGGTGGTAGGCTGGTTAGATGTGGGGCAGAAGCAGCATTTGTAATGAACACACCCTTTTGTGCAGTGGAATAAATACATAATAATAAATAACCTAAATAATTTGACCCTATAAGGATGTGAGTTGATGTCACAGATACTGGCTCATCCCTCCCAGACTGGTTTTAAGCCCAATCCTACTCAGAAGTAAGTCCCATTATAGTGAATGGAGCTTACTCCCAGGAAAGTGTGAATAGGATTGCAGCCCTAGAGGCTAGGAACAGGGGCCTTTTAGGATTTGAGGTGGGCTGGTTTAAGGTTAGGCAGGTTTAAGGTTAAGGTTTAAGGTTTAAGGTTCAAGGCAGGGTCTGGATCCATTGGTCCGTATTGGGTAGGAACATGTAGGAAGAGGGCTCTAGTGGTGATAGTTCAACCGGTGCAGCAAAAGAACGGTCAAACGTTTGTAATGTAGAACACAATCCTAATCATGTCTACTCAAAAGGAAGCCCCATTGTGTTCAATGGGTCTTACTCCTAGGAAAGTGTCTTTAGGATTGCAGCATTCTTTCTTAAAAATATGGCTTTCTGCACACGCCTGGCAGGACAAAATTCAACAGGTCCAGCTCTCCCCCAAACATCACCTATTGAACTCCTGCCAGGTTGACACAGCTATATAAGGCAGACATTGAGCCGGTCCCATAATCTTCCCACATTCTGCAGTGCGCATGATGCGCATTCCCAAGTGTTCCCAAGAAATATTCCAGCAGCCACGCCCCGGTTGAGGCTTCCCTTGAAAAGCAGAACCACCGATGGGACTACCGAGCTCAAGTCTGAGCATGAACTTTCACAGCCACTGATCTGTGGTCTGACCGCTGCCGAAAATGCGCACCTCAAGGCGAATGCGCCGCACCCTTTCAAGACTCGCCTTCCTTTTCCCAAGTGAGAAAAAACAGCTTCCCATTTGCACGGTGAGAAAAAATGCTGCGCAAAGGGAGGCCCAAGGTGCACTGTGGCGCATAGGCGCATGGTGCACTGTGGCGCATAGGCTCATGGCTCACAGCGCATACCCGCTGCGCATGTTGGTGGGCTTTTCACCCCTGCAGAACAGGTTCAGCAAAGCCAAACCTTTGGAGATTCCCCACTCAACTCCCCTCTGGGCCCTATGCGCGGCCTTCATGCGCCACCTGCGTCTCTTCAGATGTGGAGATGGTGACTTCACCCTTGGCAAGGGTTGTCAACATTTCCTGCTGGGGTCCTTTCCAGCAACCCATCCCAGTGCTGAAAATAAGTAGTTGGAAGGAAGGAAAATAGAGGGGAAAGAAAGTTTTTCAGCCTGCGCATAGTGGCGCATAGAGTGCCAAGACTTACCATAGCTGTGGAAGATATGGGAGCGACTTGGACCGGTAAGCAAGCTGGCTGGCTGGCTATGCGCAAAGGGCTCGGATGGGATATGGGAGTCTCTTGCCCCTCCCTGGCCCAACCAACGCCCTCCCCTCCCTCCCTCCTTCCTCCCCACACACTGCGCACTGTTGCTTAGTTGTGCAATTCCTGACTTGTTTCCCCCTTTGTAATGGCAAAGCTGGACATGCCTCTTCCAAACCACACCTTCATAGTTCAGGAATGTGTCTTTGGGGGGAGGTGTTTAATGCGCCTTCATATTGCTCTGCTTTTCCACTCTTCCCCACCCCTGGCCTGGGAACAGGCAGGAATCCAACTGGATAAGTGCCAACTATGTTCAGCGCACCATGCATTGCAGTGGTTCTGAACACAGGAACATAAAACATCTGGGGAGAAATCCCAGGGTGTCGAGATATCAGACCAAAGGAAATATTTCTTTACCTAGCATGTTAACCTGTGGAACTCCTTGCTGCAGGATGTAGGGGTGGAACCCGGCTTGGATGCCTTTCAAAGGGCATTGAAGCCTTCAAAGGCATCAAAGCCCAGGTGAGTCTCATCAAAGCCCAGGTGAGTCCCACCCACTGAGTCTTGACCCACAGTTGTATAGGATTTGATGCTTGGGTTCTTCAATCTTTCCATCATCCCTCTTTTCATTAAAGACACTTCGTGGGACCCACCAGGAGTTGTGTCATGCCCCACCAGGTGAGTCCTGACCCACAGTTGTATAGGATCTGACAGCTGGGTTTTCCGATCTTTCCATCATCTCTTACCATAGCTGTTTCATCAGAAACTCTTTGTGGGACCTGCCAGGTGTCGGGTCATGCCCCACCAGGTGAGTTCTGACCCACAGTTGTATAGGATCTGACTGCTGGGTTTTCTGATCTTTCCATCATCCCTGTTTTCATCAGAGACTCTTTGTGGAACCCACCAGGAGTCAGGTCATGCCCCGCCAGGTGAGTCCTGACTCACCAGGAGTTGTGTCATGCCCTCCCAGGTGAGTCCTGACCCCGCAGTTGTATGGGATTTAACAGCTGGGTTTTCCAATCTTTCCATTACCCTTGTTTTCATCAGAGACTCTTTGGGGATCTACTAGGAGTCAGATCGTGCCCCACCAGGTGAGGCCCGACCCACAGTTTGCTGGTCTGTGACTTATGGGATCTGACGGCAGTGAGTTAGGCTGACGTCGAGACCCACCACAGGCAGGCAAGCGCCAGCTAGAAGCTTCTCCTGGTTCCTCTCCTGGTTCCTCTCCAGGAACAGGAGAATTTGGAATCAGCCCATTGCCTCTTTCCGCCCACACCTGCCTGCAGCCGCACCCTGTCCCAGGTGTAGACGGCAAGCTCCTTACCACCTCTGGTCTCAGGTCGATGCTGTTTCTGGTTGCCATGTTTCTGGGTTGCCCGCCCCAGCCTATAGGGCCATTGCTTTCTGGATCTCTACATGGACTTGCATGTTTTTCACCCTTGACTGTCACCATTGCGACTTATGACTTTTGAAATGGTTTTACTGCTGTCTAGATCCCCGATGATGCTGGTGCAAGACAGCAATTGTGTTGCAACCAGAAGACGATGTCGGCATACATTTCCAGTTGTGCAAGCAGTTTTTAGAGAGCTACCAGGCTCTGAAAAGTTGCAGGAAAGTTTCAGAATATCAAGTAGATGGTGCATACCTGTAGATGGAGCATACCAGTAGATGCATACCAGTAGATGGAGCATACCAGTAGATGCATACCAGTAGATGGTGCATACCAGTAGATGGTGCATACCAGTAGATGCATACCAGTAGATGGTGCATACCCGTAGATGCATGCCAGTAGATGGTGCATACCAGTAGATGGGGCATACAAGTAGATGGTGAGGCCTATACAATGAGATGTACAATGTACAGTGGAAAGCAGGTCGTTCTTGTCACCCTTGCACAACGCCAGAACCAGGGGATGTCCACTTGGGCTACAATCCAGAGTAACTACGGGAGCACTTAAGAGACATTACGTGAACCCTTAGTTACTGCACCACCTAGTGAAAACCTACGGGATATTCATATTGCAATCCAGAGTAACTTGTTCTTACTCCGGAGCCAGGACTCCCCGTAGTTACTCTGGATTGTGCCCATCATTGCATATATATTTTTAAATCCTTATAGGGTCTTTCCATCTTTCCATCATCCCTATCTTAACCATCCCCAATCCTAACCTAGGCTGCCACAACTCATCGGCGTTCCCGTTCCTACGTAGGGAGGCAAGTGCATGATCATGCACTGGCCTAACCTTCCTCCAGGAGTGGCGCATTAGTGTCTTATGGCACTTTTATGACACCTCCAAGGTCAGTGCAGGACTTATGCCAGGGCTTAGGCCGGCCTAACTGGAATTAGGATTGCACCAAGGGTTGCCATAATTCTCTTCCACAAAATTGGGACAGGACCCTCTGTCCCATTTGCCAGTATGTGAACATGATTCCCAAAAATGGGGATTGTCCCAGTTTTTTGGGACATTTGGCAACCCTAATCATAGAATCCTGGAGTTGGAAGGGACACAGTGGATCATCTAGTCCAACCCCCTTCCTGAAGCAGGAAATCCTCGTTTTGTGGGGAGCCAGGTTTCGAACCCTGGCCTGCTGGTTAACAGGCACAGTCTTTTAACCACTTGTGCCACCAGAGGGTTCGCACCCTATGTTATTAAACCGTGGAACTCCTTGCCACAGGATGTGGGGATGGCACTGGAAGATGTCTCGAAAAGGGGTGCGGACAGATTGACGGAGGGAACGTCCTTCACGGATGCATTAGGGATGGGCAACTTGAGGGATCCATTAGGGATCCAACATTAGGGATCCAACTTTAGGGATCCTGGACCTTTAACAGTTGTGTAGTAGAGAAAATTTCATCCTCTATAGGGTGACATGTTGCACCTGCTGAAATTCCCTCTGTTATTTAAAGATCTAGGAAGCCTCGAGTGGAAAGTTTGCACACTCCTGATCTTAACCCTATAGGGTTGCCATGATTCTCTTCTACAAAATTGGGACTGGAGATCCCCCCAAATCAGAATATATGAACATATGGCAACCCTAATTGCATACCATATTTGAGATCCCCCCAAATCAAGAATGTCTCTGTTTTTTAGGAACATATGGCAACCCTAATTGCATACCATACCATATTTCAGACTTAAAGGAACTGGAATGATTTTGTTCGTTACCCTCTGATGGTCTCTGGGCTCCTGTTTGCTTTGAAGGTGTTGCCTTTGCACCTTCTTTCAGCCGACACAAAAGGAGGCCGAGTTTGGATCGGTGCCCCTCTCCGAATTGACATTCCTGCGGTGGTTTCCAAGTGATGCCAGTCCTGCCACATTCCTCAGGCCTGATCATGCATCCCAAAGGTTTATTTATCCCCAGGGCCTCAGAAAGTGTTGTGGTTCCCCCTTTTAAAATGTGGGTCCCGGTGCTAGGTGTTAGAACCACTGGTGGGTGGTTCCCAGTGCTAGGTGGGTCCCGGTGCTAGGTGGGTCCCGGCGCTAGGTGCTAGAACCACTGATGGGTGGTTCCCGGTGCTAGGTGGTTCCTGGTGCTAGGTGCTAGAACCACCAGTGGACGGTTCCTGGTGCTAGGTGGGTCCCGATGTTAGGTGGGTCCTGGTGCTAGGTGCTAGAACCACTGGTGGGTGGTTCCCAGTGCTAGGTGGGTCCCGGTGCTAAGTGGTTCCCGGTGCTAAGTGCTAGAACCACTGATGGGTGGTTCCCAGAGCTAGGTAGCTCCAGGTGCTAGGTGCTAGAACCACCAGTGGATGGTTTCTGGTACTAGGTGGGTCCCGATGTTGGGTGGGTCCTGGTGCTAGGTGCTAGAACCACTGGTGGGTGGTTCCTAGTGCTAGGTGGGTCCTGGTGCTAGGTGGTTCCTGATGTTAGGTGGGTCCTGGTGCTAGGTGCTAGAACCACTGGTGGGTGGTTCCCAGTGCTAGGTGGGTCCTGGTGCTAGGTGGTTCCCAGTTTTAGGTTCTAGAACCACCAGTGGATGGTTCCCGGTGCTAGGTGGGTCCCAGTGTTAGGTGGGTCCTGGTGCTAGGTGCTAGAACCACTGGTGGGTGGTTCCCAGTGCTAGGTGGGTCCTGGTGCTAAGTGGTTCCCGGTGCTAGGTGCTAGAACCACTGATGGGTGGTTCCCAGAGCTAGGTAGCTCCAGGTGCTAGGTGCTAGAACCACCAGTGGATGGTTTCTGGTACTAGGTGGGTCCCGATGTTGGGTGGGTCCTGGTGCTAGGTGCTAGAACCACTGGTGGGTGGTTCCTAGTGCTAGGTGGGTCCTGGTGCTAGGTGGTTCCTGATGTTAGGTGGGTCCTGGTGCTAGGTGCTAGAACCACTGGTGGGTGGTTCCCAGTGCTAGGTGGGTCCTGGTGCTAGGTGGTTCCCAGTTCTAGGTTCTAGAACCACCAGTGGATGGTTCCCGGTGCTAGGTGGGTCCCGGTGTTAGGTGGGTCCTGGTGCTATGTGCTAGAACCACTGGTGGGTGGTTCCCAGTGCTAGGTGGGTCCTGGTGCTAGGTGGTTCCCGTTGTTAGGTGGGTCCTGGTGCTAGAACCACCGGTGGGTGGGTCCCGGTGCTAGGTGGGTCCCGGTGCTAGGTGCTAGAACCACTGGACTAGGAGAATTTAAATAACAGAAGGCTGAAGAAAGAAAACTGATCCGTTTATTAAGAGACTTTTGGTCAGAGTTCCAAAGATGAGACATCTGACTGCTACACCTACAGAATATATTGTCTTTATAGGGTCAGGGGGTGAAATCATACAGGGTCCAATCCTATTCAGCTTGTGCCGATTGGGATTCCTCCCATGGCCCTGTAGCGCAGGAGAGTTGGAGAAGGTTGGGCACATGTAATCATATAGACAATCATCCTATAGAAAAATGGCTCACACCCAAATCTAATTGGTGTCTCCTGCAGACAAAGGGGTGATAGCAATAAGAGGAATTAATTGATTGGCAAGAAATAATAATAATAATAATAATAATAATAATAATAATAATAATAATAATAATAATAATAATAATAAATAGAAAGGCAGTAAAAGATAACTGGTGAAAACAGCAAATGGAAGACAATAAATTCCTACTCAAAGGTTACACTCCCTTGTCCGAGGCCTGACCCCAATAGTGGACTCTGATGAGTCATTTACTGAAGCTCATACTTCCTCTCCACACAACTGCCTGAGTGTGGGACACACAAAGAAATAAGCAACCAAATCTTTTCCCCTCCAATTTCCACTTAATCCAGAGTGGAGAACCCATATTGGATTGAAACTCCTGTGGCAGGGAGTTCCACAGATTAATACTCAAATTTTATTGAGTAGTGTGTTTCTAGAGCAAATTCCCTGCAATCCAGAGTAACGACGGGACCCTACAATCCAGCGTAATTATGGGAGACATACGGTATGTCTCCCATAGTTACTCTGGATTGTAGGGTCCCGTCGTTACTCTGGATTGCAGGGTATGTCTTGGGAACTTTTGTTCCATAAGTCTTGGCCCTTTTATTCACTCTAGAAACATGCTGCTAGACCTCAAGGAGGAAAATTTGAGTAATTAATCTGTGGAACTCCCTGCCAGAGTAACGACGGGACCCTACAATCCAGAGTAACTATGGGAGACATACCCTACAATCCAGAGTAACTACGGGACCCTACAATCCAGAGTAACCATGGGAGACATACCCTACAATCCAGAGTAACTACGGGACCCTACAATCCAGAGTAACTATGGGAGACATACCCTACAATCCAGAGTAACTATGGGACCCTACAATCCAGAGTAACTATGGGAGACATACCCTACAATCCAGAGTAACTACAGGACCCTACAATCCAGAGTAACCATGGGAGACATACCCTACAATCCAGAGTAACTACGGGACCCTACAATCCAGAGTAACTATGGGAGACATACCCTACAATCCAGAGTAACCTCAGGACCCTACAATCCAGAGTAACTACAGGACCCTACAATCCAGAGTAACCTCAGGACCCTACAATCCAGAGTAACTACAGGACCCTACAATCCAGAGTAACTATGGAAGACATTACATGCACCCATAGTTATGGCACCACTTAGTGAAATTCTATAGGAAATTTATATTGCAATCCAGAGTAAATTGTTCTTACACCGGAGCAAGGACTCCCCATAGTTACTCTGGATTGCACCCATAGTTTGCAATCCTATGCATGTCTACTTAGAAACAAGTACCATTGTGTTCTATGGATTTATTCTCAGGAAAGTGTGTTTAGGATTGCAGCCTTAGCAATCCCGGTATGATTGAGTCTCAAAGATCTCTCCTCTGGGACTGGGAGACAATCAGATCTGGGATCTCGGGGCAGATCCCAAAACTGTGCGGGGCGCCTGGGGTGTGCCTGGAGAGTAGGAGGAGATCCTCTGGCTACATCTCACAACCTGATATTTGGGTAAACAGCTGCCAGGAGTGGGTGGGTGGCCAGGCCCTAATTTATTAGGAACACCCCATAGCCTGGCAACAGATATGTGGCAAGAACCAGCCTCCGGTTCCCGCTGCATGCATTTTAATTCTCAGTTCCGCAGAGAAAAGGGGTGGGGGAAGTTTCAACTCAAAAAGAAAAATAATAATGCAGTCATACATCCCATAAATAATATCCCATGATTATTATTTCCCATTTCTGCATTATTGTAAACTCACTGTTCCCACCTAGTGGTCTAGCAGTGCATTGCACCCTTATCAACAGAAGACCAAACTCCAGCGCACACTTCGGCTTCAGACTACCTGTACTGCACATAATGTCCACACATACCACATTTACATCAAATCTAATGCGCACCCTATACTTACAACCAAAACACCGCATTTAATCAAATCTAATTAACCATCAAATCTAATGCGCACCCTGATTTTGGAGAACTGAATTCGGCTGCAAAGGGTGAGCGTTAGATTCGAGTGAACACAGTAATTTGTTAATTACAAGAAAGCTACCTCTCAAGGAAAAGGAGGATGTTGAAGTTTTTCTAGGACATAAAACTACAATCCAGGACATGTCCTGGAAAAAGAGGACATATGGTCACCCTGCTCATTATCCAGCCTTCATTTTGATTATATGTTTTGGATTGTCATCCATGTCCTGGTCCTTCCCCAGATGATTGCTCCAGGGATTTCTGTACAAGGATTACTATCTGAAGTCTAGACCCCCAACTTTGGGTGTTCGTATCATATTTGGGGCGTTCGGGTGATGGGTTGTCTGTCTCCTGTACCTCTGGGGTAGCTCCTAAGTTTTGCCCTCCTCCAAATGGCTTTTATTATGGTTTTAAATATTATTATTATTATTATTATTATTATTATTATTATTATTATTATTATTATTATTATTATTATTATTGAAAATCAAACATAAATACACAGCAAACAATTTTGTGCTGGTTTCATTCACTTCACCAGTCGGACCCTTCTCAAGAGCCTAGGACTGTGTGATGATGATGAAGACGATGATGATGATGATGATGATTTTATTCAAAGTCAACAGTAATACACAGCGAACAACTCCATGCGTGTCTCTATAACATCACCAGTCAGACCCTTCCCAAGTGTCTAGGACTGTGTGATGTAGCGGATGATGATGATGATGATGATGATGATGATGATGATTTTATTGAAAAGCAAGCAGAAATACACAGTGAACAACTTCCTGCTGGTTTCATTCACATCCCCAGTTGGACCCTTCCCAATTGTCCAGGACTGTGTAATGTAGCGGCGTATAATACGTGCTGAGCCTAGAAGAGTGACTTTATTATTATTATTATTATTATTATTATTATTATTATTATTATTATTATTATTATCATCATCATCATCATCATCATCATCATCATCATCATCCTTATCATCCTTATCATCCTTATCATTATTATCCATAAATACACAGTGAACAATTTCATGCTGGTTTCATTCACATCACATTATTATTATTATTATTATTATTATTATTATTGTTATTATTATTGTTATTATTATTGTTATTATTATTGTTATTATTATTGTTATTATTATTATTATTTCGATTTATATCCCACTTTTCTTCCTAGAATGATCTTGTTTTCATTCTGTTTTTAAATATCTGCTTCACTTGTAGGTTTTATTTAAGCTGCCGTGAACATCTGTTTTTAACAGGGAAAAGCAGGATATAAATCTTTTAAATAAAAATTAATAAATATCTGAGCATTAAACACCATTCACCGAGAGGGAAAGACTGATTTAGGGCTGATTTAGGGCTGATAGGGAGAACCAAATAGAAGGAAATCCTACAGTGTTGTAGGATGCCCCAGAATAGTAGAGATCATGGATGCGTTACCTTCCTCTCCTCTCGTTTGCTACACCTTGGAGTAAAAGGCTGATTCAGAACTGATTAGCAGAACTAATTAGTAGAACTAATTAGGAGATAGTAACAAGGTAAGGGAAAACCTCAGCAAATCACTGCTGAACCCACGGATATGTTGATGGTAGAGTTGCCTTATGGCTCCTCCGATTTCTTCTGGGCCTGGAGGTATTCATACAACGGGTTGGAAACCGCGGTCGCCGTATCTTTGGACTTCTCTTGCTCACCAATTTGGGGCCTGCCCACGTTTTGTGGGGTTTCAGGTCGCGCTTGACTCTCGTTGTCCAGCGGCGGCTGAGGTTCTTGAACCTGGCGGCTGCTTGTGTTGCCCTCTTCTGTTGGTGTGGGGGTACCACCACCCCCTTCACAGGAAGCACTCCAAACTGGCAATTGACGTGGTTTCGGCGTGGTAGACTGTTCTGGGGATCCTTCTCTCTCAGTAGGCTGTTGTGTTTTGGGGGCTTCATGTATTTTTGGTTCTTGATTTTTCTGGCGTGACCGAGTCCTTTTCCGCAGACATTCAGTGCCATCCTTCGGTTGCATCCTCTGCTCCCGTTCTTGTGGACCCCTCTTTTGGTCCCCTCTCGGTTCAGTCCCACGTTGACTCCCCCTTACAATCTGCTCTGGCGCCACTGCATGCAAGCAAGTATGGTCCTTCTCCCCTTCGGGGTGTTCTGGCTCATGGGTTTGGGGTCTCTCTCTTGCACTCTCTGCAGACTCTCGCTGTTGCAGACCACCGTCTTCATCTTCATCTTCACTGGACTGTGGTCTCCGAGGGTCACTCTTTCTGGGATCAAGATCACAGCGACGGTCCCTGCTTATGTCCTCTCCCTGTAGTCCAGGCTCCAGCGACTGGACGTGAATCGAATCTGTCACTTGAGATCCTGGCTCGCATCTTCCCACCTGGACCTGTTCCCTGTTCTCAGAGGCGCATGGCGTTTCCCTCCATTGATCACCTTCTTCAACGCAGCGCCGTTGCCTGCGTCCACTGGTGACAGGTTCACGTTCTTGGATACTCCTCTGCTGTTCATAACCTGTGGGGTCGGGCACGCTTCTGCTGGACCTTCTCTCCTCCCCACTCTTTCCAATGTCAGGCTGATACATCCTTCTCTTCTCACTGTTTCTGGAATCAGACCCACATTGTGGAATCCTTTGGTCCTCCCTACCTCCTCTAAGGCCAAAGTCCCTTTGCTGGGTCCTCTTCTGGTCACCATATCTGGAATCAGACTCTTGTTGGTCCCATAGTTCTTCATCTTGGAGGCCACCATCTCTCTCCTGGATCTGCCTCTGGTCAACATCAGAATCCCATCGCTGGGTCCTTCTTGGCTGTTCGACTTGGGATCTAGAGCCCCATTGCTGGGCCGTCCTCTGGTCATGCTCCGAGTCTTGTTCCCAGGCCCTTCTCTGCTCTCTGTCTGGTCTACGCAAATCCGTATCATCCTCACAATACCAGCGTCTGGACTGTCCACCCTCTCTCAATTCTGATTTTTGGGTTATCCTGCATTCACCGCTTGCATTCTTCTGCCTGCACCACTCACCATCCCCACCATCAGAACAATGTGCCCGTTGTGTTCTCCTATTACTCGCTCTGGTTTCTGGCTCATAAGTCGGTTGTCTGCTCCGATAATGTTCTGTTGGGCGGCTTTCGGTTGGAAAAGATCCATCCCGCTCTCTCTTGGTGGGTATGGCTCGGCGATCTCTTGATGGGGACTCTTCCCTCTCAGTGGCTCCATCATCCCTCTCCCCGTCTCCCTCCAGGGGTTCAGCTTCGTAGTACTGCCGCCTTCTCCAATCACCCTGAATTTGGTGCGTCGATCCAAAATCTCGGCTCTCATAGACCTCCTTCCTTTCCCTCTTGTAATAGCCTTGCTTATGTTGGGTTCTCTTGTCTCCCTGCACTTCTCCTCTGCTTGTGTCTCCGTCCTGATGGACACATCCTTTGGGGTCCAGGGGGCTCAAGCAGGCTTCGGCCACTCTGAAAATGAGCAGCAGGTACTCATCAAAGTCCACCAAACCATCACTGTTGATGTCCAGTAGCTGGAAGGTCAGTGCGATAGTCTTAGGGTCTCGGGGTTCCTGAAAGGTGGAGAAGAGGGTCTTAGTTCTCCAGTTTTGTTACAGCCCAAGTATCTCCACCAATCCCCTTTGAAAGGGCGAGATCAGGGCCAGATCCCATCACTTTTGAAAGGGTGTCAGAGCCTGATCCTATCACATTTGAAAGGGCGTCAGGACCAGATCCCATCGGCTTTGGAAGGGTATCGGGGCCAGATCCCATCACATTTGAAAGGGCGGTAGGGCCAGATCCCATCACCTTTGAAAGGGCATCGGGGCCTGATCCTATCACCTTTGAAAGGGTATCGGGGCCAGATCCCATCACCTTTGAAAGGGCGTCAGGGCCAGAACCCATCACCGGGAGATACTACATGGGAGAGGGCAATTTTGGCCTTTAGAACAGCCAAATTTCTCTCTTTAGAATAGAGAGGTGTTCCCTACAATCCAGAGTAACTACGGGAAGATGTAAGAGGCACTTACTCTGGATTGCTGTATGCATTTTCCATAGGTTTCCCTAACTACGTCGGTGTAAAAGGTCCCATAGTTACTCTAGATTGTAGCCGTTGAAAGAGTGCAATAAATTGGGTTCTGGATTTAATTGAAAGGTGTTGAAAGAGCAGATCATTGGTCAGAAAGTGGGGATACCTGTACCAGGGAAGCTCTTGCTCACCTTTATGACATCTGCAAACTCTTTCTTGATCAGCTTCTTCAGCGCTCTCCGGGTCAGGCTGGAGCAACCCTCCTTGTGTGTTGCGTATTTATAGAAGGCGCCAACGATGATGGAGACGTTGTCCAGAAGGAACGACATCTTCCAGAAGGTCCCACCACGACTGGTGAGAGAAGTGGCCGCAATTAGTGGACAATCAACATTTTCTGGAATCGTATATATCAATGTATGGATTCACCAACAGAGGTGATGGACCTCCTGAAACAACTCAGCACGGGGAACACCAAGACCCTGGAGCAGCCAAAAATGGTGGTAAGAGCTCAGCTCGGCAGGCAAAGCCCTGTATGTCCCATTTGCTGTGTTTGGAGGGTCTGTCTGCCCCTTACCCTGAGTTGCTGACCTTAATTTTCTATGATGGAGAGACAATGTGCACGGGAGGGGGATGATGCGCTTGGGGGGGGGACGATGCACATGGGGGAACGTTGCATTTGGGGGACGTTGCTCATGGGATTTTGATGTGCATGGGGATGTTGTGCATGGGATTTTGATGCACATGGGGGGATGTTGCACATGGGTTTTTGATGCACATGGGGGATATAGCACATGGGGAGATGCAAGGGGGGGATGATGTGCAATATGGGGATGGCACACGGGGGGTATTTTACTCCCACAACGTGGGTACATTTTGCTGGTGTTATATATTTAAATTATATATTTATAATTTATAATGTATAAACAAACAATATGATTGCTCAATAGTCCTAGAACCAGAAGTGATAGCAATTGTGGGTCACCATCACTTGTGGGTCCAGAACCCCACACGGCAAAAGAAAATTGGGGACTTTTGGGAGTTACCCCTCATGTCAGAATCCCTCCCAGAAAGGCACTTTCAATCTCCCAGTCACTCCAGAATGCACCAGTATGAAGCTAGCTAGTTTCCAGTACATTAGCCCCATCTAGTGGATGTATCAGGTATTGCTCTATATTGCTGTTACTCCCGTATTTCAGCCCAGGACCCACTTTAAAACTTAAAAATATCTGGGAATACTGGGAATACTCTGGGAATAGTGGGAAGACCCCTTGGGAATACTTATGCTTAAAAGTGCCTTTTAACAAACTTATTTATGAAATAATAAAAAATATAAAAAACTAATAAAAAACTAATAAAAAACTAATAAAAATTAGTAAAATTAATTAATAAATTAATAAAATATTAATAAAAATTAATAAAAAACTAAATATAAAAACTAATAAAAATAAAAAACTAAAATATGCAGTCTGATTAACTGTTGGCACTTTTTTACTCAACCAATTGCTTCTCCACTTGGAATATCCTCTCTTGGTTTTTTGTACTCATATGGAACTCATTGCCACAAGACCCCTGTGTTGATTACTTGAATTGATGCCTATTGGTTCTAATCTCGCTCTCAGAGGCAGTTGAGAACAAATTTCCATAGGACAACCCTGCAGATCTTTGGGGAGCACCATCCTATCCTATCAGTCTTCTCATTACCAGGCTCCTTATTTGCCCATTGCATATTCCTGCATTTGCCCATTATTTGCCCATTGCATATATCTGGGTTTGCCCATATTTGCCCATTGCATATTCCTGTGTTTGCCCATTTTTTGCCCATTGCATATTCCTGAGTTTGCCCATTTTTTGCCCATTGCATATTTTTGGGTTTGCCCATTGCATATATCTGTGTTTGCCCATATTTGCCCATTGCAAATTCCTGTGTTTGCCCATTTTTTGCCCATTGCATATTCTGGGTTTGCCCATTATTTGCCCATTGCATATTTCTGGGTTTGCCCATTGCATATATCTGGGTTTGCCCATATTTGCCCATTGCATACTCCTGTGTTTGCCCATTTTTTGCCCATTGCATATTTCTGGGTTTGCCCATTGCATATATCTGGGTTTGCCCATTATTTGCCCATTGCATATTTCTGGGTTTGCCCATTGCATATATCTGGGTTTGCCCATATTTGCCCATTGCATATTTCTGGGTTTGCCCATTGCATATATCTGGGTTTGCCCATATTTGCCCATTGCATATTTCTGGGTTTGCCCATTGCATATATCTGGGTTTGCCCATATTTGCCCATTGCATATTCCTGTGTTTGCCCATTTTTTGCCCATTGCATATTCTGTGTTTGCCCATTTTTTGCCCATTGCATATTCTGGGTTTGCCCATTTTTTTGCCCATTGCATATTCTGGGTTTGCCCATATTTGCCCATTGCATATTCTGGGATTGCCCATTAATTGCCCACTGCATATTTCTGGGTTTGCCCATTGCATATTTCTGCATTTGCCCATTATTTTCCCATTGCGTATTTGCCCACTGAGTTTTTTTCCCACCTCCTACAAAGGAGCATAAATAATCCACTCACCAGGATGGTAAACTCAACTGTTCACAGGAGAAGCGGGTTGGAGAGCACTGCGGAGCCGGTTCTATTTTATACGGTTCATAATTACGCCGTGGAAGGAGACACCCAATTAGGATCACGGCCTGATTCATTGACACCCCGCCCAGCCTAATACGCCTTTCTCTTTCTCCAAACAAATGGGTTGAGCTTCTTTTGTGCGCCCCCCCAACAATTTTTCCAGAACCCACAAATCAGTTGTGTGATGGTTTTACAACCATATGGAGTCCCACCTTCTTTAAAAACCTGTCGCCCCCCTCATTGCCTCTCCCCAGAGGGGCCAAACCCAATGAGGTAAGAAGAGGTAGGCCTCCGCACACCTAGAAGAGAAGATTTAGCACACACCCCATTGCACCTTTATGGGGCTGCAATCCTATCCATGCTTTTCTGGGAGAGGGTTGCCATAATTCTCTTCCACAAAATTGGGAGAGGCTCCTCTGCCCCATTTGCCAGTATCTGAACACAATACCCCGAAATTGGGATTGTCCCTGTTTTTCGGGACAAATGGCAACCCTATCCTGGGAGTAAGCTCCATTGACTATAATGGGACTTACTTCTGAGTAGACAAGAAGAGGATTGGGCTTGTCCAAGCAGAGGATTGGGCTGTAATTCTTTTCCACAAAATCAGGACACTTTGGGCAAAATCCAGAGTAACTATGGGGAGTCCTTGCTCCAGTGTAAGAACTATTTACTCTGCATTGCAATATGAATTTCCCATAGGTTTTCACTAGGTGGTGCCACAACTACGGGTGCACATAATGTCTTTTACATGCTTCCATAGGGCAAAATCCAGAGTAACTACGGGGAGTCCTTGCTCCAGTGTAAGAACAACTTACTCTGGATTCCAATATGATTTTCCCATAGGTTTTCACTAGGTGGTGCAGTAACCTCGGGTACATATAAAGTCTCTTACGTGCTCCTGTACTTACTCTGGATTTGGGGGTTTGTCACATGTGCCAGTATGTTGACACAATCCCCCCAAATTGGAACTGTCCCTTTTTTTGGGATACATGGCAACCCAACCCCTTAGGTTGCAATCCTAAACATACTTTCCTGGGAATAGATCCCACTGAATAAAATAGGACTTACTTCTGAGTTTACATGCTTAGGATTGCACTGTTAGGCCAGTACCCTAAAGTCAAATTAAGCCCTTTGTTCCAGAGCAGTTAAGGTGACTTTACATAAGATAACACTAGAAGGTAACATAACTACGTGGACCCGTAACTGCTCTGGATTTTGCCCTATAATCTCGGGTTTCCAGTTCAGGTACCTTGAAACAGCCAGGAACCCCATACATTTCACTATGGATCAGTGCTGTTGTCCACCATATATTGTGCCCCAAACCATCACCATCGTCTGAGGGGCTGACTCACTGGTTCTCACTGTCTCTGATTCCAGACTGTAAAGGAGGATGTTTTGGCTGGACGTTAGGAGAAAATTATGGACTATCAGGGTGGTTCAGAAGTTGAGACCTCCAGCTGCTGGGGATGCTCTAGGATGACATCCTGCACCAGGTAGGGGGCTGGACTAGATGACCTTGTGAGATACCTGGACTAGATGACCTTGTGAGATGGACTAGATGACCTTGTGAGATTCCTAGACTAGATGACCTTGTGAGATCCCTGGACTAGATGACCTTGTGAGATGGACTAGATGACCTTGTGAGATCCCTGGACTAGATGACCTTGTGAGATCCCTGGACTAGATGACCTTGTGAGATGGACTAGATGACCTTGTGAGATCCCTGGACTAGATGACCTTGTGAGATGGACTAGATGACCTTGTGAGATCCCTGGACAAGATGACCTTGTGAGATCCCTTTCTCCAATTCTGCATCATAGCTGCCCCAGGCAAACCCCAAAGTGATAATTAAACCCTTGACAGGCCTCGGATGTGTAAGTGCGAAAGGTTATTATTACTATTAATATTTCATGTTTTGTTATTTAACAACCTTTTCTTGCAGACAGATGATGGTGCCAATTAGACACCACCCTGGAGTAATCACGTCGGGGCGGTATATTCACGCTGGAACGGGTTAGCAAGGTCAAGATAAGGTAAGGTGGCCTGCAAGGGTCAAAGAAATACTTGGAAACCTCAATGGATAGCAAATCCGCTAATGGAGAATGAACCATTGGGGGTTAAGGGGATGAGAGACTTGAAATCTTGTGGTGACCTTGTGGTGTAGCATACATGATCTTGGGCACAATCCAGAGTAACTACGGGGAGTCCTTGCTCCAGTGTAAGAACAATTTCCTCTTGATTGCTATATGAATTTCCCATAGGTTTTCACTAGGTGGTGCAGTAACTATAGGTGCACGTAATGTCTCATGTAGTTACTCTGGATTGTAGGGCTTGTGGTGTCACAGTCCTGGTGGTGTAACATATCTTGTGGTGTAGCGTAAGGTGACCTTCAGAAGACACCAGAGACCTTCAGAGTGGCTCCCTTAACTAGCACAGAGCTCTTTCCAATGGTCACGGGATGCTTCAGAGATGCCAGAGGTTCAGCCCGTGAATGGCAATAGGGATAAGGGTAGCAGATCAGTTATGAGTGTGAATTGGTCCATCATCCACGCAAGGAACTCCTTGCCACTGGATGTGGGCATCCTTCCTAGATGCCTTCAAAAGGGGAAACCTTCATAGCTAAGAGACCAACGTCATGTTGAGAAGTGGCCTTAGTGGTAGAAACATCTAGAAGGTTTCCAAGTCAGACTTTCTGAGAAGGTGCATTTGGAGTTGGCCTCCAGTCCAACAGTGGCTTCAGATGTCCTCATGATGAACTCCCATACTGGCCAATGGCCAGTTGTGGGGCAGACACCCTGGTCCTGCAGAGGACAACGAGTGCCCTCTGAAAAACCAGAGCCAGAGTTGACTCAAGACGAGTTGACAAGCATGAGTCAGTGAGTTCCACAGGATTTCCGCTACGTCAGGAAAGCTGAGTAAGTTTATGCTGGTGGAAAGAACAACAGCGGGTGCAAGGATGGCATGAAAGGGTTCGGTGGTGCCGGCACTCATGCGGGCAAACAGTTCTTGTCAAGGTCTTGGAGTGACCTGGAAAGGAGGTCACCAGACATGGAAAGGAGGTCACCAGAATCCATATTGCTCTAGCAGAATAGATTCTGCCCTCATTTTGCCCTTACAACAACCCTGGGAGGTAGGTGAGGACTAGTTTGAATCAATTGGGGAGGAGCGACTGGTGGAGTTTTTCCTCCCATTCTCCCCAGTCCCGTTCTTCAAATCTGGACTGGAAGTTCTCAGATTGGTGGTTTGCTCAATTTGGGGCAACATCCACTAAAATTGTTGGGGAGAAAATCTTGACGCATTGGAACTCCTTGCCACCAGATGCAGTGCAGGTGCCTTCAAACGGGGAAAACTCCATCATTGGAACTCCTTGCCACCAGATGCAGTGCAGGTGCCTTTAAAAGGGGAAAACTCCATCATAGGTAGGGTTGCCTTAATTCTCTTCCATAAAATCAGGAAAGGATCCTCTATTCCATTTCCCAGTATGTGAACACAATCCCCCCCAAATCGGGGTTGTTCCCTGTTGTTTGGGATATATGGCAACCCCAATTTTTAGGTTGCAAGCCACGATGCCAGAACCAAAGTTATGGGTTTTTGCAAAGTTCTGGTTTTAGAAGTGGCAGACGCAATAGGGTGGCAACAGGTTGCAAGTGGCTTGTGTACTCCTTGAACCCCAGTGAGATGCAAGAACCCGGACAAGGTGGGCCTGATCCAGCAACATTGTAATGTTCTTGTCCATGCAACGTTGTAATGTTCTTGTCCATGCAACGTTTCTGTCCGTGATTGTAAGACCTGGATAGCCGTTTCTGTCTGCAGAAAAGGATGTGAGTAACATAGTTCTGCAGTACCATCCAATTCCCAGTTTGACCAGTTCCACCCTTGACCCTCTACAATCACCTTAAGCAACACAGCTTGTTAAATTGGGATTATACCTGTCTCAAAAACAGGAACATTATAGTGCTGACGGAACAAAAAGATCCGTTCCAACATGAAATCGTCACCTTGGGGTTGACAGGGATGGGGGTCAACCATAACAGTTTGGAGCACACCCATCAGAGGGTAGGGACTGTCTCATGGAAAATTAACGTGTGTCGAGCCTTGACGTCCTCCCGTCTTTCAGGCTTATGTTACGTCACCCGCTCAGCCTTTTGCATTACAAGTTTTAGGGTTGTGATTTTTGGCATGGGGTGGCCCACATCATGGGCTGGCTTTACTCCAGTACGACAAATTGCACCCACACCTTAAAGGAGTCCCACATTCGGGACATCTACCGTAGTCAAACACTCACCAGGACCCATAGCAATGGGCGTTTGGAAGATATAATAGTTACGTTATATAAGATATAGGGTGCAATCCTAACCTGGGCCAGCACAACTCATCGGTCATCCCATTCCCGTGGTGCAAGCGCATGTCCGTGCATGGCGTAACCCACCCCCAGGGGTGCCATACAGCATTTTTGTGATACCCCCAGGCCAGTACAGGACTTGTGTATGGCCAATGCCGGACTAACTGGGTGTTAGGATTGCAGCCATCATGTTAATTTGGAATAAAAACAGCCCACTCCAAAGTATGTCTACTTAGAAGTTCATCCTGCTGTGTTAAATGGGTCTTACTCCCAGGAAAGTGTCTTTGATTGCAGCCTCCTAACCATGTCTACCCAGAAGTAAGCCCCATTGTGTCCATACTGTCCTGGGAGAAGTATCTTTAGTATTGCAGCCTCCTAACCATGCCTACCCAGAAGTAAGCCCCATTGTGTTCAGTGGGGCTTACTCCCAGGGAAGTGTTTTTGATTGCAGCCTCCTAACCATGCCTACCCAGAAGTAAGCCCCATTGTGTTCAGTGGGGCTTACTCCCAGGGAAGTGTTTTTGATTGCAGCCTCCTAAGCATGTCTATTGAGAAGTAAGCCCCATTGTGTTCAATGGGGCTTACTTCCAGGAAAGTGTCTTTGATTGCAGCCTCCTAAGCATGTCTACCCAGAAGTAAGCCCCATTGTGTTCAGTGGGGCTTACTCCCAGGGAAGTGTCTTTGATTGCAGCCTCCTAAGCATGTCTATTGAGAAGTAAGCCCCATTGCGTTCAACGGGGCTTACTCCCAGGAAAGTGTCTTTGATTGCAGCCTCCTAACCATGTCTACCTAGAAGTAAGCCCCATTGTGTTAAATGGGGCTTACTCCCAGGAAGTGTCTTTAGGATTGCAGCCTAAGGAGACCTCATAGGATCCTGCACAGTGAATGCATGCTTTGAATTCAATTCCAGTGTTTTGTCATCATTTTTACATCCAGTTAATATTTTTATATGAATATTTTTGGGGGACTATTTGGAACCAATAGTCTGATTTACCATTATTTCCTATGGGAAAATCCGCTACACATAACAAGCAGGCTCCTGGAACGAATTAAATTTGTTATGTGAGGCACCACGGTATGTTATGGTGTGTATTTGGCAAGATGAGGGTAGGAGATCCTGAGTGGGGGGACCCCTTATCAAACGTGATCAATATGGCCAATTGATCTGCACTGACAGCAGGGAATGGATGTTGATTGGTAGAGAGGAAGAGGACGATAGCGAGGAAGAGGACGGTAGAGAGGAAGAGGACGGACATGTAACAGGTTGGGCTGGGCTGGTAACCGGTGAGGCCGTTCAAATTGGGTGTCACCTTCAACAGGTGTAATTAAGAACTGTATAAAAAGAGCTACCAGCTCAGATGTTCTCCAACCTGCTTTGGGGACACCCATGAACCGTTGCTTGTAATCCAAAACGAGTGAGTACAATTATTGGGTGAACTTGTGCTTTTGGAAGCATCGTCCCATAAGAGGAACGCTTACGGGGTTTCTGATTTCAAAACATGTCAGTCTTAATTGGGGGTTGGGGGCAACGATGGAGGTGGTGTGAATCTATGGAATGCAATGACAGACTGGGGGAAATCAGGGAAGTCTGTAAGTCTGGATTAATGACTGTGGTATACACCTTGCTCCGGAGTAAGAACACTTTACTCTGGATTGCAATCTGAATTTCCCATAGGTTTTCACTAGGTGGTGCCATAACTGTGGGTGCATGTGAAGTCTCTTACATGCTCCCGTGTTACTCTGTGGGGCTAGTTCAATGCTGACCTGCAAAATATAGATCCTACACTAATAGCAGCCCTTTTCGTACCTAGACCCAGCGGAACCCAGTCGAAGATGTCTTGCTTTCTGGACAGCATCTGCACCATCATTGGGGTCTTCGACAAGTACGCCCAGCCACGTGGGGACAGCCTCGTCCTGAACTGTTGGGAGCTGAAGAAGCTTATCCTGAAGGAGTTCGGGGAGGCCATCGAGGTGAGCAGAACCGAATATTCAAGATGTGCTGCTAAGCATGTGTGTGTGATTATTGGTTTACTGGGAACTGGAAACTAAGGCTGAAAACCAAGCTGGTATAATGGTTTTGGAGTCAGACCTGGAAGATCCAGGTTCCAGTTCCTGCTCAGCCATGAAGCTTCTTGGGTGATCTTGGGCCAGAACTTCTCTCTGAAGCTCACCTACATCACAGGGTTGTTGGGAAGATAGGCAGGATAAAGATGGATGGATGGTTGCGTGGATGGGGGGTATATGGGGGGCATCCTCAGAGGATAAGCAGGATAAAAATAAGGAAGATGGATGGATGGGGGGCATGGGTGGATGGGGGGCATCCTTAGAGGATAGGCAAGATAAAAATAAGGAAGATGGATGGATGGATGGTTGGGTGGATGGGTGGATGGGGGCATGGGTGGGGCATGGGTGGATGGGGGCATCCTTGGAGGATAGGCAAGATAAAAATAAGAAAGATGGATGGATGGGTGGATGGGGGGATATGGGGGCATAGGACTGTATGTAATGGGGGCATACTGTATGTATGTATGTATGTATGTATGTATGTATGTAATGGTTAGGGTTAGGGACCCTACTAGGTTGCTTCCAACTCTATGGTTCTATGATTCTGATGGGGGCATACTGTATGTAATGGGGGCATGTAATATATGTAATGGGGGCATACTGTATGTATTAATGGGGAATGCTGTATGTATGTATGTATGTACGTATGTATGTATGTAATGGTTAGGGTTAGGGTTAGGGACCCTACTAGGTCCCTTCCAGCTCAATGATTCTATGATTCTAATGGGGGCATACTGTATGTAATGTAGACATAGGACTGCATGTAATAGGGGGCATAGGACTGTAGCCACCAAAGTCTACCCCTATGGCATGGTCTGGTTGAGGAGGGATGGCATTCTGAGCCGGTGAGTGTGGGTTGGGTGCAAAAATTAGGAAGGATTAGAGTATATGGGTGTTTTGGGGTGGAGACATAAGAAGACACTCATGGGGAGTGTTAAGGTAGTGAGTGTGTAAGATTGGAGAGACCCAGCATTGTGACATGGCACAAGTCCATGGTACATGGTTACACCCCCCGAATGCCCATTGGTATCCATAGGGACCAGTTCCAGAACCCCCATGTATTTGGAAATCTGGACATATTAAAATCCATCTTAGAGCTGCAAAAACCTATCTGGAGGATGCTCTGGGCCCTACAGATGGTGCACGTGACCTTCATGCACATCATAACCCCTTCCACATGTGACCATAGGTTGCCATTGTGAACCACTTGCATCCAAAAGGTCCTTTGAGGTATGGACTTCTGCGGATATTTAACTCTGCAAATACTCACATGCTCTCTCCATGACTTCCCACCTTTCAGAGCCCCTGCGATCCTCAGACTCTTGAGCGGACATTCCAGATGTTGGACACGAGCAGTTTCGTGGATTTCAACAGGTACGTGTGTCTCCTCTTTCGAGTGGCCAAGGCCTGCCGCAGACCCTGCGAGTCCAGGGAACTCAAGAGGTCCCACCGCCGTGATTCTGAATCCAGTGGCGAAGAGCAGGAGAAGAGGCGCCAACACCATAATTCTGAAGTCAGGAGGTCCCGACGCCGTGATTCTGAATCTAGTGGCGATGAACAGGAGAAGAGGTGCCAACGCCATAATTCTGAAGTCAGGAGGTCCCGACGCCACGATTCTGAATCTAGTGGCGATGAACAGGAGAAGAGGCGCCAAAGCCATAATTCTGAAGTCAGGAGGTCCCGACGCCGCGATTCTGAATCTAGTGGCGATGAACAGGAGAAGAGGTGCCAACGCCATAATTCTGAAGTCAGGAGGTCCCGACGCCGCGATTCTGAATCTAGTGGCGATGAACAGGAGAAGAGGCG
This sequence comes from Cryptoblepharus egeriae, assembly GCA_030015325.1. NCBI lineage: Eukaryota > Metazoa > Chordata > Lepidosauria > Squamata > Scincidae > Cryptoblepharus > Cryptoblepharus egeriae. The sequence continues at coordinate 10,502,104 of JAREYC010000018.1, read as the reverse complement.
CCAAAGCCATAATTCTGAAGTCAGGAGGTCCCGACGCCGCGATTCTGAATCTAGTGGCGATGAACAGGAGAAGAGGTGCCAACGCCATAATTCTGAAGTCAGGAGGTCCCGACGCCGCGATTCTGAATCTAGTGACGATGAACAGGAGAAGAGGCGCCAAAGCCATAATTCTGAAGTCAGGAGGTCCCGACGCCGCGATTCTGAATCTAGTGGCGATGAACAGGAGAAGAGGCGCCAAAGCCATAATTCTGAAGTCAGGAGGTCCCGACGCCGCGATTCTGAAAGCAGAGGCGATGAACAGGAGAAGAGGTGCCAACGCCATAATTCTGAAGTCAGGAGGTCCCGACGCCGCGATTCTGAATCTAGTGGCGATGAACAGGAGAAGAGGTGCCAACGCCATAATTCTGAAGTCAGGAGGTCCCGACGCCGCGATTCTGAATCTAGTGGCGATGAACAGGAGAAGAGGCGCCAACGCCATAATTCTGAAGTCAGGAGGTCCCGACGCCACGATTCTGAAAGCAGTGACGATGAACAGGAGAAGAGGCGCCAACGCCATAATTCTGAAGTCAGGAGGTCCCGACGCCGCGATTCTGAATCTAGTGGCGATGAACAGGAGAAGAGGCGCCAAAGCCATAATTCTGAAGTCAGGAGGTCCCGACGCCGCGATTCTGAAAGCAGAGGCGATGAACAGGAGAAGAGGTGCCAACGCCATAATTCTGAAGTCAGGAGGTCCCGACGCCGCGATTCTGAATCTAGTGGCGATGAACAGGAGAAGAGGTGCCAACGCCATAATTCTGAAGTCAGGAGGTCCCGACGCCGCGATTCTGAATCCAGTGGCGATGAACAGGAGAAGAGGCGCCAACGCCATAATTCTGAAGTCAGGAGGTCCCGACGCCACGATTCTGAAAGCAGTGACGATGAACAGGAGAAGAGGCGCCAACGCCATAATTCTGAAGTTAGGAGGTCCCGACGCCGCGATTCTGAATCCAGTGGCGATGAACAGGAGGAGAGGCGCCAACGCCTTAATTCTGAAGTCAGGAGGTCCCGACGCCACGATTCTGAAAGCAGTGACGATGAACAGGAGAAGAGGCGCCAACGCCATAATTCTGAAGTCAGGAGGTCCCGACGCCGCGATTCTGAAAGCAGTGGCGATGAACAGGAGAAGAGGCGCCAAAGCCATAATTCTGAAGTCAGGAGATCCCGACGCCGCGATTCTGAATCTAGTGGCGATGAACAGGAGCAGAGGCGCCAAAGCCATAATTCTGAAGTCAGGAGGTCCCGACGCCGCGATTCTGAAAGCAGAGGCGATGAACAGGAGAAGAGGTGCCAACGCCATAATTCTGAAGTCAGGAGGTCCCGACGCCGCGATTCTGAAAGCAGAGGCGATGAACAGGAGGAGAGGTGCCAACGCCATAATTCTGAAGTCAGGAGGTCCCGACGCCGTGATTCTGAATCCAGTGGCGATGAACAGGAGAAGAGGCGCCAACGCCATAATTCTGAAGTCAGGAGGTCCCGACGCCACGATTCTGAAAGCAGTGACGATGAACAGGAGAAGAGGCGCCAACGCCATAATTCTGAAGTTAGGAGGTCCCGACGCCGCGATTCTGAATCCAGTGGCGATGAACAGGAGGAGAGGCGCCAACGCCTTAATTCTGAAGTCAGGAGGTCCCGACGCCACGATTCTGAAAGCAGTGGCGATGCACAGGAGAAGAGGTGCCAACACCATAATTCTGAAGTCAGAGGTACCGAACGGCGCATGAGGTCCCAGTGCCGTGATTCTGAATCCAGAGATGATGAACAGGAGAGGAGGACCCAGCGCTATAATTCTGAAGTCAGAGGTGCTGAGCAGCGCAGGAGGTCCCAGCGCCGTAATTCTGAAAGCAGTGGCGATGAACAGGAGAAGAGGCACCAACGCCATAATTCTGAAGTCAGAGGTACCGAACGGCGCATGAGGTCCCAGCGCTGTGATTCTGAATCCAGTGATGATGAACAGGTGAGGAGGACCCAGCGCTATAATTCTGAAGTCAGAGGTGCTGAGCAGCGCAGGAGGTCTCAGCGCCGTAATTCTGAAAGCAGTGGTGATGAACAGGAGAGGAGGACCCAGCGCTATAATTCTGAAGTCAGAGGTACCGAACGGCGCATGAGGTCCCAGCGCCGTGATTCTGAATCCAGTGATGATGAACAGGAGAGGAAGACTCAGCGCTATAATTCTGAAGTCAGAGGTGCTGAGCAGCGCAGGAGGTCCCAGCACCGTGATTCTGAAAGCAGTGGCGATGAACAGGAGAAGAGGCGCCAACGCCATAATTCTGAAGTCAGAGGTACCAAACGGCGCATGAGGTCCCAGCTCCGTGATTCTGAATCCAGTGATGATGAACAGGAGAGGAGGACCCAGCGCTATAATTCTGAAGTCAGAGGTGCTGAGCAGCGCAGGAGGTCCCAGCACCGTGATTCTGAAAGCAGTGGCGATGAACAGGAGAAGAGGCGCCAACGCCATAATTCTGAAGTCAGAGGTACCGAACGGCGCATGAGGTCCCAGCGCCGTGATTCTGAATCCAGTGATGATGAACAGGAGAGGAGGACCCAGCGCTATAATTCTGAAGTCAGGGGTACTGAACAGCACAGGAGGACCCCGCAACAGTATACCGATCTCCAAGGTGGAGAGCAGCAGAGAAGAACCCAACGAGACAACTCTGAGCGCTGGGAAGCTGGGCAATGGAGGAGAAGCCAAGAACATTCGGTTGACCATCAAGACCGCCATCAGCAAACAAGAAGCCAGCAGAGAGAATCGGGCCGTAGAAGCTGTGAATCGAGGAGACCCCTTCCTCGTGAGCACGGTCAGTCTCAACAAACTCACCGTGGAGCCAGAGAAGAGAAGAAAGTTGGAAAGAGTTGGCGTGCTTAGGGGGTGACCCAAGAGGAAGTTGACCCCCTATTCCAGACTCCTCCATGTTTGGTACAGGAGTGTAAAAGGCATAATTCTGTCTCTGCCAAGGGTTTGGGGTAAGATGGGCCCTTTAATAGCTATAGGGAAATTTCATGTAAGGTTTAATTCTCCGACATGCCATATATTTTTGCTTCTCTGCCCAGACCTCTCAACTTGTCCTACAAACTGAACTCATCCATTTAATCCATTTTAATTAATTTCTCATTTTAATCTAATCCACTCAATCCATTTTAATCGATTCTTAGTCTGTTTAATTAATGGGGTCAAACTGTGATCAGCAGAGGTGGCATATTGTGATTCTTCAGAGGTTTTGGGGTTCGCTAATATGTAACAGGATGAAATAAAGGCACCCATTCTTTGGAGCAGCAAACTGTGTTGTCCTCCCTTCTTTGACCAACAGCACAATCCTAACCATGTCTACGCAAAAGTAAATCCCATTGTGTTCAATAGGTCTTACTCCCAGGAAAGTGTTTTTAGGATTGCAGCCTAAGGTAAAGGTTAAGGTTAAGGTTATGGTTACGGTTACGGTTCTGGTTCTGGTTCTGGTTCTGGTTCTGGTTCTGGTTCTGGTTCTGGTTCTGGTTCTGGTTAAGGTTAAGTTGTCCCCCCCCGGTTGCCCTGCTAGTCGTGCTAGTCCCGACTCTAGGGACTGGTGCTCATCCCTGTTTCTTAAGCCATAGTGTTGTCCAAAGACACATCCACCATCACGTGGAACGTTGTTACCTTCCCACCGCAGTGGTACCTAACAATTTGTCCAGTCCCCTTTCTAAAACATGTAGGCCAGACACTATCACCGCATCAAGTGGCTAGGAGTTCCACAGATAGATAAATTATTTTATCTGTTCTAATATTCCGGTTTAAACACTCAGTATTAGTGGATGTCCCTTGTTGGTGTGAGGGGGAAAAATCAACACCGCTTTGTCCATGTCTCCTCCATTGGATCCGTCTCTTCAGATTAGAGAAAGTAGGACAAGATGGTGAGCTCCAGAGATGCTTTCAGAATTCAGTTTTATTGTGCAAGGGGATACAACGGTACAGGAAAGGAAGCCAGATTAAGGAAGGGAGGCAAATGTCAACTTCAGATTTAAAATAAATATGGTGACATATAATAATCCAGGATGCTCAACTCCCGTTGAAGTCCCAATATGGGGTTCGTGTTTTAGCTGGTCAATATATGTTGGCTTCTGATGGGACACAGCAAAACATATGTTGGAGTCCATATTGAATTCCCATAAACCGAAAGGTCAACAGTGCCAAGGTCTTTGGAAGGTGACGTTCTTCAACATGGGTTCCAAAGGGTGAAGGTGTGGTAGAGATCGTTCACCATTTCCCCCAAAAAGTTCTTCAGAAGTTACCTTAAACACACAAATCCACAGAATTATTTCCCATAAATAATTAATTGGTGCCCCTTCGGAGACGTTGGGACATTTATAACATCCAATAACAGCATTTGGCTGCAATCCTAACCACAATTTCCTGGGAGTAAATACTATTGAAAACAATGGGACTAACTTCTGAGTAGACATATTTAGGATTGCACTGTTTGTCCCCTAACATAGCACTTAGCCTGGTCCACCTATCGGAATTACCATTGGTGATGATAAGTCAACACCAGTTACTTTTGGACTGGGAGGCCAATGGCAATGCAATACGCACTGGTAAGAGGCTCAGCGCTGATGGGAGAGCATTTTGTGTGCACTAAAAGTGCATATTGGAACTCAGGTTGTCGAGCCGAGCCTCTTATTGCTATTGTTATGAGCCGAGCCTTGTTATGTTACATTGCTGATCTCACTGCGAGGTGGCAAAGATCTGGGGGTCCTGCAGGTACCACCGGACACCCGCTCCAGTACAACCAGTGGTACTGGTTGAGAAACACTCTCCTATAACAGTCTAGTTATTGACCCAACATTAATGAGGGCTCAGTTCAAGTCAATTAAGTTATTAACGACTAAGAGAAGTTGAATCAAAGACATTGCCGTACCACATCATGGCCCTCCAGGTGACAAACCTGCCTACTCACCCATCATCACCGACGTCTTCGTTGCCATAATTCCATCATCTTCGCTTAATAGCAGCCTCTGTAGGTGTAAGGATAGGAGCCACATCCCCATTGCCTAGAGCCGTACCCGTAACCACATAGCCCACCATAGCCATAACGGTAGCCACAGGGCTCATAGCAGCTATTGGTGGCGCACGGGGTGTTCCCGTCCACGGCCACCGGTTGGGGGCTGGCGGACATGATCGGTCCCGGAATCGTGATTGCAAAAGGGGGAGGCTGGATGACGACCTCGGAAGGTGGGATCTGGGAGACGCAGGAGGTGTTGACGCCACACAGGGAGCCGCAGCTGTAGTTACAAAGGGCCATCTTTGCAGGGTGGTGGGTAGACCTGAAAGCACACAAGAGGCAACTATCATCAGGATCCCCTGCTGGGGAAGGCACTGGAAAAGGCAGCCTTTTTGAAACCATGGAGTGTCCCCTTCACATCACCGATATGGTTATGCGCTGGAGAGACCCACAAGAGGGATCTTGATACCGGCCCCACATACCTGTCCTTCCAAGAGGTGGCTAGGAAGCAAGAGCTGGAAGAGTGGAGTGAAGGTGCTCTGCTTTCCTTCTGCTTTTATACCATGGACCGGAGAACCTCAGGGAGCCTTCCCCCCACGTGGTCCTTCCATCACTTTAAGTTTGGAAATGCAGTGTCCTCATTGGGCTTTATTGTTATATAAATATATATATTGTTTATAGTGGGTTGAAGAGGAGGTCTGTCCTCATTAGTCTCCATTAGCATCCTCATTAAAAGTGGGATCCACCCCATCAGCTCCTGTGATCCCAAAGGTTTATTAGCCATTATCCGTACGTCACTCCCTCAACGCTTTGCCGGTACATCAAGAGTGTTACACAACCCCTCCTTCCAGGACACTCATGTGCCCTGCAGGATCAGGCCAAAGGACCACCTAGTGGGACTTCCTGCATCTCAGAGATGCCCACCAGGTGCTTCTGGGAGCACCCAACACTACAGGGTGGTGGATAAATGTGGAATGGATGGATAGTACAAACGTGAACATAGATAGAGAGAGGGAGGGAGGGAGGGAGAGAAGGATGGTTGGATGGATAGAGATGGAAATGGAAATGATATATTGATAGAAAGATAGAGATGGATGGATGAAGATGGAAATGGAAATGATACATTGATAGAAAGATAGACAGAGAAATAGGGAGATGGATGGATGGATAGATAACGGAAATGGAATAGATAGATAGAGATGGATGGATAGAGATGGAAATGGGATAGATATGGAAGAGATGAGGATAGATAGATAGATAGATAGATAGATAGATAGATAGATAGATAGATAGATAGATAGATAGATAGAGAAGGAAGCAATCGGTATGGAAGGAAGTGATGATAGATAGATAGATAGATAGATAGATAGATAGATAGATAGATAGATAGATAGATAGATAGATAGATAAGGAAGTGATAGATATGGAAGGAAGTGATGATGGATGGATGGATGGATGGATGGATGGATGGACGGATGGATGGACAGACATGAGAACTAGATTTGCCCAGAACATCAATGAGATGCCTTATTTTTCTAATAGCTCTTGTAAAAAAATATTTATTAGGACTCGGAGTGTCTAAGAACATAAAAAGAGGTATTCAAATTAAGCTGTAAACCCTGCCTCATTTATGTGAACAACGTCAACGGAGAACTTCCTCCGGCTTTCCCAGAAAGGATCAAAAGGCAGCAGGTGACGAGTTCTAATCTCGACAACTCTGCACATTCTCCGGGGAGTCACCTACTCTGGTGGGTGGACTTGGCGTTAGATGTGTCTATCCATAAAACGGAGGTAATAAACATCCTCTGCTGCAAAGGAGGTGATACTCCAAGTAATTATTCCAGGCTTATGCTGCAGTTTAGCCTTGTAAATACACAAACTACTACAGCGTGTAAAGTTATTGGAATTTATGTGCTGATCGGTGCTTGAAAGTGCGGCATTTTTACCGAGTGAGCACAAACTAGTTTGTGCAACCAAATAGGTTTCCCAGAGTTATGACGCACGTCAGCAGCGTCCCTCGGAACGGGGACCACCTTTGGAGTATCTCTTCCCATTTAGCTGACCACTAATTAATGCTAATTAATCGATTATAACATGTGCTAATAGGTTCACATCAACCACATTGGAATTGCTGGGTACATTTAGCCCAGCAATGTGCTCTCAACAATAGACAACAAGATGCATAGTAGCATTAGTGCTATTAAAAGATCTATTAATAGCATTAATAGAACTATTAATCTACTATATTAATAGACCTAATCTATTAATTGATCTGGCACCTGGGTGCAGACTATTTTTAACCTCCCCAAGGACCTGGAGTACCCCCCAGTATCTTGGAGATGGTCTGAGGTCCAGGGAGGACAATCTTCTGTGTTGGCTAGTCCTCCTTACTCCTTAGAACTCCTCCATGGATTTAGTTATATCCATTAGCTATTAATTAGCTATTAATTTTTTCATTTTCTTGTAAACCGCTTTGTGAACTTTTCAGTTGAAAAGTGGTATATAAATACTGTACATAGATAGATAGATAGATAGATAGATAGATAGATAGATAGATAGATAGATAGATAGATAGATGGAGAGATGGAGAGATGGATGGATGGATAGATAGATAGATGGATGGATGGATGGATGGATGGATAGATAGAAAGATAGATAAGATAGATAGATAGATAAAGATCTCCTCCATGGAATTAGCAAATGTCCCCATATTAGTGATGATTCAAGATGTCAACCCAAAGTTGATGTCAACCCAACTGTTGCAAAATGAGCCCCAATTACCATTTTTTATTTGGCAACGCCAAGCTCTAATTAGTGATCTAATTAGTGATCAGCATAATGGGAGGAGGCATCTCGACGGTGATTTCCGTACAGAAGGATGCCACGGACAAGGGTATAAAAAGGCTCATGGGTCAACCTTTCCCCATCAACTTCTCCCACCTTCTACTCCAAAGAGGTGAGTCTGATCCAGTGATGAGTCCCAAACTGGTTTCAAAAGACCAGCCTGATCGTTACTCCTCTGGAATACTATTTATTAATAAATATTGATATATATTTTTATTTGAAAATATTGAAAATATTTATTTTTCTTGTTTCATCTTTATTAGATTCATCTTTATTTGAAATCAGTGATACTATCTTTTTGTTCTTCCTTTTAGCATCCCCTCCATTCCAACTAAGATGTCCTACTACAACGGTGCCCTTTGCAGACCATGGAGGTATGGATCGTGCTACAACCCCTGTGATTACGGCTACGCTTGTGGCGGCTGGTACGGTTCGAGGTATTGCGCCCCTGGATGCTACGAGCCGTGCGGTTATGGCTATGGGTGCTACGGCGGGCTCGGCAACTGGTGCAGCCCCAGATGGTCCTACCCCTATTCCCGCTGGGGATGTGGCTGGTGAATACATCATTGGGGGACACAGGAGTAGATCAACAACGGTCTTTGGAAATGCTGAGAACCCACAAAGCCAACTGGAATCCATAGTAGCTGTGGCTTTATCCCATAGCATATATCCCACCCCATAGCCTTTGTGTCTCACCCCATGTTCCCACCCCATAACATTTGTGCCCCACCCCATGTGTCCCACCCCATAGCATTTGTGTCACCTAAATTTCTTCTCCGGTCTATTAATCTACAACTTCCTACACAACTTTCACATCAAAATAAAAAAATCAGTGCATCTCAATAATAGTCTCCAGGTTTTATTTATCATCTACCATCTATTTATCATATATCATTACATATAGAACCCTTGGTGCAAATTAAACGTATGCATTAAAACACAATTAAACATGGTTAACAGCACCGGGAAATACATAGAACTATTATTCACTTTCAATAATTCAATTATCAATTATTTATTCAAATCTAACGCTCACCATTTCCAACTGAATTTAATCTCCAAAATTAGGGTGTACATTAGATTTAGTGGTTAATTAGATTCCAGTAAATGTAGTATTTTGATTATAAGTACAGGGTGCGCTTTAGATTCGATGGCGCATTAGACACAAGTAATAAAGAATTAAAGTAATAATTCACTAAATACATAGAATTAGAATAATCAAAGAATGATATTAGAATAATGCAGAAAATCTAGAATATCCTGAGAATATATGCATAAAATATTAGGATATCTAATAATATAGATATTCTTTCCTGCAACAGGCAGGGGGTTGGACTGGATGACCTACTGGGTCCCTTCCAACTCTGATTCTAATTCTAATTCTAATTCTAATTCTAATTCTAATTCTTATTCTTATTCTTATTCTTATTCTTATTCTTATTATTAGAATATTAGTGATGTCACCCCCAGTATAAGGTTGTCACCCTTCAACCCCTAAGAATGTAGAAGCCTGGAGATGTCCCCCCGTTCTTGCTACTCCTTTGAGGTCCAAGGGGAAGGGCCTTGTTGATAGAACAGCCTAGATGGTTTGAAGCCTTTTTGGGCAGAAGATTCTCTGGGGTTCTGCGTAGGTGGAGGTTCTGTTGACCGAAACCTTTGGCCTCTATGGGTCATCTCTGGCTTATGTTCCTGGTCGCAAGATCCACCTTCAACTGGTTGATATTCGGTCAGACTCTCGCGTCTTAACTGGCCAGAAGACACTCGCTCCACTCTTTGGCCCATGCGTGTTGGTTGTTGGAATGAGACAACCTCTGGTTTTGGAGACTCCTCTTCTGATCTGTGAGTTGGATCTTGTCCTTGGCTCAAGCTTCCATGTTCCCTTGGGCAGGTTGCCATCTGTTCAGGGACTTGAGGGTTCTGGATCTGCTGCTGAACTGATTCTCTCTCTGGGGTCTGTGGCTCTCGTTCCTGTTGACAAGATGGTCGGGACACTCGAGGGGTGGTGCTCTGTGGCGATGACCCATATTTTTGAGCTAGACCTTCCTCCTGTCTTAGGGACTTTTGTTGCTGTGATGTATGTTCTCCAATCTCATGTCCCTGTTGCTGAGACGGTCGCGACACTTGTGGGGTGGTTCTCTGTTGTGATGACTCACCTTTCTGGGCTACACCTCCTTCCTGTGTTAGGGATTCTTCTTGCCGTGTTGTGTGCTGTCCAATCCCACGTCCTTGCTGGTGACATTGTGGGATGATTCTCTGTTGTGATGACCCACCTTTTTGTGCTGGACCTTCCACTTGTTTTAGGAACACTTCTTGCCCAGTTGTGCGCTCTCCAATCTCACGTCCCTGTTGGCGAGATGGTCGGTACAGTTGCGGGATGGTTCTCTGTTTTGATGACCCACCCTTTTGAGCTGGACCTTCTTCACGTAGGGACTCTTGTTGCTCACATGTATGTTCTCTAACCTGACGTCCCTGTTGGTGAGATGGTCGGGACAGTTGCGGGATGGTTCTCTGTTGTGATGACCCACCCTTTTGAGCTGGACCTTCTTCATGTAGGGACTCTTGTTGCTCACATGTATGTTCTCTAACCTGACGTCCCTGTTGGTGAGATGGTCGGGACACTTGTGGGATGTTTCTCTGTTGTGACGACCCACCCTTTTGAGCTGGACCTTCTTCATGTGTTAGGGTCTCTTGTTGCTCTGAAGTATGTTCTCCAACCTGACGTCCCTGTTGGTGAGAAGGTCGGGACACTTGTGGGATGGTTCTCTGTTGTGATGACCCACCCTTTTGAGCTGGACCTTCCTCATGTAGGGACTCTTGTTGCTCTGATGTATGTTCTCCAACCTGACGTCCCTGTTGGTGAGAAGGTCGGGACACTTGTGGGATGGTTCTCTGTTGTGATGACCCACCCTTTTGAGCTGGACCTTCCTCATGTAGGGACTCTTGTTGCTCTGATGTATGTTCTCCAACCTCATGTCCCTGTTGGTGAGATGTTCGGGACACTTGTGGGATGGTTCTCTGTTGTGACGACCCACCCTTTTGAGCTGGACCTTCTTCACGTTGTAGGGACTCTTGTTGCTCTGATGTATATTCTCCAACCTGATGTCCCTGTTGGTGAGATGGTCGGGAATCTTGTGGGATGGTTCTCTGTTGTGATGACCCACCCTTTTGAGCTGGACCTTCTTCACGTTGTAGGGACTCTTGCTGCTCTGATGTATGTTCTCCAACCTCGTGTCTCTGTTGTTGAGATGTTCGGGACACTTGTGGGATGGTTCTCTGTTGTGACGACCCACCCTTTTGAGCTGGACCTTCTTCACGTTGTAGGGACTCTTGTTGCTCTGATGTATATTCTCCAACCTGATGTCCCTGTTGGTGAGATGGTCGGGAATCTTGTGGGATGGTTCTCTGTTGTGATGACCCACCCTTTTGAGCTGGACCTTCTTCATGTTGTAGGTACTCTTGCTGCTCTGATGTATGTTCTCCAACCTCGTGTCTCTGTTGTTGAGATGTTCGGGACACTTGTGGGATGGTTCTCTGTTGTGACGACCCACCCTTTTGAGCTGGACCTTCTTCATGTGGTAGGTACTCTTGTTGCTCTGATGTATGTTCTCCAACCTGACGTCCCTGTTGGTGAGATGGTCGGGACACTTGTGGGATGGTTCTCTGTTGTGATGACCCACCTTTTTGAGCTGGACCTTCTTCACGTTGTAGGGACTCTTGCTGCTCTGTTGTATGTTCTCCAGCCTCGTGTCTCTGTTGCTGAGATGTTCGGGACACTTGTGGGATGTTTCTCTGTTGTGACGACCCACCCTTTTGAGCTGGACCTTCTTCATGTGTTAGGGTCTCTTGTTGCTCTGATGTATGTTCTCCAACCTGACGTCCCTGTTGGTGAGATGGTCGGGAATCTTGTGGGATGGTTCTCTGTTGTGATGACCCACCCTTTTGAGCTGGACCTTCCTCATGTGTTAGGGTCTCTTGTTGCTCTGATGTATGTTCTCCAACCTGACGTCCCTGTTGGTGAGATGGTCGGGAATCTTGTGGGATGGTTCTCTGTTGTGATGACCCACCCTTTTGAGCTGGACCTTCTTCATGTGTTAGGGTCTCTTGTTGCTCTGATGTATGTTCTCCAACCTGACGTCCCTGTTGGTGAGATGGTCGGGAATCTTGTGGGATGGTTCTCTGTTGTGATGACCCACCCTTTTGAGCTGGACCTTCTTCGTGTTGTAGGGACTCTTGCTGCTCTGATGTATGTTCTCCAACCTCGTGTCTCTGTTTTTGAGATGTTCGGGACACTTGTGGGATGGTTCTCTGTTGTGACGACCCACCCTTTTGAGCTGGACCTTCCTCATGTAGGGACTCTTGTTGCTCTGATGTATGTTCTCCAGTCTCATGTCCCTGTTGGTGAGATGTTCGGGACACTTGTGGGATGGTTCTCTGTTGTGACGACCCACCCTTTTGAGCTGGACCTTCTTCATGTGGTAGGGACTCTTGTTGCTCTGATGTATGTTCTCCAACCTGACGTCCCTGTTGGTGAGATGTTCGGGACACTTGTGGGATGGTTCTCTGTTGTGATGACCCACCCTTTTGAGCTGGACCTTCCTCATGTAGGGACTCTTGTTGCTCTGATGTATGTTCTCCAGTCTCATGTCCCTGTTGGTGAGATGTTCGGGACACTTGTGGGATGGTTCTCTGTTGTGATGACCCACCCTTTTGAGCTGGACCTTCCTCATGTAGGGACTCTTGTTGCTCTGATGTATGTTCTCCAGTCTCATGTCCCTGTTGGTGAGATGTTCGGGACACTTGTGGGATGTTTCTCTGTTGTGACGACCCACCCTTTTGAGCTGGACCTTCTTCATGTGTTAGGGTCTCTTGTTGCTCTGATGTATGTTCTCCAACCTGATGTCCCTGTTGGTGAGATGGTTGGGAATCTTGTGGGATGGTTCTCTGTTGTGATGACCCACCCTTTTGAGCTGGACCTTCTTCACGTTGTAGGGACTCTTGCTGCTCTGATGTATGTTCTCCAGCCTCGTGTCTCTGTTGCTGAGATGTTCGGGAGACTTGTGGGATGTTTCTCTGTTGTGACAACGTACCCTTTTGAGCTGGACCTTCTTCATGTGGTAGGGACTGTTGCTGCTTGGATGTATGTTCTCCAATCTCACGTCCCTGTTGGTGAGATGATTGGGACACTTGTGGGATGGTTCTCTGTTGTGACGACCCATCCTTTTGAGCTGGACCTTCTTTATGTGGTAGAGACTCTTGGTCTGATGTATGTTCCCCAACCTCATGTCTTTGTTGGTGAGATGGTTGGGATACTTGTGGGATGGTTCTCTGTTGTGATGACCCATCCTTTTGAGCTGTACCTTCATGTGGTAGGGACTGTTGCTGCTCTGATGTATGTTCTCCAATCTCATGTCCCTGTTGGTGATATGGTCGGGACAGTTGTGGGATGGTTCTCTGTTGTGACAAGCCTCTCTTTTGAGCTGGATCTTCTTCATGTGGTAGGGACTCTTGTTGCTGTGATGTATGTTCACCAACCTCATGTCCCTCTTGGCAAGATGGTCGGGACACTTGTGGACCAGTTCTCTGTTGTGACAACTTACCCTTTTGAGCTGGACCTTCTTCATGTTGTAGGGACTGTTGCTGCTTGGATGTATGTTCTCCAATCTCACGTCCCTGTTGGTGAGATGATTGGGACACTTGTGGGATGGTTCTCTGTTGTGATGACCCATCCTTTTGAGTTGTACCTTCATGTGGTAGGGACTGTTGCTGCTCTGATGTATGTTCTCCAATCTCATGTCCCTGTTGGTGATATGGTCGGGACAGTTGTGGGATGGTTCTCTGTTGTGACAAGCCTCTCTTTTGAGCTGGATCTTCTTCATGTGGTAGGGACTCTTGTTGCTGTGATGTATGTTCACCAACCTCATGTCGGGACACTTGTGGGATTCTACTTCGATGTGACAACCCACCTTTTTGAGCTGGACCTTCCTCATGTTGTAGGGACTCTTGTTGCTCTGACGTATATTCTCCAACCTCATGTCTCTGTTGGCAAGATGGTTGTGACACTTGTGCGCTGGTTCTCTCTTGTGTCAATTGTGGTTCCACTACTTGTTCTCTCCTCTGCATCTCCTGGGTCTGACCCTGACTTGAGTGTCTATCATTTTCTTGGGTACAATGTTGTCTTGGACTTATCTGTTGGGGTGTTGCAGGCTTTTTGAGTTGTTCGCTGGGATGGTCCTGAGTTTGACCCTGAGGCTGAAGGGAAAACCTTTGGGTCATGCTCCTTTGTGATGTCTGACGCACTTGAGTGACATCTTCCTCCCGTGTCTGGGGCTCTCCGACGCATTTGCCTCTTGGATCTCCAACCTGGCTTTGAGGTTCATGAGATGATTGCTGGGAGGAGCAATCAGAAGGAGATGAAGCCTGGGATTCCTCAGTTGGACAGCAATCTAAGGATCTTCCCGGGATCTGAGGCTGCTGGGTGGATCGACGGGAGGACCCTCGGCTTGGGGTTCTCTTGCCTTGAGACTGACGTTGCACATCTCCTGATCGATCAGGCTGACATCCAACCGGTTCTTGGCCCTCTTGCTCCTTCTTATGACATGCCCTCGCCACCCTGAAGACCAGGACCATGAACTCCTCAAAGTCCACCTGTCCGTTGCAATCCGCGTCCAACAGCTGGAATATGGTCTCGATCGTCTGGGAATCATATGGGTTCTGCAAGAAAGACCCAACTTATTAAAATGATGCTCTATCACAGTGGTTCTCAACCTTCCTAACGCCGTGACCCCTTTATAAGTTCCTCATGTTGTGGGGACCCCAACCATAAAATTATTTTCGTTGCTACTTTATAACTGTAACTTTGCTACTGTTATGAATCGTAATGTAAATATCCATATGCAGGATGTATTTTCATTGTTACAAATGGAATGTGTGTTCTATGCACACACTGAACACAACGGGATTTATTTCAGAGTAGGCGTGCATAGGATTGGGCCCTGAGGCTGCAATCCCAGCCACATTTACATGGGAGTAAAGGTCCCCTTGACTATAATGGGATTTATTTCAGAGTAGGCATGCATAGGATTGGGCCCTGAGGCTGTCAGTCAGCCCGAGTGCGTGCGCAGCTACAGCTGGAGGTCTGCCAAGCCTGACCTGGCCCCCTGCACCAGGGGTCTTTAGGCGACCCCCAGAGGGGTCCCGACCCCCACTTTGAGAAACGCTGCTCTATCAGGACCCATCCATCCATTGATCCCTGCCTCCCTGCCTCTCTCTCTCTCTCTCTCTCTCTCTCTCTATCTCTATCTATCTATGTATCTCCCCTACCCCTACCCCTACCCCTACCCCTACCTACCTACCTACCTACCTATCTATCTATCTATCTATCTATCTATCTATCTATCTATCTATCTATCTATCTATCTATCTATCTATCTATCTATCTATCTACCCCTACCCCTACCCCTACCCATCTCTCTCTCTATCTATCTCCCCCTACCCGTACCCCTACCCATCTCTCTCTCTCTCTTTCTCTATCTTTACACATGCTTGCAAACTGTGGGAGGTTAGCTGGTTGCTGGGCAATTAGTGGCTAATTGCCGCTAATTACCAATTACTAATTGCCACATCTCTGCACTGCAATTACTAATTGCCACATCACTGTAGAAGCTGAGCTCTTTGAGGCTAATTTCAAATCTATACCTTATTTTTATTTATTTTTCAAATAGACTTGGGGCTTGTCGCAATTAATTATCAATCTTTCCATCAATCTTTGACAACCCACCACAAATCAGGATTCACCAAAAATGGGTAAAAATCAGATTGCGGCCCACCAGTGGGTCTCGATCCATAGTTTGAGAAGCACCTGTTTCAATGACTAGATTCTAGTCTTGCAAAAGTTATGGTGGCCTTCAACGGGGTCGTGGGTAGGACATGTTCTGAAAAGTCACTGATCATTCTCACTTTAAGGCCGGAGCATGGTCGTAGGATTGCCATAATTCTCTTCCACTAACCCCCAAATCCAGAGTAAATATGGGAGCACTTAAGAGACTTTACGTGCACCTGTAGATATTGCACCACCTAGTGAAACCCATGGGAAATTCATATTGGAATCCAGAGTAAGTTGTTCTTACACCGGAGCAAGGACTCTCCGTAGTTACTCTGGATTTTGCCCAAAATCTTTCACACTTGCCAGTATGTGATCAGAAACCCCCCAAATCAGGACTGTCTGTGTTTTTCGGGACATGTAGCAACCCTATCATGAACCAGCTTGCAACAACATGAACATACCCCTTTCATGCCCATCCTTTGCCCCACCACATGGTGTACTTACCACAATCACCTCTGCAAACTCCTTCTGAATGAGCTCCTTCAGCTCCCCTTTGCTCAGAGTCGCGCAGTTGCCGTCGCTCTTGGCGTAGCCATCAAATGCGCTAATGATGCTGTCGATGTTATGCAGGAGCCGGGACATCTTTTTTTGGGGGGAACCTGGAACGGAAAGGGGTGGAAGGTGAGATTCTGTCTTGGGGTGGTTGGAAGAAAATGTATGATGCTGGGACATTTTCAGTTGGTAACTGAACCCTTTTTGGGGTTCATCTCCATCTCCAACCCCTTTTGGGGTTCATCTCCTCTATCTCCATCTCCGTTCATCCCCTCCATCTCCAGTTACCATCTCCTTTGGAAACTGAACCTCTTTTGGGGTTCATCTCCAACCCCTTTGGGGGTTCATCTCCTCCATCTCCATTTCTGTTCATCTCCTCCATCACCAGTTACCCTCTCCTTTGGTAACTGAACCCCTTTTGGGGTTCATCTCCATCTCCTCCATTCCATCTCCGTTCATCCCCTCCATCTCCAGTTACCATCTCCTTTGGTAACTGAATCTCTTTTGGGGTTCATCTCCAACCCCTTTGGGGGTTCATCTCCTCTATCTCCATCTCCGTTCATCCCCTCCATCTCCAGTTACCATCTCCTTTGGTAACTGAACCCCTTTTTTGATGCCAGCTCCAGGTACAATATATCCTATAATGTTTTGCAATATATCATATATTATTTTGCATGTATATACAATATAATATTTTGCATTTAGAGACTCACCTGTCCAATAGTAACTGTCCACCAGAATTCAAGGAGCTTCTGGAGTATCCATCAGCGGTCGATGCTCCTTATATATGAGAACCTCTGAATCACGTCCTCCTCACCGGAGACACCCTCTCTGTGCTGGCCTCTGATTCAGTCCATGTCAAACCCATTTGTGCCTCCTTCTTTCAACAACTGGAGTTTCATCTCCACACTGGATCATATTTTTGGCCCTCCATGTCTTATTGTCCACATGTCCCCTACAAGATAATTTGAGGGTATTTTTTGACTGTTCATAGACTTTAACAGAATACCTACCCTCTATTTCTATTTCTTTTCAAAGAAACCTGACGCATGAGGGTGGGGTGAGGAACTGAAGGACTATGCTTAAAGCAGACGCACATTGGTTACACATGACTTACACACTGGTTCTGCAATTGCCACCCAAGACAACCGTAACGGTGAGTAGATTTCCACTTGATTCCATTCCCATTTCCTTTGTTGATTCTAAGCCACATTCCTCTCCTCTTAAAATCAGGTTCAAGTAGGAGTAAGGGCAAAATCCAGAGTAACCACGGGGAGTCCTTGCTCCGGTGTTAGAACAATTTCCTCTGGATTGCAATATGAATTTCCCATAGGTTTTTACTAGGTGGTGCAGTAACTACAGGTGCACGTAAAGACTCTTACATGCTCCCGTAGTTACTCTGGATTTGGAGGTAAGTCTAACTCCGGAGTTAGATGACGGACCATTGAATTTTAAAATGTTTTGAGACAGTGACACCCTTTGGCCAGGTACGAGTACAACATATAGTGAGATCCCAACCACTGGTTAGGCTGGTACAAGTCGTGGCATAAGTCTCATGCTGGCCTAGGGGTGTTAGGCCAATGTACAGAGATGTGCCAGCCTCTGCTAAGATGTGCTGAACACCGGTGAGTTGCACAAACCTATATTGGTTAGGATTGACCAACGGAGGGCCTTCTCAAGAGAAGGAGCAAGATTGGGTTGGATGTTGAGGGTGGCGCATGAGAAAGCTGAACATTTCAGATTCGACCTGTGACCCAGAAGAGCTTTAAGATGGAATGAAGGGACACTATGGGTGACTCATTCATTCATTCATTCATTCATTCATTCATTCATTCATTCATTCATTCATTCATTTGGAAATGCTCTAGGAGGATTTCCTGCTGCAGGCAGGAGGTTGGACTAGATGACCTACTAGGTCATTCATTCATTCATTCATTCATTCATTCATTCATTCATTCATTCATTCATTCATTTGTTGGCACAAACTGGATGCCCTCCCTGCAGATTTGATATCTGCAGAAATCTGAGAATCCACAGTTTTTTTTTAAAAAAAGAAATCATTTAATAAATTTTAAAAAAATTAATAAATCATTTAATAATTTTTTTAAAAAATTAATAAATCATTTAATACATTTTAAAAATTAATAAATCATTAAATAAATAAATAAATAAAATTAATCATTTAATAAATCAGTTTTTTTTTCAGCAGCGTTGATGAGTTTCTTAAGCACCGATGCGGGTGGAGACCAATGCGGAAAGGGCTGGGTGGAGATAAAGGTGTCCACATGCCAGCCTCTTGGAACGAGGGGAACCAAATGTGGATGATGGATGATGGATGGATGGATGATGGAGATGGCCTTGAGGACTCTGTCTCAAAGGCAATGGGGATACGGCTTTACGAGGAGACCTGGGAACCTGTTGTGATCAGAGGAGATCTGAATGAGCCTGGCATTTCTGATGGTTGATGTTGGCACAGCTCTTTTGAACAGCCTTGTTTACTCGAACGGAAGACGTTGGCACAGTCAATGCCAACAGTGGCTGGCAGGGGAACTGAGAAGGTAATCCCACCTGACAGGTAGACATTTGAATCACCAAACTGAACGGACTGGCTCTTCTGGAACCTGAAGGATGTTTAAGGAAGGAGTTCCTTTTTTTGGAAGGGGGAAAACCGTGCCGGCCCAACATGTGGCCAGTTCAGGTGGTCCACTCAGGCCATGGACTGGTAGGTAATGCTCAACTCCATCCCGTGAGGAAGGTACATAGTAGGTTCATTCATTCATTCATTCATTCATTCATTCATTCATTCATTCATTCATTCATCACATTTTTATATCCTTCCTCCAAGGAGCTCAGAATGGTATACAATGTATATTATACAATGTATCCTAGATAATGAATACTATATAATGTATCCTATACATGGTTCCTTCCCATTTCTGTCTTCACAACAATCCTGTGAGGTAGGTATAGGGTTGCCATAATTCTCTTCCCCAAGAACCCTCAGTCCCATTTGCCAGTATGCAAACACAATC
Source organism: Cryptoblepharus egeriae (assembly GCA_030015325.1). Taxonomy (NCBI): domain Eukaryota; kingdom Metazoa; phylum Chordata; class Lepidosauria; order Squamata; family Scincidae; genus Cryptoblepharus; species Cryptoblepharus egeriae. The sequence continues at coordinate 10,482,845 of JAREYC010000018.1, read as the reverse complement.
CACCAAAATCGGGACTGTCCCCATTTTCCCGGATATATTTAACCCTACATAGGTATCTGATCCCCTTCTTGAAGCATCTAGGCCAGACGCCGTCACCTCGCATCCTGTGGCAAGGAGTTCCGCAGACCAATTATATAAGAAATATCTTCTTTTATCTGTTTGACACCTTTCCCCACCGTGGTGCTTTTAAAACAGGCCGCACAACTTTCTCAAGGACGTGGCTGAAAATGCCAAAGCTGTTCCGTGGGCACCGATCCGCGGCCTGCCTATCCGTCTGTCGGCCTCGAGGAATAATTGAAGCTTTGAGGGAGCAGGTTGTGCCGGGAAAGAACGAGGAGGTGGCGAGAATGACAGGGTGTCCATGAACGGACGGCCTCTCCCGTCCCCATCATTAACAAGGGAGTTGAAGGCATCATGAGATGTCTTCACCACAGGTCATTGGGCTATTTTTAGGCTTCTTCACGGGGAAGGGGTGACTCATGGCGGATGTTGAGATGGCTTGGCGAGCCCCTCCTATGCCGTAATTGTCATGGTCTGTGGCTGTAATGGACACCTATGTGGCGCCCTGAGAGGAGGCACACCTGATGCGCCTTCTTTTGCATGAGAAGATGAGCATGGGAAGAGATGGGGATCGTGGTTGCTCACTGGGACAAGCACCTCTCAATGTGGTGACCGCTCATATTTAGCAAGGGGAGAGCATACCTTCTCAACAGTACATGCTGGTGTATGTGCTCACCAGTATGTGCTGGGGGGGGGGAGAGAGAGAGAGACAGACAGACAGACAGACAGACAGAGAAATAGGGACAGGGAAAAATTGACTTATTGATTGATCTGACATTGTATGAACTTTATGACCTACTCCTGTTAAAAACTGGTAACTACTTCAATCATCATCTTCATCATCTTCATCATCATTGCTGTCATCGTCGTCATCATCATTTATCATCCCATGCTAGGGATGTGGAAGATCCCTGTTTAAACTGGAAACTCTCAGGGAGACCAATGGCTTCTCCTTCCTTCCTTCCTTCCTTCCTTCCTTCCTTCCTTCCTTCCTTCCTTCATTCATTCATTCATTCATTCATTCATTCACAGTGCAGTCCTAAGCTGGTCTATTCATAAGTGAGTTTCATTATGTTCAGTGGGACTTGCTCCCAGAAAACTATGCATAGGATTGCAGCTTCATCAATCAATCAATCAATCAATCAATCAATCAATCAATCAATCAATCAATCAATCAATCAATCAATCAATCAATCAGTCAGTCAGTCAGTCAGTCAGTCAGTCATTTATTCACGTATGTCAAGATATATTATTTTTATTGAAATTGACTGCTAAAAAGTCAGTCATCGTCATAATGAAATAATCGTCATAATGGAATGAATGAATGAATGAATGAATGAAGGAAGGAAGGAAGGAAGGAAGGAAGGAAGGAATGGTGTATGTTTATCTACCCAGGAGTGGTGCAGAAGTGCTTTATGGCACCCAAGTCAGCACAGGACTTGTGCCAGGACCAATGCCAGCCTAACTGGGGCTTAGGATGGCAGCCTAAATGAATGAATGAATGAATGAATGAATGAATGAATGACAAGCCCATTTGTCACCCTGAGCAACTTTCTTTTTAAGTGGGTCGTCTACATCCCTAGCCAGAGATGGAAGGGATCAAACACATGTGCCGAACAGATCCATGGCTTTTAATTCAGAGAATCAAATGAAATTTGGTTTTTCAATCAAACTTCTCTGGGCATTTATTAGGATTTGAATCAAGGCGAATAAATCATGCCACAAGCTTCATTAAATTATAACGAAGAATTAATATCCTTCCCTGTTTAGCCTCCATAAAACCTTCTGCCCTCTTCTTCTTGTGGTCCTATTAAGATTGCAAGCCGCTTGGGGCAGAGACCTGTTCCCCAAGTGAATACCCATTCCTAATTATGCTTAATAATTAATAAAAATATATTTTATTATTTCATCCAGAGTAATTATTAGTGCCAATTTTTTATTCTACTAACTGGGAAAAGAGGCATGCTTTCCAAGTGGTGCGCCACTAAGATTGAGGAGGGTGCGGGTGGGTGGTCTAACTGACCCCAAATTTATTATGACCCCATGGATTGCTCTTAAACTGGACCCACAACCCCAAAGCAACCAGGCATTACACCGCATATTATACATTGTGATACACATTCAAACCACCAGAGGGTGACAAACACCAGCGAAAGAAAATTCTATTCCACCATCTCAATAAATACTGTCTTTACTCGAATCTAACGCTCACCTTTTCCAGCTGAATTTAGTTTCCTAAGGGTGCAATCCAGAGTAGCTACGGGGAGTCCTTGCTCCGGTGTAAGAACAATTTACTCTGGATTACAATATAAATTTCCCATAGGTTTTCACTAGGTGGTGCTGTAACTACAGGTGCACATAAAGTCTCTTATGTGCTCCCATAGTTACTCTGGATTGTAGGGTAAATCAGGGTGTGCATTAGATTAGATGTATAGTCAGTGGGGCTCACTCCTGTGTAAAGGGACAGATTGCAGACTGAGATACTATGAGCACAATCCAAACTGTGTCTACTCAAAAGTAAGGCCCACTGTGTTCAATGGGTCTTACTCCCAAGAAAGTGTCTTTAGGATTCCAGCCTATGTGCAAGTATGATTTGTGTCTACATTTTGTATTTTCTTTATTATTTTGTATTATAGGACAGTATTAAATCATGAATATTTTCGGGTTCAATATTAAATCAGTATTAAATCATAAATATTAAATCATGAATATTTCAGGTTCAGTATTAAATCAGTATTAAATCATGAATATAAAATCATGAATATTTTCGGGTTGCGGAACGAATCGTCTGAGATTCTGTTATTTCTTATGGGAAAATTTGCTTTGATATACAAGTGTTTTGGATTGCAAAGAATGTAAATTATGCTCATAAAAAGGTACCATTGAACTTGACATAAATTTAAAATGAAATGGGAGAGAAAATAAAAACCAAGAGTCTATTTATGCTGGGAAATGTATAGATTTATTGCTGGACATCCACCCAAAAGGACAGGATGGGATGGGACACGTGGCCATGGGCCAGTTGGAAGATTGGTGGCTTCACAAGTGTTGCATGAGGAATGGTGGACATTTCAGCAGGATACTCCAGATGAGACATCAAGGGCCGAACGAGAGGTCAGAGGTGACCATAAAGCGATGACATGAGCAGACCAGGCAGGGATCTGGACTATTCCAGCAACATCTTGGAAGACAACAGGAGGACCAAGCTGGAGAGGAGATGCTGGTGGACCTCAGGAGGGTCTTGCGGAGGGGAATCATCCGGTGTCTCCATCTCATGGTCCACGGTGAAAGAAATTAGCAGCATCCCTTGGGGGGCTGCTTGCACTGGGGTGGGCACTTCATCTGCGGAGGGCAGCAGGGGACGGTCTTGGGTGGGCAGCAGGTCTTGGGTGGGCAGCAGGGAGCGGTTTTCGGGGGGCAGCAGGGAACGGTCTTGGGGGCACAGCAGGGGGGAGCCTTGCAGCCTTGCTTGCACTGAGACATCTTTCCTGGAGAAAAAGCTGTGGACACAAAAATATTTATTTATTTATTTATTTATTTATTTATTTATTTATTTATTTATTCATTCATTCATTCATTCATTCATTCATTCATTCGATTAGATTTATACCCTTCCTTTCTCCCCCAAAAAGGATATCCAAGGTGGTTCACAGCATAAAAAACAACACAGAGAAGACACAATTCAAATACACTTGATTAAAACTAGATAAAAACAATAAGATCAAACAATAAAATGTCAATAAAATTATATATATATTCTATATATAATATATATAAAATTATATATATATAATTTTATATATATAATATGTAAGAATATAGGATGATTTGTCTTGTCCGGAATAAGGGAAACTCTTGAGATGATTCCAAAAGGTTGGATCTCAAAACACAAGCTCTCAAAGGGTTGGATCTGCATTTGGTGCCCCCAGGTAGACTTTCCTGCCACATGGAGGTTCCACTCCAAACCATCACGTCTAACAAGAATGGAAGTGGATCTCTCCAGAATTAGTCCAAAGGCCCATCTAATTCAACACCCCATTATACCCAATGGCTAGGATGATGCCCATCAACCTGGTAGCCCTCTTTGCTGGGTCTCTCACCCCCATCTGTTTTGCACCTGGAAAAGCTGTGCCATAACTCGGTCCGTGCCTGTGGATGTTCGGCCTGGAGTCATCCGTTTGCACTGGAGAATCCAAATCTACATCCTTTCACCCAAACCATGATGGACCATCATCTTCTATGGTGGACCATCATGGACCATCATCACCAGTTGAGCCATCATCTTCTATGGTTGCCCTCCATTGATAAGCCATCATTTCAGCCTACTTGGTATTGCCAAATACTTTCCACCTGGACCCAATTCTGTGTCAGCCTCTGCTCTCCCTCTTTCCGAGGCCCAAGCCGGTGGCATAGCTAAAGGGGGGTGAAGCAGTCAGGTCTTTGGGTATTGTACGCCCAGCTCTTCTGAAAGTACCAAGAGGAGTACCAAGACTCTGATGGTGGAAACTTACCTGGATTTGCGAGCCGGTGCCGAGTGAAGAGTCGGGTTAAGAGAGCAGATTTGGGGAACCCGGACCTTCCCCGAGAGCTTTTATGCCGCTTCCTAATTGCCACTTCCTGCCAAAGAGGCAAAAATTAATTAAAGGTGTGTGTTAATAGCATAATTGGTCCAATTGAACGCCTGATCCTCCCATTATTCTCAGCAGAAGTTATGGGATAGACTATTCCTGTCCGGTGATGCTCTCAGGCAATCTTCCTTGTGCAACACCCAGAGAGTAGTAGTACAAAAATGTTTGTAACTTTACTCAGGTGTAAGCCCATTGTGTTCCAATAGAAGCTGCAATCCTAATAACACCCGTAGCAATTAAAAAAATTAAAATGCTAATATTCATAACCATTTTTAAACAGGAGGCATAATTTCGTCTTCCTCTAACTTTTCCCCCCTTGACTTCCTTCCAGGGTTCTTGTGACACTTCAACCATATGTCCTCTTTTTCCAGGACGCGTCCTCCTTTTTAGCCTTGCATCTTGGACATAAAAACTTCATTGCCCTTCTTTTCCTTGAGAGCAATAGGGCAAAATCCAGAGTAACTCCAGGGATTCCTTGCTCCAGTGTAAGAACAACTTACTCTGGATTCCCATATGAATTTCCCATAGGTTTTCACTAGATGGTGCAATAACTATGGGCGCATGGAAAGTCTCTTATGTCCTCCCATAGGAACTCTGGATTTGGGGGTAATTCTTATGATTAATAAATTTTATTAAAATTTTATTAATAATTATTAAAAATTATTTTTATTAATAAATTATATGTAATAATATTAATTTAATAAGTAATATACTGTTTCAATTAACCCCTTGCTAGCAATATATATATATATATATATATATATATATATATATATATATATATATATATATATATATATATATATATATATATATATATATATAGTGTGTGTGTGTGTTTTTAGATTTTCTGCTTTTTCTTTTTCTGGCTTTTTTTTCTAAGCTGTCCTACATTTTTAGGGTGTCCTACATTTTGGAACGTCCTCTTTTTTGGTTATAGGGTCACCATGTTTGAGGCAGCAAGATAGATCTGGGGAAGAGGCTGACACCCATCCCATATAGGGACAGTCCCAGTTTTGTGGGGGCGCAATCCAGAGTAACTATGGGGAGTCCCTGCTCTGATGTAAGAACAATTTGCTCTGGATTGCAATATGAATTTCGCATAGGTTTTCACTAGGTGGTGCAATAACTACGGGTGCAAGTAATGTCTCTTACGTGCTCCTGTAGTTACTCTGGATTGCAGGTTATTCACATACTGGCAAGTTCGACAGGGGATCCCACAGCACCCCAAAAAAGAGAGAACGTGGCTAGTGACTGTTGTAAGATACACAGTGAGTAAAAAAATAATTATGTTCTGAGTAAGTTTCTATTTTTTCCCCCGGAAAGTCAATGGGAAGTTATAATTGATGGGCGGAGATGAATCCATTCCTAGAGATCCGATACAGATCAGGAGTCCCAACTGCGTCAATCAACCGCCAATTATCTTTTGGGAACTCTGACGGTTGGAGATGCCGAGAGATTTTCCGTGGTTAGAGGAGAGAGGAATGTTCTAGAAGGAAGCAGAGTCACGGCTTCCATCTTCGACCCAAAATAAGGCAACTGGGGCAATCTCTAGGTCCAGCTGGTATCCCTCGCTCTGTTGTTCTAAAGGCCAAAAAGGCCCTCCCCCATGAACTCATTCATTCAACGTGTGTGCCGCTCTTTCCACCTCTCTCCGTTGTTCTAAAGGCCAAAAGGGCCCTCCCCCATGAACTCATTCATTCAACATGTGTGCCGCTCTTTCCACCTCTCTTGCCTGTTCTAAAGGCCAAAATTGCCCTCCCCATGAACTCATTCATTCAACATGTGTGCCGCTCTTTCCACCTCTCTCCGTTGTTCTAAAGGCCAAAATGGCCCTCCCCCATGAACTCATTCATTCAACATGTGTGCCGCTCTTTCCACCTCTCTTGCCTGTTCTAAAGGCCAAAATGGCCCTCCCCCATGAACTCATTCATTCAACATGTGCCGCTCTTTCCACCTCTCTCCGTTGTTCTAAAGGCCAAAAGGGCCCTCCCCCATGAACTCATTCATTCAACATGTGTGCTGCTCTTTCCACCTCTCTCCGTTGTTCTAAAGGCCAAAATGGCCCTCCGCATGAACTCATTCATTCAACATGTGTTCCGCTCTTTCAACCTCTCTCAGTTATTCCAACGTCCAAAGGTGTTTTCAGCTTTTATTTTGGCGTGTCCTACATTTTCCTTAGGTATCCTATATTTTTGGGGCCCTGTGCTCTTTTGTGGTTATGGCATACTGTCACCCTGAGCACATAACTGAATGTTTTCAGGCGCAATCCAATCTATCCCTACTCTGAAGAAAGTCCTATTGTGTTCAGTGGGACTTACTCCCAGGAAAATTTGCTTCGGATTGCATTCTCACCCCCAAATCCAGAGTATCTACGGGAGCATGTAAGGGAGTTTACGTGGACCCGTAGTTACTGCACCACCTAGTGAAAACCAATGGGAAATTCGTATTGCAATCCATGGTAAGTTGTTCTTACACCGGAGCAAGGACTCCCCGTAGTTACTCTGGATTTTGCCCATAATCTCACAACAACCAGTGACCATCACCCCTCTTTAATTGGATAGTTATTCCCTTTGGGCACATGATGAAAGTCAACCCTTGTGTTGCCTTGTCTGGGATCAGCACCCTGGGGTGTCGTCTCGTCACCCTTTGGTTGCCTAACCCGCTGTGCCCGTCAGGACGAGGGTTAAGCATGAAAAGTCGATCTGTAGCTCTTTTTATTTCTGGGTTAGCGAAAAAATAAAAGACATTATGGAATACATACATAACTTACCTTCCCCCATAAGCGACAGGACCGGGGAATATATGACAAATGTACGGAGATCAGAAAAACCAGATCAAATTAAGGGCTCAATTAGTCCAGCTTCCCGGATCTGGCCCACCAGATGCCCCAGGAGAACATAAGATATGAAGAAACCTGCATCCTGGTGCCACGCCTGGCATGTGGCGCTCAGAGGGAAACAACCTCTCGAGAATGGAAATTGTATATAGTCATCATGGGTTGTCACCTGTGATGGACGTTTCCTCGATCCATCTGCCCGAGCCCTCTTTTCAAGGCACCGTGGCCTTCAGGGCCCATCATGTGGAAAGGAGTTCCACAGGTCGTCAGTACGTTGCCAGCTGACAGCAAAGATCCATCTAGCTCAGCTCTCTGGGTCTTCAGACAGTTTACAGATACTCCCAGGAGTCTGAAAAACCTAATCTCCCCCCACCCCTGATAAGGATAATATTTGTTATTATATTATAATATTTCTTATTATATTATTATATTAATAATGATAATAATAATATATGGAAATATTTGTTCTCATATCTTAAAGCTGGAAAATTGCTTAGAGTTGCACCCAAATCGTAACATCAAATTATATTATAATATTTCTTATTATATTATTATATTGATGATGATGATGATGATGATGATGATGATGATGATGATGATAATAATAATAATAATAATAATAATAATAATAATAATAATAATAATAATAATAATACAAGGAAATATTCTCATATCTTAAAGCTGGAAAATTGGTTAGATTTGCACCCAAAACGTAACATCAAATTATATTATAATATTTCTTATTATATTATTATATTGATAATGATAATAATAATATATGGAAATATTTGTTCTCATATCTTAAAGCTGGAAAATTGCTTAGAGTTGCACCCAAAAGGTAACATCAAATTATATTATAATATTTCTTATTATATAATAATAATAATAATAATAATAATAATAATAATAATAATAATAATAATAATAAAAAGGAAATATTCTCATATCTTAAAGCTGGAAAATTGGTTAGATTTGCACCCAAAATGTAACGTGGTGGTACACCGCATATACTCAAATCTAATGTGCTGTCAAATATAATGCGCACCCTATACTCATAATCAAAATACTGCATTCACTCCCATGAAATCTCATGTGCACCCTGATTTTGGAGACTTATATTCGGCTGACAAGGGTGAGCATTAGATTCAAGTAAATACAATATTATTTATTTTATTTTATTTTATTTTATTTTATTTTATTTATTTATTTATTTATTTATTTATTTATTTATTTTATCCCCCACCTGACCCACGCCAGAGCAGCTTAGAGTTGTTTTTTAAAATCCTTTTTGTCCTCACAACAATCCTGCGAGGCTGAGTAAGGACGCAATCCAGAGTAACTACGAGGAGTCCTTGCTCTGGTGTAAGAACAACTTACTCTGGATTCCAATATGAATTTCCTGCATGTTTTCACTAGGTGGTGCAGTAACTACGGGTGCACGTAATGTCTCATGCGTGCTCCTGAAGTTACTCTGGATTGTAGGGTAAGTGACTGGCACCCGAGAGGTCCGAACTGCTCAGGCACACGCCTGTCACCCCACCCTGCTTTGCCCCCAGATGTGGCACCCAGAACGACTCGCCAAGGTACCCCCCGCCCCCTGCTTCATGAAACAGCCTCTTTACCAAATTAATAGCTTCTAATAATAATAATGATATCATTACTAATTATTTCTAAGAATCTTGCCTGATCCCGTCTGAAGAGTTTTCAAGAACACTGTGGGTTTGTTACACAATTCCCAAACATCACCAGACTGGAATATTCTGACCCATGAGAGATCAGATGAGCCAATTAACGCAAGCCTTTAATTAATTTGAGGCGGAAGCAGCAATTAGGTAGCGGTAATTAGGAAGCAGCATAAAGGTGTCGGAGGAAGGTCCATGCTCCACAAACTGCTTGCCCAGCTGTTCTCTTGGCACCGGATCCGGGTAAGTTCTGCCACCGACTCCCTATTTTCCTCCCGGTATCTCAGCCGAGAATCTTGGAAGAAGGTGGTTCATCTGATCCGTCATGGTTTGGATGGAAAGCCGCACATTTTTGCCAAAACCACCATCTTTTTGTTTGTCTGCGTCAGAATTTTTTATCTCCAAATAACACCTCTTGTTAGACGTGATGGTTCGGAGTGGAACCTCCATATGGCAGGAGAGTTTACCAGGTGGCACCAAATGAAGATCCAACCCTTTGAGATCTTGAGTTTTGAGATCCAACCCTTTGGGATCGACTCGAGAGACTCCCTTATTCCAGACAAGACAAATCATCCTATATTCTTACATATTTATATTTTATAAATTCATTTTATTGGCATTTTATTGTTTGATCTCATTGTTTTTATCTAGTTTTGATCAAGTGTATTTGAATTGTATCTTCTCTGTGTTGTTGTTTTTTATGCTGTAAGCCGTGTTGGGTATTCTTTTTGGGGGAGAAAGGAAGGGTATAAATCTAATCTAATCTAATCTAATCTAATCTAATCTAATCTAATGAATGAATGAATGAATGAATGAATGAATGAATGAATAAATAAATAAATATTTTTGTGTCCACAGCTTTTTCTCCAGGAAAGATGTCTCAGTGCAAGCAAGGCTGCAAGGCTCCCCCCTGCTGTGCCCCCAAGACCGTTCCCTGCTGCCCCCCGAAAACCGCTCCCTGCTGCCCACCCAAGACCTGCTGCCCACCCAAGACCGTCCCCTGCTGCCCTCCGCAGATGAAGTGCCCACCCCAGTGCAAGCAGCCCCCCAAGGGATGCTGCTAATTTCTTTCACCGTGGACCATGAGATGGAGACACCGGATGATTCCCCTCCGCAAGACCCTCCTGAGGTCCACCAGCATCTCCTCTCCAGCTTGGTCCTCCTGTTGTCATCCAAGACGTTGCTGGAATAGTCCAGATCCCTGCCTGGTCTGCTCATGGCATCGCTTTATGGTCACCTCCGACCTCTCGTTCGGCCCTTGATGTCTCATCTGGAGTATCCTGCTGAAATGTCCACCATTCCTCGTGCAACACTTGTGAAGCCACCAATCTTCCAACCGGCCCATGGCCACGTGTCCCATCCCATCCCGTCCTTTTGGGTGGATGTCCAGCAATAAATCTATACATTTCCCAGCACAAATACACTTTCTTTTGTCTTTTGTTTTATATATTAAAAGCATATATAACATGCTTTTAATTTGTTATATATTCATTGAAATCTACTTGTATATTGAGGTTCATTAGTACAGGATAGTTTTTCTGATGGGGGTTGTGCATCATGTACACCTCCCAGGGTGGCCTATCATGTTTCCTCTCTTATATGCAGCAGGAGGGGACTTTGCCTGCTTATCTTGTACCCCCCCCCCAAAAAAAAATATACATGTAAAAAGCTGGCCATCTGTTGGATTTGCAAGAGTGCCTCTGAACATGTGCAGAGTTCATTTTCTGGAAAGTCCATTTCCATCATTGATGGTGCCAGAGGAGAAGAGGCATAGCAAGCCCCCCCCCCGACACTTAATTTTGGAAATCTAGACTTGTCGGGGCTTCGATCCAATCCAGTCGAGCCACTTTTATGTCCGAAAGAAACTTACCCTACAATCCAGAGTAACTACGTGAGCACATAAGAGACATTGGGCACAATTCTAACCATGTCTACTCAAAAGTAAGCCCCATTGGGGTCAATGGGTCTTACTCCCAGGAAAGTGTCTTTAGGATTGCAGCCATTATGTGCACCCGTAGTTACTGCACCACTTAGTGAAAACCTATGGAAAATTCATATTGGAATCCAGAGTAAATTGTTCTTACACCGGAGCAAGGATTCCCCATAGATACTCTGGATTTTGCCCTTATTTAATATATATATAAGAATATTGAAGAATAATATTAATATTGGGGAGATCTGTAAAAGTAGGGCCCCCATCCTATACAGGCCGGGTGACATATAACCACAGAGGACAAAATGTAGGACACCCAAGAAAAATGTACGAGATGGAAAAATAAAAGCTAAAACACTCTTATACGTGTATTGCTTTTGTGAGCTTAATTTAAAAACGGTATTGCTTATTAAATTGAAAAGTATTACATATACATAGAATTTATTCATAGAATTTACGTATACATATAATTTATACATAGAATTTATTATATACAAGAAGGCCACCTGCTGCCTGTTCACAATGAAAAAGAAGACAGGAAAATTTTTTTCCCCAGGACACAAGGCTTAAAAGGAGGACATGTCCTGGAAAAAGAGGTCACCCTGGAAAGAGGGTGTTTAGCACCCTCTGGTGGTAGAAAGCTGTGCTATTCTTTTCCATTTTCCGAAATGAATGAATGAACGAATAAATGAACGAATGAATGAAAGAAGGAATGAAAGAAAAATGAATGAAACATAGGACAGCCAAGGAAAATATAGGCTATGAAAAAACAAAAGCCAAAACACTCGTATATATTTGTGTATGTACAACTACACACACACACGTATATACTATATATACATATATATACCATATACATATATATATATATACACACACACTATATACAATAGTATATATAGTATACTGTAGTATATACAGTATATAGTATAATTTATATTTACTTTCTCTCTCTATAAATTTATATATACTGTATATTTATAACTTATATATAAATATATATTTTTATACATACTTTATATAGAGTGGGCACAGGCAGGGCCAGGGGAGTTGGTGGGGGGTGGCTGAGGATAGTGGGTGCTACAGGTGCAGGGGAGGCTGCTGGGTGGTTTCTGGAGGGAGGGGGAGATTTCTCTGGGGGAAATGGAGGGGCTTACTTCTGAGTAGGCATGCATAGGATTGGCCTCTCAGACTGCCATCCTAGCCACAGTTTACATGGGAGTAAGCACCATTGTCTTTAATGGGGCTTATTTCTGAGTAGACATGCATAGGATTGGCGTGTCAGACTGCCATCCTAGCCACAGTTTACCTGAGAGTAAGTCCCATTGTCGGCAGCTGGTGGACTGCACGTGGAGGGAAGCCCCCTGCGCGATCTGGTGGCGCTCACCAGCCGGGATTTTTTTTAATTAAAATTTTAATTTTTTTTAAAATTTAAAAATTAGAGGGAATCCCGGAGGCACTCTGGGGTTTTCCCCCCCGCCCCGGAGAGAAGGGGGTTTTAGAGGAGACCTCTGGGGAATTCCCAGGTTCTGGCAACCCTGCTCCCCAGTTCCTTGCCATTCTAGAACTTTCCGGAGCCCAGTTTCTTTAATGCCTTTCCAGAGGCCATTTGGATTAAATGTGGTTTCGTTCTGGGTTTGTGGCTGCGAAAGAAATCCAGCGAGAGACCTTTGGGATGACGACGGGCGGTTTCCGAACCGCAC